>JAPDPK010000093.1:0-685000 GCA_031772115.1 Heritiera littoralis | reverse complement strand
CAACCTTATAGATCATCCCAACCATTTACCCTTACACATGTAACATTTGGGGACCATCTAGAGTAAGAAATGTCTCAGGTGCAAGATGGTTCATTTCTTTCATAGAGGACCACACTAGGATTATTTGGCTTTTTCTCATGAAAGAAAAATCTGAAACACATAATCTTTGAAAATTTTCATAAGATGATCCAAACTCAGTTCCAAACCAAAATCCAAATTCTTAGAACTGACAATGCCAAAGACTATTTTAACTCTGTTCTTAACAACTACCTATTAGCTAATGGCATTATCCATCAAAGTTCATATGTTGACACCCCTCAACAAAACGGGATTGCTGAAAGAAAAAATCGCCATCTCCTTGATATTGCCCGTTCATTCCTGTTCACATATAATGTTCCAAAACAATTTTGGGGAGAAGCTGTTCTCACAGCCACCTACCTAATTAACCAAATGCCTTCACGTACTTTAAACTTACAAACCCCATATCATTCCCTTCTCCAATTTTACCCACAAACTCGACTTCTCTCAAACCTCCCACTCAAAATATTTGGCTGCACTACATTCATCCATGATCATTCCCAACATCGTAGCAAACTTGACCCCAAATCCATAAAATGCATCTTTCTAGGTTATGCTTATAATCAAAAAGGGTATAGATGCTACTCTCCCATTACTCATTGGTTCTACACTACCATGGATGTTACTTTTATTGAAAACTAGCCTTACTTCACTAAAACTGATATGCAGGGGAGAATCATATTACAAAACAGCAACAACATGAATATCAGTTTTTGTTACCAATTGAACCAGAAATAATATAGTAACCTCCTCAAAACAGCCCCTTACTTGAAACCGAGCCAGAAATAATACAACAACCTCCTTAAAATAGCCTTTTACTGAAACCGAACAAAAAATAATGCAGCAACCTCCTCAAAATAGCCTCGTACCTAAAACCAAACAACAACCACCTCAAAGCAGCCTCTTACCTAAATTTGATCATGGGCCAAATGAATCAGTTGCAACAACAAGGAACTTCAAGTCTATTTTAGAAGATCATGACTCTAATAAGGGGTAGAGTCCAAACCTACTCCAAAGCAAACCCATGAATCTGAACCAAGCTCCAACAACATGAAATCTACATCAGGTAACTCCGAAACTCCTCTTTTTGATTCTATGGGCGATGATCTTGATATTCCAATTGCTAGAAGGAAAGGGATTAGAGCATGCACTCAACATCCAATTTCTAATTTTTTGCCTTATGAAAGGTTATCCTCCAAGTTTAAAGCCTCTACTACTAAATTATCACTTGTTGAGATTCCACAGACCATAGAACAGGCACTCAAGACTCCAGAGTGGGAACAAGCAGTAAAGGAGGAAATACGAGCCTTGGAAAAGAATGGTATATGGGAAATGGTGAAACTTCCAAATGAAAAAACACCAGTAGGATGTAAATGGATATTCAATGTGAAGTATAAAGCAGATGGTAGTATCGACAGATATAAGGCTAGATTGGTTGCCAAAGGCTACACTCAAACCTACGGTATTGATTACCAAGAGACTTTCGCACCAGTTTCTAAGCTAAACACAATAAGGATACTTCTATCAACAGCAGCTAATCTTGATTGGGAATTGCAACAACTAGACGTGAAGAATGCCTTCCTAAATCGTGATTTAGAAGAGGAAGTGTACATAGAGATTCCACCAGGTTTTAAGGATGAAAGGAGTCCACATCTTATGTGCAAATTACTTAAGTCTCTCTACAGTTTGAAGCAATCACCTCGTGCATGGTTTGATAGATTCACTCGAGTACTCAAACACCATGGATTCCAACGGGAGCAACCCAATCACACACTCTTCACTAAACATTCTTCTACATGTAAAATTGCGGTGTTAATTGTGTATGTTGATGATATTATATTGACTGGAGACTACCTAGAGGAAATTACTAGATTAAAGATTATGTTGGCCAAAGAGTTTGAAATTAAGGACTTGGGACAGCTACGTTATTTTCTAGGGATGGAAGTTGTAAGATCAAAGAACGGCATCATGGCGTCACAAAGAAAATATACTTTGGATTTTCTGAAAGATATAGGTATGTGTACAACCTGTAAAATTGGGTTAAAGGAGAATTGTGCCCCAATGAACAAAGACAGATACCAGAGACTTGTTGGAAGACTCATCCACTTATCTCATACCTGTCTTGATATTGGCTTCTTAGTGAGTGTTGTTAGTCAATTCATGAACAATCCAAATGAAGAGCATCTTGAGGCTGTGTATCGTACTCTACGTTATTTAAAGATGACTCCAAGTAAAGGTCTATTCTTCAAGAAAGGAAGTAGTAGAGAGGTTGAAGTGTTTTCGTATGCAGATTGGGCAGGATTAATAACCGATAGAGGATCCACCACCAGGTATTGTATTTTTCTATGGGGGAATCGAGTCATATGGAGGAGTAAAAAACAGTCTGTGCTGGCAAGGAGTAGTGCTGAAGCAGAATTTCGAGCTATAGCTTTGGCTGTATGTGAAGGAATGTGGATAAGAAGAGTCCTTTATGAACTAAAGCTATCTACAGATAAATCATTTAAGATGTTATGTGACAATCTAGCAACCATCAGTATAGCCAAAAATCCAGTGCATCATGATTGGACTAAACACGTGGAGATCGATAGGCATTTCATTAAGGAGAAAATTGAGGAAGGCATCATTAATGTATCATACATTTCTACAAGCTATCAAGTGGCTGATATTTTCACTGAAGGTTTGCCTAAGGTGTCATTTGATAATTTTATAAACAAGCTAGGTATGATTAATATTTACAACCCAGCTTAAGGAGGGGTGTTGAAATATTTAGAGTTTTAGGATTACTTACTTTTCAGGGATGAGTTTTAATTTAAATAGGTGATTATCTCTCCTGCTCTATTGCTGTATTTTAAATTTAGCTAAGGCTGAGATTATCAGCTGATTTTAAGGAATGTTATCTCTGATTTATTGTGAGTATTATCTTTATATAAGAGCCCCTATTTGAGGAATAAAAAACAGTAAGCCAAAACAGAAAGTTCTAGCTATTCTATTTCAAATTTTCAGTCTCATATTCTGTTTTCAAATTTTAGTATTACATTCTTTATATATATATATTATATATATATATATATATATTTATATATAGGACTAGAGATCCTGCATTGGCTTCCTTATATAAAGAACTAGAGGCTCAAGTTGCTTATATATAAATGACCAAAGGCATAAATCTCATTGTATATATAAAAAGGATTAGAAGCCCACATCTTCTTAGATAAATGTTTATATAAATAACTAGATGCTCAGATTTGCTTGTATATATCGAAAGAACTAAAAGCTTTGATTTGCTTTTATATATATATTTATATATATATATATATATATATATATATATATATATATATATATATATATGTAGAAAGGACTAATGACCTAGATTTGCTTGTATATATATTACCAAAGGCACAAAATTACCTGCATATAGAAAGGACTAGAGACCTATAGTTGGCTTTTTTGTACATATATAAAGGGACTAAGATTTGGCTTACATGAATATATATATATATATATTATATATATATATATATATATATATATATATAAAATTGCTAGTAGTCCGAATTTACTTGTATATATATATAAAAGAACTAGAAGTATGTATTTGCTTGTATATATAAAGGGTCTAATTTGCTTATATATATAAATGGCCAAAGGCCCACATTTGCTTCTATATATGTAAAGGACTATAGGCATAAATTTGCTCTTTATATATATATATATATATATATATATATATATATATATATATATATATATATACATACATATATATATTTATAGATAGACACACACGTATATTTATATATATAAAGGACTAGAGCCCAAAATTTTCTTTTATATATATATATATATATATATATATATATATATATATATTAAGGACTAGATGCTTATAATTTGCTTGCTTTTATATATATTAAGAACCAGAAGCACAAATTTGTTTGTATATATATAAATAACCCAAAGCATAGATTTGCTTTTATATATAAAGGATTGGAAGTCCTAATTTGCTTGTATATATATAAAGAATCAACTTAAAGTAGGCTTACTTTTGTGTGTGTGTATATGAAACCAAAGAATCATAACACTACTCTTAAAACCAAAACAGCAAGGAAACTTGACAATTCATATATTATTTTTGTGTTCGTATCATATGAAATATGTAAATTATTATATCAAAATTTATATTAACACCAAAGAAATTTTTTTTTCAATTTTTGCTAATTTATATATATAATTTTTATCAAATTTTAATCCATAATATATTCAGTTCATTTTTTACATGTTGTGTTATCGTACCAAATCTAAACGACAGCAATGAAAGTGCAAATTGATTCCATGAAGTTAAAATTTGATGCATATATATATATATATATATATATATATATATATATATATTAATTTTAACATAAATTTGAATTTTTTTAACAGTGTATGAGATAATTTTATCATTTAAAATTTATAAATTAAATCTGGGTGAGCATGCTTTGATTAACAATTTGGTATAAGTGCATTTAATCTATCCAAACAAATATTAGTTACAAATAATTTATTCTCTTTCATATTTTTAAACTAACTTTCTATATGATATTACATCTTTCTAACTTGAGCCTTGTCGACTTTACAAATTGTTAAATATTTTGTATCTATAAAAAAAGATTGTATAAAAATGTTTATTTCATATTAATGTATGTCTTTTTAGTTCAGATCATATAATGTAATCGCACATTTAAAAAGCTATTTTTTATTACAAAAATTATTGTTAATGATTTATTAATATTTACCAACAACCTTTTGCTTGTATATATATAAATGACCAAAAGCTCAGATTTGCTTGTATATATATATATATATATATATATATATATATATATATATATATAAAGAGAAGGCTAAATCAAATACAACTTGATCAAGAAATAAACCAGAAAATTTGTGAACTTCTGACATATACAACTTCAGAGACACAAACTTCATTCCACTTAATTGGTTTGGGAATATGTATCCTGGATCTAGTCATGTCTGTTTGGAAAAGAAGTGTCTCTCCTTTTGGGCTATGGATTAAGGCTCCTGAACCTAAAGCTGAAATCATAGCTTTATAATATATTCTATAAGCTAAAGCCAAAGGCACAGATCCTGGTTTCATTTTATAATTATGAGTTTTTATTTGAAGAGTTAAAACATCTAAAATTGCATCACAAAGTTTCAGAGTGACTTGTTAAATCAAAAATTTCTTCTCAGAATTGATTGCAAATCTGCAAAAGAGATTCTTCAAAAAGATGTGAAAAATATGGCATCCAAACAGATTTTTGCAAGATGGCAAGCAATTTTATCAATCTTTGATTTTGAAATTGAGTTTATAAAAGGGGACTCTAACTCTCTCCCAGATTTCCTCACAAGAGAGTTTCTTCAGAATCCTTCACAATGTCTTCCAGAGAAAGAAGAGAAAAAGAGCAAGAAAGAGAGAAAAAAAAACAAGGGTAAGCAAAAGCAAACCCATTCCCCATCAAAATCACTTATCTCCCAATCCCCTTTACCAACATGGCAACAGATTTTTGCCCAAGAACACCAAAGACAGGAGTCATCATCCAATTTTGAAGAGTCATAACTGGAAATGATTCGTCAATTCTCCGAGTCATTACCACAAACCTCTTCAGAGGTACAATCTATTTCAAAAAATAGAGAGGTCATGATTTCAAAAACCCAACCTCTCCAAACTATTTTCCCAAAACAAGGAGTGGTGATTACATATCCACGTCCTAAAGCTGATCAAAAATATTTTTCAAAACAGCAATTTCAACATATGGTTCTTGTTGAGCCTGAATATTTTCATGAAAATCCAAACACTGTTATCAAAAATATTTTCAAAGGTTTTCATTACAAATCATGGGATCAACAAAAACCTCAAAGTTTTTATGAAAATATTTTGATTGAAACAGGTTCCTTGGCAATCAAACATTATGCCAACAAAGACCAACTAGACTTTATCACCCATTCAACTGCTCAAATTCTCAAAGTCCTCAGACCAATTGACTGGGGTAATGATCCAAACAATCTCAAAAAGTTTCCAGCCAGCTATAACACCAGACTTCACCATTGCCCCACATTTAATTACTGGGACTATCAACAAGCTTGGTTCAATACTTTCACCTTTGAAAACCAACACAATCGCCATTCATGGCTCATTTACTTCAAAAAAGACACCAAATACCAATTCCCAGTCTGGTTTACTCACTGGTGGCAGTGGTACGGACCAAATCATGAAATCCTTCCCCCTCAAGTATGGGAAGCTTATGAATTTTTCAGTGAATATTTCCAAGAAGAACAAACTCAACAAGGATTCCAGAAATCATTGATGTTTTGCTCAATCTTTAGTCTGTCTTGGATTTCTTCATGGCACTATGAATTTATGAATGATCCAGTATCAAGTCACAAACAAATCATTAGAAGATTCAAAACAAAGTGGTGGGAGAAATTTGACTACTCAAAATGCTTAAGAGATAGTGTAAAAGATTGGTTCCAGAAACACCCAGAATTTTGCAAATCAGCTCAAACATCAGGTACCACACAGTTTCTCCAAGCCAAGTCACATGCCAGTGCACTGTTAGCACAAGCCAAAACAAAGAAAGAATACAAAGAATTGATGAAGCAAATCCTCCAATCAGTCAACTCAGATGATGAAGAGAACAGTGAACAGAGTAGCAATCATGAAAGCAGCACAGGATCTTTACTCTCGTTGGATTTAGCTCAAGACAATGAAGATGACTGCTTCGGAGTCTTACCTTCAATCAAGACTGACAAAACAAAAAGAAAAAGCAAACAGTAAAGATTCCACTGACAAGCACAGTGAGATTCCCATCAGTCCAAACTACAGTAAAGATTCCACTGACAAGCACAGTGAGATTCCCATCAGTCAAAGCTCCATCAACAGACAAAGGCGTGGCCCACTGACAAGCACAGTGAGATTCCCATCAGTCAAAGCTCCATCAACAGACAAAGGCGTGGCCCACTGACAAGCACAGTGAGATTCCCATCAGTCAAAGCTCCATCAACAGACTATTGTTCAAACTTTAGAATCATGAAGCATCATATGTAAAAGAATCCTAGCTATAAAAAGGATTCTCAAACGAAAGAGGGGCAGAGTTTTTAGGACGGATAGTTTCAAGTTTTAAGGATTCTGAAAGCTCTCACTCTTTCTTATTTTGTAAATCAAATTTTATTATCAATAAAAAGTTCAAAATTTTATCAATCTATCTATTTTATCCAAATTTTATTTCATCAATCATTTATTTCATCAATCATATTCAATATTTCAAATTTTCTTTTACCTAAAAATCATCACTGCTACAGCAGATCCTCCGGAGACACTAGTATCAGAGCCACTGTAGCAAGGAGCAATTAGAGGTAAATATAGAGTTTGTTTGAGAAATAACTTTTTAATTGTTTTAAGTTTTGTGCTGTTGAGTTTCAAGCTAATGATTGCTGAGTCCTTTGATTGTCCTGATGTGCCATGGGTTAGGCGTTTTAGGATTTTATCTCCCTTGTAGGCATTCAAATTAGCTTTCCTTCGTAGACAGCAATAAAAATTAAAATAGTTAAGTTGTTATTTTAAGGATGCATTCTTTATTTAGATCTAATTCTTCTGCTTCCAGTAGCTTAAGAGCCTATGAACCAAACGATAATGAAGAAGAAATCAACCTGACAAACATAATTCAAGACATAGATAATTGGGAAATTCCTAAAATCCATCTAAACGAAATATACAAACAAAATAAATCTTTAATAAGTCATCTGTTAAAAACGGATTATACAATCCAACTAAAAGAAAAAGATCTCCCAATTACAAATTCTTATGAATCAATTCAATTATTAGAAAGAGAATCAATTAACAAACATATTCAAAGAAAATATAAATATATTCATATAGGATTAATTCAAGTCGCAGTTAAATCACTCTCAAAAGAAGGTCTAAACACTTCAATCTTTATGACATTAAGGTTTGAAGATTTCAATGATTCCCTCTTAGGAACTATTGAATCAAGTCTCTGTAATGGTCCAATTTATTTTAATTGTTTTCCAAATTATACAATTTCTTTACAAGATAAAAACATTTTAGATGTTTTAACTCTTCAAATAAAAACTCATAATTATAAAATGAAACCAGGATCTGTGCCTTTGGCTTTAGCTTATAGAATATATTATAAAGCTATGATTTCAGCTTTAGGTTCAGGAGCCTTAATCCGTAGCCCAAAAGGAGAGACACTTCTTTTCCAAACAGACATGACTAGATCCAGGATACATATTCCCAAACCAATTAAGTGGAATGAAGTTTCTTTTCCAGATGAATGGGTTTTAGAAAAAGCAGTCCAACCTATAACACAAGAAATAACTGAATTAAGAGTTGTCTCTCAAACTGATAACGGAGATGTCAAGGTTTCTTTTAATAGAACAAATTCTATAAATTTAGGACATCCCTCTCATATTCCGATACATTTACCATATCAAAGTTTAAGATCAAATTCAAGTTTTCAAACTCCTAGATATTCAACATCATCTATTCCTTCAACTTTACAAGATTTTCAATCTGTAGCCACTAATCTTCAATCTGTAAATACATCTACAAGTGTTCCTAAACCAATCTACCAAAGGCAAAGACAGCCTATGTCTTCCCAAACAAATCAGAAAGTGATGAAGATTTACCAATTTCCCCAACGTACTCTTCAATGACAAATAATCCAGAATTAAACGTTTTACAAAAAGAATTTTCTATTGAGAAAGAGAAAATAAGAAAAGAATTTTATTCTAAAAAGAATAAAATCAAATGTGAACTATTCTTTAAAAATCATCAAGATAGTAAACAAGAAATACAAGAGGAATATTATGATTTCATGAATACACATAAAATTCAAATAAAATTTTTTAAATGGTATGAACAATATTATGATAAGTGTATTAACACAAATAATACAGTTAAAGTATGGCAAACAAATAAATCTCAAATTGAATCTCCGCATCCACCATTGACAGAAATTCAATATGAACATAAAGGATCTGGATTGAAAGCATCCCCACTCAAGGTTACAAATCCTGAAAGAGAAAACTCCCAAGTCACTTATAAAGATATTAAACTCTTGATCGAGCAAAATAATTTTTCAAATCTAAATCTCCATACAATAAGCTAGCATTTAGAAAAAATTGAAACAAAAATAGACAATTCAAACATTCAGACTTCTAAAAAAGACAAAACAAGTGAAGAAAAACAAAAAACAAAAAACAAAAAATTCTTGGCTTTTAAATTCTTTTTTAGCTTGAATTTTATTTCTTTTGGGTTTCTGGTAATATTTGTCTTTGGAAAAGTTTCTTTTGTATTCAAATTTCTTTGTTTTACAACATTTTGTTGAAGAACATTCTGGATTATAGTTTATATCAAATTGTTTGCAAAATGTTCCTAATTCTTTCTTAGATTGTCTTTGTTCTTTCTTCAACTGTTTTTGTAGTTTGATATCCTGACAAATTTTTAATCCTTCTTTTTGGGTGTAACTAATTAGTTCGCCATATGTCAATTTTTCATAAGGAATTATTCCTTTGAAATCTTCTCTTATTTTGTTTCTAACTTTTGCCCCTAGCAGATTTGGTAATCCAGCTAGAAATTTTTCTTTCCAAAAGGGTTGGTTATTATCTGTCCTTTGCATGACTCTGGTAATAAAATTATCTTTATACCATTTAAATTCGCCTAATTTCTTACATTTGAGATTGGACAAAAGTTCTGCATTTTTATCCCTTAAGTGTGATGGATCTCCAATGAAATGTTTAGCAATTGCAAAGATTAATGTTGCAACAGTATTTTGTATATGTTGATTTTCTTCATCTAAGATTGGATTATTATCATTATCAGTTTTGATTTTATATATATATATATATATATATATATATAAGTCTAGAGGTTCAAATCTGTTTGTATATATATAAAAGACTAAAGACCTAAATTTTAGAGGACCATAGCACAAGATTTGCTTTTATAAATAAATAGTCAAAGGCCTAGATTTGTTTGTATATGCAAAGGGTGAAAGGCACAAAAAATATTGTTAATGATTTATTAATATTTACCAACAACCTTTTAATCAAATGATTAAAAAAAAATTATAGCATATTGTAAAATTTAGATTCAAATCCAAAGAATTTCATCCCAACCTTAAATATCAAAAAAATATATTATTTAATTATAACATAAGATATATAATAATTTTTTTAAATACAGCAAAACATAATTTAAAAAAAAAACATATATTGGTTGAAAAGCCAGAGCGGACGGAAGAAAATGGTTGAAAAGGACGCTGCCTACATGTAGGCTTAACAAATTGACAAGTGCATTACTTTGTGATTCTTTCGCGCCTGAGCGATCAGCCGCGTCCGCGTCCACTCACTCACATCTGCTTCGGGAATAAATGTCATTTTCACGACTGTCATTTTCGCGGAAAAGTGATCCAACATACTTTCAAATATGAAATTAACTACTTTATTTTTTTCACATTAAAAGGACTCTTTTCATTCATCCTTAAAAAATTATTATTTCATAATTTTATCAGCAGAATTATAGAATTTCGTAAATTAAGTTAATAAATTATCATGTATTTCCTAGTTCCATTTCATGCATTCTACTCTAAAGTTATTTTATTTAAAAAAACTGTAAAGGTATTTTAAAAATTGATTTTAACATTTTCTTTTAAATTTATAATTAAAATTTTAACTTTTTTTGGACAAAATTGTAATATTCTTATTATAAATCTTTATTAGTAGTTTTTAATGTAATTATATTATAAAAAAATTATAAAAGTAATACAAATATTATTTTCTTTTTTTACAAGCAAAAGTAGAAAATTGTATTTAAGCAAAAATCCCGAGAACAAAACTAAAAAGGTCTCAATACAGAGCCCAATAACAACACCGCTGGAAACAATTAAACAGCGACTTCTTACAAACAAGAATCCATGGGTAGAAAAAAAAAACAACAACAACAACAAAACAACATAAGCCCCCACAATGAATCTCAAACAAAAGGTCCATGACACTTGTAAGTTCAAGACAGATCAAACAACACTTTCCACAAGTGAATCACGAAAAATGTATCCCCACCTGAAATTGCAAAGAAAAAACTCATGAATCAAGAGATAAGATCGCGATACAAACTCATTAAGGGGGAGAGAAAATTAATCATCCAAGTAGAAAGATAAATTTGTAGGCCAGATATTATCATAACTACTAATTCACTGTTCTCATGAGATGCTAAGCTTGCTCCTCCATTTTCATTTCCATAAGCTTATTAATAATAATGACCTCATCATCATCGACAAAGGGTAATCCCAACAAATTACCAACTTCCAAAATTTTGATCACTTAAACTTCTATGGAGAGACACATTATCATGCAAAGAGTTTCTGAATCACATGTCGTTATTAGAGATGCAAGAATCTTCAAAAATGAAGATAGGAGAGTTATGAGTGCGAGTTTTAGTCTTACCATGAACCTTCTCTTTACTCCACTCTTTCCATATTTTTTCATCTTTTGCTTGGTGGGATATTCTAAGCATTCATACTTAGGCATATCAAACATAATCTAAACCCTCTTACTCTATTATTTTCCTTTCACTCTCTGTCTGTTTTCTCCTCTATCCCTCTTATCAAACATAATCTAAACCCTTTTCTTCATTCATTCCCTCTTACCAAACATTATCTAAGCAAATTTCCTTTTTCACTCCAATCAAAACAAACATAATGCAAAGGACTAGCAGTTGACGACCAAATAAAGGGGCAAAGATGCAGATACACATAGATTAATACTGAATTTTTGCAAACTCAAATTGTATTGTTTAGATAAATGACCTCACTGCTAGCATGACATAAACTTCATATGTAAACAAATTGTCTCCAATAATCAGTGTAACCAAGACAAGTTAACAGTTTGATATAAATAACATAGTTTACTAACCTTACAGTATGAGATAGAGAAAGAGCACCCATCCAACAATGCATTGCAAAACCAAGTGAAACAAAGAATGATCTTGCAAGCCAAACTGTTTTGTGGCCGCTGAAACTTGAGCTTTACTCATGCTTTGTGATCCAGCTGGCTTCTGACCCCCGCGGCAGTGATCCGAAGGATTACATGGTCTTTGGTATTTGTTAGCTGCTGGCCTATGAGTCACACAATTCTGTTGGCCATTATTACCGCACGGAGGGGTCTTGCTAGAAAAAGACTTGTCGTTAATTGGTGTTGATTGTGAACCACTTTCACAGAGCACAATGGGCAACATATGCGCAACAACGCAAAGAGAAATGATAATATAGAGAGCAATCTCTTGCCTAGACTTTGCAGCCATTTCTCCTGAAATGAGATTTCCATGTATTACGTTGCTCAGACAGAGAGGAAGTAAAAAGAGGTAAAGAGAGTTTAAAGCTACATTTGAAATGAAAGAAACAGATGCAAAACTATGAGGAACAAACAAAAAAAGAAACTCATTATTTAATTTCCTTCAGAATTGATGTTGAGCACCTCCCAGGATTTCTTGACTTGATGAATTTAAATGCGCATTATGACTTTTGCATTTCCTTTGGCAGCTTTAACTCAGTTGAGACCTGATTTATGGGTTTTTTTTTTTTTTGCCAATAACTGATTTGTTAAGGATTGAAACTTGAAGGGAGAATCGTTTGAGCAATAGGTAGAATAGGAAAGAAGGCTCCATGTTTTCAAATCTGTGTGCTCTTGTTGGCCAAAATGAATCCAAATGTTTTGAGAAACCATAAAGCAGACAAATGTGTTTATTTACCAACTGCTGAGGTAGAACTTAAAAGCATTCTTAACCAAGGAGAATAATAAAAGAAGCAGGGTACAGGAAGGTTAATAAAAAGTAAGATCAAGAAGTAAAATGGACATACCATTTGAAAGGCAATTCTTTGAAAAGAAATCTTTTGACAGGTCAAGTTTAAAAGAAAACATAGCATCCAATGCCGATCCTAAACATAAATTCCCACATTAATTTGACATTAGTGCAGCTATAAAAAGGCTTCCATCAGATACGTCAAATGGATTCCCATGTTGATAATCATTATGGATTTTAAATTTTGAAAGAACATAATGATGGTTTGGAAAATCAAACAAGGAGATAAAAATGAGAACAGAGATGAAGAAAATCATAACTTTGAAAGAAAGAAATATTCCAAACAGCAACATAACTATCCCAAACAACAACAACACCCCCACAACCCCCACCCACCACCACCACCACGCCCCAACCATCACCAGCCCCCTCACCACCAACACTATCCCCCATCCCCACCACCCATCACCATCACCATCCCCCACCGCCACCGCATATAGATTTATATAAAAGTAGTAAATAAAAACAGAAAATTTATTAAAATAACTAAATAAACAGAGCATAATCGAAGAACTCACCAAAATTTCTCGCTGGATGGATCAGACAGAACCACTGTGAATAAAGATGAAAAGGAGAAGATAAAACGAAATGATCAGGGCTTTTTTTCAATAAAAATGTTTTATTTTGTACTGAAAATCATCTAATCATAAATTCTAGTTTCAAGAATTATAAAATGGGATAAATCGAACAAAATTTTCAGTAAAATGAAAGTACCTTGTAAAGCTGAACTCCTTTGCAAGAACAGGAAGAATCTCTTTCGTTTGCTCTCTTCGTCAGTACTTCGATTCTGGGGTTAAGTCGAGGGAAATCTACTAGCATTTATATTTTGCTTCTAATTTTTTCCTTTTTTGTTAACACGGAAGATTCAATTGCGCGTCACTTCAACGCTTTATGGGAATCTCTGACTCTTAGATTTTCAAACATTATTTTAATTCTTTTTTTCAGATAGGATTTTGGATAAGAATATTCCACAAAAGTAGTGAACAGACCTTTAATAAAGAAAAAAATAGTAAGAAAGTGAGATGAAAAATGAATAAAGTATTTGTTTTATTGAGCAACAAAATAATGAATTTAAAGCAGAAAGAGGCAATAGCCCAAGTATGAAATGCAAACCCCTAGAGGCTCTTCCTTTCTCCTCGCGAGACTTCCTCGTCATTTCCAGAGCTTGGGCCGGGCAGAGCCGTGGCGACAACATGGATTTCTGACCAAAGGTTAGAGCGAATAAGATTAATTGATTTTGGAGATTTAAAGATGTCAGAGGAGGAGGAGGAGCAGCAGTCATTGACTTTTGGGCTAGAGCAATGATGGAATTAGGGTTTGTAGTTTGCAGATGCCAAAAGATAAAGTTGAAACTGAGGTAAGGACAAAATGTTGGGTCCCTTTGACTTGGAGGCTTTTACTGCATTGCCTATTATTCTGTGTTTTGGGCATTGGTTTGTGATGATTTAAGATTTGAATTAGTCTTTCACAATTTGCTTTATGCAAACTCGTGTTAATACAATTTAAAATACAAAAATTTCGTATTAAATTTTATCTAAACGTGTTAAACACAAAATAATCCGGTATTTTTTATTAGATTTATATATGTAACTTTTATTAATTTTTAACTTACCAGTGGATTGTTACGTATTAAATCTTTCAAATTCAATCTTACACTTTAGATGGATATATTTAGAAAATTCTTAGTAAAATCACAATTTTTTTTGTACAAAGGAGCAGAAAGTCTGCTTAAATTACACAAGAACGTATTAGACCAATACCCATCAGATCAAATTGTATCCATCTTCCAAGACCTTCTGGTGGGAGATACAGAATTTCTAAATCAAAAGAACTCCCATGTGCAAGGTTGGCCAAAAAAACGGCACAACAGTTGGCTTCTCTATAGATGTGCTTCATTGAGCAACTCCACTCCCTCCTCAACATTTTGTGACATTCATGTAAAACGGAGAACAGTGGATCTATAACTTGTAAAGCTTGATTGACTTTCTGTACAGCTAGCATTAAATCAGACTCTATCTCCACATGTCTATAACCCATGTCCCAAGCCACTGTCAAACCTGCAAATATGGCATAAACTTCAGCTCTCAAGATTGATCCCCAACCTATTTTCCGAACAAAACCAGTCAACCACCTTCCTTGGTTATCTCGACATATCCCTCCAATAGCCGAGAAGCCCGGATTAGATAAAGCTGATGCATCCACACTTATTTTGACTGTATCTCTAGGAGGGCGCTTCCAAGTAACTCTGCAAATTTGTCTTTTATTAGGCTCCATTGATACAGCTATGTTTTGTTTGTAGCACGAAACTTGCTGAACGACTAACTGGTTACCACTGGAAGGCCATTTAAAACCTTGTTCAAAAACTGCTTGGTTTCGCCACCTCCATAAGTTCCAGCAACTATAAGCAAACAATACTGACCATTAAACCAATCCCTGTGTATGCGACCCATGTTGAGATAAATTCCAAATAAACCAGTTAGAATGAGACAGACCATTGAACTGATTTAACTTGGACCCATCTAACCACGATTTCCAAAATTGTTGTGAGGTTGGGGCAATCACGTAAAACATGTAAAACGTCCTCAAATCCATCACCGCATCTCGAACAACATGGAGAAGTGAGAAAACCTCTTCGAACACAGGCCGCCCTTGTCAATAATTTGTTTTTTGAGGCTAACCAGAGAAAGTGGCTAACCCGAGGAGATACTTCCAAATGCCAAATTTTTCATCCATGGGAAAGTAGGGCTGAAATCACCTATGGATAGTAAGTAAGCAGATTTCACCGTGAAGCCACCGTTAGCAGTAGTGCACCAATAAGACCTATCTTCTTCAGAGTTTAATACTGGCATTAACTTCAATTGATCTACCAGCTTAGTGGGAAGAAAATGAAGCCTATCCCAATCCCACATGCCATCACTGTTTAAATAATGGCTAACTCTTGGATCTGCATTATCCAGAGAAAGCACGTTTTGGCATACCTCAGCTAAAGGAGATTCTCCCAACCATTTATCATACCAAAAGAGAGTTTTATCACCATTGCCTATTAACTTTGAACATCCTTGTTTAACTATATCCTGACATGACAGTATACTCCTCTATATATATAGTAGAAACACCAGCTTGCAATTTACACTGGAGAAAAGATTTATCTTTCAAGTATTTGGCTCGCAGTACTTTCGCCCACAGTCCCTCGTCCCCTGCTTCTAATTTCCACCCTAGTTTAGATAGAAGGGCAGAGTTCATATCACGTGCTCTTCTGAAACCCAACCCCCTGCTGCCTTAGGTAAACAAACTTCACTCCATCGCACCAGTGGAGTTTTCTTCCTCTCCGCTGTAGCCCCTCACAAAAAATTCTTGTTGAGTTTATCTATTTCCTTCGTAACAGAAGTTGGTAACCTGCAAACCTGCATAGGATATGTCGCCATGGTGCTCGTGACCGATTGAATAAGGGTTGCTCTTCCAGCTAATGAGAGTTGATTGGCCTTCCATGTAGCAAGTCTATTCTTTATCTTATCTAAGAGCGGTTGAAAGCTTGATTTATTCAATCTTTTATCAAAAATACACTCTTAGATATTTCCCAAAATTCAAGCAGTGAGTCATACCCGTCACATCATGTATCTAATTGATCAAAGCAGGAGCCATGTTTCGAGAGGTGAAGAATTTAGACAGAATGTCCCTGATTTGCGTAAGATTGATGACAAGCCTCGAGTGTGGTGTGACCATTGCAACAAACCACGCCATACTCAAGAAACTTGTTGGCATATCCATGGAAAACCAACAAATTGGAAGCCGAAGCAGAAGCGGTCACAACCCTCTACCAATGAAGCAAATATGGGCTCCTTCAGCAAAGAGCAGCTCAATCAACTCCCGAAACTACTAAAGTCCAATCCGACATCTGGTACATCTAATAGTTCATTGGCTCATTCAGGTAGAAATCCATTAGCCCTATCCGGTGTCTTTAATTCTACTCCATGGATCATTGATTCAGGAGCATCTGATCATATGACTAACCTGTCTAATCTATTTAGTTCATACACTCCCTGTTCTAGTAATGAAAAAATAAGAATAGCAGATGGTAGTTTTTCACCTATTGCAAGCAAGGGTTTTGTTAAACTTTTTGAAAGTATTGATCTTAAATCTGTACTTTATGTTCCTAAACTTGCTTGTAATCTTTTATCTGTCAATAAACTCTCAAAGGATTCCAACTATTGTGTTATCTTTTTTGACTCTCTTTGCCAATTTCAAGACCAAAACTCAGGGAAGATGATTGGCAGTGTTAGAGAAATAAATGGGCTCTACTATTTCAATGAGGATTTCCTAGGTAATAAAAAAGCTCAAGGGCTTAGTAGTACCAGTTCAAATTCTGCTTCTAATAAAATAATGCAATGGCATCTTAGGTTAGGACATCCTAGTTTCCCTTATTTAAAACATTTATTTCCTAATTTGTTTAAAGGAGTGGATTGCTCTATTTTTCAATGTGAAAGCTGTCTTTTATCTAAAGATCATCAAGTTAAATATATTTCAAAACCTTATAGTCCATCAAAACCATTTTACTTGTTTCATACTGATGTTTGGGGACCTTCAAAGGTTACCACCTTGTCTGGAAAAAGGTGGTTCTTAACTTTTATCGATGATCACACTAGATTGTGCTGGGTTTACTTACTAAGCAAAAAATCTGATGTAGAAAAACTTTTCGAAGATTTTTATTGCATGATTGAAACCCAATTTAAAACAAAAATTTGCATCCTTCGAACAGATAATGGAACTGAGTACTTTAATGAATGTTTGGGAAATTTTTTAAAAGAAAAAAGTATTTTACACCAATCTACATGTCGGGACACACCCCAGCAAAATGGAATAGCTGAAAGGAAAAATAGGCATTTACTTGAGGTAGCTAGAGCTATCATGTTTTCTATGAACATTCCAAAATACCTTTGGAGAGATGCTGTGTTGACTGCATCTTACTTAATCGATAGGATGCCAACTCGTGTCTTACATTTTGAAACACCTTTGAATACTCTTAAAAAATACTTCCGAACATTTCGTTTATACTCTGAGTTACCTTTAAAAATTTTTGGATGCACTTGCTTTGTTTATATTCCCCAAAATTTTCGATCCCAATTGGATCCTAAAGCTGAAAAATGTGTTTTCATTGGCTATGCTCCAAATAAAAAAGGGTGTAAGTGTTTTAATCCTTTGACAAAGAAAATTCACATAACTATGGATGTCACTTTTCTAGAAAATCAACCCTATTTCAGAAAAAATCTTCTTCAGGGGGAGAATAAAGAAGAAGAAGATAATTTTTGAAAATTCTCTACACCACTACCAAGTCTCATTGAGTCACCAATTCAGTCTATTAAACAATTTAAGGAAATGGATGTTAAAAATAATGAAAACAAGGACTCTCTTAGTCAACAGGTGCCAAGTATTGAAGAATCTGAAACAGGGGGAGAATTACTTCAAACAGATTCACATAATCCAAATATTGAGCTTCAAGTTTACACCAGGAGGAAATCTCATAAAAATATTATTGATCCAATTATTTCTCTAGCACCTGTTCAGCCAGAATCTCCGAGGGATGGTCCTCTTCCTCCTCAAACTCAAGTTAATCCTAAAATTGCTCCTTTAGTTTCTTCCATTGAGTCTCCAAATACTGATTTTTCTGATCTAGAAGTCCCAATTGCTAACAGAAAAGGAGTAAGATCATGTACCAATCATCCTATTGCAAAATATTTGTCGTATCAAAAGTTGTCCAATAACCACAAAGCATTCCTTTCAAATATTTCTAACTTGCATGTACCAAGATCTATTCAGGATGCCCTAGGTGATCCGGATTGGAAGTTAGCAGTGAAGGAAGAGATGGATGCTCTTGAAAAGAATGGGACTTGGGATATTATGGAGCTACCAAGAGGCAAGACAACTGTAGGATGTAAATGGGTCTTCACTGTGAAGTGTAAGGCAGATCGGAGCATAGAGAGGTACAAGGCAAGACTTGTTGCCAAGGGGTTCACTCAAACTTATGGCATTGACTACTAAGAGACCTTTGCTCCAGTTGCAAAAATAAACTCAATCCGAGTACTTCTCTCTTTAGCAGTGAATTTCAATTAGTCTCTACACCAACTTGATGTAAAAAATGCCTTTCTTAATGGAGATTTAGAGGAAGAAGTGTTTATGGACCTCCCACCTGGATTTGAGAAAAACCTCAGAACCAACAAGGTGTGCAAATTGAAAAAATCATTGTATGGTCTTAAACAATCACCAAGAGCATGGTTTGAAAGGTTTGGAAATGTACTGAAGAGCTATGGTTATATTCATAGTCAAGCTGACCACACAATGTTCTTCAAGCACTCTAGAAAAGGTAAACTAGCTATTTTAATTGTGTATGTGGATGATATAATAATAACTGGTGATGATAGTGCAGAAATTGGAGAACTTAAGAGAAAGCTTGCACATGACTTTGAGATAAAGGATTTAGGGGCCTTAAAGTACTTCCTTGGTATAGAATTTGCAAGATCAAAGGAGGGTATCTTTGTTAGCCAACGTAAGTATGTCCTAGACTTACTTAGTGAGACAGGAATGCTTGGTTGCAAGATAGCTGAAACCCCAATAGAGCCCAACTTGAAACTTCAGCCTGCTGAAACTAAAGATGTGGTGGATAGAGAGAAATACCAAAGACTTGTGGGTAGACTCATTTATTTAGCACATACACGACCTGATATAGCTTTTGCAGTAAGTGTGGTAAGTCAGTTTATGCATTCACCCAGCTCAGAACACTTTGAAGCTGCCTACAGAATCCTAAGGTACCTAAAGGGAACACCTGGAAAGGGATTGCTCTTCAAAAACCATGGACACCTACAAGTAAAAGCCTATACCGACGCTAATTGGGCAGGAAGCATTACCGATAGGAGGTCAACTTCAGGCTATTGCACATTTGTGGGAGGAAACCTTGTCACTTGGAGAAGTAAGAAACAGAATGTAGTAGCTAGAAGTAGTGCCGAGGCTGAGTTTCGTTCAATAGCCCATGGGATTTGTGAGGTAACGTGGATTAAAAGACTACTTGAAGACTTGAAGGTTTCTAATCCCTCATTGATAAAGCTCTACTGTGATAACAAAGCTGCAATCTCTATTTCTCACAATCCAATGCTCCATGATAGAACGAAGCATCTAGAAGTAGATAAGCATTTTATCAAAGAGAAGCTTGACAATGGAATAATTTGCATGCCATATATACCAACAAGTGACCAAGTTGCTGATGTTCTTACAAAGGGATTGCACAAGAAGCAGTTTGAAATCTAGGGAGCAAGCTTGCCATGGAAGATATCTTCAAGCCAGCTTGAGGGGGAGTGTGGAGAAGTCAACTATATTAAATGTGTAAATATTTGTATTCCTAGAATTAAGGTTAAACAATTCCTCAATTATGGAGATTAGATTTAGACTGATTTAGTTTCCTATTTACTTCTAAACAGTAGCTGTATATAATCCTTAGAACTCTGTATCATTCAAGTAAGATTCAGAAATAAAATATTCTGAAATTCCACGCTAATGTTATGTTTCCTTGTGAGCATCACTGCACTAAATACAAGGCATGCATACTCTTTATGCTGCTTGCGCTTAGAGGGTAATGGATTTCTGAGAGATGTGAAAGTGAAGGAGGAACCTACCATAGGGAATCTCTGGAAGTTAGCATTTGTGCTTATTTGTGTTCATGTGCTTATGCATTGTGCATGCATTCGTTGCTTGCAAGATGCTTTCTGACTATAGGAAGGATTCACTAGAAAGTAAGCTAAATTTTTATGTCTACTGAATCCAGTTGAGGTTACATTCGGCTGGACTGGACAAACTGATATCCTCCTTAGTTAACTTTACAAACCTAAATGTATTGAAGTGATAAAGGGGACTTGAAAGGCTTTCCATAATGCTCAAAGTAGAGCTATACCAGTTAGTTCAGATGAGTTAATGACTCGATGCATTATACAATTAAGTTTAAGATTTTGCTCCTTTTTGTGGTTCTATTGTCTGCTCCTGATAAGATATCAATGGTTGGTCCAATGAAATTCATGTGGATTCTAAACACCAAAGAACAAAGTACTTCCCCAATAAATGAGTTAGCTGGAATTAGAGTTTCAGAAAGTGATGACTTCCTAAGCAGGGATGAGAGTTAAGTTATACACTTGGTCTAGAAGCTGAAGTGTTGGGCAATATTTTCCCGTAGGCTGTAGCCATGCTAAATGGCATGGCCCAGACTGCTTCCAGATTTGCATAGCATGCTAGATGGCCTATATTTGTGGTCATCTAAGTAGAACAACCTTGTATTCAATGTGATGTTCTTCATTGATGCAACTCCCTTGTCCCACTGCACCTGAGTAGATAAAATTTTCAAAACCATCATAGATTAGTCCATAATATTTCTATTGAACTGTCTCTACTAGAAAATTCTAGGGTCAGCTCTGGGGCTAAAATAGGTTTTCGTTACCATATCTTGTTAAACATGAATGCTCTGCGTTTGGTGGATTAGGTCACCAGTTTCCTCCAAGATGAAAGTACATGTTATATGAGAAGGGAAGTAGTGGGTTAAAATTTAGATTCCAAGACCCTCGTTATGGCAATTCTTGGCGAAAGCAGGGTTTTTCAATTTTCTTTTGGTTATAGACTCCTGTGAATTGTAGGATACAAGAAATAAATTAACCGCATGTCAGTATGTCACTTCTTATTATTGCTGTTGTTGCATTTTCCATTTCCATTTGCTTACTGCTGCTAAATTGCTTTTACAGCGGCCTAGCTTTCTTTCGGCGAACAGAATTTGTCAACAGGGTTACACTGAAGAGGGCTAGCACACTATGCTGTCCGTGGCATCACTACCCAAAGCAAGCTAGTCAGCTGTTGATGCATGCTATACAGGCACACCCAGGTTCAGAACCTTATCATGCCAAGGTTGGCGTTTCTTATTCAAACTGTCTGAATGTTGTAGTTTTCTCGTTATAATGATGTTGACTAGACAGAACTGGCTTTGTTTTGAGCTGGCAATGGAGCTACACAAGGACAAAATGATTGTGAACTGAACTGTATTTATTAGGAGTTTCCACGGACCATCTCCTGTTTTTGGTTAATTTTGTTGCAGAGCTGGCGATGCCAAAATAATGATCGGAAGGTTCCATCACCAACCAAAGAAAATCTAAATCCCGAATCGATTCTTTGGCATTGGTGGTTGTCATACTCCGTTTACTTTGTTCATCTGTTTCATTCCAAGTTTTACTATCTGTAGAACAACAGAGCATTGCTTGCTTAGTAAATGGTGCAAGGAGATTTTAAGGTAAATGCCTGTTTTCATTCCAGGCTGTTAGCAGGTTCTGGCCTAATGTATGGCACCTGTACAAGGTGGTCCAGTTTTCTAGGTGTTATTTGGACGACGGTTACAGCCAATTGGTACAGTGACCAATAGTGCTTTTCCTTTTGGTGACCTTTCTGTCGGAATGAGATAAGATGGCTATTTAGATTCAGAAGAACAAATATACAAACTGATCAGATTGCTGCAATGGTGTTCTATTTAATACAGGCATAAGTTGAGGCTTCATATTCAATTGCAAGAGAATCTAGTACTCTGATTAAATCTCCTATCATACAATCCATTTTTTGGGTTGAAAAATCTCGAAAAATTGATAATGGAGTCGTCTGCTCCAACTCAAGCTCGCCATGTTCCTCATGCAATGACTCCTGACCTTTGCTCGTGCACGTATAATTTTGTATCATTCGTGTTGTGTCTAGCATCGTTGGTTATCTTTCCATTTCTCTTCTTCCAACAGTTGCCTACCAATTTAAAAGATATGGAAGCCCACAAAAATAATGATGAGTGCAATCTTGTATCCAATGTCTTCCTTTCCACGTTGTTGGTACAATCTGGCAATAGATTGCCCCCCAAAAGAAATCAATGTAATTTCCAATTAATCAAAGTTATACAATGCCATGTGGGCTGTTGCTTGAAAGCATTGTAGCCATGGCTCCTCTGTCTTTTAAAGCCTTGTATGGCACTTTCTCACATCAAGATCCTACCAAAAGCAATATAAAAAGTGTTGAGATATTTAAGAACCAATGGCTTCCAGCCTTTCAACCAAGTTGAATCAGTTCCAAACAGAGAATCAAACTGGACGATCAACCCTTTTCTTTTGCTTGTAGATCTGCTTTTGCCCTTTTTCATAGACTGCATCAAACTTCAGCATATGTTCCATTTTGATGCTTTTGCAATTGAGCCCAAAATTACATAGTGGGTCACCTTCCTCTTCTTTGGGACCAATCAAAGGGAACAATTAAATGAATATGAAATGGCAGTTTGGGAGTTGGGACCACCATCCTGAGTTTCCTTTATTGGTTTTAGACTCTAGTTGTTCTTGGTTCTGAATCTGGGGGGTTTAATCCTAATTTACTGCTTACATCTTAGCTGTAGATGTTTGTTTATTTGTTCTTTTATGTGTGGTGTCTTGAAGCTAATAGCCTACTCAAATCTCAAGAAAGTGATTGTTTTGTTGTGTGAGCTCAAGTTCTAGGTATTCTGATTCTAACTCTAATGTTTTTATCTTTTATCTCCGTTATTGAGTAGATTTAGTAATCATAAAGCAATACAAAAATGATATAAATAAAAAATATGAAATTAATACGAATTAAAATGTAATAGAAATTATATATAAATATAATGAGTTTATATATGATGCACTGACAGTGTATAGTTTCTATATACTGTCAATGCATTAGAGGTTGACACCTCATGAATAGGCCCTTATGGGTAAATTTAAAAAATTTATTTATATTTGCATATAAGGGTCTATTGATGATGTGTCAACCTCTAATGCATTGACAGTGTATAAAAATTATACACTGTCAGTGCATCATATATAAATCCAAATATAATAGAAATTAATAATGAGTTTTTTGTTTGGTTTGTTGATATGAATTTTAATACGAAATTTTTATATTTTATATAATATAAATATAATTTTACATAATACAAACACAAATTGCATACATAAATTATCAGATCTACTATTCAAGCATCTAGACTTGTAATGGACAAAGCTTAATTAAAGCACTATACCGATTCCTGCATATCTTTTCCTCAATGATTGAGCCACCAGTTTCTATAGGATAAGGCTAAAGTTTCTCTTATACTATTTTATTACTTTTTTAAATCCAATTAAATATATTTTTAGATTTTTTATCTTCATCTAATTTCTTTCTCGAAAGATTTTAAGTATGTCTGAAAATTTTTATTTTTGGCAATCAATCTAGGCAAATTTATGTGTTAGAAAGACCTAAATTCTAATAGCTGTTATCCAATTTTATTATTTAAAAAACTTCTTCAATATGATTCTTATAATAAGGTGAACATATAAGATGAAGGGTGAAACAGAAAAATCTGTTGAAGAACCATAATGCAATTTTGATTTCAATGGCATATTGCATGGCTTTCATGATTGATGATAACCAAAGAGCACATTCCCACAAAAGTAAATGTCAACTCTTCATGAGTAGAAAATTTTAAAAAATATCCACGCATTTGATTTAATGATAGATATATGTATTCCTTTTATTTTCGAAAAAAGAATAAATTTTAAGTTCTCCTCCAAATATATATATATATATATATATATATGATTATTATATCTTAAAAACAAAATCCACCCATGATTAGGGTTGTGTAACAGATCCTCAGCACCTCTAATTCCCATTTAATCACAAAAATCCTATCAATTCTAACTGAAAATTTTTCTTTCAATATAAAGAATAAATAGCAGCTAGGTTTATCCTTCTTCTATTATTATTATTATTATTATTATTATTATTATTATTTTGGATAATTTGGCGGGTGGATCTTGTATTTCCATTTGATGTTGCCATATTCTCACCTAAAACAAATGAGCCAACAAAGCACTATCTTGATGCTTATCTCTACAATAATATTTATTATTTTCTTTTTATTCATAAAAGGTATAAAGAGGAAATGAGAGAATTGAACTTAAGACCTAATTTCTTTTAAAGAAAAATAATAACTGCTAGATCAAGCTTTAATTGTTGATAATATTTATTACTATGTTCATAATCTCCATATATCTCTTTCAATTCTTCAACATCTATCTTTCCCAACAAAATGTAGCACCTTTAATTTTTCATTATAAAAAAAAATCCTTATAAGTAATAATGTCTAAATCATGGGTTGTTAGCATAAAATACTATAAATATATATTAATTATAACTAAGTCATGACCATGATTTAAGAATATCAATTTCAAGGAAGCCAAAGGATAAGAATAAAATAAAAGCTAAGTACGTAGTTTGAAGGGTACGTAGCCGCGTGAGGCTTCAATCAGCTTCACTCCACATCATTAAATATCACGTTGGGTAATAGGTTGCTTAGTTATAAAGGCAATTTAATTAAAGCCTGATCTTGGTTTTCATTGATTCACATTTCACCCATAGAATTCACTTTTTTTTCTAATGATTTCTGTAATTATTATTTATGTTTAAATGTTAGTTATTATTTAAACTTAAACCAAACGATCATATTTTTATTTTTAATACGAAAATTTCATATTTTTAAAATTTAAATTTTAACACTTTTCCTAATGAATGTGCATGATATAAAAGTTGAGAACAAAGTACTGATTATCAAGTATCAACGTGCTTGCTTGCATTGAAGTTTCACTGCTGCTACTAAGAAAAGGTTGACATTAAAGCAATAATATCAAAAGGTTTACATGCAAATAGTAATTAACAAATGCATGAGATTGATGGGATATCATAATCTAGCATCGAATCTGTAACAATAAAAAAAAGTAAGAAATTCTAAATACAATCTTATTTTTATTTTTCAATTTTTTTAATCTTATGATATAATATTTTAATCCAAAGTTTATGGTGACGAAAATTAACTTTTTACGTGTGCTTAAAACTTGTGAAGTAAACTTTCTACAACCCGCAAATATTTTTGTTGTAAATGTATAATACTCAAAAAAGCTAATTTCATAAGTGTGAATGAAATAAAAAAATAAATTTAAAAAATTGATTGAGTGGTATAAGATCTGATTAAATTTTTGAATATGAATGATTTATAACGAAAAATTTTATATTTAAATTTTCATCAAATCAAAATTTTTTAAGCTAATACCAATCACAAAAAGGGAGTGAAATTAATCTTATATTTGATATCATATGAAAACACTTCATGATTTAAAAAAATAGAAATGTCATTTAAATAAATGTCAATTAAATTTTTAAGTGTTATCGCACTTAAAATTTTGAAGGAAGAAAGTACGACAAAACCTCTCCCCTTAAACAAAAAGAAAAAGAAGAAGCAGTTGAGCAAGTGGAGTATGAGAGCAGAAAGCCAATGAATGAGTCTTGTCCTGTCTTCACTTCCCTAACTTCTTGATAACAATTTTGTTTTTATTAATTAAAAAACGATCATTTCATTAAAATATCAATATTATTTATTTACATAGGTACCAGTTTTGGCGTTTCGTTTGGTTTGGTTTGTCCATCTGTTACGCCATTCTTGGATGGCGCTTTGAGCCCAATCCTCGTCCTTTTCTTCTTTCTTCTCTACATTTGAATCATTTCTTCGTTTACTTTTGCTTGCTTCCTTCACTCTTTTAAGACCTTTATAAATAATAAAACTTTGATCCATTTTTACTTACCCCGTATATATATATATATATATATATATATATATATATATATATATATATATATATGTGTGTGTGTGTGTGTGTGTGTAACTTACTTGTAAAAACGCATATTCATGCAGCCATTTCTGTTTCTTGGTAGCTTCACTTTCAAGCTTCCCGCTCTGTAACTTAGAAAAGGAACAAAGGGTATTCAAAGAAATTTCCTTCTCTCTCTCATCCTTTATTAACTTCCATAATTTCAATGGCTACCTTGTTTTCTTACCTTCTTTTCCTGCATTTCTTTTTTTTTAGAGTGTAGATATTGTTGCGTTGTTGGATTGTTTTGTTTCTCCACTCATAAAAGCCGAAGAAAAACAAAGATGAATACAAGAGTCCGCACCGCTGTTCAGTCCATGAAACCTCCTTTAAACCATGACAGCAATAAAGTAACTTCTCTCTGCCCTCTTTCCTTGTTTTTTCTTTTTTGATTTTGACCCTTTATTGGTTTTTACAATATTTGGAGATTGGGTTTTCGTTAATTGTTAGTTTGAGTGGTCAAAGATTGATTCTTTGGGCTAAAAGATTGAAACTTTGAAGAAAATTTGGATTTTTCTTTTGTAAAACTTGGAATTGTTTTAATTTAACTTTTTTTTTTTGGATATTATTGCTTGTGTCATAAAAAGAGAAGTAGGAAGCACTTTTCATCCGAAATCTGAACTGGAATACTTACACTTGTCTCAAGAAAGGAATAGTGTCTTCTTTAAGTCTCTCTCTTTGAATTATTTCTTTGTTAGTCTTTTTTATTTAGTGGAGTTCTTTTTTTTTTTTTGTTCTTGATTATGCAAAGAAGGAGACGATGGAGAAGAGTCAGGGAAGCAGAGGATTTGGTGCCGGCAAAGCTGTGACCAACCTGCGAAGATCAAACAGGGAAAGGAAAATGGCCTTGTTACAAGATGTACCCAAAATTATTCACCCTTTAATCTATTCAAAATTTTCTTTTTCATTAATTAATTATTGTAATTTTCCATTTTTTTTCTTGTGGAGCTGGTATAATTTGCAGGTTGATAAGCTGAAAAGGAAGCTTAGACATGAAGAGAATGTCCATAGAACTTTGGAGAGAGCTTTTACTAGACCTTTAGGAGCACTTCCAAGGCTTCCTCCTTACTTACCTCCATATGTAAGTGTAACCTTTCTATTCTCAGATCATTTTCTCTTCTCTTCTGCATGCTACATTTATGGAATTGTTTGAGGAAGAAATGTTTAGTTATGCAGTCTGATATTGAAATTGGAAACTTTTCATGCTTTTTGTAAAAATGGCTTAGATGGTGAATTGGGTTATGATATCTTTCTTTATATATTTTTTGTTCTGGATTGTAGACATTAGAGCTACTTGCTGAAATAGCTGTTTTGGAAGAGGAAGTTGTTAGGCTTGAAGAACAAGTAGTTAATTTTAGGCAGGGTCTCTATCAAGAGGCCGCTGTCTATGCATCTTCCAAGAGGAATGTGGAGAATATGAATGAATCCATGGAGCAATCTCCAGTCAGAAGTTCAAAACACCAGCGATCGAAGTCTTTGTCTGTAAATGAGATGAGTTCGGTGCCAACTATTGTCAGGCCTCAACCATCTCTTGCCAGAAGTGTCTCAAGCAGAAAGCTACTGCCTCCAGATAATATATATGATCGAGCTGGGCAGTGCTTTAGCAGGCCAACAAATGGGAGACAAACTTCCATAAAATCCAATTCTACTTCTGGAGATGTAAGAGGAAAAGAGAATCAATCATTTGCAAATGCTGTGAAGGATAAGCAATCTCCAGAAAAGAAAATTTCCAAAGTTGTGACCTCAGTAAACAGACTTCCAACCAAGCATGAACCAGCAGACAAGTGTTTGGATCCTCTAAAGTCACAGGTATGTGCTGATTTCTTGTTAAAAGAAGCGGTGGTGTCCACTTCATTATGGTTGTATGACTTGTGGGTTTTTTTGACTGTCCAGCTAGATGGTAGATTAGTTGACCTGGAAAGAGCACAAGAAAGCCCTTCTGGTTCTTCAGATGATAAAGTTTCGGAAGTTGATGTTACACCAAACCAAATATCTGAGGATACTGTAAGGTGCTTGTTTAGCATTTTCAGCAGGCTGAGCACCTTGAAAGACAAAACCATGGAATCCAGGACTTTACCTTCCCGATCAGTAGTCAATTGTCATGAAAGAAATAAAGAAAGTGAATGTCAAGACCCTTATGGTATCTGTTCAGATGAGAAAACTAGGGATATTGGCCCCTATAGGCATTTTTGTGCAATTGAAGCTAATACAGTTGACCTGATTCGAAGAACGAATGCTTTGTTTCTGTTCCATAGATTAAAGTAAGTTCTTTGGCTAGTTGCTTTTGCTTATAAGTAAACATTTGTATTCAGCCTATCTCTATGACGATGATTTCAGGTTTCTACTGGGGAAGCTAGCCTCTGTCAATTTAGAGGGTCTTAGCCATCAGCAGAAGCTTGCGTTCTGGATAAACACCTATAATTCATCGATAATGAATGTAAGAATGTTATTTTGATTAAAACTTTAGTACATTCCATTTTCAAGAAAGTATGCTGAACTTAATTTAATATGCAAAGAGCAAGAGCATAACACTTATGCAATCAATCTGCTAGGCAATTTTGAAGCATGGGATTCCTGAGTCTCCTGAAACAGTCATAGGACTAATGCAAAAGGTTTGATTCATCAATCATTCTTGTTATTTCTATTGGTTAGTTTTACCAGGACAGATTATCATATTTGATCAATTGTTATTGATTTCACTTTTTAATGCCAGAGACAAGACTAGCTAGCAGGCAAACATGTAATGATTTGCCAAGGATACAATTATTGCTGTCATTTCATTCTGTGCTCATCACAAATCTCTGAAATTATTGAAGCTGCTAACTAATTCTTAGCTCTGAATATGTTAGTTGTTGACTGTTTGTTGCACACATATACCCTTTTTTTAATGTATTAAACAATGATTGCTACATTTGAATTAGTGTTGACATTAGCTTTGGGACAATTCGACTCAAACTTGTCTATGTTTATGGTTGCCTCAGGCTACAATAGTTGTGGGAGGACGCTTGCTAAATGCTCTAACTATTGAGCATTTCATATTAAGGCTGCCTTTCCATTTGAAATTTGTAAGTGAAATTGTTCATCTTTCTTGGATATGGTAGGATTGAATACAACATTAAGTTTTTCTATCTTGGGCTTGGGGGTTAAGATATTTTAAGGCAAATTTGATATGGCTAACCGAATATGCTTTTTCGTATTTCTATTAAAGACCTGTCCTAAAGCAGCAAAATATAATGAGATGAAAGCACCCAATATATTTGGTCTGGAGTGGTCCGAACCCTTGGTTACATTTGCTCTTGCGTGTGGAAGCTGGTCATCTCCTGCTGTAAGCTCACGTCAAAATCATTCTCCATTTTTGTATTGTAGACTTTTAGTGAAACATTTACAATCTGATGATACATGAGAAAATCTCTTTATCTATTTTCTTGGTAACATAGAATAATGCTTATTCGAAATTTTCAATACTATATAATCAGCTTCATAATCAAAATGCCTGAAATGGAAAATATATGTATAAAATGATCAGAACTCCACACACCCCCCATCCCCACCCATTCACTAAAAACTCAAAGGGCTATTGTGGTGCTGTCTTATAATCCTCTGCGTTAATGAATATTATTTCATATTTTTTTTAAGTGCTGAAAATGTAAGTTGTGATAATGAAGGTGAGAGTATACACAGCATCCAATGTTGAAGATGAGCTGGAAACAGCTAAGAGAGACTACCTACAGGCAGCAGCTGGCATTTCAATAACAAACAAGTTAATAATTCCAAAGCTTTTGGATTGGTATCTGCTTGACTTTGCAAACGATTTGGAATCGTTGCTGGATTGGGTTTGTCTTCAGCTGCCAAAAAAACTTAGGAATGAAGCAGTAAAATGCCTAGAAAGAAAGGGAAAAGAGCCTCTTTCACAACTAGTGCAAGTGATGCCATATGATTTCAGTTTCAGATTGCTTTTACACCGTTGAGAATTACATTCCGCCATTGATCCTTCGGTCAGCAAAGGTTCATGAACTTTCTGGTCTTAGGGTTTATATTATGAATTACTGATAATACACTAGACACAGTGAGAGTACATATGTAATCTAGCATCTGTAAAAGAAAGTGGGTGGAGGTGAATAACTGGTTTTACCTACAAATGGATTCTGGGCTTGGAGATTGGTTCATTGCAATTGATTTTTCAGATTATTCATTCACGAGTGACCGTTTTGTGCCTTCCAATTCTCTTTCAATTAAATTACCGAGAACGTTAGCTGTCCAGAAGAAACATGAACTGCGAGTCCTTTTTTTTTTTTTTGTGGAACATGAACTGAGAGCTGCTAGGAGCGTTTTTTTAGCTTGACGAATTGATTCCAAACTTACCATGAAAGAACTAAATAACAAACTTGGCTATTGGCAGAACAAAAGATAGAAAGTTCTAGTCTAGTCTAAACTCATGAATCAATAAATGCAGATGTTCTTCGGTCTGGAGATCGAACTTTGCTTGTACAATGGTATGAGAAAATAAGCCAAAAAAAAAAGAAAGACGATACACATAAGAGAGTATAAATTCTATGAACTACTGAAATACTGGATTTAGCGACTGAAATCTGAAACACCAAAAATTTGATTATAATGGGCATATCACCAGAGGCATTTACAGACCAGGGAGTTTTTACGTTGTTTACAGACTGAAGATTGTGTAATATTACAACACAGGGAGGTCCCCTAACAACAAATGGGGCTGCAGCGTGAAAGTGATGCGAAAAAAGGAAAAGGAAAATGGGGAGTAAGATCAATGGAGGAAAAAGAATCAATCATATACAAACAAGTTCCAAAGAAAAATTATATATACCTAGTGGCCGCTGCTAGATTCTCAATGATAAGGAACCAAACTTTCGAAGAGTCAAAAACAACAGAAAGATGAGGGCCCCAGAATGGAGATTTCTGCAGCAGAGGCATCTCCATAGAATTAAGTGGACTTCCAATAGAGTTTGATGGATTGTAGAGAAAGTAGATATGATCTCAGCCAAATGGTGAAGGAACTGGGCCTGCCCCTCCTAATGCATCTGATCTTTTAATACTTCCCATACCACAGATAATGCATCCAGGTGCTGTGAGAGCTGAAAATTTGGCCCCACAAAGATCGCAGACATCATATCCGATAGTTGACAGACGGCTGAGAGTGGCACCGCAGAATTGAGAGGGATCTTCGAGTGGATCAATAGACTTGTTTGTTAAACCCCTCTGAACACAAATGTCAATCAGGCTCTTTAATTCCTCTTGTTTACCTGGAGGCGCCTTAGACAGGAGAAGTTCAAGCATCTGCTTGGCATAAGCATAATTCTGTACATCCATATTTCGTTTTATGGCAGTGCGAATGCAATTTATTCGGTGCTTTGCCTGTAGAGGTAAAGAACCTAGATGTCTAGATAGTCTAGCCATCTCATCTTTTGCGCTGAGAGCTCTTGGGCCTTGGACTTTCTGCAACCTTGTAATTTCCTGCAGAAAGAACCCAAGCAATGTCAGTCATGAAAGATAATTTCACGTTTGAACTAATGAGCAAAGTTTGAGGCTTGGGACTCTTAAATGGGTACAAAGTAAGCAAATGCTATTTGCTAAGCTTAGCATATCCACCAGAAGTAGAACCTTTAGATTCTAACTAGAATTTATGAATTGTCAAGGTATCATCAACTAGCATAAACTGATTCAACTACCTAGTAACATGTTGAATAATGGTTCATGTACCCAGAATAGGTACATTCTTGTTCCATAGAGATCACAGATCAGTTCAATTTATGATCTCTAGTACCGGTAAGTGTAATACAAAGACTTTGGAGTTACACCCATATATAACATAACTGTTCTCAAGTACAAATGAAAAGCGTAAGAAACTACAAGGTACAACAAAGAGCCTAAACAAGATCCTCATTTGCATGTCAGGAAAGAATCATGATAGATCAGAGAAAGAAAGAACATTCAACCTAAATTGTACTTTCAAAACCTGATAGAAGCTTAAAACTCTTAGATCCTAAAATAGTCACTTGACTATTTAATATTTGGCCAAAATAAAATCTCACAGAATGATTAAAAGCTCAAATATTTGGAAAATCATAAAATATCATCATCAACCCATTTAAAGTTTTAGTCCTTGGTACAAATAAAACACAAATGCTGTTGCTTTTGAGATGCTTGACTCAAGTTCTAATTCATTTGGTGCCCAGAAAACAATGACATACCTGAAGGAGGATTACTGCTATCTTATACTGAGCACAAATTGTAGCTTGAGCTTTAATATCAGCTCCACGAGAGTTATCCTTAGCCAGTGCCAGAAAAGCTTCATCAAAACAGGATAATGAATCTGGAAGTTGATTCTGCTCAAGGTGAGCAAGTCCAGTCTTAAAACATATGGAAGCTGCAGCCCCACGTGGAACCTATCAAGAGAGAAAATATGGTAAATTCAAGAACAAGGAGATGCTACATAATAAAAACATCTCCAGAGAATGATAGAAGCAGATAGCTGCCAACACACAAGGACAGATTATTTCTACCAAGAACCTTTATTCCAATTACTGTTAGATATATTTTTGTTTTTCCCAGGGCAATAAGTTAAGAAAATTGAAGTTATTAGACGCATACATTCATGTTTAAGGTACAAAACACAAGTGCCTTCACAATCAAGAATGAAAAGGAACAGAGAGATTAAATAACGTGCATATTAACCTGTCCAGGGCGCACAGATGCTGGAGCAGATGCAGAGGGAGTAGGTTTTCCTGACTCTGCAGAGTTAGGAATTCCAAGAGCACTGAGATCAAGAGGCTGTGTGGATAGTGACATCTGAGCAGGCTGAACTTGAGGCTGTGCCATACCAGTGGCTGGAGCTGAGTATTGTGGAGGAATACCACCGTCAGGAAGCCCAATAGACTCGGGACGAATAGGTCGTTCACTGGCTTGAGGTGGGACCCCACCATCAGGGAGACCAATACTAGCTGCAGGTGAATTTACCTGGTCAGGTCGTACCTTTCCACCAACTTCAGCCTGTTGAGAAGTTTGATCCAACTTTGAAAGATAAGTTCCAGCAGGAGGCAAGGCAGCTGCAACCTGAAGGGATGGTATTGTGTTCTGGAAAAAGTCCTCTGGTATAGGTCCAGCAGCAATGCCCACACCATTGGTTGCAGGAGCTGGTTGTGTTACCGATGCAGGTTGTACCCATGAATCAGTGCCAAAGAGATCTCCAGGGGCAGAAACTGTAGGATTAGTCACAGACCCACTGGTAGCAGGATAAGGTTGCTGTTGACTCTGATTAAGGTCCTGAGAAGCACCAGTCATTGTCTTTGTCCTAGTTATGGGTAGGCCCAAGCCATCACCAAGTCGCTTTGTTGCTTCTTTAATCTTATCGACATCCACTGTGCCAGATGTTGGCTTGTCTCGTATTCTGATCTGGAACTTCTTACGTTTTGACACTCCTTCCTCATCACTGCTACTATCATTATCAGCTGTGCCATACATTGTTTTATTAAATTCTTCTGCAGCTTTAGCCTGTTCATCAGCAGCAGCGGAACTGTCATATGGTTTGGTTAATGTTTCCAGACCCATCAAGGAATCAGCCTTGGATTCACCACCCGGAACTGCATTAGAATTATCTAGAGATTTAGCCATAGAAGTATGGGCTCCATTTGGCTTATTGTCACCTGCTGCAGGTATAAAGGGTTTGACCAAGCTACCTTCCCTTACTTCAACAATGTTACCTCTTCCTCTGATTGAACCAAGATAAACACCAATATGATCTGTGATAATTGACGGAATGGCACCATCGTCAGTCTTCATGTATGGCATAACTTCTGCAGCAAGCTCCCATTGAGGTATACTCTTTAAGTTTGTAGGGGTCTTCATTTCCCAGTTTCCACCACCCCATTCAGGTCCTTTAGGAACCATACTTTCAGCAGCAAAGTTGGCAAAAATGCCTTGTGTCCAACCGCTTGAACGGACTCTTAAAATCCTTTCACAATATCGCCTTAATTCTGAATCAGCACCTTCTTCCTCCAGCCTCTGAGCAAGACGCCGCATTGCACTGGGGTTGAGGTGGCTAATAAACAGGTCTAGAATGCTTTCATAGTCTGCTATGACTTCAAAAGTTTCCTTCGCACTGTCAAACTGACCATACCTGTAATTAAGATTTAAGACTCATAGATCATATAATGACAATTTAAACAGTCATGAAGCCTCAACAATGATAATGGTTAGAAGACCAGAAGATGCCTATGTATATGATGCTCTAAATGAGATTCCTAATATCATGAAAATAATTCCAAAGAAAGATGCTTAATCTTAAGACACATGACAATATTTTATACATTTTGAACTTTGGTACAAATCTAATGGGCACATATAACTCTAAGATAAATATTCAAATGGCACGAGGTATATTTTTTTTTATGTAACCACAAGTATCTTCATCCATTTTACAGTTGAGGCTAATCTTGTTAGGTCTGATAGTGGTAAACGGTAAAACCCTCCCAACAATGACGACTTCAGGATTCGAACCATGTTCAAATGCCTAAATAGTATGAGGTATTTACCACAACAAAAATATGTAGTCAACTATATGAAATTTATACATATGGAAGATTGGCATGAATACTAATTTAAATTTTCAGTACAATCGGGTAAAAAAGCAGAATATTCAACCAGAAGCCAGCACACAAATATCTAGCATGATATATTACAAATTTCATCTTTAGAAAAGTAACCAACATATCCATTTATTTTATAAAATAAGTTCTTAAAAATGTTTATATGACTCAGAAACACAGCAATGACAAAGATCAACGACCATGATTGCTTACTTGATACAGGCATATCCCAATTGGCGGAACCGCTGGAACAAATGAGAGGTTGGTGGGCATTTTGGATAATCTCTAGAACGCACAAACTCATCCTTCAAAACAGATAAAGCAGTAGAAAAACGAAGTGCTTTGATTGCATAGACTCCCCGCCGCACCTAAGTTTGTTTTAAAGCAAGTTCAGAACCAAAAGTAAAAGGGTAATGAAATGTAAACATAACACGTAATTATTTATCCACCTGAGTGAACTGTGGACCTGCTTGGGATAAAGATACTGCAAGATCTCCACAAACAGGAGGGCCTCTAGCTAGAATATCGAGAGATCGAGGAGTGATACGTAAGCTGTCAAACCTTAATAAGGTAAAAACAATAAAGTCAGATGCCTACTTTCATGCATTGACCAACTTTGATCTAAAAAGGACGGTAACTGATAAAATGCTACATTTTACACAAAAAATGAACAAGGCTTCAATCAGATGAGTAACAGCAAGCAGAAAACATAAAAAAATATACAAAACAGAGAACAAAACCTTGATGTTATTTGGTACAGTATTTCAGAAAGGTCAAGCTTCTGCTCAAAATTTTGTTGCATGGTAGCAAAACCAATAAGAAGAGGTTCAAGAAGCCCAATAAGGCAACTCTTAATCTCAACCCCCTTCTTTTGTCTGGGATTTATATCTGTAGGGTTAGCGAGCAACAACCGATCATTTAAAGCCCCCATCAGAGCTGCAGAATAGATAATAATATCAGTAACTCCGCAATATAATTAATTGAATTTGAAACAATAGAATGGCGTAAAAAGCAATTGAGAAAGAGAAAAGTTACAAACCTGCATTTGGCATGCTAATAGAGAGTATGGTCCTCACTTTGCTGTCCCATCCTAAAATACAAACTGCAGTTGCAGTAGAAAATAGAAGTGCTGGTCCAACCCACAAAAGGGATCTAAAGTGCGCATGAGTTAAGCAGTCAAACAATTTATTGATCTTGACTATCTATGTTACATACATGCATTAGGACAAGCATGCATGCAAATATGTAAGTGTTCTAAGTTTAAACTTTTAGTACCAAAACAAATATGTACAACTGTAATCACATATTGTTGATAAAAGAACCTCCCTTCCCTTAACAGATAAATGAGGGTTCAATTTACATCGGTCAAGTCCTGATGAGTATTTTTATGTCCAAGTAAAAATCAGTGTTTACTCCATGGGGAAAATAGTAGAAAGAAGAAAAATAGATAAAAGAAAAACAAAAGAAAAAGATTTACCAAAAAAAAAAAAGCTAAAATTATAATCCTGTCAGCAGCCACATCTATTGCACGCAGGTATGATGAAAGTCATATAAACAGGAGATTGACTTGTGCAACAGACTTTCTCTGGTACTATAAAGAAAAAGAGAGATTTTTTGTCACTGTATATGGGTGTATATCGGTAAACCAACAACAGTGTAAAATATGACTATACCTTATACAAGCATCCACGGACACAGTTTATTCTGTACATGCATATGCAGTCATGCATTCAAGTAGGTATTTTGATCCAAAATTTATACTGCATTACATATTTAGGATATTGAAGGATTTCCTTTGTCAAATTTAGATGAACTGCTAGCAAGTATGTCAAGATCTGCAGAAACCATAAGCACCCTGTGAGTAGTTAAGACTCCTGCAACATAGCCTCTTGGAGTTTCTTGCCAATTCACCTGCAGATATTGTTAAAAATCCTTACCATTAGCATAATATTTTCAAGAAAAAGTGCGGTCAAACTAGATAGATGGAAACATAATTTTATGCCTAAACAGATATACAGATATACATAGATGGATAAAAGGCATAATAGATATGAATTGAGTTTTTGTATATACATATGTGCATGCACGTATTCAGTTCCAAGAAACTATTTTTTTTTTTGCCACAAAAAATGCAGGTGCTTATAGGCAAGTTGAAATGACATTAGAAGAGATCTCAATCATTAATGCTATTTCATTTCATCAAGATGGCTTGGGTAAATATAACAGTGTTGGGATCTTACAAGAACGAAGAAACTCAGGTGGCCTGAAGAACTTCAGGTGTTTTTATTATTTTTTTCCTAATACATTCATAACAAGAATCTTTCGTGAATCTGCAAATGATATGCATGCCAAAGTGAAGAATGAAAGAGAAAGAAAGCACAGATCATTGCAAGTCAACGTTTAAAGAGGAAACATATAAAGCAGGCAGGTGACACTATAATAGGAGAAATTAGAAGGAAGAGATATTTAACAAGATTAAATCCTTAGTTGCTTTTAGTTTATGTATATAACTACAATAAGACTGAATACATGGAGTGTAAATTCAGCTCTAACCGAGTGAAAGAGCATAATGTAGTGACGTTAAATGGAGTGACGATACCTAAGCAAGACCATTTTCGATATATGGGATTGATAGTACAAATGGATGGAAAGATTGATGGTGATGTGAATTATAGGATCCAGGCGGGATAGAGTAAGTAAAGAAGTGCTACAGGTGTGCTGTGCGATAAAATAATTCCTATATGATTGAAAGGCAAGTTTTATAGGACAATTGTTAGACCAACATTGTTATATGGTAGTAAATGTTGGGTGACTAAGAGGCTACATACACAAAAGATGAGTGTAACAGAAATGCGAATGTTGCGGTGGATATGTGGATATATAAGAAAGGATAGAATGAGAAATGAAAAAATTCGTAAGATGGTTAGAGTGGTACCTATTGAAGACAACATGTGTGAAAATCGATTACGTTGGTTTGGACACGTAAGACGTAGATCTGTAGATGCTCCAGTTAGGAGAATAGAGGCTATGGATGTTGAGAGAAGGGTTAAGACTAGAGGAAGACCAAAAAAGACTTGGAAGGAAGTAATTTGGAAAGATATGAACGTTTTAGAGTTGGATGAGCAAATGGCTTTGGATAGGAATCTATGGAGGAGGAAGACAATAAATATGGACGATCTAACGTGAATTCAGATATTGGTTCATATAGCCTACCCCAATCTCTTGGGATAACGGCTCTGATGATGATGATGATGATGATGACGATGATTAATAATTTTTATATAATATTTAAAAGGCTTTCATGAAGTAAACAGATTAAAAGTCATTCTTAAAAACTTGAATTACTCACCTGAAGCACAATCTCATTTGCTTTTAACCTAACATACTTTTTTCCTTCTGTTTTTGTGGATATATAGTGGCCATCAGAAGTTGAAAGACGGTACCCTTGAACCAACTTTGCTAAGCCAATCTGCTTCCCATTACAAGCAAACATCAAATTGGACTCTGCAATCACAGAAGATATTGATCAGTATCACATGTTACAAATGGCGATATCCAACATGAAGAATCATATGCCGCAAGCACCTATAGGAGTGGAAAATATACGATCGACTTCAGTTTCAAACATAAATGGCATGGGACCCTGAACAGAATTAGCTTTTGCATCCACAGGTTGATCAGGTAAAAGATTTGGTTCAACAGCACCATTTTTTCCATCAGCTTCTTGTAAAGCTGCTCCTGGAAGAATATACAGAGCCAGTCCAGATTTATCTTCATCAAGAATAGCAAATTGACTCTCACTGGGGCCAATAAATGCTGCATCGCAACCTGCAAATTCAAAAGGAAAATATCATAAATAAGTAATCTGGTTGAGGCATCTACTATAAGAAAATAACAGGTGAAACAGGGAAAACAAACATGCATAACAGACATACCTTTGATTGTGCTTCCTTTGCTGTTAGCCAACTTTAGATCGGTATTTTCCCAGTAAAGGACCACTTCATTTGTAGTGCCACTAAACTCATAAACAACGAGAAACAGATGCTGCTTCCTACCATAAACCATAGTTTTAGGCGATATTCCACATTTCCAGGGATCTGAAAGCAAAAGCTACAGTCAAGAATCAAAGCCTTGTCATAACTTTGAAAATACATTTTTTAGCATTTACCGATGTGAAAAGTTTCTTGTAAATAGTGTCTGCTCCAGAACAAAGATTATAAGCCATGAGGTTCACACCATCTATATAAAAAGTCCTGACAGGGTAATGAAGAACTCGATTCTCCTTATTGAAGAAGTTGAGCTCCAAATGAAATGGCTGCCAGTAAAGTCAGTCAAGACAAAAGTCAACCAAAGGCAACATAGATATTGATGCATATTCAATATCACCAGCCAAGGTACCTGGCAAATAGGAATGTCCTTCAGTTGATGTTTAGCATCCACAACAGTGATGAGAGGCAGCCTACATATAGGGGCAGTTTTAGCATGACCTTCCATGAAATGCTGCAATAATCAAGAAAGATACTGAGTTAAAAGTAAACCAAACAGTTAAGAGCTCTTCAAAATGCAGTTAAATTATAATTTAGAAATTAATATATAAAATAACTTAATTTGAAATTAATAAAGCTGGAAGAAGAAGAAGAAGCATACACTATAGAGGAATGCCTTCCGTGCAATGTCAGAAATTGTAAGATGACTTTGGCTGCCATTAAATACATAAATGTCAATAGTGATCCATAATTACATAACCATCGCAAGATTGCATCATTAAATGGAATTATACCAAGGTAGGAATTTATCCACAATAATATGGAATAGCTATAAATGTTGGACCATTAATCCCAAAATAATTAAACATTTCAACCTCCAAACTAAGCCAGATTTAAGTTCTAAACTCCATCAGGGCTTAAAAAAACCAGGATATGTGCTTGATAACAAATTTAACTCACCCCTTAATATGTTGCTCTTGTAGTTGTGCTTGAAGCTGATGATCAGCCAAAATTCCAGAGGAACCCATGGATGAGAGCTTCTCCTTTAAGACAGATGCTGCACATGATATCGACTTTCAGCAAATATAGTCAAAGAATTAAGCAGCATATCACCACAAGAATAATCAGAGTGTGATATTCAGAAAGCTACAACATAATGTAGAGAGAAAACATAAAAAGCAAATGAGCTTTCCTTATCTTCTAATCAAAAAGTAGCAAATGTATATCAACAGAAAATCCGAGCAATTGTCTCAAGATAATATGAATATAGATCCTGTAAAGGCAGTGCCCAAGAAAACAATACATTCAATTCTGCTTCGATTACATCAATAAAGTATAACTTTGCATAAGCTTGTGGTCAATAAGAAATTAAATGTCACCCTATATTGACTGAAACTGCTTTTATAATATACTGTAAGAACCTTCACACATGATATCCAGGTATGTTAAAAATTAGAGTGACATTTTCTTCATATGCAAGAATGCACATATAGGCAGATTAATTAAACGTCCACCTGAAGATCCTCTGGCACTTTGCAGAACTGCAAAGAGCTGTTTCCTTCCTTCCCTAGTATACGCAGCCCTATTCTTCAAGTTGTCACCACCTGTCATATTCTGTCATAGAAAATGCACATTTATACATCAGAAATTAACAAATATTTTATAACACAATGATATAGGTGAGAGCTCTTAACTGTAAAAAGCAGGGCTGCTAAGTTCAATTTTGGGTGCACTTCCAAAGCTCTGATTTGTGGTAGGGGATAAACTGCTTCCCCACCCTGCTGAGACAGAATGCGTGGGATGTCCAGTGATTCAATTGCTGCAAAGAGAACATCAACAGATCTGAGTATGTGAGTTCCATCTAAGACAGATATGTATGTATCTCCTCATCCTTCCTTCCCAGAAAGTTTGTAACTTACAAGCAGGCTCAAAAAAATTCACTTGAGTTGGAGGTTTATTTGGATTAACCGTCAATCGTGTTTTCCAAACTTGTAGAGTTCCATCCTTGGAAAGAATGACAAGTAATCTCAACATTGGGAGCCAAGCAACTGATATGATAGGTTGAGAACCCACCTTTGTACTGCATGGCAAAAAGCAGAATATTTCAACAGAGAAGTACCTAGAATATCTTCTTGTACTCCTATCAACACACAGAATACATAGGCTTGAAAAGAAAGGTGAAACAGACAAAAATACAGAAAAAAAACGCTTACATTCCAATCATAATAGGTCTTTCTGTTGATACATCCCAGGCAAGAAGCATACCACATCTATCACCAACAAAAATCCATTCCAGTGTTGGATGAAAAGCAAATGCATCAGCACCAATGAGCTTAATGGTATTATCAACTGAAAGAAACAAGGCAGGAAAAGTTATATGACATCTGAGCATGACTAACATATCAAAATTAAAGGAAAAAAAAAGTAAAGAATCAGTTTTTCCTCAACTTACGTTGTAGCGTATAATGAACTGCATACGTATTAATGTTGTATGCCCGGATCAAACCCTCTGCATATGCTACATACTTGTTTTTTTTTGCATAAAGGACATGACAAAAACCAGAAAACAAACCGCTTTTCAGTACATTTTTCTTTGTCATAACAATAAAAATGATCATTTACCAGTGATAAAGTGACTAATAAGACAGGTAAATAGATCAGACTCTGGTATTACTGCTATCTGATTAGATGGACATGTCACAACAGAAGACATGGCTAGCTATTCAGATAATTTGAATAGATAAGATTTCTTATTGATCAGTTTGCAACATGAATTAGTTTAATGTTTTGAAAATTCATTTCCAGCCAAGAAGAAAAGACCCATTTCAATAATTATTCCATAAGAATTAAACGCGACAAGTATGTCCAGCATATACCGCTTTAATACTACAGTAGATATCTCATGTAAATTAAATGATCAAGCCAAAAGCCAAGAACAGAGTCAAATTTCAATTTTAATGCCTATCCCAAGTAAATCCTAACCCTGAACAGCTAATGACTTTTAACTCTACCCAGAACTCGATCTAAGAAACCATAAACATCTCAAGCAAATAAATACATCTACAACCCCATCAGAAAGCAACAAAAAATATAACAATAAAACCAATACCAGGAAAATTAAAAATGTACCAGAACAGGTAGTCGGGGATGACAAGCAAGGTTCACAACAGGTTTCTTCAAGTCTGTCTTTATTTTTGTAGGTTCTCTCCCACCTTCAACAGTCCCAACAACTTCATGCATGACAGTAAAGGAGTTAGAAAGACTATTATAACTTCCATAGTATAATAGGCGAATAGAAGCAGAAAAAAATTCTAAAAATAGAAAACACAAGGAGCAAACCAACCTGTGACACTCATTCTCTTGTGAAAACCAAAAAATACAACAGGTTGGAGAGGTGTCAAAGCAAGATGGACTTCTGCATCAGACGAAATGCGTTCCATCTTCTTTTCGGGTGAATGTAAAACACAAGTTTGCTCAGCATCAAAGTCACAAGAACGTATTGTACAATCCTGCAACATGAAATTTTAATATAAATAAAGGTTATGATTAGTAAAAGGGCACTTCATATAGGGGGAACAGAAACGAGATGAAAACAACTCATTCATGTAAAACAGAAGGAGCTTAAAGACAACAACAACCATACTCATTATCGCATTCAATCAAAATATCAGAGAGGGATGTTTTTCTTTCTTCAAAATGTCATCTGATGTTCAAGTACGAATAAAAGAGATAAAGCCAGTTGTGACACTGACCTTCAGGAAAACATCAAGAATGATGCACTTGGATCTAATGGCAATTTCAGAAAATGAAAAAGAACAACAAAGTTGCTTCTTATTGCATAGGTCTGACAATCTAGATATCAACATAGCCTGCTTAGCATTGTCATTCTCAGGACTTAGGAACAACAGCATGAAATATTGACCCCTAGAATACCACTAGCATAGATAGGATCTAATAAACCATCTTATAACAACATATTTTTGTTAATAATTGGAGATCGGAAAAAAATGAATCTTTTAAGTCAGCTATCTACAAGATCAACGTCACACACTGAGACAACAGGCCATACTTTAAAATGTCTCTACATTCTAAGAAATTCAAACTATTTCCTCATTCAGGACTAACTTTTAAGAAACGTGTTTAGTGGCAATAAAATCTTAATATTGAACTAATACCAATCTTAATATGCTATTCCATCCACATTAAGCCTATGTTTGGATTAAGGGTGGGGAAGGGAAAAGAAAGGAAAGTAAAGTAAAACAAAGGAAGGTTGTAAACCTTTTCTTTGTTTGGGAAGATTTTTTAGTTAGGGAAAGGAAAGAGAGGGGAAGTGAGCACCCCTTGCTTTCCCTTGACTTACTCAATTTTTTTAAAACCCCAATTTGGGGTAAAGGGGAAGGAAAGGAAACTTGAAAAAGGTTTTAACATGTAGAATGTCAAATTTAACTTTATTATCTTATAAAATTTAAAACAAAAAGGTTATAATTGGAAAAAAAAGCATTACAATGAATCATTTCCTTTCCTTTCCATTGTTTAATCAAACAAGGATCGCTAGGATTCCTTTCCTTTCCTTTCTTTTATTAATTTTAGCATTCCAAACAAGGGATACATGTACCATTTCCTTTCCTCTCCTTTCCTTTCCATTCTTTTCCTTTACTAATGTTTATCCAAACATAGTGTAACTGATTTAAAGACTGCACTAATACCAATCTCAATATCCAGCAATTCTATTACCAGGATAATTAAATGAAAATTTATGGCCTTTTCAGCGCTAAAATTTTCAAACTTCCGAACCAACCTCAAGAATAGCAATGACAGAGTGGCCACTTGTAGGACTATAAGACATTCGAACCACAGGCGAGCCAATGTGTATGGTAGATAACTTACTTCCCGTCAAAGCATCAAATTCTGCAAACCAAAAAGATCCAATTTTTTCTTCTTCAACCTCTAAATTATAAAAATTTCCAAACTAATCCAAATTCTAAGAGACTGACAAAGGTTTTAATCGTTATTACCGATGATGTAAGTACCGATGGCGGCGACAACGAGAGCTTGCGTAGGATGAAAAGCGGCGGCGTGTGGCTGCAACGGTTTGAGAATGCCTCGAGCGACATGCCGTAGATCCAAGTGTTGCAACGTAGCCCACTCCATCGATTCTTCTTCTCAACTCTCCTTGTTACTACCCAATCTCTCACCTTATAAACTCATATGAACAAAAAAAAATCAACATACTACGTCAAGCTCAACTCTTTAAAAGCATAACCAAACAAACAAGCAAATCTTTGAGCAAAATTCCGGATCGGAAAAGGAAAACTAGAAATTAAAAGAGACGGAGACGTGGATCTGATCTAAACCGGAAGTAAGATTAATTTGGCTACCTGTTTTTCTCCGTGAAAAGAGAGTTCATCTGGAAATGCGATGGAGAAATGTGGAGAAAAATTGCTTAAAATTTAAAAAAGAAAAAATTAATGAAATTGAAGAGAAAACGAGAGAGAAGAGTTGGGCTTTGGGCCATTGCAGATGAAAGCGAGAGAGGAAGCATTGGGCCTTACTTTTATTGTCCGATTCCAGTCGGTTTAGTTATAGTTTAGCCCAATTTTTTCGCTATTTACGCGACTTATTGTAAGAAAGCTTTATTTTTATCCATATGGGCTAAGGTTGGACTTCGGCTTTAGATGCTGTGTTTGGTTTGCTTCAACTTTCTTTCCTCTCAGAATTTTCATGAACCGAAAATCGGAGCTAATTAAATATTTTAAGCATTAAGAAAGAAGACAAAAAAAGGTTTTATACTTTATTTCCTTCATTATTGTAATTAAATTACAAAATTGCAGTTTAGATCATAATTACAAAACTAAAAACACTTGAAAGTGATTAAATGAGAAATTATGACACGTTACAAAATTTTTAAGTTTAAATTCGAACAATCTCAATCCTTACTTCCAATATAAAGAAGTTCAAGTCGATATTATTTTTATAAAATTTAAATTAAAGCTTTGCAACTTAAATAAAATATTATTCGTTGATAACTTTGTGACATTGAATAGGCAAACATTTCACATGTGCTTCATTATGAGCTGTTCTAATCCGTCAAGTAAAAAAAAGGTTAGAAGCATCGAAATTTAATTTCGAAATACATTTCAAAACTCAAGTCAGTGTCTCAAGAAAGTAAAAAAAAAAAAAGGAGAAGAACTTTAGGAAGAACGAATGAGTAAATTCGCGTGCCTTATTCGAAAATTTTCCTTTAGACCTGAATTTTAAAATCAAATATATTTATCACATCTCATCCTGTCCATGCCAATCCATGAGACAACCAATTTTATTCCAATGTTTTTATGATTGGGGTCCCTTGTTAGGCTGATTTGGGATTAATATTAATCTTAGCCCTATTTTCATTTTATTAACATGTAATAGGAGAATACAACAAATCCCTCACCCGTAAGTGAAAGAATTTAAGATCCATGTCACAGTCAATTCACATAAAGGAAAGAAAGGAATTAGTTTTTGCTTGAGAATCGAAATATTTGCGCTCATTCATCATAACCCGAAAAAGAATGATAATCACCAAACATTCAAAAAAAAATTTGGGATATTAGAAAAGGACAGTTCAAAAAAGCTAAAAGCAAAAAGAGAGCGCAGCAACAAAAATCTGCACACTCTCTCCCTCATGGCTTAGTCAATGGGATTGATTCTTTCCTTTTTTTTGTTGTTTTTTTCTCTGTAAATGTAGTATCAATTCAAAGGCTGGGGCATCTCACTTTTGCACACAATGAGGTTCTTTCAATGAATCGATTGAATCACACTAAAAAAGATAAAAGCAAAGGCATAAAATAATGTCTGAATCGTGTACATTACAGATTTAAAAATAGTAACATCTATTTAGCAATGTTTTATTAAAAAACACCACCAAATTTTATGTTTTTTATTTGAAGATGATAGTGGCATTTGAAAAACAAACCAAAATTTGTGTATTTTATATGACAGTGGCATTTGACAAATAAAAGTTACAAAAATTTAATACACCAGCATTTTTTAGTGGAAACATCCCTAAACTATACGAAGTAGCAATGTTGCAAGATATTATAAGCCACTGAATGATGTTTATACAGGTCGCTAAGGATTAAAAAGTCACTAAAAAACCACTAATTTTGAGGTCAAAATTGCTTTCCAACCCGAAAGAGAGCTTCGTTCGAGACATATCATGCAAATTTATTGCTGAAAAAGCTCGTTTGATTCACTATATTAGTTGTCATCTTGAAAGATTGGTGTGTTAAAATAAGACTTCTTGTTCATAACAAAAAAAAAAAGAAATAAGACTTCTTGTAATAACATCGACACTGCTAATCATTGTTATGTTACAATCATGATCGCCACCATCACTGCCACGGTAAAGGCCGCCAAATATCATTGGGAAATTGACTCCAAGCTCTCCTCGATCTTTCCCGAGGATGAAACGAAGCCTTATCCAAAGCCACAAGTCCGAGGCTCATTGTAAGACTGAAACCCGCCTGAGGGGCTGGCTTCAATCCAAATTCAGCCACAGATTAGTTCCGGTGGTAGGGGCCATTAACAGCTATTGAAAGCTGTATTCAGAGCTGCGTTTGTCTTCATTGGAGAGCTCGATATCCAAATTCTCCATCACTTTGGATTTCTTGGACGATTCTGAGTAATAAGACACTTCTAGTAAAGCAAAATATCTGTGGAATGTAATGAAATCGACCAAACGCTATATCCCCCATTCTTTATTCTTTTCTTGAAGGGGGCAAAGCATCCAAGTTGCCTATTCGACCATGAAAGCGACCAATGTCATCTTTCGGTGGTTTAACTTTCGACCCAATGTTGCATTTTTCCATGGTTTTTCCTAACCCGCTAATGTCATTGCTGAGTTTTGTAACAATGATGGCATGTTTGCAAGGTTATTAGGACGGATATTGACATGCTTGGATAACATACATTGTATCATCTAAGGCCATGAATGTAAATGAATTAAGCTGCTTTTGAGTTACTTAAATTTGATTTGATAATTACTTGAGTTTAACTCTTTTATTTTTTTTAACTTAATTTAAGTTTGAACTATTTGAATAACGAGCCGAATCAAATTTGAACTTAATTCAACTGGCTCATGAATCTATTAAAGCTTTTTTAAATATATAGACTTGATTATTTAAATTTAATTCATTTATTTTTTAACTAAGCTTAAATTCGAATTATTGAATAACGAGTCAAACCGAGTATGAACTCGACTCAAACGGCTCTTGAGTTTTTTTTAGTATATATTTTTATATTTATTATTGTTTTATCATTTTAATCTTGAAATATATAATTGAAAAATGATAAATCGAATCTATTAAGTTAAGTTTGAATGACTCAAATATTTTGTTGAATTGAGTTCAAATTTAAAAATCTACACTCTATCGAATTCAAATTGAATTTTAAATTTTCAAATTGAAGTCAAATTTAATATTAAATCATCCCAACTCGATTGGCTACTTAATCTTACTTCCCATAATGAAGTATAATGAACAACGACAAGCAATCAACCCTAATGAAAACAAAGGAATAGAAAGCATTGGAAGATCTAGAACAGTGGGGAAACGTAAGCCACAGAATAAGCCCGGTTCACTGTCAGGAATGAATTGAAAGGTTCAAATTGGAAGAAGAGTGGACTTGAACCGAGCCAGATCAAATAGAAAGATCCATATGCTTAAAATCCCAAGGGTAGCACTGCTGACTAGGGTCCTTGCAAGGCTCAAAAAGTTTGGGATAGGACTTCCACTTGCTGGTGGTCCCATAATTAATGATTGAATATATCTTCTTTTTCACTTCTGCAGGCACCACACAAGGTCGACATGGCGTCCTTATCTAGCACAAGAGTAAAACATATATAATTCGTGCATGTGTGGCTTAAAACACAAAAATTTTTTGGTTAAAAAAAAAACATAAAAATTATGTTAAAGTTATTTAGTTTTATCTTGATCATATAAAATTTATCGCTTTTATATCTTTTATTTTTGTTATTTTTGTATTATGTTTCTATGTTATTATGTCATGTTATTATATCGTATTTAAGATTATCAGATATATGTAAGAGAAAACATTCTTAGAGTATTAATACTATGCATTATTATTATATCATTTTTAAGATTATCCAGTCTACATAAAAGTTCTTGCTAACTACTTGGGACTTTAAAGAAAAGATGAAAAGAAAATTGATAGTATAGGGTTATAGGACGGGGATTCTTGCATGACTTTGGGAATCCCAGTCTCAAAAATGAGTCGTGAATGTGTTATTATAGCGGGGGTTGTGGGGCTTTCGGCAGAAGGAAAAATGACTAAAGCTAGGCCTTGGACATTCCTGAACACCTTTCAGCTTTCGTGCCTTTGCCTATAACCACAAAAGAGAATCAAGATTCAAGAACAATATAGCTCTTTGTTTGGTTGATCTCTTTCATCATATGGCATCTAGAGGTTCTGGTTATTGAACTTATGGTTTAGTTCAAAATTAGGAAGTAATATCAAATAAATTTAAGTTCAAATCTTAATATTTGCAATTATTTTTTCTGATCCCAGATTTCGATCTTATTAAAAAAAATAAATGTGTTATTAAACCAAAGTAGCCCCTTTCTTTCAAGACAATTGCGCTAATATTATATATAGAAGGAAATGGTGGAAACAGTTTGCTATATTAGAGATTGAATCCCCAAGCATTCTCTTTTTCTTTCTAAATGGAAAGTTTAGCAACAGAAACCTAGCAGGCTATTGGAAAAAGGTGACAGTTTTCTATGACCAAATACGTCTCATTATCCTCGTTTTTGCATCTTAGGCAAGGCCTAATTTCAGTAGTTAACTTAAAGATGGAAAGGTAGATGGCTTTTCTTTGCCTTACTAGGAAAGCTTTAATGATTTGGTGGAAAACAAAGTACGCCTTTGACAACCTCAGGGTTCTGTTGCAAGACTTGGTTTTACTTTTTGTTATGTAAGGATAAAAGTTATTCCTCTATAATGTGAAAGTCATGTGTTCAATTCACGAAAATAATCTTTCCGTTAATATAGAGAAAAGAATACGTGCATATGACTCTTTCCGGATTCGAAAATGTGAGAGTTCTGGCACTATGTTTGCCCTTAAATGTTGTACTGAATTAGGCAGCTTCATTTCCAATGGAACTTAATTTCACTCATCACATTCTAGAATCTCTGTTGAATTCACACACAAGGTACTGAAATTACACAGAATTTAATGGTTTTCAATCATTGATTCTCTGAACAAATGAAGGAACTTTGGGAGTTGGCTGGTACAATGAAGAGAAAGAGCAACTTGGCATTAGATGCTGAAACTTTCCAAGTGCCCCAAGTTCTGGAAAAGCCCAACTAGGACCGTCCAAGCTTTTTTTTTGCTGCCAAATATTCTCAATTCTCAAGGATGAAGCAAAGCAGAAACTAACTGATGCTATGTTCTTTCTTCACAAGACCAACTGGCAAGAATTTACTGGCCTGGAATCTGAGTGTTTGTTCACATGTAAATCATATGGATCTGGTATCTTCCGTCTCAGGACCAAGAAGCAAAGGTGGCCCTACACAATACAAAAAATCATTCAGAAATCTGAAGAAAACTAGTTCTTCTGCTGTACTGTTTTATCAAAACGGCGGATAAATGTAGTTTCCTAGTGTGAATGCCAGGAGACCAGAAACAAACCTACCCTCTGGACACAGAAGTTCAATATTGAACATGAATTTCACCTCTGAAAAGCAGGGTGGAGACAGGATTATATGTAAAGACCCACATTCAACCTACAAAGTATTGTCCATTTTTACCGTAAAATCTTACGATTTTATCCCAAAAGAGATGTTTTTTATGAAATAAAACCGTGAAAACAAACAACAGCTCATAAGTTGTTAAAATGCCCTGTTAGTTTGTTACTAGTGGGTAAAGCTTTAACTAGCTAACCCAACACTAATTGGGCATTTGGACCGATTGCCATTGATGTTAAGAAAATGGGTAGTTCCTCAAAGAGCTTGAAAAATGACATGTTACCAACCAAGCAAAGTTTTTAGACAGAGTATGAAGATTCAGGATTAACCACTAGAATTCAGAGATTCATCATTCCATATATGATGATTGAGTGAGAGAGGAAATAAAATGGTGGGGTTATATAAAAGGGAGGCAACACTCTAATGTAGGAGAGGTTTATGGCAAAGTGCCTCTCACTAAGGAGACAACGACTTAGACAGCTGAAGAAGCAGCTTCTAAACCACAGTCCCATCTGCTAACTCATTTGCCTTTGAACTCAGCTCTCTCATTTCTTCTGGACAAGGGAAATTGAAAGGTTCAAACATCAAACACTATAAAACTATTGCCGTTGCTGCAGTTCTTATCTGGGATTTTATCTCTTTGGCCTTTGAGATTTGCTCAAGATGCGCAGCATGGCAAGCTCCACCTCCTCCAAAGGCATCGCCGCCATTGTAGGCGTCGGGCCTAAGCTTGGAAGATCCATTGCCCGCAAGTTTGCTCATGAAGGATACACTGTTGCCATCCTCGCTCGGGACTTAGGTAACCTTTTTTCCCTTTTCTCCATTATCACCCTTTCTGAAGCTAATCAGTGCTGGATTATTTATGTTTTCAGGAAGATTGTCAAGATTTGCAGATGAGATAGCCAGGGAAGAGAAAGCACAAGTCTTTGCAATCAGAATAGATTGCTCGGATTCTAGAAGTGTTAGGGAAGCATTTGAGGGGGTTCTTTCACTAGGATTTGTAGAAGTTCTGGTGTACAATGCTTATCAGCCAGTTACATGGCACCCCACAAACTTCACTGACATTAAAATCGATTCCTTTGAGAAATCCCTCGCTGTATCCTCCATCGGAGCTTTCCTTTGCGCTCAACAGGTACCCTTTCAAGTTTCCCATCCTCCAAACTGAACTATCCAATCCATTCTATCCTTTGCTCCTGTTTTGTTTTGTTAGATTTCAGCTTTTGTTTCATCGGCTTGTTTATCAAATTCTTGGATGAATTAGGAATTTTACTTTTTGTTTGCAATCTGCTAACCAATGAAAGGTCCTCCCCGGGATGGTGGAAAGAGGAAGAGGAACGATTCTCTTCACTGGCTGCTCAGCTTCACTCAACGGCATTGCTGGTTTCTCTGAACTATGTAATTTTCATTCTTCACCCATTAAAACATACCAGAAATTCACCAAACCCAACTTCAAACAATGAGAATAATTAACATTTCCCTGCTGAAACAGGCTGTGGAAAGTTTGCTCTGCGAGCATTATCTCAATGCCTGGCAAGGGAGTTCCAGCCTCTTGGTGTCCATGTTGCTCATATCATCATTGATGGAGTCATTGGTCCACCCAGGTAAAAAGAATCCATGGAAACAAATAAAAAAACTCGGAATTATAGTAGAATTCTGTGATTCTAGAAGTATGCTCAAAAGGTGGTCAGAAAATATGAATGAACAGTGTGTGCAATCACTGGAAAAACTGACGAATGATGAGCGATGATGGAAATGCAGGGGGCCATCGGCGTCGCAGAGAGGGTTGGTTGGGGAGCAGCAGCAGAGCGGCGTGGGAAGGGAGGGAGCCGTCACGATGATGGACCCAGACGCGTTGGCTCAGACTTACTGGCACCTGCATGTTCAAGACCGGACCGCCTGGACCCAGGAGATTGACCTCCGCCCCTCCACCACCAGATTCTTCTAGCCACCCGTTTATCATTCTTCCTATATCTTCCCATTTGCTCATCAACTTGCTCCTAAAATCATTTGCAAGTTCTACCATCATTATCATCTTCAATAGCTTTCATTTCCTTGTACACTGCTTGGCACATTGCTTTAAAAATATGTTACCCTGGCACTTGATGTGGATTTTAGAAGCGTCCTTGGAACTACCATTTCAAGATTTGCCATGTAAATTCGAGAAAAAATTGTATGGATCGGTTATTTTACATCAGTACATATCCCTTTTATATATTGCATAATTATATTAATGAGTATATTGAAATAAATATTTATTATTTAATTATTACAAGTGATGTATAATAAATGATTGATTTATTTTACTAACATGATTACCTCACATAATTTGAATGAAAGAGATATATGCTGAAGTGAAAAAACTTTCCATGCAAATTTTTTTTCTATAAATTCACTCCAACAGAAGTCTTCTTTCTTCTTCATCTGAGTCTGAAAAGTTTAACTACATGGTAATTTATAGTTTGGGTGTGTAAATAGAGCATGCACGTTGCAATCTGTTGTTGCTAATTAATTAATACTTTAAAATAATTATTAAATATTACTTATATAATTATTAAAATATGTAGTTATCTAACAGGATTTTTTTTGTATTTCATCAGCAAAGTTAAATGGTCAGATACCTTATATATTTTAAAAAATTAATAATTTAATCTATTATATGATATATTCGTTTTAAAATTTAATGAACTATGTAAGAAATATCATCATAATCTTAATCTTGAAATATCATAATTATGTACGTTAACGAATTAATGTGTTTTCACACACACCATTAACTAAGAAAACTTTTTCATGTATTATAACAAACAAATGTACATAAAAGTATTTTACATTTTAATTTTTTTTACAATGAAAATTTATAATGTAAGGAATAGTAAATGCATATTAGCCAACAACCTCTTGGTCTAGTGATTAAGAATAAGTTGTGGCATATTATAAATCTTGGGTTCGAATCTAAGTACTCTCATCTCCAATTATTTAATGTTTCTCTTGTAACACAAAAAAATAAATGCATATTGAAGTTCAAAATTTACATATATATATTTATGTTTTAAAATCAAATACGTAATCATTTATCTTAATATTCAGGATCAATTCTTTTTAATTTAGACGTCAAACATTTTTTTTAATATAAAAATTTTTGTTTCATTTTTTTTAAAAAAATTAATCCATATTTAGTTCAAACCGCTGAAAAAAAAATAATTTTGATTCTGTCTAATAACAATACGTGTTTAGTGGAAGCCATGGCCCGCGAAATAAAGTACATGCGTTTGATGCGAGTTGCATGGATAGAACTATGACTTCGTGTTCTAATTTAGGACACACGTACATGCAAAAAAAAAACCACCTTCATTCTTCTGCAGCTTTGAATTTTATGCCCAAGTCTCTCTCAGTTGCTCAAAATCATCAATCATTACCAAACATGAAAGAAAAAATTCCGACTTTTTTATGTGGCTGATGTGGATTTTAACAAAAATTAGATTCTTGAACTGATACGTAAGAGATAAAAATAAGATCAAAAGGCATCAAAATTTGAATTTCAGAACATATTCTAAGATTAATAGAAATTAAAAAGAATACAAAAGAAAAAAAAGTTGGAAAAAAAAGCGTGAGAAGCTTAAGAAAGAAGTGAATAAGTATGCGCCATTCGTGAATAAATTAAAAAAGATGATGTTGTGATCAGGTGTTTAAGATTCTTCGCGTATAAGTTAAAAATGGCGATGCGTGCCTTTCTTCTCAAGACTTCTATTCATTCATTGTGATAATTGTCAGTAGCATCTCATTTTGTTAATGTACGAAATTCAATCATTTTTTGTTATTATCGTTATAATAAAAAAAAATCTTAGTAAACTTACAAAGACAGCTATGACAGAGTAGAGAGAGTAATAATAATAATAATAATAATAATAATAATAATAATAATAATAATAATAAAAGAAGCTGTTACGTATCTTTTAAAAAATAAGTAAAAGCTGAAAAAAAAAATTGAGGAGCCGTCATTAGTGGGGCATTGGCTGATCACGTTGTCGTACTGATAGGGATCTGACATACATTTGGGGTCGACGAAAGGAAGGGCTTCCCATCACCCGGCTATTTCAGACACCAATGTCTGTTCACAGAAAAGTTGGCCTTGGGGTTTTAATTAATTATTATAATGTTTATAAATCTCCAAAGCAGAATTAGGATGTTAATAATAATAATAATTAAGATTAATAAAAAATAATATTTTGATATAATAAAAACATTATATATATATACACACACAAACGAATTATCGAATTTACCAATAAGAAGGTTATTGGATGACCTCACCCGTCCGGGATATTTAATTTTGGGTGAAACCGGATGGATTGGAATTTTTCTTGTAACAGCGACATGGCAAAGAGTGTAAAAGCAGGGAAAACAGATGCTTGAAAAAAGAAAAGAAAAGGAGAAATCATTTCATATGATATGAGATTAAAACAGAGAATAAAACAAAAGAGAAAAGATTAAAGACGGTTTCTAGCAACTTGTCCAACTCAGCACTTATTTTTTAGTTTTTTTAAGGAAAAGCAAAGGGTAACACAAGCGTGTACATTTATTTTCATAGATTTTTACATCTTCAACTTTACTCAAATTTACTTGCTAATGAAGCAATACTTACGATTGACTATCTATAATAATTATCAATTATTAGCACATAGAGTATAAACACTCCTCGTTAGTGAAGTAATACATTATGATTAACTAACAAATAACAATGTATACTAATTATAAATTATCAATTTATCGAATATAAACATTCCTAATCGATGAATGGTCAGCGAACGAGTGTAGGTCAACCTAGAAAGATGTCACAATAATCTTATTTCGAGGAAACGTTTTTCCTTTTGAGAAGGGGAACAGAAAGAGCCAACATTAACAGGATCACCACTCATTGGCATTCCTGTGATCAGGTGTTTAAGATTCTTCGCGTATAAGTTAAAAATGGCGATGCGTGCCTTTCTTCTCAAGACTTCTATTCATTCATTGTGATAATTGTCAGTAGCATCTCATTTTGTTAATGTACGAAATTCAATCATTTTTTGTTATTATCGTTATAATAAAAAAAAATCTTAGTAAACTTACAATGACAGCTATGACAGAGTAGAGAGAGTAATAATAATAATAATAATAATAATAATAATAATAATAATAATAATAATAATAATAATAAAAAAAGAAGCTGTTACGTATCTTTCAAAAAATAAGTAAAAGCTGAAAAAAAAAATTGAGGAGCCGTCATTAGTGGGGCATTGGCTGATCACGTTGTCGTACTGATAGGGATCTGACATACATTTGGGGTCGACGAAAGGAAGGGCTTCCCATCACCCGGCTATTTCAGACACCAATGTCTTCTGTTCACAGAAAAGTTGGCCTTGGGGTTTTAATTAATTATTATAATGTTTATAAATCTCCAAAGCAGAATTAGGATGTTAATAATAATAATAATAATAATAATAATAATAATAAAAGAAGCTGTTACGTATCTTTTAAAAAATAAGTAAAAGCTGAAAAAAAAAATTGAGGAGCCGTCATTAGTGGGGCATTGGCTGATCACGTTGTCGTACTGATAGGGATCTGACATACATTTGGGGTCGACGAAAGGAAGGGCTTCCCATCACCCGGCTATTTCAGACACCAATGTCTTCTGTTCACAGAAAAGTTGGCCTTGGGGTTTTAATTAATTATTATAATGTTTATAAATCTCCAAAGCAGAATTAGGATGTTAATAATAATAATTAAGATTAATAAAAAATAATAATTTGATATAATAAAAATATTATATATATATATATATATATATATATACACACACACACAAACGAATTATCGAATTTACCAATAAGAAGGTTATTGGATGACCTCACCCGTCCGGGATATTTAATTTTGGGTGAAACCGGATGGATTGGAATTTTTCTTGTAACAGCGACATGGCAAAGAGTGCAAAAGCAGGGAAAACAGAGGCTTGAAAAAAGAAAAGAAAAGGAGAAATCATTTCATATGATATGAGATTAAAACAGAGAATAAAACAAAAGAGAAAAGATTAAAGACGGTTTCTAGCAACTTGTCCAACTCAGCACTTATTTTTTAGTTTTTTTAAGGAAAAGCAAAGGGTAACACAAGCGTGTACATTTATTTTCATAGATTTTTACATCTTCAACTTTACTCAAATTTACTTGCTAATGAAGCAATACTTATAATAATTATAAATTATTAGTACATGGAATATAAACACTCCTCCTTAGTGAAGGAATACTTTATGATTAACTAACAAATAACAATGTATACTAATTATAAATTATCAGTGTATCGAATATAAACATTCTTAATCGATGAAGGGTCAGTGAACGAGTGTAGGTCAACCTAGAAAGATGTCACAATAATCTTATTTCGAGAAAACGTTTTTCCATTTGAGAGGGGGAACAGAAAGGGCCAACATTAACAGGATCACCACTCATTTGCATTCCTTTGTTACCCTCCCAAGTCAACTAATCAAGTAGTAGCATCATTCTCATGAAACATAGTGACATAACATTTGTTTCCTCTGCAACAACATTCAAACATGAATCATGAAAAATGGAAAAAATAAAAACATCGACCTTACCGAGGAAAGAAGACCACAAGCACAAAAGAGTCATGTGAACTCCAGGCTAACATGTGGCCAGAGAAGTGCCAAAAATTATAGGAAGGGTGCATAGCAAATGATGTCTGAAACAGTGTATAAAATCTGTAAGTTCAAGGTAATTACATGTTTGATAGCATCAGAATGCCTTATGGAGGGGGAAGAAACAGAAGACTTAGGAGACACTAGCTTAGCCATTAGCTTCTTGTGGGAAGGGAGAATGAAAAGGGAAAGGAAAGGAAAGGAAAGCAGAGAGAAAGAAAGGGGGAATGGATAGAAGGAAAGTTATTTTTCCTTCTGATTGTTTGGTGATTATGTTGCCCCAATGAGTACCTAGTCTTTGCATGGAATAAGAGCCAACTGCTATAAAATAACAAAACTATTTTATTCATCGGAAAATAGTTTTTCAGTGTAGATCAACTGTCATTCCAGTAAAATGCTCACATATATCACCACATATTTACCGGAAAACACAATTTGGTTGACACTTATCATATGATCCAGAAACTATACATTGTAAAATATTAACTGAAAACAAATTGTAGCCCTATGATCAAAGTACCAAAAGTGCAGAAATATGTCACCTGAGGATTTCAAGCAAAGACTTCCATGTGCAACCCTACTACATTTCATTCCAGAGTTTCAAAAGTGCACAAGGTGACCGTTTCTTATCTATAGGGATGATTTCCATGCGAAGAAGATAGCTTGCAACTGTTGATCCTGCATCCTGACATTCTAATGAAAACTATGTGAAAATAATTTTTCCTCCATTTATATGCATCTACCCCAGAAGGCAATTGACAAAATAAGAGCCTGTCAACATTAATCAAATCTGGAGAGTGGATCAAATTCCTTCATTTATGGAAAAAACCAGGATTTGTGTTGGCATCATGTATGTAATTGTGATGGTTGAACTGGAACCCATGGTACTGTGAAGCAGGTATTGTCCACATATTTGTATGAGGTCTGAAAGGCAAAGATCTTACCATTGAGGAAATAGTGGGGGCAATTTCTCAGGTTACGACCCTTTACAAGCAGAGGAAATAGTGGGGGCAATTTCTTGGTTCCCTTGCTCCATAATACTTCAACCTAATACATGAAAAACATGGAACTGGCAATACTGTCATCAAGTGCCCAAACAACTCATTGACAAAAAAAATTAAAGAAAATGCAAAAAAGGAACAAAATGTCATCAATCACCAACTATCACTCAGACCACTTAAAAAACCTTTTTTTTAACATATCTTTGTTTTAGAAACCAAAACAGTGTACCACTTAGGGGGCTTTCAATATTTTTCCTGACATAAGATAAAGTGTTAGCATTACCGTAAATGTATGTTGTTGTTTGGCTTTGCCATAGCTTTCCTTAACAACCCTTCCAGCAACATTTCTCCTCCCCAGAAGTCTCCCATGCCTTGTCACTTTATCAAACCTGTTTAAAATCCAAACCTCAAGTTACATAGCCCAAAAGAAGAGCATGTAAGACAAGAAATAGAGTATCTGCAATGAAAGAGAATGCAATAGATAGCTCGGATAAGGGATTACTTCTCATAAACCTTCTGTGTGAACAAAACAACATCTCCTTTACAAACATCGCCTGCATTAAGTTGCAAAAACCTCCAATTACTCACTTATGACAGTGAACGATAATGGAAATGAAAAAAAGGAGAAGAAAAGGCAATTTACCAGTACAGTTAATGAAAAAGGATGATCTGGGATATAAGGCTTCAGCTTTCCCACCTTTTATTCTGAGAAACAAATAAGAATTCACAAAATTGACATCTACTGTATTTTAGTTTTAACTTTTAAGAGATTTATTTATGAGTTTATATATAATGGACTGACAGTGTATAGTTTCTATACACTGTCAATGCATAAGAGGTTAACACCTCATCAATAGACCCTTATAGGCAAATTAAAAAAATTTATTTATATAAGGGCCTATTGATGAGGTGTCAACCTCTGATGTATTGACAGTGTATAAAAACTATACACCATCAGTGCATCGTATATAAATCCTTTATTAAAATATGAAAACAGAAATTCAAATGCAATTTCTAGATACTTGTCAAAATGTAAAGAAATTACCTCCAATGCTCCAGAATTCTCTGTTGGCACACAGCCTTAGGGCCTGTTATTCGGAGGCCATGGTGTCGCAAATAAGCTTTGCATTGTTTTAAGCTTAAGTTTTCTAATTCACCTCCTTCTACGGAATACGATGACCATAATTATAAAATATTTTTCGGATGAAATGCAATCTCTATTTTCAAAAATATAAAACCTAACCTTTGAGAAGAGCAATGACTCGATTGCAGAGAGACTCGTCGTTCTCGGTCCGATCATTATCCTCCGAATCGTTCCCTTCCTCCTCATCCTCTTCTTCTTGTTCTTCTTCAGTTTCATGTCCACTGATGACTTCAAAAATTAAATCAAAAGAAAAGAAAAAAATGAAAGCTATTGAAATTGAAATAGTAATTTAAATACCTGGAACTGGAAAAGCTGTTATCCTCGTAGTCATCATCATCCTCTTCTTCTTCTTCTGGTTCGTCTTCTTCGGAAGAAGAGAGGGAAATCAAAGCACGCTTGGCTTTCCCCTTCGAGTCAGCCATCAATGTGACTAAATTCAGACAGAAAGACGAATTCCTGCAACTGTAATGTGTAAATTCAAATCATGCTTTGTTGCTTTTTTTTGGACAATTTTCAGTTTTTAAAAATATTTTGTTAGAGGAAATCGAGACCGACCACGTGGACGGTCACGTCTGGTTCGGGTTTTTAATCTTTGAGTACTGTCTATGAATAACAATTGCGGCCCAATTATAGCCCCCTATTAGATGGTCCACAAGTTAGAAGTGCTTCTGGGCTTGGCCTCTATCTTTAATTCCATTATATATTCCGTTTATGATGACTGACGTGATTTTTCCTTCTTTTTTTTTCTTTCAATAGCCAATTTTTTAGAAATTCTTTTTCAAAAGAAATGATACTCTATTCAAGTTCAAATAAATCTGGATTGATTTTTCTTCTTTTCTTTTTTTCTTTCAATAGCCAATTATTTAGAATTCTTCTTCAAATGAAATGATACTCTATTCAAGTTAAAAAATTTTGGATCATTTAGAGTTCAAAATTAATTATTTCAAGTTCAAAAAGATGCGGTTTAATTATTCCAAGTTTCGAAAAGATCTAATTGAGTTTTTTTAAAATGAAATAATACTCTCGTTTTAAGTTCGAATGATTTCAAATCTGAATTGAATGCTCCAAACTTTTACAGTAAAAAATCTAGCCATTGGTTTAAAGGTTGGTTGGTTTAAGGGCAAGAACTTTTGATTACAAATTATCGAACACAGACGAAGATGATACAACAGCAATCATGGTCTCACGAGGCTAAGTGAAATATGTCAGATCATCAAGTCCCTTGTAACCAGTTGAGAAATATTCTCACCTGCAATTGAACACATCCTTTTAACTACAACTTTACAGTGGATAACATAAATAAAATGCCTAAAGCTTTGTCAATTTCTAGTTTGCAGTTGCACGAGGCTCATGGCTTCAATCATGTGTTTTTATAAGCTTGTTCCAGACAGATGAAATAGCAAAACCAACGGCTCCTGGGGGGGCGTTGGGCATTGATTGTGGTGGCAAAATTCCCTCTATTATGTTCAGGCTAGGAAAGATATCACCTGATTCATTTATTAAACAAATCGGCTCCGGAAAGATGAGATTCTTAGGAGCTCTTATCGAAGTTTTACAACTTCTATTGAGCTTTTGCGACGGTTCGGCTGGATACACCGTGCAATAATTTGACAAATCCAAGAAAACTCAGCTTCCCGTCGGTATGCCTAATCCAGTCGTGAAGGACGGCATGAACGGGCACAGATGGGCTGAGTCCAAGTTCCTGGAAATTCATTGCCAAAATACTAGAGATGATTAGTCTAGGTTTAAGTTGCTTGCGGCTCACAAACATCACAAAAAAGGAAAGCAAAACAAAAGAAAAGAATTGAATTTCACTGCTCAACATAACACGGAATCTTAAATTTGCATCGTTAAAATTATAGAAGACCAAAGAAAAGAAGCAACGATGATAAATATCAACACCAATGGTAGTTGAAAAAATTTTCAACAAATAAAGGGGAATGAAGGCCCACTGAAGTGAAATAAATGCTCCTTAAATCACTCTTTTATTATGAATAACACAGTAAGTCCATACTCCTGCAACTAACTTTATAGAGGCTAGACAGCTCTCTTAATTGCAGTTGATGCGACAAAAAAAGTAAAATTTGTCATGCTTTTAACTCGACATTATTCACTTTCCCTCATTCGATATTCATCAAAATGCTAGTGTCATACGTTGCCCAAGAGTGCATAATAAAAGGAGGAAAACGCCAACAAGTCCATGTGACTAGAAAATACTGGACGTGAAGTCAGAGTGAATCATTGTGTCAAACAGGTAAAAACTGAAGTGTAAATCTTGTAAAAAGGACAGAAACGTAAATGACAAATACAACTTAATAAGTTTTCCATGCCTCTCAACCAACCCACATCATCTTGGAAAAAATATGCCAAATGGTAATAATAGGAATTAAATGATCATCCAGAAAAGAAGTACATGCAAAATGATTTCTGGGTCAAGCAAGAGGAGATTAACATACCGATGCTAGCTCTTCAATGACTATAGCTCTGTTTCCATCCTTCTCAAAAAGTTCATAAGCACAGCGAGCATGTTTTTCCCATCGATCAAGAGCCTCCAGCTGATGAACACTTAATGCAGCTGCACAGAATTCATCAAAGTCCATTCGTCTGTATTGAAGTGCATTTAACTACCACAAAAGGAAGAAGTGTACAAAATTAGAGATTCAGACCACCATTTGAATTTTATATAGAGTGCCACAACAATCAAAAATAGAAGCACCTACTGATGCTAGAAATTCAGGGATTCGAGAATCCTTCATAGCATCTGTTGCATATTTCATCAAAGCCTGGCCAGAGAAAGAGCATTACATGATTCTTCACAAGAAAACAGCTGAAAAATTTTCAAGATTATGGGTAAAAACCAACCGCTTTAAGATTTTCTGAGCTTATAGTGCCATTTTTGTGTGGTTCCAATAGTGCAAACTGCTCCTTCAAGTAAAATAGCTCATCCACAGTCAAAGTTTTAGAAAGAGCCTGCAAAAATACCAATGAAAAGGAAAATTAAAAAAAAAAATTGAAAAATAAAGGAGCTAGAAATCCCATGCAGAAAGAGGAAAAGTTTGCATTATAAAATGGGTAAACATATTAGGCTTGACTTGAGAGGCGTCAAGCAATAAAAGCCACTAAACAAAAATACTTATTTTCCGAAAAAAATTACACCGAAGTCTAATGGAAGCACTTATCTCTAAAGTACACTTTCACTTCACAATGAAGCAGGTACAAACTATTTCATGACTATGTGGCAAACAAAGTTTATAAGTAAACCTTTTGTAACCTTCAATAATTATTTAGCTCCAATACAGAAGCCACTAGGTGGTTCACATATTCAGGCTCAAAGTGATAGCGGTTTTAAAGCAAATTGGTTTTATGCTTACAATCGAATTATAAACCAACCTATGTTGGCAACGTAACGCATTTTTTAAGTTGGCCCCAGATTCGCCTAAGCTGTTCTGACCAAAAACTTCCCAAACCATGCCTAAGAGAGAAAAGTAGAAAACACATCAAAGGAGAGATGTTTTTTCTACACACTTGCTTAAACACAGCAAGAATTAGATATAGAGAATAATGTTGATATTTATCACCATATACACACCCTTAAAGCAGCTTTCCGAAGAGGTGAAGAGCGCAGGTAAGCCTTCATGAGTTTGAAAATAAGCATATCCAGGGGCACTTTCACATTGTTATAATCTTTTATCCAGGGATGACCTGCGGCGAAAAATTGTTACTAAAATTTCAAGAACATAAGAATGATGAGCTTATGACAGAAGATGAGGCACTCACTCAGGGCTTGGGCTGCAGTAAATCTTTTCCTTGGATCCTTATTCAGTAAACGCTTCACAAAATCCCTAGCGTCAGAAGATAGAGACGGCCAAGGAGCTTCATCAAAACTTGGATCAGCTTTTAAAACAGCTCGAAAAATTCCAGACTCAGTTCGGGCCCAAAATGGACGACTACCACACAACAGAATATATGCAATCACACCTACACTCCAGACATCTGCTTCCGTACTGTAAGACCTATGTAGAACTTCTGGTGCTACATAGTATGCACTACCAACAATGTCATTAAGCCTTTCATCTGCAAATGGAAAAAGACAACCAACGTTAACAAAATTAATCAAATAACTAAAGTACATCTTAAGAAATATGAAGGTGAGTACAAACCTGGTTTCACAAAATCTGACAAGCCAAAGTCTATGGCCTTCAATTGTGAATCATCATCCTTTGACGTAAACAAGAAATTCTGATCCAAAAAATAGCTAAACTTAGAACAATGTCAGATGGGCAAAGGTTTTATAATATGACTGCTAAAACCTTCCGTGCTAAGAAGATGAAAATATGCTAGAATGGAGCAAAATTAATAATATGAGCAGTAGTTTTTAGGCTAGGCTCAGATGCTTGATCTTGAACAATACTGCTTAACCAGAATGCTTAGCCCAAGTTTCTCTTCATGGAAAACCCTTAATAGACCTTAGAAATCTAATATTTGACCCAAAACCAGTGCAATACAACTCAATAAACAAAATCAGAAAACCTGACTAAACTAGAAAGATATTTCACCTCAGGTTTAAGATCCCGATGCACAACACCCTGGAGATGGCAAAAGGAAACAACATTAAGTATCTGAATCATCACAGCTTTTGCATCATCCTCAGAGTATTTTCCACCCCTACATGAATAAAAGCATACACTTTATAAGTAATCAAATCTTAACAAATCCCATTCACCCTCAATCTCCTACATTTTTCCAGTCAATATAGTACAGAACTGTGAAGTAGCCATAATTAGATGATATACCTTGAAAGAATTCTGTCCAATAGCTCCCCTCCTTCACATAATCTGAAAGATCCATGGTAACTTATTAGAACCCATTGCAATAGACATCTTCATCAAACCAAAACATACCAAACACAAAATCAATTCATGTTTTTCATATGACACTTACTCCATTACTATGTAGACATTATCATGGTCCTCATATGCATCGTAGAATTGTACTAAATTGTTATGTCCAGACAGAGCTCTTAATATTTTTACCTCCCTTCTAACATCCTCAATGGCAATTGCTGTGGTCATCTATCAACAAACAACAAAATCAACAATAAGGAAAACAAAAAACAATTATCATAACATGCCAGTTCAATGGCAGAAAATGGATACTACCCAGAAACGAAATTGTTCAGCTTTCATAAGGCCTAACTTGAAAATAATACTGAGCTCATTTTAGGAAAATTGTTAATTATTAACAATTATAGAAGCCGGCTTTCGGAATTGAACTACGTGAGAAAACAAATTCAATTTTGAGTTATGATCTATCTTTACTCTGTTAAAAATTTTCAGTAAACGATCCAATCCACGTGCTTCTCACCGGATCTCATTTCTTCAATGTCAAAAGTTTTCAACCAAATCAGGAAACAAAACAGGCAAAATTTCAAACAATAAAAACAACAGAAATTAAAAAAGAGACCTTCGGTTTAGGTATAACTTTAACCGCAACTTGCTGTCCTTTAAGCTCTCCTTTCTTAAACTTTGCCGCACAAGTATAACCGAAATGGCCTCTCCCCACCTCGTCTCCGAGCTCATACTTGCTGCCGAAGTGCTTCGAGAACCCGAAGCTCTTATCAAGCCCAGAACCGGCGGCTTCTGCCTCCACCTCACTTCCTTCCGGTATCGCAGCTTCATTTGGCTTCACAGACCCGTGCCTCCGCGCAAGCACTGCCCTAATATGCTTCGCCGGCGAGGGAGGAGGGAACGGCTTCCTGAAAAACCGTTTCGGAGTCGAATTAGCCGAAGATCTCGCCGGAGACTTCTTGGAGAACAAGTAGTGAGCTGGACTGGGACTATAAAACGGGAAAAACGGCGATTTCTTGCCTTCATTGTTGGAATTCGAGCTTTCCTTCTCTTCTTCCTCTTCACCTTGATCTTCCTTAGGGTTCCGGCTTTGGCTACCGTTTACCGCTTCTGGCAAGGGCGAAGCTGGAATGGAGTTAGACTTACGGTGAATATCGTTACTCCGGGGATGGATAGGGGTATTTCTTGAATCAGAACTAGGAGAAAACGAAGAGTTTGCGAAGGGTTTGGAAGTGCAAAGACCCATCGAAGAGTAAGCCTATCTCTCTCCTTTCCCCCCAAACAGAGAGCAGGACTTTAAATCCCACCTTAAACCATTTGACGCTGGATAAAATCGAATTGAAATTTCAAAAAAAGAAAGAATAATTATTTTCTTCTTTAGAAAAAAACGGAAGTTCTTTTTTTTTTTTTTTTTGTCTCTGGCGTTTGAAAATGCTCAGTGGAGAGATAGGGGATCTGCTGCAGATGGAGATAAAAAGGAAACGACGATGAGTTCACTTTTTCGTTTATTATAAATAATTAAAACAAATAAATAAAGAGACGGGTAATTACTTAATTGAAAATGGATAGGTTAGCTTTTTGTGGGGCCAGTGGGATTAGACCGGGGTGGTGGGCCGGTGAGTATTTGAGAGGGAGCTTTTTCCACGTGGCGTGATCCTAGGTCGGTTATTAATTAATTTTGTTTGGTTCAGTTTTGGTTACGCTGCAGTAATCTGGTGACGAAGTTTCGCTGTCTTCGTTTTTTCTTTCCGTGTTAGCTTTCTTCCATTTCCTTTTGCTTTTCAGCGGGGTAGAATCGACATTTTACTCCAATTGTGGTGATTTTGTTGCAAAAGTCAAAACCACGCCGTTTTAACCGCATTTGCCTCGTAGGCAAGCCCCCTCTCTACTCCTGTCGATTGTCAGAGTAGCATGTTATTATTAATGCTATTGATTACAAATATATAAAATAAGAAATAAAATAATTTTCAATTTTTGTCCCTTTTTTAAGAAGTACTCAAATATTTTACCATATATGCTAACACGTGATTGTTGTTGTTAAAAGTTAGATATCTTGGCTTTCATTTTCTTCTTGATCATTTAATAATCGACTAAAATACATTATATTTTTTTCTATAAGCAACTTCTCTCATCATTCCATTTTGGTTAAAATAATTTCAAAAATCTCCGAATTTTATTTTTTTATTTAAATATTTTTATAATTTTGTATTTAAATAAATCTTTAACTTTTAATTTGTGTTCAAATAAACTTTAACCTTTCATTTATACTCAAATAAATTTTAACATTTAATTTATTCTTAAATAAGCATTTAACATAAGTCAATATTTTATTTGAAATAAAATTTTATTTAAGTCTATATTAAAAAATAATGACTCATTTGAAGACAATAAAAATAATAGAGACTTATTTTAAAATGGAATGATTCAAGGAATTTTTTAATATTTTTTCTTTTATTATTTTGATAGAATTTCCAAGTAGTATAGTAGCTTTCCTTTTCCTTAAGCTAGAAGCAATATTAATCCACATTTCAACTTAGGATCCATTTTCTCATGCTAAGGATAAAAAGAGAAATAATAATTTAAGAAAGGAGCGCGTCCAATTCACATGAAAGTGGGAGTAGTTAATAAATGGGAGACTTCAAATTTTGCAATTCTATCACGCTATTAGTGACGCTTTTCCGTCTCTCTTTTCCTGCCCTTTCCCTCTTTTATCAGTTCATGATAGTTCATGTTTCCAGCTATTTCACTGTGTTTGAATTAAAGGAAATCGAACATGTCAATATTATATACCAGCGTCAGTTGATCATTCTTCACACACAAAAATATATTTGAATATTTGCATAAGTCCTTTCAAAGTTCAAACTTGTAATATCTTTTGAAAATTTGTTTAATATGCATGACATTTGAATTAATATTCTTATATATATAATTAGAGGTAAGAGATGAGATAATTTGTATTTGAATCTAAATCTTATAATACGTTACAATTCTTCACTAAATGTTTAGTCAAAAGATTATTACCATATGCTATAAATTGTATAGTTTGTTCTCCATTCTCTTGTAATATTTCATTTACTAAATTCACCATCTTTCAATTTTGTTTTAAATTATACATTCTCCAATACTCGAATAAAATTTAGGTAAAATATATATAAAATTTGTCACGTGATCTTTTGATAAAATACACTTGATAGATCCTGTTTAAATTTAAATGATATGTTGACAAAGCCGAATAATGAAAAATGGAGCCTCTTAAATCATGATTAAAAATAAAATTTTACCAAAAAGGTCAAAAGCCAATGATGAACTTTACTTTAAACTAGTATTATTTAGACCTTTAAATCACCCATTTGCTCTATATATATATATATATATATATATATATATATATATATTATAGGAAAATTTGTGTTTAAAATATTGATATGAATCATAAAAGCGGTAGCCCATACAAAATAAATGCTGGGTTTTGTACAAGTAAAACAGCTGATACCTATTTCAATTTGTAGAGGCAAACTTAAAAGAGATTTTTTTTTCTTTTTAACTATTTTTTAAGTAATTATTTCTTTTACTTAAAACGAATTAAGCAGCTGTTTGAATTTGTCGCTAAAATTAATTCAACAAAACAAAATAACGTTGCTAAAGGAAAAAAGTATTAGGATCGAAAGAGAAGAAGAAGAAAAGTAAGCTATGCTCTGGTCTAGGAAAAAAAAAAAAAGGAGATAAGCTATATATGTGCATATAATTCAAGCATGTGGCTCAGTCTAAATATGGTCAAACGAATAGGAAAAAGTTGGAAGCAAGGAAAGAAAGTTGGCACTGAAACGGTGCAGGGCGGGCAATCTCAAAAGGGTGTGCAGCCGGTGAACTCCTTGATTTCCCCATCCTATGCGAATTAAAGGCCAGATCCGGTCAAACCCTAAACTGTATTCCATCCTGTATGAGAGACCAATAATAATAATTGTGCCTTCATTATTGCATTATTATTATTATTATTATTATTATTATTATTATTATTTTATTGTACACCAAATTTCTTGCTTGTATTAATTATAAATAAAATAATAAAATTTTTATCAAATAAACAAAAAATTATGACATATTATAATATTTTGACTCAATTAATTCAAGTATTCTCAATCTTCACCTTCTATTATAAAAAAATTTCTAGCTAAATTTCTTGTAAGATTAAAAGGTAACCAAACGATGGATTTCAAGCTTACAACATATCTTCGCAACTTTTCTATATAATTGGTGTGAGGTTGGATTGCTTAGATTGAATCCAATTCTTATAATATATTATAATTTTTTTTATTATTCGATCAAAAAATTATTAGACTCATATATTTGTAATGTTTGATTTAATTTTTTAAGAAATTTTCAGCCTTGTTAACGGTTAGGAAACTTGTTTTGTTGACGATATAGCACTATTTAAAATTTAAAACTAGCTATACAATAAAAGAAAATCTATCCAATTTAAATATAGTCGTGATTGTCTCAAGTAGTGATTAAAATATAGTATTATTTTCCAAAAAAAATTACAAATGCATTTAGAATTTTATTTTTAAAATATTTCCGCATATATAAAAATCTAATCATTAAAAAACCCTCTTCTGCCTATGTGAGGTATGCAATTACCCATTGTTAATGAATTCCAAAGAAGTCGTCTTTGGTATTTAATGAAATCATTGATGACGCAAATTCATTTACCAAACCTATAATTTTTTACATAATAAAAGTCTTCAATTTAAATATAATAAATTGATGATACGAGTTCGCCTCGCCCCTTTATTTATAATAAATATTGCACATTCCAATGTCAGCCTAAATGCTTAAAGTGTACGTCCGTTTGAAAATGGCTGCCTGGCAAATGTCTTGCCGCTAATTTCCACCATCTTTGGATTAAATAAATCGAGCGGAGGAGAGGAATGCTTTGTTCCTTCGGTTTATCTTATCTGGTCCGCCACAAAAGAGACCATTTTTTTTTAAATTTCTTCGCCTTTATTTTTAACTTTTTTTTTAAATTTCATTTCATTTCAAACAAAAATTATATTCATTATTTTGTTGCCCACTGCAATGCTATGATCATAATAAATTCATTATTCGGCTTCCCACTAAATGCTTTTCCTCCATGCTTGATTCTTTGTTTTCTTCGTTATCTCATAAAATTAAGATTAATTTGTCACTGTGTTTGATAAGTAAAAAAGTCTGAAGAAAAAATTATTTTTTTTGGAATTGTATTTTTTTTTTCAAATTCAATCACGTTAAGGTGAGAAAAATACACATTCAATTTAAATTAATAATTTTATTTATAGATTTATTATTATTTTTTCTATTTTTCATCCTTCATGTTAAACACAGGAAAGAAATTTTTTTTCATACATTTTTCAATCAATTCTATGTTTCTTTCTTCTTATCAAATAAAGTGTGAGTGATTAGTTAAGAATCTAGGAATTAGTTAAGAAGCTAGTGAATAATTAAGTCGGATATAACCAGTGCCAATAATTTTTTAATCGAATAATTAAATTTTTTTTAAAATATTGTAAAATTTGAATTCGACCTCAAACAACTTAATCTCATACCATAATTTATAGCATATTATAATTTATCAAAGTAATATATGAAAACTTGAAGATGAAGTTATATATTATTTAACAAATCAGAAGTCAAATCGAACCCATGAATTAATAATTCGAACGAGAAAAAATGCATGGGATGCGTATGGTTTTGCAAATTGTAGCAGAGGGGGGGGGGGCATATTCCTCATGGCAGTCGTTGACTTTGTGAAATTTGCTTGATATTGTTCACATAATTGGTTACAAAAAAGTTTCGTCATCATCATCCATCCGCCATGATCACAAGGTTTTGCCAAAGCAAGCAATGAAACAATGGCCCCTTTGACTTGGATTATGAGTTAATGATCAATTATGATTGCAATTCATGGGGGTGGCAAAGCTACCTACGCTTTTTCTTGCAAAATTGGCGCCAAAATAAAGTTAAGGTTATAGGTCTTATCTGATCATTTAACATGGTTGGTGGTTCCCACCTTTCACAACCTTCATTTATTTTTCTTCTCCAAGGAGATTAAATAATATTGTAAGAAAAAAGTATCTTGTTATATAATTAAGTTCTTTGATTTGGATTTGAGCATATATTATATGTAAATCACCGAATCAAATTAATTGTTCGGTTTAAAATAATTTGTTTGGCATGGTGGTTCAAACCAAAATGATCATCTTCCTTTAACTCTATCAATATATATTTTTTTTAAAGATTTGTCCGAGATAAAATATATGTATTGAAAATTAATAATTATTAAATCGCTTGATCATTTTCTTTTGTTGGGTTCATGAAAATGAATGTCGGTTTTTAAAAACTAGGTCCAGCCATTATAAATGGTTCTTAGGGATGAAAGGGGATTGATTCTCGAGGTTTTTTCTAAGTCAATTGGGAATGTAGACTAAAATTTTGATGAATTTAGGGCTATCAAAGAAGTTTTTTTTTTTTTATTCTTTGTTTCATTGGATTTGAAGAGTACTCATTGTTGAAAGTGATTCGTCAAACACTGTTTCACAGATGTAAGATAGTTTCCAAGTTTTTTGACATATGAAGAATTTATCCAATTATATGCATCAACTCAAATAGAAAATCAAATTCACTGGCTTCTCCTTAATTTCAAGAGAACATAAACTCCATCACGGAAAAGTTGGCAAAATCTTATTTTCATTTTTGTTTATATGTCTATTTTAAACCGTGTTTCAATTGATAATATAAATAAGTATTTTTGCCTTTAAAAAAATTCAAAATAAATATTTAAGCTAAACATTCTTATACTTGTTTTTGTCTATGAAATTTTCGTGATTAATTAGAAGTTTTACTAGCTAATATTACATCATATATAACTCACAGTGAACATGACCAATTCACAAATTACCTTTTTTTTAAACAAAAATTTTTTGAGAATGCTAAACATTGAATTTGACCACTTAAAAAGTAATGATGGAGGGGCATAGTTGAATATTAGTAAAACTTTTTTTATTATTTCTGTGGGTCAAAAGGATCATAGAGTGCATTTAGGTCAAAAATTCTAAAACAAAAGAAAAGATGGAAGGGAAAGCTTAACGAACTTCAACACAATGACTAGAAACAAAAGCAAAGTTGTCCCACTCACATTGATAACTACATCTGCAAACTGCAACATTTTTATATGCTTCAAGTCCCACAATGATGCGCATGCTTACCTTGCCTGCAGAAAGATTGAGTGGATAATAACTCCACATTCCTTTTTTTAAAGAAATTGTTTTCAGAGCATAGTTAGGGATTTGTACCTTCTCTTTGTCTGTTATTTTGGAAACCTCAAAATCTATTCCATTGTTATGTTAATGAATGCCCTAAAAATATTTTCAACGTTTATCGTATTAAGATCTTAAACCTTGGTTTTGTTGGATAAGTTGTATATTTCTAAAAAACTTTTATTCCACGTTGCTTAGATAAATGGTTTTAAAAGGTTTTATATATCAACATTGTTTTATGAGCTTGTAAAGGGCAAGCAAAAAGGAGAGCCTTGTGCGCACACGAGAAATGGGCCGAAAGCCTATTCATAATTAAAAACTGATGATTTGCCCACCCCCCTGAGCGCGAAGTAGAAGAGACCAAGCCCAGTTAACTTTTTTATTTTTAGCTATTTGTAGTATTTAATTCTTATCTGGTAACTAGTGTTTTAATTTATCCAAAACCCTATAAGCTCCAGATTTGTTTCCAAACCAGATTTTGACTTCCTCCGGATTATTTTACTTAACGTTACTTTCAGAAGATACAGTCAAATATTACTGATTTATTCTAATTCAGATTTTATTTTATTTAGATTTTATTTTTTCTGATTACGTTTTGATTTTCTGAACATTACCAACATTCATAATTTTGCTTATAAATACAGTGCTACAGAAGGCCTCCAATGCACTGCTTCTTCACCCCATTGCTCCTTCTACTCTCTCCTATTGCTGGGTTAAAACCTCTCTTATTCTTCCTAGCTATTCCTGCTTCCTGGTTATTCCAAAAGAGCCTGTTAAATCCTAAGGGATTACACCTACCGATGAAATAATTCTTAAGGACAGTGCGATCGCAACACGCCTTAGGTTATTCCCGATTTTTAGTTTCTTCCTCTACCTACAACAACAATCTTAAGGATTATTCTCATCGATGGAGAACATCAGCAACAACAACCTTCCTGCTACCAACGTTAGCCTTCCTACTGCCAATAACGGTCCTCATGTTGCTGCCACTGTCGATCCTCATGTTGCTGCCACTGTCGGTCCTCCTATTGCTGCTAACAATAATCCTTCCATCACTATTGGTGCTCCCCCTGCTGTGTCCATGCATTATGCCTAACCTTTTCCAGATATCAACAAGATTGAAATCTTTGACGGCCAGAACTACAAAAGATGGCAAGAACGTATTTTCTCGGTTCTTGATATGCATGGAGTAGCTGTTGCCTTGACAAATCCAAAGCCTGATCAAACTGCAGATGCCAAACAATTTGAATTTTGGACACATGCTAACAAGGTTTGTAGACATACAGTTATTAGTACTCTTTCTAATGATCTCTTCGATGTCTACTATTCTTATAAGGAAGCCAAACAAATTTGGGACTCCATGAACCTCAAATACACTGCTGAAGACGTTGGCAAGCAGAAGTTCGTGATTGGCAACTTCTATAGGTGGGAGATGACAGATGAAATAAATATCAAAGTGCAGATCAATGAGTATCACAAGCTGTTGGAGGATTTGAGAGCTTAAAACATTAATTTGCAAGAAGAATTTGTTGCTGGTCTATTGATCGAGAAGTTGCCTGAATCATGGAAGGATTACAAGCAACAATTGAAACACAAGCACAAACAACTTTCTCTGGCAAACTTGATCACTCACATCATTATTGAAGACACTAATCGAAGGGAACTCAAGGTTGCCAAAGCAAAAGAGATGACCTTAAAGGCCAACTTGGTGCAAGGAAAAATCAACAATAAAAGGTACGATAATAAGAAACCTGATTACAAGCCTAAAGTTTCTAACCCTTCCTTTAAGAAAAAAGGCAACTGTTTTGTTTGTGGAAAGCCAAGTCATCATGCTCCTCAATGTAGGAAGAGAGTGAGATATGACAAACCTCCTAAGTCAAAAGCCAACTTGGTTGAAGGAGATGACATTATTGCTGCGGTCATTTCTCAAGCCAATCTTGTGGCCAATGTGAAAGAGTGGGTGATAGACTCTGGTGCTACCAGGCATATTTGTGCTAACAAAGATGCCTTTACCTCCTATAATTCTGTGAGGGAAGTTTATCTTGAAGTTTCTAGAGCTGCAAAGTTTCTTGGAAAAGGAAAAGTTCTTCTTTAGCTCACATTTGGCAAGACCTTAGCTTTAAATGATATGTTACATGTGCCTAACATTACAGCAAATTTAATTTCTGTGGCTCTATTGGAAAAGGCTTGGGTTAAAGTGTCATTTGAATCTGATCAAATTGTTATGACAAAGAATAATGTGCTAGTTTGAAAAGGTTATTGTAATCAGGGACTTTTTGTACTCAATGTTTCTGAAATAATAAATATGAATGCATCATCTTCTGCTTACTTGATTGACTCTACTGATTTGAGGCATGCTAGATTAGGATATGTTAATATTAACTATCTTAATAAAATGAAATCTATTGGATTAATTTTCGGAATTAATAACAGAATTTGATAAATGTGAAATATGTGTTGAAACTAAAATAACAAAGAAACCCTGTACATCTATTCAAAGAGAAACTGAATTGTTAAGTCTAATTCATACTGATTTAGGAGACTTAAAACAAACCATGACTAGAGGAGGTAAAAAGTATTATGTGACTTTTATTGATAATTATTCTAGATATACTAAAGTTTATTTGCTTAGACATAAAGATGAAGCCTTTGACATGTTCTTAGAATATAAAGCTAAAGTAGAAAATCAATTAAATAAAAAGATTAAAAAAGTTAGATCAAATACAGGTGGTGAATATACTTTGCTTAATGAATTTGGTGAGAAAGAAGGAATCATTCACAAAATAACTCCTCCTTATTCACCAAAGTCTAATGGAGTAGCAGAAAGGAAAAATAGGACCTTAAAAGAAATGATGAATGCTTTACTCGTTAGTAGTGGTGCACCTGATAATCTTTGGGGTGAAGCAATCTTATCTGCATGTCACTGACAAAATAGGATTCCTCACAAGAAAACTGGTGAGACACCTTATGAATTATGGAAAGGCTATTCACCTAATCTTAAATATTTGAAAGCGTGGGGGTGTCTTGCTAAGGTCATGCTCCCTGATCCTAAGAAAAGGAAAATAGGTTCTAAAACTTCTGATTGCATGTTTATTGGTTATGCTGAACATAGTGCAGCCTATAGGTTTCTTGTGTTGAAAAGTGATGTGCTTGATTGTAATACTATTGTTGAAACTAAAATGTTGAATTCTTTGAACATATATTTCCATTAAAATCTGAAAATATTTCTCATGTCCTTTTAGTTTAAAAAGAAGTTGAAAATAATGTTGAGGATTTGAGAAGGAGTAAAAGGCAAAGAAAAGAAAACTCTTTTGGAAATGATTTTTATACATACCTTGTTGAAAATGACCCTGTTACATTTTCTGAAGCTATTTCTTCTCCTGATGCACCTTTTTGGAAAGAAGCCATAAAAACTGAAATTGATTCTGTTAATCAAAATAAAACTTGGACCTTGGTTGATTTACCTCCAGGAGCAAAACCCATTAGTTGTAAGTGGATTTTCAAAAGAAAATACAAACCTGATGGTTCCATTGATAAATACAAAGCTAGATTGGTTGTTAAAGGTTTTACTCAAAAACAAAATATTGATTATTTTGATACCTTTGCTCCTGTGACAAGAATTGCTTCTATTAGAGTTTTGATAGCTTTAGGCTCAATTCATAAACTTTTTATTCACCAAATGGATGTTAAAACTGCTTTTCTAAATGGTGATTTGGATGAAGAGATTTATAAGGTGCAACCTGAAGGCTTTGTGACTCCTAGACAAGAAAATAAAGTTTGTAAATTGCTAAAATCTTTGTATGGCCTTAAACAAGCACCTAAACAGTGGCATGAGAAATTTGACCAAGTTCTATTGTGTAATGGTTTTTCTTCTGTTGAAGTTGATAAATGTGTTTACACTAAACTTGTAAATGGTGATTGTGTAATTATATGCTTGTATGTGGATAATATGCTTATTTTTGGTACTTCTCTTGATATTGTGCATGAGACTAAGAGTTTTCTTACTTCAAAATTTTACATGAAAGATATGGGTGAAGCAAATGTCATTTTGGGTGTTAAAATCATAATGATGAATGATAGTATTATGCTATCACAAGAGCATTATGTGGAAAAACTTCTTAAGAAGTTTGGACACTTTGATGATAAACTTGTGAGTACCCCTTATGATTCTAGCATTCAATTAAAAAGAAATCAAGGAGATCCTATGGATCAATCTAAATATGCATAAATCATTGGAAGTTTAATGCATTTAATGAACTTCACACGTCCTGACATAGCTTACGCTGTGTGTAGATTGAGTAGATATACTCACAGTCCCAATCGTGATCATTGGGGTGCATTAGTCAGACTAATACGATATTTGAGAGGTACCATGAACTATGGTATTTTATATAGTGGACTTCTTGTTGTATTAGAAGGATACAGTGATGCTAACTGGATTTCAGTTTCAGATGAGACAAAATCCACCAGTGGCCTTGTTTTTACCCTTGGTGGGGGTGCTATTGCATGGAAACCAACCAAACAAACTATTATAGCCAATTCAACCATGGAATCGAAATTTATAGCTTTGGAGTTGGCTAGTAATGAGGTTGAGTGGTTGAGAAACCTCTTAGTTAATATTTCATTGGGTTTATGCATTGTGATTGCCAAGCGGCAATAGCCATTGCAAATAACAAAACTTTCAATGGTAAAAGTATACACATACATTTGAGCCATGATGTGATTAAGCAGTTGCTGAAAGATGGTATTATATCAATTGATTATGTGAAGTCAGAAGTGAATTTGGTCGATCCTCTGACAAAACCTTTAGGGAGAAAGTTAATATCTAAAACATCGAGGCGAATGTGACTTAAGCCAATTTGAGATTAATGGTAATGGTAACCCAACCTTTGTGATTGGAGATCCCATGAATAAGGTTCAATGGGTAATAACAAGTCACTGTTAATCCTGCTAGCACTAATAAATTTGTTCCTTCCTATGATGTGTGTAAGTGCTAGATTGCATGAATTTGAGAGAATGAGCTAAAGCTCTTAATGCTTTTCATATCCCTTATGGGTGGTATATATCATTGCAGTATACACTTGATGAAAACACCTATATGAGTGTGGAGTGGGGTTGATGTATGAAATTGTGGCATAATTTCTAGAGCACTCGCGAAATTACCAGGCATGCGCATGGCCTATTAGTGCAAAACGACGCTGAACAGCAAAGAATTGTGAAAGTATAGTGTGATTAATAAGACCTCTATTTTACAACAATGAGTTATTGGTTCAAGAAGCTAAAACTTTCATCAATTACTCAGTAAAATAAGTTTTATTATTCTAGATCTGGTTCAAGTCCAAAAGACACCAGATACAAAGCATTATACTTTTAATTGAATTAACCTAGCAATAATATTTTCTTTCCTCTTTCAAAAGTCTTTTAGAAATATATGGGGGATTGTTGGATAAGTTGTATATTTCTAACAGACTTTTATCCCACATTGCTTAAATAAATGGTTTTAAAAAGTTTTATATATCAACATTGTTTTTCTTATCTAGTAACTAATGTTTTAATTTATCCAAAACCCTATAAGCTCCAGATTTGTTTCCAAACCAGATCTAACGTTGACCTTCTCCAGATTATTTTACTTGACATTACTTTTAGAAGATACAGTCAAATATTACTGATTTCTTTTGATTCAGATTTTATTCATATTTCATTCAGATTTTATTTAGATTTTATCTTGATTTTATTTATTCTGATTACGTTTTGATTTTCTGAACTTTACCAACGTTCATAATTTCGTCTATAAATACAGTGCTACAGAAGGCCTCCAATGCACTGCTTCTTCACCTCATTGCTCCTTCTGCTCTCTCCTATTGCTGGGTTAAAACCTCTCTTATTCTTCCTAACTGTTCCTACTTCCCGGTTATTCCAGAAGAGCCAGTTGAATCCTAGGGGTTTACACGGTTACACCTACCGATGAAATAATCTTTAAGGACAAAGCGATCGCAGCACGTCTCAGGTTATTCTCGTTTTTTAGTTTCTTCCTCTACCTACAATAACATGTTTAAATGTTCATATTTTTGTGTTTAAAGTAAAAAAGTTCTGTAAATTTGAAATTTGAGATTTAGGGTATGCATTTCTTTTTTATTTGTTATTTGGAAACCTTAAAATTTATTCTGTTGTTATGTCAATGAATGTCCTAAAAATGTTTACAATGTTTATTGTATTAAGACTTCCAACATCGGTTTAAATGGTTGTATTTTTGTTTTTAAAATATGGGAGTTCTGTGAGTCTAAAGTTTGAGACTCAACATAAGCATTTTTTCTAATTTCCCGAACCAAAAGAATTTATGTGGTCCAGGATAGTTGTTGTGTTTCGAACTATGCAATGGTATGTGGTCATCTTCTTGATAGTCCCCCTGTGTCACGACTTAGTGGTTTTCCACCGAATTTTCCACGCCTCGTGATGGCACTAGGCTCCTCCGCGCGCCCAGTCAGCCGACAAGATCACCTACCCGCACAGCAAAAGGGTCACTCGCACAAGTGCGCGCACCGCTATCCCAATTACACGCACACCACCCGGCACAGGGTGCACACCCGCACACTCTGATTATATTAACAAGTATACGAGATATGAGCACAAGCCACAAGCAAGAATCACAATTACAGGATGAATCACACTCTTTATTCACTCAATAGAGATTACAAGGTCTGCAGCAGGAACACTACAAGCTCACCCTAGCTCAGGACTATTTCTCTATGGCTAAGTCTAACTAACTGTGTTCTCTGCGTTTCTCGACTGCCTTTATATAGACAAGGTGTGACTGACATCCCCAGTCACAGTAGGATTCAACCTGCTTACACATGGTCTTTGAGTAGACTTCAGAGTCCAACTCCAATCAGGACTATACTTCATCCGCGCATTCTTAGGAACACGCCTGCTAGTCCGCGCGCCATCAGGATTTCCCGCACGTCCTCGCTAGTCCGTGTGCCTTCAGGATTTCCAATGCGCCCGCGTATCTGCGCGCCATTTCTGGGCCTCACGCTTCCGCGCGGCTCATGGGTTCGGCCCAGCAGTCTTCTCATCAGGGGCCATGTCGTCTGGACACTCAGCCGATGTCCGCGCGCCCCTGCAAGCCCATCTCCGCTTGCCTGGTGCGCGCCTGTATGCGTCCTGGGCGTGTGCACTTGCTGCACCCGGTTGCAGCACTGTCTGCCTTGTGCACCCGCCTGTTCGTCCGCACGCGTGACTTCCGCGTCACTTTCACTCAGCAGCCAACTGATCTTCTCTCATGCCCCCTCCCTGGGCATGCTTCGACATGGGGCGTGCCAGCTTGCGCACCCCCATCCGTCCAACTTTAGTTAGGCATAACAAACTCTCCCCCGCCGGCTGGAGCCGACGTCCTCGTCGGGAGGTTTGCTAGATAGTTCTGAATCAGGTCCTCATATTGCCATAGGGTCACATCCCTTTCCCATGTCTCAGTGCCATCTTCCCATCGCACCAGAAAATCCGTACGCCTATTCTTGCTGCTTGCCCCCTGGTTTTTCTGAGCGAGAATCTCCACTACCTTCTGTCGGAACTCCTTTCGAACAGTTGGTGGAGCCCTCTTAGTCTGCTGTCGGGTCTCATCAGCATGAAATGGCTTAAGGAAACTTACATGGAATTTTGGATGAATTTTCATAGCCGCAGGTAGTTCGAGCTGGTACGCCACATTCCCAACCTTTTTCACCACCTTAAATGGCCCATCATATTTCTGGATTAGGCCCTTGTGGTACCTTTTGTCAGTGACCTTTTTCCAGATTTGAGGGGTGAGCTTCAAGAGTACCAAGTCACCTTCTCGAAACTCCAAGGACCTTCGATCTTTATCTGCACTTTCCTTCATCCTCTGCTGTGCTGCAGCCAAGCTATCCCGCGCCTGGTCAATGAGCTCTTGTTTGTCGCGGGCAAATCTATACGCAGCTGGGCAGCTCCCTTGCGACTTCATCTTGGCTACCTCCGAAGGGGTTAAGGGTTGGCACCCGAATGCTAGCTCTGAGGGGCTCAACCGTGTAGCTGATGACTTGTGCAGATTATAGCAGAATTGTGCTACATCAAGTAAATCCAGCCAATTCCGCTGGCTTGCTGTTACATAATGCCTTAGAAATTCCTCTAGCAAGGCATTCACCCTTTCGGTCTGGCCATCCGTTTGTGGGTGATTAGCAGTAGAAAACTTTAGTTCTGATCCTAACAGCTTGAACAGAACAGTCCAAAAATTGCTTGTAAACCGAGCATCTCGATCACTGATTATATCTTTAGGGACACCGAATATTTTCACAACATTCTTGAATAAGAGCTCAGCAGCTCGTTCAGCAGTACATGCATGAGGCGCTGGAATGAAGACTGCATATTTAGAAAAGCGATCGACCACCACCAAGATGGATCTCATCCCATCAACCGCCGGCAAACCTGTTATAAAATCCATGGAGAGCGACTCCCAAGGTCTTTCAGGAATAGGTAGTGGTTGAAGCAGCCCAGCCTGCTTCCTCTTCTCGATTTTGTCTAGTTGGCACACTAGACATGTGCGCACATAGTGCTCCACATCCTCCAACATCTTTGGCCAGTAATAGTATCTCGAAATTAAGGCTTCCATCCTCTTTACGCCTGGATGTCCCGCCCATTGTGGGTCATGTGTTTCTTTCAACACTTCACGCCTCAATCCCCCGCCCTTGGGGATAAATAATCTGTTACCACGAGCATATAACAGATTATCTTCGACCCAATATTTCCGAATCAAGCCTTCTTGAACCTGTTGCCTCAGTTTGCAGTAAGTAGAATCCTCTCTAGCTGCTTGCTTGATTCGATCCAGTAAGTCAAAATACACAGTTGTTAGGGAGGCTACGTAGGACTGTACTCCCTTCCTGCTCAATGCGTCTGCAACTCGATTTTCGCTGCCTGGACGGTGCAGCCACTCAAAATCGAACTCAGCAAGGAATTCCTGCCACCTTGCTTGCTTGGGGGACAGATTCTTCTGTGTCTTGAAGTAAGTATTCGCCACGTTATCTGTCACCACTGTGAACCTGGTTCCCAGCAAGTAATGCTTCCATATGGTCAAGCAATGCACCACTGCAGTCATTTCCTTTTCATGCGCTGAGTAGCGTTGCTCAGCATCTTTTAGCTTCCGACTTTCATAAGCAACGGGGTGTCCCTCCTGGACTAGCACCCCGCCAATGGCTCTGTCTGAAGCATCGGTGTGTACTTCGAATGGCAGCTCAAAATCAGGAAGCTTCAGTACCGGTTCTGAGGTGACTGCTTCCTTTACCTTCTCAAAAGCCTCTTGGCACTTGGCCGACCACTCCCAAGCTTTCCCTTTCTTCAACAGATCGGTGAGTGGGCTCACCATCCTTGAGTATTCCGCAATGAACCGTCTGTAATAGTTCGTCAACCCAAGGAATGATCTTAGTTCTGGCACCGTTTTTGGGAAGGACCACTCAACAATGGCTTGAATCTTCCGTTCATCCATGCGGATTCTCCCTTTGCTTATCCGATGTCCCAAGAACAAGATCTCCCGCATCGCAAACTCGCACTTCTCTTTCTTCACGAAGAGTGCGTTCTGCCTCAGTTTCAAGAGAATCTTTCGAAGGTGCTGCACATGATCATTAAGGGTCTTGCTATACACAACAATGTCATCTAAGTACACCACCACAAATTTATCCAGATACTCGTATAACACATCATTCATAAGGTTACAAAATGTAGCAGGGGCGTTGGTAAGACCAAAGGGCATTACAAGAAATTCAAACGAGCCATACCTCGTCACCATAGTCGTTTTAGCCTCGTCCCCAGGGGCTATACGGACTTGCCAGTATCCGGATCGCAAGTCTAGTTTGGTGAAGAATGAAGCCTTGGTCAGCTTGTCAAATAAATCTGCCACATTCGGAACAGGGTATTTGTTTTTAATAGTAACCTTATTAAGTGCTCTATAATCCACACACATCCGAAGGGTCCCATCTTGTTTTTTCTGGAACAGAACAGGAGCACCATATGGGGCCTTCGATGGCTGCACGAACCCAGCCGCCAGCAATGTATCCAACTGCTTGCGTAACTCAGCCAGCTCCAGGGGCGTCATTCGATAAGGGGCTTTGGCTGGTGGTCGTGCACCTGGTTCTAACTCAATTTTATGATCAATGCCTCTCCTTGGAGGCAATGCCTTAGGCAGCTCAGGTGGCATCACGTCGCTGAATTCTTCCAGAACTTCAGCAACACAGTCAGGAACATCAACAACCACGTCGGGCTTAATTTCTACTAGTGCTGCTAGAATGGTTGTCTCACCCCGCTTCAAACCTGACTTTACTTGAGAAGCCGATTGTTCTAAGGTCTTCTCTGCCGCTTGTCCCGCATGTTCTTCTTGGACAAAACCTGGGCATCTTTCATCTCCGATCCATAAGCCACGAAGGTGTGGCATAGGCGCTGCTTTCGCCTCCACAAAGAATTCCATCCCGAGAATCAACTCAAAGTCATCGAGGGGCACAACCAAGAAAGTGCATTCATGTTCCCAAGTTCCCACCTTCAAGGTTGTGGTCGCAATCCCTTGCACGGGCTGAGCACCAGAATTAACCGCCTTTATTTTGCTTGTGCTCTCAGAAACAGTCAGTCCAAGTTGGCCAACACTTCGCTGTGAAATGAAGTTGTTGGTTGCACCAGTATCCAACATCGCCAAGACTCCTTGCCCGTTCATCATTACCTGCAGGTACATCAATCCCTTGTAGACTGGTCTCTTGTCTACTGTAAGGGCATTCAGCAACCGTATTGGATTGAGCCTAGGGTTGGCCTCCTCTGTATCTGTTTCTGAGCCATCTTTAGCGATAAGGGCAGAGAGTTTCTCTTTGCGAGGACAATCCCGAGCACGATGAGGTCCATCACAAAGAAAGCACCCTGTGTTCTTCTTTCCTTGTGATTGGTCCGAGCCTTTTTGCTTGGATGTTTCCCCATCCTTCTTCTTCTTGTCCCACTTTCCTTTCTTACCACGCTTCTGGTTCTTTCGCCCCTCGTCTTTGGCCTTCTTCTTGTCAGTGTTGGATGAAGAAGCGCCATATTTAAAGTCATTTAGACTGTCTGCAGCAGCAATGGCTGAAGGTAGATCGGTTACCTTCTGCCGCCTCAACTCCGCCTGCGCCCATGGCTGGAGTCCTGATAGGAAATTAAAAACCCGATCCTCCTCCGTCATGTTATTAATTTCCAGCATCAAGGAGCTGAACTCCTTCACATAGTCCCGCACAGAACCCGTGTGCTTCAGCTTTTTCAGTGATTCCCTCGCTAACCATGCTGTGTTCATGGGTAAGAATTGGTCTCTCAATTCTTTCTTCAAACCTTCCCATGTTTTGATAGGCTCACGCCCAGAACTTGTGTCGTCATCCAATCGAGTTCGCCACCACAGCTTTGCGTCACCAACTAGATACATGCTAGTAATCGAAACCTGGTCCTTTTCCTCAACTCGAGCAGCCTTAAAGTACTGCTCCATGTCCCATATAAAATTCTCAAGTTCCTTAGCATTCCGACTCCCACCGAACTGCTTTGGATCAGGGACTTTCAGCTTCGAGGTCTGTTTCTCGCTAGCACCGTTACTAGAGGCACCAGACACGGCTACCTTAAGTAGTCCCACATCTTTGTCTACGTCATTGAGCTTGTCAATCAACGTTTTCAGCTGCTGTAGTACGTCGTTGGTTTGCTCAGTAAATTCCTTGTGGTTCTCTCCAACCACACGCTGAAGGTCAGCAATCAGCTGTGAGTGCTGTGCTGCTTGTTCCGCCAGCGAAGCAGCATCAGGGGCTGGCGCACCAACCAGCACTTCCAGCACTCCCACACGATCAGTCAAAGTTCCGGCCATAGCAACTCAAGCTCTGATACCTATTGTCACGACTTAGTGGTTTTCCACCGAATTTTCCACGCCTCGTGATGGCACTAGGCTCCTCCGCGCGCCCAGTCAGCCGACAAGATCACCTACCCGCACAGCAAAAGGGTCACTCGCACAAGTGCGCGCACCGCTATCCCAATTACACGCACACCACCCGGCACAGGGTGCACACCCGCACACTCTGATTATATTAACAAGTATACGAGATATGAGCACAAGCCACAAGCAAGAATCACAATTACAGGATGAATCACACTCTTTATTCACTCAATAGAGATTACAAGGTCTGCAGCAGGAACACTACAAGCTCACCCTAGCTCAGGACTATTTCTCTATGGCTAAGTCTAACTAACTGTGTTCTCTGCGTTTCTCGACTGCCTTTATATAGACAAGGTGTGACTGACATCCCCAGTCACAGTAGGATTCAACCTGCTTACACATGGTCTTTGAGTAGACTTCAGAGTCCGACTCCAATCAGGACTATACTTCATCCGCGCATTCTTAGGAACACGCCTGCTAGTCCGCGCGCCATCAGGATTTCCCGCACGTCCTCGCTAGTCCGTGTGCCTTCAGGATTTCCAATGCGCCCGCGTATCTGCGCGCCATTTCTGGGCCTCACGCTTCCGCGCGGCTCATGGGTTCGGCCCAGCAGTCTTCTCATCAGGGGCCATGTCGTCTGGACACTCAGCCGATGTCCGCGCGCCCCTGCAAGCCCATCTCCGCTTGCCTGGTGCGCGCCTGTATGCGTCCTGGGCGTGTGCACTTGCTGCACCCGGTTGCAGCACTGTCTGCCTTGTGCACCCGCCTGTTCGTCCGCACGCGTGACTTCCGCGTCACTTTCACTCAGCAGCCAACTGATCTTCTCTCATGCCCCCTCCCTGGGCATGCTTCGACATGGGGCGTGCCAGCTTGCGCACCCCCATCCGTCCAACTTTAGTTAGGCATAACACCCTGCAACTACTGTCCATGAGTTTTGAAGGCGAAGAGCTTCTATTAAACACAAAGCTTTCCAAAAGGATTTTGCCAAATGCAACACTGCTTGCTACTTCTAGAAAGTATAGTTTGGCAGATGAGTTTCCCTATCTGGTGCTGGCAGAATTTGCACTCCTTTGGTCTTTTATGCATCAGATTTACTAACTTTTGTAAGGTAAGATTACTTGTTTGTTTTCTTTCCAGGGATGGGCGGCATGCATATGTTGCCGATGAGGAGTCTATGTCACAAAATTTCAAACCTTGTACGTTTGCATTTGGCCGATGTAGCCTTGTTAGCGACATTTATGAACGCTATTAAAAGCTTAAGGCTTTATTTGCTAGGAATGATGAGATGGAGTGAAAATAAAAAATTTGAAAATTTAATGGTTAGATTTCATAATCATTTTCTTATTTTGTAACTTAATCATTAACTTAACAAATTTTCCATTCTCACCTTTTTTTTTTTTTCAAGCAAAGCCTAAAATACCGTCAAATTTACCGACATTATCAGAGTAAATAGCGTGTTTAGCAGCGTTTTTCTTAAATATCGTGGCTGGTTTAGCAGCATTCGCTGAATAATGAAAAAAACATTTGCGTCTTTCCTAAATACTGTTGAATACCTATTTTCTGGTAGTGTACGGTTGCAATATTAGGCCAGTGTAGCTTTGTTAGTGACATTTATAAAAGCCATTAAAAGCTTAAAAACACCGTCAAATTTGCCGACATTATTAGAGTAAATAGCGTGTTTAGCAGCATTTTTCTTAAATGTCGTGATTTGTTTAGCAGCATTTGCTGAATAATGAAAAAGACGCCACTGAATACCCATTTTCTTGTAGTGTACCTTTGCATTAGGCCAATCTAGCCTTATCAACCTATGACTTTTGCAATTCTTGATATACAATTATACATACAATATTTATGATCGCTTAGAACATACTTTAGGTATAACCACTGAACCAATACAGCAAGAGAGTGTTTAAGTTACCGATGGAAAAATGCCAAGCTCATCAATCATTCAATTAAGAACTAAACAGATGTTCTTTTACCTTCTAAACCAGACTTAGCATTTTCTGTTTGGTTCAGATGGCTGATATCACCCCAGCCTCTTATGGTCCAAACATCATTATCAGACAAGTGAAATATGTTTACTGAGGCATTCAGTATGTTCCCCCTAAACCTGCTTGAGCAGGCCCGCCTATAGAGTGCTCTTATGACACCTCCATGAGTGACTACAGCCACTCGCTCTCCTGCCATGGAGCAACAATCAAAGATTTTAAACCAAAAACATATGAAACTGAGAAGAATCTAAACCTGGTAAAACGAAAGTATTCTGTTCAATAGCTTGATTACAGTCCTCTGGGAGTTTGGATATTTTTTGACAAATGACATGAATACCTGTATGCTTCTGAGCAATTCTCTGCAATGAAGATGTAGCACGGTGATAGAGTTGGTCTAAGCTTTCTCCACCTCCCTGCATACATAGTAAAATCAGAGTAAGTACATCAGTAGCGATGCCTAAAGCCTGTTTAGTGCCTATGTAGAGTTGTCTAATCATCATAATCATGACTTTGTAGATATTTCGTGAATAAAGGTCAACCCAATGCACAAGATTTCAACATTCTGGAGCTTGCAGAAGATCATACGTATATAATTTTCTTTCCGTATTAATGAAGAGACTATTTTCATGACCTTTACCGGTGTACTGTGAACATCAGAAGAAAATCGTGGCCATGCAATTCCACCGTATGATTGAAGAAAAAGGACTTATGACCAACAAATTGCTGCGACATATCAGCTAACCATTAATGGAATGATAATTTCTCCAACATTAACATCAAATGTCTAAAAGCAAAATTTTTTATTATTAACCATAACAATAGCTACTAACAAAGGGAGTTTCTCTTTCACGGCACAGCCTGGTACTTTTAATATCAATCCACAACAACTCTCAACGCCCGCAGCCCCTTGAAACCAAAGGACTACTACCTTTTTTTTTTTGATAAGCAAAGGACTGCTACCTAACATACAAGATAGCCATTAATTTCGGCGTTAGGCATGTTTAATGCACAAATACATACCAAAAACTTTCTGAATTAGCTGTTAAAGCCAGTCTCTCATTTGTACATCAGGCAAGCCAATAGCTCTCGATGTCCCCTAGGTAGTTAGCTTGCTAAACTCTCCTGTTTGGGGAGCCCATGCCATTGCAGACATAATTAAAGCTACTTCCTGAGGCCAACCTCAGGACAAAGCAGAAAACCTAGCCCAAGATTGGCCCAGTATTCCTGACCACTGGTATGATAACTTACTGGTATAACTTGATCAGTCCTGCGAGATGAAAAGGCTCTATAAGCCTCGGGACAAACTTTGGCTGCTTCACGGAATCGAAGACCTTGAACATCCCCTAAATGTCGCTCCCGTAAGTCTGGATCTTTAATAACCTTAAAATTTTATATCCAACAAACAAATCAAACTGATGGATTCATTTCTTGGTCAGTTCTTGGACAATCATACTGATGAACTCAGTCTGTTCAATCTTCCAAGCACTATTGGATAGTGAAAATTCATACCTCAAACTTGCCACAGCTTGTAGCAATGGTTTCTGCTGTTTCAAGAGCTCGCTTCAAATCAGAAGAATATATGGCGGATATTTCAGGCTCTCGGAACAGTCGATCGGCTAACTTGACACCCAGAAAAGAAGAGTTTTCAAGCATCAGAAACAGATCAGAAAGGTCAACAAAGAGAGAAATTATTAGAAAACAACGACATACTGAAGCTGCTTGTTGTCTCCCAACTTCATTTAGCTCAACATCCATTTGTCCCTATAAGAATAAAAATTAAATTAAACAGAGAAAAAAGAATATAAATTTTCTCATGAAGTGTTACAAAAGTTTTTCTCAGGTTTCAGAAGAAAGACAAGAAGAGACTTGAATTCTTCCAGTTGCATTCCATGCTGTTTCTCCATGACGCACCACGATAATTTCAGTGTAAGCTTGTTCCATGGAGCTGTTAATTCAGCATCAAACTACAATCAGATTAAGCAAACCCAAGCTCAAATATTAATCAAATGAAAGTTTTGTTTCTTTTATTTCTAAAGTGATTTACCAAGAAGGTTCGGACATAGATAGAGTTAAAACAGTTTAGTGACTTAGGTGGTGAGTACAAGCGGCCTGTTTTGTCGTGGACGAACATTATGCTTGTAAAAGTTTTTAGTTGGCGGACATTCCCAGCTGATAGGAATCTTAACCGTCTTACGTGAAATGCCGAGAATCATGCCTTCTTTCCTTTTCTCATTTAAAGAGTAGATTTGATGAAATATTATTTGTAAAATTCATCATTTGCCGCTTAAGAATCTTAAAAACCATTGATTTTCAGATTCAAACATGATATTTAATCTACAAGTCATTTACCGTTCTTGAAAATTAGCCTCATGGGATGAATTCGGATTCTGTTAAGAAGCTTGCAAATTCATGAACTTAGTCTCTTGGGAATCAAATGATCCTTTCAAAACAAGGGGAATTCGGAGCACCATTCAAACGAAAACAAGACTTACTACTAGATGATAATTGGCAAAGGTCAACAAACCATCAGTAAACGCATTGGTATACAGTGAAGTGCAATAAGTACAACTTCCGAACTAAAGTAAGCTTGTGACATATCAATTCCCTTTCCATGTAGGGAGAGAATAGTAGTTGCTGAAGTTTTTCTATATCTACTAGTTTAGTATTATTTATTAAATAAAATTAAAATAAAAATATATAAAATAAATATAATATATATAAGTTATTATCTAATATACTATCAGTGAAGCTTTTAGATTTACAAGTGAGTGAAGCTTTTAGATTTACAAGTGAGTGAAGCTTTTAGATTTTACAAGTGAATGGTAACATATACTTCTCTTTATTCATTTTTTTAACATTCTCTAAAATACATGTGTCACTATTTAACCATGTTTATGGAGTCTAAAAACTCCATTGATAGTATATTAGGTAACTATCCATATACATATTGTCGTAACGAATTTTGTCTGGGGACCTAATCGCTAGACATAAAGTTATAGAGTCGCCACCAATCAATTTTAACTTAGGTGTGATTGACCACCTATTCAAAGCTAAGGATAAGTGCATTGATCTACGTTTCGAAATTTGGGTTCGGGAGTACGGTTACGTGTGAGGAAGGTATTAGCACCCCCACAACGCCCGTCCAATGGATGGTACCAATTAATCATGTTTTATCTTAAGCAATCTTAATTTAAATGGTCTTTTATGCTTAATTAAAATTTTCTTTTTATTATTTATATTGTCGTTTTTCTTAGGATATTCTCCAACACTTTGATCGAATTCCCAAGGAAATTTTGTTACCTCAAGAGTATTCACAGGACACACTTCTCTTCGTGAAGAGGTTCCGTCGTCGGATTACATGTTTTGCAAAAAAATTAGTTAAAATTTATCATTTAATCTTAATTTATTAATTTTGCATAATTTGCTACTGGATTATTAATTTATTTAAATATTTAAGATTTCCTTAATGTTTCTCCAACACCTTGATTGAATACATAAGGAAATATTTTCACCTCGAGCATTTAAGGAAACACACTCGTTTCCCTAAAGAGGCTCTTAATTGAATATTTTATTAAAGGATTTAATTAAAATTTACTATTAAATTTCATTTTTTATTGTTGTTTTTTGATAAATAAAACTTTGATATTGAAATTATTCCTCCGAAATTTCCAACGCTTTGGTCAAATTCAAAAGGAACATCTTAATGCCTAGAATTTTTTGAATATCACACACTTGTAAAATTTTGTTCTAGTTGGAGTCTCATTTACTATCATTATTAGAGAAAATTTACATTTTTTATTTAAAGATTATTCATTATTGTCGTTTTCTTTAATTTTGAGTTGGACTAATTCACTATATTTTTATTTAATCTTTATAAGTTTTTGCAAAAAATTTTCTACATCCTTCAACGCTTTAATCGAATGTAGAGGATTAAAGTTATTAATTTTTGTTCCAAATTTTCCAACACTTTGGTCAAATTTGGATTAGGCTTTTCCTTTCTTCCTTTTATTTATTTAATTATATATTTCAAGATGATGATGATGATGATGATGATGATGATGATGATTATTATTATTATGGTTTTTGTGAAAATTTTTCTACATCTTTTAACACTTTGATTAAATGTAGAGGATTAAAGTTATTAATTTTCGTTCCAAATTTTCCAACACTTTGGTCAAATTTGGAAAATCGTTTTATCAATTAAAGATTTATTTTTAATCTACCATACATGAACCTCTTTCGTTTCTAGGTTTATAGATTTAATTACAAAGCAAATTATGTCCAAAGCAAGTTTTTTTATCTAATATTTATGGAATCCAAGTCATGATATCCAAATATGCAAAAAGGCTAAACTAAATTATTCATCCATTATTCAGAAGCCTATGATCATTTATTTGCATATATTATCTACTAATTAACCTTTCATAAAACCATGATTATTTATTTATATATTATTATTATTATTATATTATTATTATTATTTTTTTTAAAACTATTACAAATAGAACCCAAGCTTACAAAGTCCACTTTTTTTTTTAAGAAGCCCAAAATAAATACATGTCTTTAATATGCACATTACCCATATTATTAAACCAAAGCCCGAGCCAACATCCAGCATTTTAAATGAGTCAAGCAATATCAGTCAGACAATATCATCGAGGCAAAGGAACAAAATAAAAAAAAGACAAAAGTTGGTTATGTATGTGTTGAGAATGTTAATTATATTCATACATTCCATCAATGTTCCATTTTCGACTAACTTGTCCAAAGTGAGTAGAATATATATTAATTGCTTATGTATGTGTGTGAGTAGAATATATATTAATTGTATGAATTTTTGTTAAATCGTATTTAATAAAACAATTTATTTTGTTATAGGTGTTCGATTTTGAAGCAAAGACCATCTTCATGAAGCGCTACGATGTTATACGACTTCATGTTTTTGTATTTCAATATAGTATATATTTCCGAATTTAATCTAATGTTTATGGATGTCGGTTCATATTTTGTGAATATTAGATGTATATATATTTAAGGTTTTTGTTTAATTATGTATATATTAAATGTATATCTTTTTGTTAAACTATATTTATTGTAAATTAATTGGATTCAATTTTAGGTGTACTTGGAAATTAGATTTTAGCTTACAAAATTAATTGTTTTTTAATGAAATTCAACAATTTTAATAGTTATGAAATAATAATTTAAATGTTAATTTTTTTGTCACAATTTTCTGACAGAATTTGTGACAGAATTTTGTCACAAATTATAATTTTAATTTTTATATTGTTTTAATAATATATTTGTTGTGACAAAAAAAATGGAATTACAAACGAAATTTTTAGTTACAAATTCCGTTGCAACTTATTTTGAGACGGAATTTTCTACCAAAATTTTGTTACAAGCTATAGAATTTGATTTTTTTAATTTAAATAAATTAATTCTTTGTGACGGAAATTGTATCGGAATTTCCGTCACAAAATTTTGTAACGGAAAAAATCAGTTGCAAAATTCGATGCAAAAGCTGTAGAAAAAATTGTTATTTTTTTTGTTTCATTACAATTTTTATGACGGAAAAAAATAGTTTTAGAAACAGATTTTAGTAGCAAATATCCGTCTCAAATTTGCAACGGAAAAAAAAATTTTTTGTGACGGATAGACTTTTAGCTACCTCAAATTTAGAGATAGAATTTGAGACGAAATATTCCGTCTCAAATCCGTCACTAATTACAATTAGTGATGGAAATTGAAAATTTGTGACAGAAATTCGACCACAAATTCCGTCTCTAATGCTTTATTTTTTTTACTGTTACATCTTCCTGATTGCAAGCCATTTAGACCAGCATATACACTTCCTTTACTTGACTTTATTTCCCAATTGTGCTACCCTTGTTTTAGGAAACTTACCGTTAGCTACAGCTTATTGACAGCTAGCTTTTACCATGTTATGTATTCTTTCCCTTCACCATTGTACAATATATACCAGTCAACTCTTCCTTGTAAATCATTCAAGTTACATATACAATACAAGAAGCAAAATTATTACGTTTTTACACAGTTTTTTATTCAGGGAGTAAAGGGATAACGTAGAAAGGTCAACTGGCTGATTTTTTTTTTATTTGTTGCATTTTAAATAGCAAAGTTTCCTTATATCAAGCCACCAACCAGCAATATTTCCCTCAAAGCTAGCTGTCTTCAATGTATATATTTACTAATTTGATTACTGAATGGGAAATGATACAAGGATGAGTCGCGTTAATGACAGTACGAGAAATACGGCTTCAATCTAAATCAAGCAATCATTCATTACTTTATGCTATAAATTATGCTCTGACCAAATTAAGTACTGCTATTAAATAACTAATTAAATAAAGTAAAAATCATGATGAGGATCAGAACTCGAAAACCCAAAGGCAAGCAGCGTGGTGCATGCATGGCAGCTTCTGAAATTAGTTCAAATAAGATAATGGTTTTGAAGCTTAATTTCACGGTTTCTCTGAAGAAGGACTAATTCAAGCAATTTATATATTAGAAGCCGGCTATGTATTTGCCTGATTTATTTAAATTTTCCTTTTTTTATGATTTAACATATATAATCAAGATTGTTTTCACATTATTTTAGAAGGATTCAATTGTCATGGAGATTGGAATTTAGCATCAAGTCTTTTCCTGGGCAAAAAAATTGTTGCTTCACATTAATTAGCAGCTTGCAAGTTGCTCTTAATGTCAACTCTGTCTGATAGTGATGTGAGAAAATGGCAATCGTGCAATTGAATTTTCTTTGCCTTCAAATTACATCAAAAGAGACTGCTTTGCCTTTGTTTTATCACACATTTGTACATATGGTCATTTTCAAAAACCGCTTGACGATATCCATGATGCAGTCTTCACTTCCTAACATTTTTGTACCCTGTAAAAAATATTCTTGAATTTCCAGTGCTACCATATATAAAAGCAATATAGAGAGAACTTTTTTTTTTTGAAAAAAATTTAAGAGTAGTAGAGATTACATATCTTCAAAACCAGAATAAACCGTCAACTTATTTTGAAATTTATGAATTTATTAGATTTTTATCCGTGATTATTTTTTTTTGGTCTTTAACCTCCCTATATCCGTTTTATGCGACTATTCCGGAGTCGGGGAACTGTCAGACTACATGGAAGTGCGGCGTCTCTCCTAGCACGGTTTGTTCTATACACATGACTCAAGCCCGATCATGCTTAAAGGAGAATGAGTCCCTTAACACTCAATTCCAACCAATATTAATTATCCGTGATAATTTTTCAAACATACAAATCACCTACCACTAAAAAATTATAAAATTTAAACTTTAATACTTTACATAAAATTTCAAATTTTAACCGTTTACTGCCTTCCTTAACGGGACATTGTTCTTACTACTCCAATTGACAATGTTATCCAACCTACTGTATAGGTCAACCTGCTGTATAGGTCAATTATTTTTCTCCCTTTTTCTGGTGAAAATGATAATGAAAGGAAAGAGACAAGCTGAACAATAAGATTAATGTAGTAGCCCAGTAGGTAGGGCCGGGTGGCCTAAGTTCACGTGGGATGGAATCTAAACTGGCTCTAAATTGTTGAGCCAAAGTTTTGATGTAAATTTTGCATACATATCTTGAATCATATTCAATCTATTGGAATAAAAGCTTTGATGATGATGATGATGATCTTGAATCATATTCAGTATACAGAACTTAATAACAGTAAATTTATATTTTTTTTCTAAAAATGATGTTTAATTATGCTCCATCCATATATAGTGGTCTGATCTATAAAAAATATTAACCTTATGCATGATTCGAAGTTCTCTTTGATCTATCTTGCGTTGTAGATATTACACATGTTCAAAGCTGGTGAAACTACACACCGGAGCTTTGTTCAATACGGAGAGGAAATTTCCGAGAAAATTTTTGAAGGAGAGATTCAATGCACTTAAATGTTGAAAAAGACACTAGAAAGAAGGGAAGACCTGTGAAAGAGTTGACTTGACATGAAAAGAAAAATGGTCTATCATCCGTTAGATGGTCCAACATTTAAAAGGCCAGCAACTTTATATTCCTCATTCACCATAAACACTAATTTTATCTCACAATTTCTCTTCTTGTCTCAACCTCATCCTTCAGACCAGTACTGTTCAAGAAACAGGTTAGTGTCTACTGCAATTTTTAAAGAAGCTGGAAACTTTTTCTTTCAGAATTTACTTTTAAATGATTGTGAAATGAAAGAAGGGTTCCCAGCTTGTTGGAACTAGGTAGTAGTTTCTGTTACAACTTTAGAAACTATGTTTAGTTGTTTTCCATCTCTACTTCTGTTTTTTGTCTAAAACAACAAACAGAAATCTGTTCTTGAAAATAGTTTATTTTCATGCCATTAAGATTAACACAAGCACGCTGGAGTTGCTTTTGCTCAGGTTGAATTTGCTTACTAATTTCTCATGGTAAGAAAATAAGTTTTTTGTCTTTTTTATTATCTGTATCGTCTGTTGGAAATTTTTTTTTGTGGTTTTTCTACATTTTGTGGCATTCTGATTGTGGGTTTTGGGTGGCTTGAAGTGTGGATGGATGAAGTGCAGTGGAGACCTTAGGCATGGGTGGGCAATGTAGGTTGTAAAGACTGGGTGTGGTGAAGCTCGGGTGGCTAGCGGAACGGGGATCTTCTTGGGTTTTCTCTCAAGCTTTTTCTTTTTTTTCTGTTTCTCTATGTTTTTCTCTGTGTTTTTTTTTCTGTCACTCTTGTCTATATCTCTCTCTGTTTCTCTATGTTTTTCTCTGTGCTTTTCTCCAATCTCCTTCAGACTACTTATAGGCATATTTAGTCAAGAAAATCGGATGAAACCAGGGGTTGTAATCCATTGTTCCGCTGGTTTTTAGAGTCAATAGTGTTTGATTTTCTTGATGTTCTTAAATGCTTGTAGAAAATCTACTTGAAAAATGGTGGCTATCGTGGAGGCAGAAAGCTATAGAGGATCTCTCAAACAGATCAAATCACTGAAATTTGATTTGTAGGAGACTTTCAGTCTGAAATGGAGATTTGTCAATGGAGTTGGTGGGTGGCAGGGCCAGCGACTTCAAGGCCTCTTTTTATTTTTTTTTTTAATTTTTAATTATTTTTTATTATTTGATTTTTTTAACTTTCTTTTATTTTTTATTTTTTTTAAAATTTTTATTTTTTTAAATACTGATTTTCTTTTCCTATTTTTTTTTACAAATTCAAACGTATGATTAAATCGAATTTATTACTAAAATTGAAACAAGACTCAATCTAAATAAATTTATTGTTTCGGATAAAATTAAGTGTCTACACATATGATTATTTATTTTAAAAAATTGAGTGGAATTGACTTTAAGGATATAAACAGAATGTTCGATGAGTGGTTTAAGAATATGTTCGGTTTTTGTATATTTATATTTGTTTATTAATCTTAATAAACGATTATGCATAGAGATGTGATTTGCTCGTTTAAATTCGCTTATACTTGTTCAAGATTTGTTTAAAATTATTTCATTAATGAATCATCTAATATTTGTTTGCTATTCGATAATAATAAAATTTTAAATTACATAGTTACTCATAAGTTATTTTAATTTGTAATTATCAAAATAATACATTTATATAATATTTTTTAATTTGGCATCATATATATAAGAGGATAAATTTAATTTATTTGTATATTTTTTATTTACTGTTTATGAACATATTTATGAACATATTTATTCAATATTTAAGAACATAACGTGTTCGTTAATGTTCATAAATAAGTATAATGAATACTGACCAAACATGAACAACTTTAAAATTAAACAAAAAAAAAACCGAATATAATAGTATTCATTCATCTTCAGTTGGCTTGTATCTCTAGTTGATCCTACCCTACATAACTTGGCTCCGCCACTGCCGCCATCTCCTCCTACCGTCCCAACACCATATCTCTAAACGAGATTTTGTTCCCTTTCCCCCTCGCTCATCTGCTCCATCTCGTTTTCTTATCTTGTATGAGTTGTCATTTTTGTCAGTAGACATTCTTAATAATTTGAATAAGTGCTTAAATTAATTAGTTTATTACTTTGCAAAAAGTTAGGTGACCTTTCGAAATTATTAATACCATTGAAGTTTTTGTTTCTCTTGGGAGAAAGGGAATTCGAAATTTAAGGGATCATTTGGTATCGTTTTTTGTTTTCTGTTTTTTGTTTTTGAAAATTCTGTTTTTGTTTTATTTTGTTTTGTTTTCAATTTCTGAAAACAGAAAACATGTTTGTTTAATACTGTTACATTTTGAAAACAAATATTTAAACTGATTTAGATATAATAATTCAATTCACAAAAAAATTTTAAAAATTAAATAAAAATAATATATTTATTAAATAATAATATGTAGATAATATTGAATAATATTATTTTATATTATTTAATACTAATATTAAATATTTTTATTTAATCATATAAAAATTTAGTATAATTTAAATAATGTTATAATTAAATATAATATTAAATAAAATAATATTATTGAATTTAATTGAAATAATCATAAATTATATTTAATAATAATTTTTATTTAATTGTAATAATAATATTACATTATTAAATAAAATATTTAACTAATTAATTTATAATAAATTATATAGTTATTAAAATATATTATATTTAATATAAATAATATTATTTAATGTTAAGTATTTACTTATTTAATAATATTAAATGATTTAATAGTAGTAGTGATATATTTTAAATTTAAGATAGAATATAATATTAAATAATAATATTGTTTACTAAAATAAAAATTAATTATATTATATAATAATATTAATTATTAACTTATCAAAATTATAATAAATGATATTATTTAAAATATTTAATATATTCAATAAATTATTATAAAAGTTTAAATTTAATATTATATATTATAGTAATGTAATATATATTTAATTGCTTTTTACGTTTTCAACTTTTCTATATTAAAATAAATATATTAATGTTAAAATATTAAATAATATTTTATATTAAAATTTAATATTATTTTATTTAAAAAATTAATTAATTTTATTTATATTTTTATTATAAAAATATTATTATTAGAGTAATATATAAGCTCTATTCACTTACTTATGAACAGTAACAGAAATGAAAACATGTTTTCGAAAACAATGAAAACAAAAAATTCTTGTTTCCAACAATTTTAGAAATTTTTGTTTTTGTTTTCGTTTTTTAAAAATGGAAACATGTTGCCAAACGTGTTTTCTGTTTCTGTTTCCAAAAAAATTGAAAACAAAAACAGAAAACAGGAAACAAAAACGATACCAAACTAGCCCTAAATAATTGACTACAGTCAGCAAAGGTGAGCTCACGTTTATCATTGAGATTTAGCATGGAATCAATGGATAAGTTAATTAAACCGCCATGGGCTGCATGCTTTCACTCCAATTTAATTCATGCCGAATTTGCTATAAATACACTGTTTGATCAGTGTTTGCTTCTCATATAATTCCAGACATACTCCTATAATCTTGGAATATTCAATAATGGCAAGCCGTTTTGGGAAAGGGAAGATGGTAACAGTGCTGACCATTGATGGAGGAGGCATTAGAGGCCTTATTCCTGGCACTCTTCTGGCTTCACTTGAAACCAGGCTTCAGGTTCTTCACAAGCTGTACTTTTTCTTTTCCTTTCTACTCAGCATCATGAGCTTTCGACGGCTTAATTTCGCTTACATGTGATTGGTTTATGCTTTGCCAGGAGTTGGATGGGCCAAAGGCAAGAATTGCAGATTACTTTGACATTGTTGCAGGAACAAGCACTGGTGGGTTGATAGCCACCATGCTCACAGCTCCAAACAAGGAAAACAGACCCTTGTTCGCAGCAAAGGATATAAACAATTTCTATTTGGAGCATTGCCCCAAGATTTTCCCTCAGTGCAGGTGAACTCTAATGGAAATGCTTGTGTTTACTACTTCATTCATGTAGAATCGATTTTGAGGTTTTTTTTTCTTTTTTACCTCCTAAGTGTACGTAATTCCCTGGCTTCAATGGCAAACTTAATCAAACCAACATTGCCGCGTCCAAATTACGATGGAAAGTGTGTACGTAATTTCCTCGCTTCAATGGTACCCTTAATCAGAGCAACATTGCCGGGTCCAAATTACACTGGAAAGTACCTAAGGACATTGACAAACCAGTTACTTGGAGACATTACTCTCAAACAGACATTAACGGATGTTCTTATTCCAGCTTTCGATATCAAGCTCCTTCAGCCAGTGATCTTCTCAACCAACGACGTAGGTTTTACAAGCTTATGGAGTTCTACCATTAATGTCTAAAGGAGAAATTACATCTTCTTGTTTTCTTCGAATGCAGGCTAAGGAAGATGTTTTGAAGAATGCTAGGTTAGCAGATGTCTGCATCAGCACCTCCGCCTTCCCCACATTTCTTCCAGCACACTACTTTGAAACCAAGGATGCTGCTGGGAATGTCCGCAAGTTTGATCTCATTGATGGTGGAGTTGCTGCAAATAATCCTGTCAGTATGTTTTGTATGTACTGAAATCAAAAGCATTGGCAAAGCCTTATCGATTCAAGTTCATCAAATGCTTGAAATCTGTGTTTGCAGACAATGTTAGCTATAAACTACATTTCCAAGGAGATGTCGAAGGAGAATGCTGAGTTTGTGGAAATTGAGCCGATGGACGGTAGGAGGATGCTGGTGCTGTCACTAGGCACTGGTGAAGCCAAGCATGAAGAGAAATATAATGCAGCTGTGGCCTCCAAATGGAGCATGCTCAAGTGGTTCCATAACGGTGGGAAAACACCAATGCTCGATGTATTCATGGATGCAAGCTCCGATATGGTTGACTTTCATACCTCTACCTTGTTCCAATCGCTTCACTCTAAGGAAAACTATCTCCGAATTCAGGTACCAAAAAAATAGACATGTTAACGGTGGACCGGATCAATTTTGAACCGAATTACATCGGTTTGGACCCATTAATTGAGGGACCGGATTGATCTAGTTAATTATCAGACCGGTTTCGGTTTCACTTTTTTTAAAGTGGAACCAATTTGATACTTGTAATCGAAACGTGAGTTTCAGATCATGTTGAATTCTTTGATGAATTCTCATTGATTGATTTGAAGAATACAATCGGAATGTTTTTATACAGGAGCAAAAATCAGAAAAGAAGAAAAAACTGTTTAACTGTCAAGCTAATAACTAACTAACTAACTTTACTATTGTTTTAGTCAACTAACTCCAACTTGAACTATCTCGATGAAGATTGAGCTGAGCTGTGATAGCTTAGCTACTAAGCTTATGAGGCTTGAAGTGATAAGCTGGTTGAGTTAGCTGATGAAGTGCTTCTGTAGTTCTATTAGCCCCCCTCAAGCTGGAGTATATAGGTTGTGAATGCCTAACTTTTGTAAGAAAGCATGAAGAGTAGTGGAAGCATGGGGCTTTGTGAAGACATCTGCTAGTTGAAGTGAAGAAGGAACATGTAGCAACCTTAGGACTCCAGCTTGCAGTTGTTGACGTACAATATGGCAATCTATTTCAATATGTTTAGTCCTTTCATGAAAGACAGGGTTTTCAGCTATAGCTATGGCAGACTTGTTGTCACAAAACATCAGGGCTGGTTGAGGATGAGGGACTTGTACCAGCTTATCACTTCAAGCCTCATAAGCTTAGTAGCTAAGCTATCACAGCTCAGCTCAATCTTCATCGAGATAGTTCAAGTTGGAGTTAGTTGACTAAAACAATAGTAAAGTTAGTTAGTTAGTTATTAGCTTGACAGTTAAACAGTTTTTTCTTCTTTTTTGATTTTTGCTCCTGTATAAAAACATTCCGATTGTATTCTTCAAATCAATCAATGAGAATTCATCAAAGAATTCAACATGGTATCAGAGCTTGAATTTCTTTGATCGTTTCTTCTTTCTTTCTCGAGATCAAACAGTGTTTCTTTTTCAAGAACACTATTCTGCTTTGGCCATGGCGGCAACAACTACATCAGCCAAGATTGATGAAGTGCTTCTGTAGTTCTATTAGATCAAGCCGATTTTTTTTTTAATTTCAATTTGTAATATTAAATGTAATGTTCATATTTATAACATTTCTACTCATTTTGGTGGTAAAACAGGATGACACATTGACGGGTGATAATGCGTTGGTCGACATTGCAACTGAGGTGAACCTGAAGAAGCTCATACAAGTTGGGACAGAGCTATTGAAGAAGCGAGTCTCGAGAGTGAATTTGGAAACTGGGATTTTTGAAGAAGTTAAGGGAGAGCCCACCAATGAAGAAGCTGTTGCCAGCTTTGCCAACAAGCTCTCCCGAGAAAGAAAGCGTAGGCTTGCATGATGAATTGAAAATTTAGTGCAATGCTTCCTATAAACACAACTGCCAATGAAGTTTTGCGGAGGCTAGTGCAAAAACATTACGAAGCTCGCTTATTTAGGCGGTTTGCATGCTGGCATGCATGTGCTTTTGTAGTTAAACTACCAATAAGCTTTCATGGAGGCTAGTGCAGAAGCATTAAATGTATGCCTGAACATTTCTTACAAGGTTTTTTTAATGTGAACTTCGATACCAGCAATGTAGTTTCATGTTCGTTTAGAATGATTGGATGGTTGATCTCAATAATCATGTCCTATCTCCTTATTACCTTATTAAGCAATTATACTGATCCAATCATACAAGATGACGCATTGACGGCTGATGCATCAAATTTGAATTTCGAGACTCGATAAGTAAGAGATAAGAATGTAAATGAATCAAGCTTTTTAAATTTGATTCTTTGGTTATTTAAATTTAACTTATTTATTTTTCAATCAAACTTAAATTCAAATCGCTTGAGCAGCCGATTCGAATTCAAGCATCTTAAATCCAACTTTAATAGGTTTCAAGCTTAATCAAATTTTTTAATATATATTTTTATACATTATTAATTTATCATTTTATCTTCACAATATGTAAATAAAAAATTACAAATCAAACTTATCAAATTAAATTTAATTACTCAAATATTTTATCAAATTGAGTTCGAATTTTAAAAAGTAAACATGATCGAGCTCAAGTTTCGAACATCAAATTTTTGAGTCAAATTGAGCTCAATTTTGATATTAAATTATTTTGATTTAGTTCGATTACATCTTAAGTAGAGGAAGGTGAGGGTGTGGAAATGAAGAAGCCCTTGCCAAATTGGCCATGAGGCTCCAAGAACAGCAATATTTTCAGTTCAAGGGCTTGTAACTTTGCAAGAAAATTTAGATTTTCTTGACGTCTCTTAACAAACTTGGGAGTCGTTTGTTTTGTCTTAATTCTCCAATAATTCTACCCCCTGTTCTTAGCTCAATTGATGGGATAAGATTTAGGTCGGAAAATTTTCATTTGTGCCACTTTATAAAGTAATGGACTTGACATTAGCTATGAAGGAACAGAGAACTACTTAGAAGACCTAGCAAGTGAATCAGGCGGAGGAAACAGCAATACCTTAAGAGGCCAAGGTGGTAGAATTGAGAAAATAAAGCAAGAGCTAAAATGAGCCAAGAATAATGCCACAGCCCACAGCATCGTGGTTAGACTCCAAACCTCTAATTGATGAGCTCAAAAGACAAAAATCAGACATCGCAACTGCTAATCAGTGTTTAAGTCTAATAAAGTAGTTTTGAAGATTGAATCACAACTTGAGGCCATTGTCATGGACATTGAATCCGAGAAGGATGAAGAGCACAGAGCAAGATCAAAACGAGAACAAATCCTATGGCTAAGGAGGCAGACTCTTTGGACATTGAAACTCACTCTTGGAGCTGTGTGAAGAGAATCAGAAGCTTTTGGAGCATCAGCAGCAGAAGCACTTCCCCACGTGGATCATCCAGAATCGGACAATTCACCAGTATAGTACGCACTAAAGAGAAGAGCTGAAGAAGAAACATCTTGGCAAATTGGGAGGTTTCTGTAGCTATGGAACAGAAGGTTACAACAGATCAAGTAGGAGAAAGGCAGTGGACAGGATAATCAAAGTCCTAAACAGAGGATTTGCATTCCCAAAAGCTTGAGCCAAAGCAACTGATGAGTATAAGCAAGGGAAGCGACAATGGATGAGGAAGTTGAACAGCGGGAAGAATGAAGAGTTTAAAAAGAAAAAGAAAGTATCCATTTTATGCAAATTATAAACTGTCTTATGCGGATAAAAGGACTGCTCGCATAAACTCAAACAAACATGTAAGCAAAAATACAGTTGCGGCTGGGAACAAAATGTCACATAAGCTTGACTAGAAATGAGAAGTAAGAAAAGAAAATTCATCCAAGTTTGAGTATTTCCTAAACAGAGATCTGGCAGGTTTTCGCCAAAGCCTGCGCAACAGAATAAAATCCAAAAGCCATTATACCAGACATGCATGCATGAGACTATAGTAAAATAAAACAAAAATTAGTACCTGATTTTTCCTAAAGCCAACCAGACTGAAATCAGAACTCCAAGGATTGGATACATGACAATGTATGCAAAAAAAAAAAAAGATCTTTCTAGAAAAAAGGCAGCCGATATATCAAAACACAGTTTACCAGACAAAGTAAAACTTAGATAATCAGAAAGCAAATAAGAAGGTTGTTGCTGTAGTTGTACCATAGTTTTTGCTAAAATCTATTGAAACATTCTAGAGTATGCCTTTTTCTCCTGGTCTCGTCTGTCAGCAATCTGCAGTAGTTTTACAAATCCAAAAAACAATTAAGGGAAGTGCAAGGAGGAAAGCATTAAATATTTGACACGTCCAATAAAAGAATAGGCGATAGGTGATGATCATCAACCTTCTTCCTTGCAGCTGCAAGCTCTTTCTTTATTCCACCTGAAGGGCAGAAAACACGATACAAGACGGTCATCCGCTAGTTCTACCATGGAACGATTTTGATGAACTAATACTAAGGGAAAAGACAATTTAACATGAATTTCATGCCGAAACCACGAGTGTAAGCAATGTGACACAACAATGCCATTTACGTTAACCAAATATGAAAACCTAGCAAGCCTAATGACCTTCTTCCCAACCAGAGGGAAGGGAAAGGAAGAGGGAGGGAGCAAGCAGTGAGGGACTTAGCAGCTGATTACTTGTGCCAGAAAAAAATGTTAAATTACTGCTGCTATTTCACAAGAGACAAGATTGTACTGACCATCATTAGGCTCTAAGTCCAATGCCTTTTTAAAGCTCTCAACTGCAGCATCAATGTCATTGAGTGCCATATATGCCTGCCATAAATGCCCAACATCAGTGAAAAATAAAAGCACTTATCCCAGGTAAAATTGCAATTAACCATTCAATAGTTTGAACAATTTGCATGTAAAGCATTTAGAAATCCCTCAGCCTAAGAATAAGAAATGACAATTAACCAGCAAAAACATGTACCGAACAATTCTGAATTTACCAGAAAGTTTAGTTTGTTATATAACATGCAAGGTTCCTCCATCAAACCAATTAGCAAAGTAAGGAAAACTACAAAATTGTTATGTTTGAAAAGCTCCAAAATAATCAACCAAGAAAAAACACAGCTACAAAATAAATTAGAAACACAAACAAGAGAAAGAAACGGACAATAAAACAGTCCAGGCAAAATAAGCAGTGTAAAAGAATCAATAAACTTGGCTTTGAATGTCATACAGATAATAAGCACTGACCTGGCCTTGGCGAAAGAAAGCTTTCACATTATCTTCACCATCACGAATTGCAAAGTCAGCGTCTAGCAATGCTCCTTTTAGATCACCAAGTTTCAACTTGCAGGCCTGAAGCAGACAACATAGACAGCACAGCAGTTAAAAGGAAGGAGACAAAAATCAGTAAATGGAAAACAGAATGTATAAGTGACACCAGATATTAAAGTAGAGGAGCTCCCTTTTACCATATACTCTCAAACCAACCATTACAGGGCAGATTCAACGAATGAGAATCTAAAAGATTGGATGGATCAAAATTTTCCCTGCTAGATGCCTAAACCTGTCAATTATCGATGATCTAACATTTTCAAGAATTCAAAAACTTACAGAACTATTTGCAAATATCTGAGACTTGGTCTTCCGCAAAGAGGAGCTCTTCCCTGTGCAATGACAAATTAAAAATGAAGAAAAAATTCATAAAAAAAATTAATTGATTCATGGCAGTAATATCATGATAATTAAAGAATGAAACTAAATAATGCACCTTCATCAATGCCCTCCTGCTCCCAGCAAACATCCAAGTAGCGCAAAGCCTTCCAATATTTTCTAAGAGCAATCTTATAGTTTTGTTTCTGCAAAAGGGAACAACTAAGAATATCTAGTGAGTAGCACAGCAATAAATCAAACCTCCAATAAAAAATTTAAGTCATTAATCAAATGTATAGTAGAAAAAGTACCATCATTAAGCATTCATAATTCAAAGAGAGTAGAACTGTAGAAAGCCTAATAATTCATAATAGAAAATATTGCACCATGTTTAACCTACATAAAGGGGGAAAGAGAGCAAATTATACCATATAAACCATATAATTATATCAAATACCTTGTATTGCTCATTTCCAAAAGCTTTGATAGATTCTGCTGCTTTCATCCACCAAGAAATTTCATCTGGTCTTTCGTCAAGGTCAGCTGGCCAATCAGGATAAATATCACCATCCTTAAAAAAGTTACATATTCCATCATCTGCCCCCTCAGGAATTTCTCCACAATCAGCAATTATGACCTCTTGAGTGGGGTAATCACCATCCTCGCTGGCAACATGCTCAATAGAACGAACAACACCCATTCCTTTTATAACCTTCCCAAAAACCACATGTTTTCCATCAAGATGAGAGGTTCGAGTAGTTGTAATAAAGAATTGAGATCCATTGGTGTTAGGCCCCGAATTAGCCATTGATAACATTCCTTTTCTTTCATGTTTCAACTCAAAGTTTTCATCTTCAAATTTCAAGCCATATATGGATTCTCCCCCAGTTCCATCACCAGCTGATATATCCCCACCTTGTATCATAAAACCTCTGATAATGCGATGAAACCGCATGCCCTGTAAATTGATATTGCACCGTAATTAAAAAGAAAGAAAGAAAGCACTAGACTGTTTCCTATAAAAGTAAAGAAAATTACTTGGAAGTGCATGGCCATATCTGGTGATTAATTTCTTAATAACAGAAAGAAAAGAAAAATAACACATCTCTTAGACATGTCAAATTCTAAGGAGAAGTGCCTCAGAATGTCTGTGTCCCATAAACATAGGACCCAAAGAAGCGGATGACACAAAAGTAAAAGCAGGATGGGTAGAAAAACTCATTGTCTGTAAGAAAGGAGATAAAGAAAAAAAGCAATTCAAGTGAGTGCATACATCATTCAACCAAAGTGAAATTCCAAAAGCAAGAAACCAACTACCCTTACCATCTTTATTTCCCTTTATTCTAAAATTTTCAAATTATATCTGCATGCATAAACATTAGAACCAAACTGCATTTTAGACAAAAAAAAAATGTTGCATCATTTTATCATTTTTACACCAATTCCAGGTTTGAAAAACGGACCTGAAGTTAGAGAGCCTATAAATATTTAAACTTTTTACTCAAAAAAAATAGTACTTTATGTCAAATAATACACAATATGCAAACATAACATGTTAGCTCTACCAAATAATCATTTCTTGAGATCTATTACTGCCTCCCCACTAAATTTCATAAAAGAAACACAAACAAAAAAAGGCTTTTACTTTACTCAAAGCACAACGCCCTACTTTACCACCCACTAAACTCAAACCAAAGATTTTAACACTTTTTGACATTCCAGGAAGAAAGAAAAAATAGTAAATGCTAAACAAGACAAAGTTTCATGCATTCAAATATAAATATTAGCGTTTCATGTGAAAAGGAAAGAGATAAAAGGAAGAACCTTGTAATGCAGGGAAGCAGCAGTGTTAGGTCCAATGCCTTTCTCACCAGTACACAAAGCCCTGAAATTTTCAGCAGTTTTAGGCACAACATCCTTGTACAACTCCACTACTATCCTTCCTTCTACTTCTCCTCCTATACTTACGTCCAAATAACACCTTGGGTTCACCATTTTCCCCCCAGTCTCCCAACTCCTTGCTTCATCCAAAAACAAAAATAACCCAAAACAACCCAGACGCCTTTTATTTAGAACTCAGCAAAGAAACAAAGAAAGGGTCTTACTTTCTGGGTTTCCTCGTTCGTTTGCCGTGCGGTTTTGTTTTGGCTGCTGAAGTGCTGACCCCCACTGCTGCTGCTTTTTGGGTGCCTGCTCACTGTTCAGTGACTAAACGTTTTGGCTGTTTGCAGTAAGGGCCTGGGGCCGTGAATGTGATACGCTGCGGATTGATGTATGTTATGTTCGAGGATTGGGACCGTCGGATATTTTTCTTTAAGCGTTACATGGCACGGATTTTAGGTTTTCTGGGATGGACATTCTTTTCAGCCATGGTCTTTACGGAGAGGGATGCTGTGGCCCTCCCAGAGTCAGGATTGGGTTGGCTTGGGAGCCGTACTATCGTCTCTGTTGTACTGTGTCAGACCCTTTAAAGTTAAGTTAATTAAGTGAAATACAACTAGATCGCTTCGATGATGAGGGTATTTGTTTGGCCGAATTTCGCAAGGTTGGTTTAAATTTTGGATGGATTTGAATAAAGTAATATATTAGTTTGAATTCAAAATCGAAATTTCTAAAAAAATTTTGGTTGAATTTGGATTCATTTTTTTTAGTTCAAATTCGATTTGTTCTTATAATTATATTTTTGTTATTTTTATACTAATAAATTTTTTAATTATTTTTATTATTTTGTGAAATTTAATTTGAGTTTGTTTTTTTTAATTTAATTTTTCATATTTCTTGTTTGTAATAATTTATTTGAACTCATTGTGTTATAGTTATTGACTATTATATATTCTAATATTTTTATATTTTATTATAATTAAAAAAATAATATTTAGATGAATTTGAACATTTTTGAATTTATTCATTGTATGTAAAATCAAATTTTAACAAAAATTATATTTGAAAATTAGATTGAGCTGGAATTAGATTCACTTTCAATTTCTTAGTACTTTGCTTAAATTTGATCCGAATCCAATCCAACTTGATCTGAATCTAACCTAGCTCTACTCGACCATGAACTATCTAATAATAACAAAAATAATTGCTAGTAAACTTCTTTCATTCTGTTCCTTGCATTTGTCATAAAATAACAAAACGGGGTGAGTGAATGCACAGAAAGGTTATTGAGATCTTCAAAAATAATGTTTTCATTTGGAACAAAGTTACTTTTGGAAATATTTATCATAGGAAAAAAAAAGAATTAGAGCAAGGTTAAACGGTATTCAACGAATCCCTGCGAGTTCTTATAATGCTTGGTTAATGGATCTTGAAAGTAAACTTGAAAGAGAGTATCTAGAGGTGCTCAAACTTGAAGAGGAATTATGGGCAATGAAGTCCAAATTTGATTGGATTTTTGACGGGGATAGAAATACAAGGTATTATCACCTTAGCACCCTACAAAGAAGAAAAAGAAATAAAATCCTTGCTCTTAAGGACGCTTTGGGAGTGTGGCACAATAACCCTAGCTCGATTAAAAATATAATTTTCGACCACTTTTATGAGCTCTTTTCCACAACCCAGGATTCCAGCATTTTGATTACAAACTTACAATGCCAATTTGTGACGTAACTTTCTGAGGTGGAGAGAATGTCATTACTCGAACCTTTAACCTCGAGAGAAATTTTCAAAGCCATAAAGTCTATGAAACCTCATAAAGCTCCAGGCCCAGATGGCCTCCGCTCGATCTTTTTCCAACAATGTTGGGATATCGTGGGTAATTCTATTTGTGAACTCATTTTTCAGATTTTCAAATCAGGTAAAGTTTCGGAGAGGACTAACCATTGTCTCTTATGTCTCAGACCTAAAGTCTCAAACCCGGAATCTATTGCGAACTATAGACATATTAGCCTTTGTAATACCATATATAAAACCTTTTCTAAGGTATTGGTCAATAGAATACGCCCTATTTTGTCTAGAATAATCCACCCCATGCAAGCCCGCTTCATAGAGGGAAAAAGAGCACATGATAATGTTATCATTGCGCAAGAGATTGTTCATTTCTTTAAGAGAAAGAGAGGAAATAAAGGATGGATAATGGCAAAGATTGACCTTGAAAAGGCTTATTACATATTAGAATGGGGTTTTATTAGGCAAGTTTTGTCTTTTTTTCATTTCCCTAAGGAATGGATTGAAATAATTATGTCTTGCATTTTTTCCTCCACAATGACCATACTTGTCAATGGTGAACAAACAGAGAGAATCATTCCTACCCGAGGTATCCGTCAAGGCGATCCTTTATCGCCTTACATATTCATTCTTTGCATGGAATTCCTCTACTTAAAGATCCAAGAGGCATGTGAAAGTAAGTCTTGGGAACCTATCCAATTATCCAAACATGGACTTAAAATATCCCATTTATTCTTTGCGGATGACCTTCTTTTATTTGGAAGTGCTTCTATATCCTCTTGTTGCTCCATGCTGAATGTTCTTCAAGAATTTTGTCAAATTTCTGGTCAAAAGATTAACACCAATAAATCCTCCTTATTGTTCTCCAATAATATGAGTTTGGAGCAAAGAGACTATTATGCAGAGATTATGGGCATGAATCACTTGAATGATATAGGGAAATACCTTGGATTCCCCATCACAAAGAATCAAAAAGATTCTTCCTTTACATTAATCATAGACAACATGAAAAAGAAACTGGCAGGATGGAAAGCTAATATTCTTTCCTTTGCTGGGAGAGCAACACTTATTAAGTTGGTGTTCGACACTATTCCAGCTTATTACATGCAAGGAACTTCTGTGCCTCGCAAAATTTGTGAGGAAATAAACAAGATTTCTCGAAACTTTCTTTGAGGCTCTATGGACGAGACTAAACGCATGCACATGATTGGTTGGGATATCGTTACTCTTGATAAAAAGGAAGGAGGGTTGGGCATTAGGGACATGCATCACCTCAATAATGCAAACTTGGCAAAGACAAGTTGAAGACTTCTTATGGAACCAAACTGCACCTGGTCACTGAAACAGAAATACTCAAAGTATGGTTACTTTGTTAAGAAAGCTTACTCCCCCCTTTGGAAAGGCATGCATAAAGCTGGCCCTATTCTTGAAAAAGGTCTAAGCTAGGTAGTCAAAGATGAGACAAACATCCTTTTTTTGGAAGGACGATTGGATTGGAATTGGTCCACTTAATAAGATTATTTTTGGACCTTGGAAAACTATTGATATGGAAAGAAAGTGAGTGATATCCTTGATAATAATGATGGCTAGAACTTGGAACTTATTGGGGCCCCTATTCCTGAAGAAATCCTCCAAAAAATTAAGGCTATTCCTTACCAAAAAGAGGCTATAGGGGAAGACACCATAGCATGGAAGGGCTCTAAATCAGCGAAATTTTCTATGAGATCTGCTTATAAAATTGCAAAAAATTCTACCCCTGTTTCCACTATGAATTGGAATGTGATTTGGGAAAGCAAGACCACTCCCAAAATTCAACACTTTCTCTGGAACTGTGGTCATTACAAAGTGGCCACACGAGGCACTCTTGCAGCGCAAGGATAAATGTTCCAATTTATGCCACATATGCAAAGAGGATGATGAGTCTCTTATTCACTGTCTGAAAGATTGTACAGTGGCAAGGGAATTCTAGAAGCAAATAGGAGTGCCAAGCTCCCTTTCTTCTAGCTACAATACAAATCTTTTCTCTTGGCTCCATACTAACCTAAGCTCACATGCAATTGATGGATTCCCTTGGGAGGTGATCTTCTCGTTTGGAATCTGGACTCTATGGCTTAACAGAAACAAAAACCTCTTTGAAGATGCTTCAGTTGACATCCCAAATTTGGTTAGGAAAACTTGGTTTTTTGCAAAGGAATATTGGCCACCATGGGAACTTCAACTAAGAACATCCCTTGTACAGAAATAGAAATTTCTTGGAAGCCTCCTCCTTCTCCTTATTTTAAACTCAACACCGATGGCTCTTCAATTGGAAACCCAGGTAGAGCAGGTGCTAGAGGACTAATTAGAGATTACAATGGAAGATGGGTTTGTGGTTTTTCCAGAAATCTTGGGTTCACGACAAGTAATTGTGCTGAGTTGTGGGCATTGAGAGATGGCTTACGCTTGGCTATAGACAAAGGAATCTGAAAGTTAATCATCGAAGTCGATTCTCAGACAATTCTCAGGTACGTATCGGAAAATGTTTTTAGCTCTCATCCTCACAGCTCCTTGATTTTTGATTGCAGGGAACTGATCCAGCAGTTGGAAGATACCAAGATTGATCATGTCTACCATGAAGCAAATGCTTGTACTGATGGTCTCGCCAAACTGGGAGGGACGTTGGAGGAAAATTTTGCTCTGTTTGAATCACCTCCAGATTGTATCAAGCTTTGTTTGATGTTTGATTTTATAGGTTGTAGTCATCCCAGATCGGTTTATATCCGATCAGCTGTAGACTGATTTTCTTGTTTTATATACATCGTTTAAAAAAAAAAAAGAAAGGTGAATTCGACAAGAGTACAAGACTCAAAAAGGATGTAATTATAAATGAAATGTCTCCTCTATTCTTAGATGTAAGACCGAAGACAGTAGCTGCTTGGTGTTACATTCCCATTGTTTCTCTGAATTCTTTTGTTTCAATTTACCAACAGAAAGCTAGACTAAGGCAAAGCTTAAAATGGGTAAAAAGACTTTGGTTTAGTAGTTAGGTAATACTACAAATCTTATCCAATGGATGGAATTTTTATATTCAAATGGTAAAAATGGGAAAGTAGCCAAAGAACTGAATATGGCAATGAAAGCAGCAACGCAAGTTGCCAATTATTTTCATATGATTGAACAAAGGGTGATGAGACTAAACCTTGAGAGGTCCCTACATTACATTTACATGTAAAAGCATAAGGTTTCATGCAGTTGTTCACATTCAGAAGCCTGAATTTCATCACACTTGATGAAAAGAAAAGACACTTTGCAGCCTTGCAGATGCAACAAGTTCCTAGGTGGACTAGTTGACCACTTTGCAGTTCTTCCTTATCTCTCCGTCTTGTCCTGTTAGCACACCAATGTTGGCCATTTTCACCATTGATGCTCCAAAATCTCTAAAAAACATGTAAGGGTATTGGCTGTAGTAAAGGACCATTGAAGCAGTTCTATTGTCTGTACTAAGAACATGATCTGACCGCAAAAGACCTGAGCTGCTCACAAGATTTTTGTAGTAGCTGTTGTCAAATCTGTTAACGGTAACAGGATCCAAAGGAACCAATTTGGTGTCTGAAACTGTTCGATCTGGACACACACTTTGAAGATTTTTAAGAAATGATGCATCGAGTTCTGGATCAGGCTTGCCCGAGCCACCAAAGTTGAACAGCCTTGACTTGAATGTGAAGCATTGAGCAAAGCCAATGGTGTGAGCTCCTGTTTTTAGCATACCAAGCTCCTATTTTGTTAATCACATGGCATCTAGTTCAAACCTACTAACTAACTTGTTAATTATAATGGCCAAACCCTATTTGTTTCAGTAATTTAAACCCACGACCTCCAAATCACGAACTTTTATCATTGTACAAAAGCTTACCCTCTTAACTAACGTGTTAATTATTCAGAATAAAGGCAGAAAAGATAAGATTGATGGTTATGGCATTGAAGGTTCATTTCTCTGTCAATGGCAGAAATATAATAGAAGTAGGAATGATGTAGGAAGCAAACCTGATAGCACAACCACATCCTTTATATCAAGACCCTTTGAATTGAATTTCGCAATGATGCTATCTAAGGACTCAAAAGGTGATGGGAGCTCATCAGCTGCAGTCTTGTTTGCTGTTCGGCCATCTCGGCGACCTAAGGGTACATTCCAATATGATCCGCCTGCCTGAGATGAAACACAGATTAAGAGCAGAACTAACATGAATTCATGGTCAAGAACTCAACATAAAAGGGTTAAAAGCAATGAATGATAAAATGTTGCTTACAAACAAAACAGCCTCTCTAGCTGCAAGAGTTAAAATGTCAGCACAAGAAACAGTTGATGGGCAAGCTTTCTCCACATTAACCTTGATATTGTCAATAACCTCATAGCCTCTAGCTGAATTTTTGTTAGCAAATGCATTCTTTTCCCCCACAAATGCTGAGCCAATATCATCTAGTAAGATAGATGCTTCACATCCCTGAGAGAATCAAAGAGTTACGAAAATCAAATAATCCTGCTGTAAGTCTGCAGACAGAAACTGGAAATTCAACATGTGCCAAAACTAGGGATCTTTCCATAACAGGACTGTTACTGAGTGCTTGAATTGTCCTAAGTTCTATGTAAATGCTGAAGATTGTTTCTTCTAGGACATCTTTTTACCTACTTTCTCTTTATTCTTATGTATTGTTTGGGATGCCAACAACATGTAGATTGAAAGATTAAGAAAAGAATTGTGACATGCCGTAAAACTTGAATTCGAACCCAAGCAACCGTATATCAAAAAAAATGTTTTGTTAGGGGCAGGGTTTTGCTTGAATGCATCCTAACAGAATAAATAGACCTCAAAAAGAGGACAATCTCATTACATTAACGAAACAATCATGGAACTGAAGTCGCACGAGCGAGGCTGCCATCCTAGTATCATTGGTAATCGCTGAAAAAACACCATATCTAACGATCTTCGCGAGGTTGGGACAAGTGGTATCATAGAATCTATAATCAAGTTGACAGAACACCACATGACTCAGAAACAAGATGCAAAACAAGTGAACAAAGGGAAGTTTGCAGGTTTTGTGTTCCATATCTTTGAAAGTAAGCACTGTAATCAAACGCCAACTAGTGTTGTAGGTCAGCAATGGAAGTAGGAGCCATTTATATACAAGCAACCACATGAGAATCCATTGCCAATTCTGATCAGTTCACCAGATAGTGGGGGAGCCACTATTAGATGTCCACTTCAATTGGTTTGGTACAATCCCATGTATTTTGGTCAGCATTCGGAAATTGAAAATGGCTCTACTCTAAGCGGCATGATAGTAGACCAGATAATTTGTGTATATAATTCATGTTCGTGTTATATAAAATATAAAAATTTCATGTCAACACGACAAACACTTATCTTTTTTTTTTTTTAGTTTTTGCTATATTCGTATATAATTTTTATCAAATTTTAGTTCATATTACATTTATATTGTGTCACCATGTTGTGTCTAAAATTATCAGGTCTGCGTGATGATGTATTCCTCTAGAAAAGATTCAGTGAAGACTCTGAATTATACTCTCGAGTTTGACTCAAGTGTCTACTTGTGAAGCAAACTTTGGCTGCAAAAAGTTCCAAGGCATGCGAAAATACTCAAGATTAGTCATAGGCAACAATAGTTGTTTTTGCATAAACCATAATTTATATGCCGAAAGTTGCATCAGTTTAATCTAGTAGTGGAAGATACACTCACAGACAGTTCAATGGACTGGTGAAACAGATCTATCAATGGAGAATTTGCATATCAGCTAGTGCCATGCAATCAGCAATCGATAAATGTTGTTCAGTGTAAGCAGGAATCTGCAATTGCAGGGCAAGTGGGAGCTAAGTGGGAGTAGTTAAAGGAGTGGGGGACAAGAGGACTCAGTTAACCATTATTAAGAGTGGAAATGAATAAGAAATAAGGGTGAACTCAGGAGTGTTATGCACCAATTGTTTTCTAAAGCAATTAAGTCAGTCGTTTCTCTATCTACTAAAGAATTGAATGGTAATTGATAGCCACTTAGAAGGGTTTGTTTCAGAACATGAACTTCCATTATGTTAGATATTTTATCCTGATTTTTTATTTATCCTTGTGCCATTGTCTTAAACTTCTGATATGGGTTCCTCTCAAAGCTTAAGAACTTCTAAATCTTCTTTGAAGGTCGTAAACTTGTCAGAAAATTCCATGTTGCATTAATGGAGGCCAAGTTACCTATTCAAGTGCCAAACGAAACCCTTGCTGATCCAAGCTTTTCTAACCAGGAGATCTTGTTCAATGATTTGGATTATATAAATGGTCTGTCAAAATGAACTCCTGTGAAATCCACTGTATTACCAAGCACTTGATGAAATTTCCTCTTTTTTTAGATTCTTGCTGATCAAAGCTTTTCTAACCTTGGGCCTCGAAAGGACACCTTGGACTCTATATTCAAGGAAAATGGCTTTTATGAAAATAATACGTATGGTAATTCGTGTATATAATTTGTGCTTATATTGTGTTAAATACGAAAATACTGTTCGGTCTGTTAGGATTTTGTGAGACCTCCAGATCTTCCTCTATCATAAGCAAAGGTTCACCAGCAAAGGGTCAATCCAACAGCATCTCCACTCAAATCTGATACTGTCATATTTGTTGTGTTCTGTTTGGAAATTTAAGAAAGCCCTTGCTCTTCTTTGGTTACCCTTCTATGATCATCACTTAATTTATCCCAAGGTACATTGAACTTCAGACAAACTATTCTCATTGACATTAGCCATTAATGCCTGTCTATATAGCCTGGAAAAAAGTAGATTCCAACATGGATTCTGAAAAGAAAAAACTGTGGCTAGTGGCTACCAATATATCACTAGCCTATAACAATCTAGTTTAGTTCTCTTAAACTTTCCATTATCATTTTGACCCGAAGTTCTGTATGCATTGGCTGCAAAACCTTTTTGGTTTGCTTGTGGATGTCTGTAAAATGTAAACAGAGAAAGAACAAAGTTTCCAGTACTTTGGCACTTGGTTTGAATCTATAAAAGCTAAAGCAACAGGCAATCAGAAATCAAGATGAACTGTGCTCCTTCAGTGCTAAATGATGCCTTTCAATTCGAACAATATTGTCTTGTAGCCAACTCATTGGAGCCATCGAATGGTTAAATTCTGAAGAGTCATTTTCTGCAACCCAGCTTCATGGCCACCAAATCTAGTGGTCTTACACGCACCAATTGAGTTCGCAATATCAGATTAAGCCTAAAGCACTTCAGCAAGCCATTGTATTTACTTAAAATGAAGTGAAGGAAACAAAGTTTTAGATATTAATACTCTTTTGAAATATACAAAATTGGTTTCTCTCATGTTAAACTTTCTAAATTACTCTTAACAAAGGTTGCTACAGCATAAGCAATCAAAGCAGCTCTCCATGCAGTCATAGCAGCAAGAACAACTGCACTCTCAGAAACACCCAGAAAAGGAAAAAGAAAAACGAGAGAGGATAAAACAACTATATATAGCAAAGCCTTTGAAAATAAATGAGAAAATGGGCACATGCCATTCATCAACAACTTTGTCTTGTTCATCCTCTTCAACCTGGAAACTCTTGGTGGAAGCCTCAATGGATTGTGCTGCAGGTGGTTCCATATTTTTCTTGTCTGCTGAAACTCTTTAGAGAAGATTGTCTCGTCTGGTGGAATGTTTTTCAGAGTTTACTGCCTTTTATGGGGCAAACTGAAAGAGAAAATCGAAAGGGAAAATGTGCAATTACCTGATCATGTGAAGGCAATTAGCTTAGTTAAAAAAACAAGTTTGAAAGTGATACTATCATTAATTATTCTTTGTTTTTATTGACTTTTAATTTAATTAAAGGAAAAGTGCATTGAATTCTAAAGACTCTAAAGTCTTGACTAGTATTGCTGTTAGTCGAACAAAAATATTATTAAAAGTGTGATAAAAATATAATTTAAGAATTTTAAATATCGGATATTGTTATGAAAAATTACTATGGTGGATCGAAATGTTTAAAAAATATATATAAAATAATAAGAATTTAGCTATATAAAGACAATGAAATAATTTTACTTAAAAAAAATTCCATTGAACCAAAAAATCATGCTAAGCAATAAAGAGGAAATTCAACATGCCGCCGAGTTGGTCTTTGGTCCATTTTTGGTAAGGCTTTGAATTCAAAGCTAAGGGTGCCCATAAATCGATTCATTACGATTTAATTGAATGAATTCGATCAATTCAATTCTGACAATTTCGATTTATGGTCAGTTTTGGCATAGTGACGATTGCCTTTGTATTCTTTTTCCATTTTCTCCATCCTCTCCCTCTGAAAGCCAATTTCGGTTTCATAGCTGATATGGATGACACAAATACAACCTCCTTTGTTTGATCTCAGACACAATTACAACCTCTACTAGCCATTATCGTTGAAAAGAAATTTGGATTTTAGCAGAAGGAAGAAAAACCTATCGCGTAGAACTTCTTTATCATCAAGGGCTTAACATCCCATGCTCGAGTAGGAAAAAGGACAAAAGAAATGAAGAAAGTCTGGTATGATCGAAACTGGAAAGATCATGTTCATGAGTTCATGTTAAGATTTCCCACACTTTATTCCTCTTTGAAGTTCAGACATTTCAACTTTAGGCGCTTGGGTTGTCTCAAAACCCGCACCTTCTAAAAATCTATCCAATATGCATATCATCTTAATTTATTGACGATTTATGACTAATGGAGATGAGAATGTCACCTTCTGCAAGATGTATCTGAAAAAAGAGCTAGCTCAATTCGGAAGCTCTAGAAAACAGTCAATAGTAAACAAAACCCGGCTTATATATTCTACTTCTGGATGTGCTTCCAGTTCAGGAACTTCAATGAGGCATTGGTGACAGAGATCAGGTAGGGAGTTTTTGGTTCAAGTCAGACAGCATCTTTCAAGATCTCCATCACGATGCTTGAAGCTACCTTGTCAGCAGAAACCTAGAAAAATAATGCCCAATGCTTCTTCATCTGAAAATATGGTTCATTTCAGACTCCTGGTTGATAGAAGGCTGGGTGATGAGGGTGGTGAATGTTTTAACCCGAGCGGAGAATAACGCAGAGCCACTGTTAAGTTGGAACTCTTCTAATGAGATTGTTATGCAGTCTCACCGGAGAAAAAGAATAATGTGTGAAGCTGAAGTGGACAGTCAAGAAAAGAGTAAAGTTTACCGACTTAATTGAACACAGCAGCAAAGATACGCAAATGGAAAAGAGTACAAGTTTGAAGACAATGCAAAATGTAATTCTTACCTGTCAGGAGTCACAGTTTTTGTCCTTCACAGGCTTTGCTGCACTGGCAATTATCCAGTTTAAATTCAGATCACTCTCTTGGACTAAGCGTCTTATTCTTATTTACCATGGACTTTATCCCATTAAATGACGAGGGCTCGATGAGGCACCCGACTATGTGAGCATTTTACAAATGGATGCTCTAATAACGTGCTTGCAGATGGTCTCTCCGCAGGATTTCTTCGAAAGCAGCAGCGCAGGAAATCTTTCCCGTCAGGTGATAATGTTTCAGGTATGGGAGGGGTATCCTTCATCACTTTAAACATAGCAGCAGCCTGCATTAACAAAGAGAATGCGGAGAAATTGGCAATGGCCCTTACCTAAAAACGAAATAGACCAAGCAATTGAACTAGTCCTTGTCATGAAGATAATTATGGCACTCTTAAGTCTTAATGATTGGTGAACAAGTAAGGCCATTCAGCACAATCTAATTGGCAGACAATGTATAACAAATAGCATTATGAGAAACACAGAACCCAACTTTTTATTCTTTTTTTTTCCCAAAATCTGATGACTGCTAATGCAAAGGTGAAAAGTTGGCATGTTTAAATTTTTCTCCAATTCTCAGCATGATTAATAAAGTGAATTAAGATACATCAGGTGCTTACCCCTTCAAACTCACTCCATGGTGCTTTACCGGTGTACATTTCGATAATTGTACAACCCAAACTCCAAATATCAACAGCTAGAGCAAGATCAGAACTATTATCTTTCTGCATCACGGCTTGCATGAGCTGCAGGGAAATAAATGACATCAGCATGTTTAAACTAAAGTCCACTAAGTATTGAGTGGCGAGATGGTACCTCTGGAGCCATCCAATATGGGCTTCCTTTCAAAGATAGATCAGCTCTTTGTCCACTAAGCTGTTCAACAAATGGATCCAAAATTATTCAAGCTGAAGCAGAAAATAGCTAATAGGACCTCGGAGCAAGATGTCTTGGAGGAAAAATAAGTAATGAGAGGCAAGTTATGATGACAATTATGAAACATCTGCTACCCCAGAATGTTTGAGAAACGACTGCAGTTGTGAGGATCAATTGCAATAAATTTCTTTTAGCTTTAACTTATTTATTGCTGTGTGGGGAAAGGTGGGTGGACATCAACTCATAAAAGATCCTATGGCTACAAATTTACGTGCCTTATCTGTGACTAGCATGCAGCCAAAGAGAAGGGGAAGATATGAAACTCACATGTTTGGACATCCCAAAGTCAGCGAGCTTAACAACTCCAGATGCATCAACAAGCAAATTAGCCCCTTTAATATCCCTAAATAGAACAGATAAACAGCATAATAAGCTACCAATAAGTCACATAAGAATACTAAAATAGGTACTAATTGGTTATTTTAGGGTGCATGCCAAGCCTTATTTTAAACCGGAATTCAGGACTGTGCTTTATACCTGTGGATTGTCTTTGTGCTGTGCAGGTAAGCCAACCCAGAAAGAATATGGCGAGTAAAATTGCGAACAACAGATTCTGTTATGGCACCAAAGTGATCACGAACATATTTATTAATTGAACCGGGATGAACATACTCTAGATATATGTAGAACTTGTCTTCAGCCTGCATATGCATAACATGAATTCCTTAATAGAAGTTCTTAAGATAGTAAGTGGAGCAAGAAGCAAGGCTGAAATCCTAAAAGCATGCAATTGGCATGTTACTTACTATTTCACTACCATAATACTGAACTATATTTGGATGCTTGAGCTGGCTAAGAACCTTAATCTCCTGCAATGAAAGGAAGTAGTTAGGAGAGCTGTATAAGAGGCAAAAAGCATTAGGTAATCATTAAATTCTCACTCTTCTCTCTCTAGAGTGAATAAATGTAACATTTGCTGCGAGAAAACCTGCTCTAGTTGCTTTATACACTCTGCAGATTTCGGGTCATCAGGAAATATATCAACTTCCTTCATTGCACATAAAGCTCCAGTTTCTCTGTCAGAAACAAGAAGCCCTTTTAGCAGTTAGAAAGCGAGAGCAAAGGACAGAAAAGATACATAGAACTTTTATACCTATTACTGGCAACATAAACACTTCCAAATGTACCACGCCCGATAAGCTTGCCTTTTTGCCATTGACAATTCATGGGCAACTGCTCTGGTTTAGTTGTAACTTGGGGAATGCAAGCTGATGGTGTGGCCATGGCTGCTCCTGGAGGAAGAGGTAACGGATGGACATGGATAGGGCCATTACTTTCAGGTCGTGATGATGAGATCTCAACTGACAAGCTCTGATATATTGGTGAAGGAGGTCCGCTTTGGCTTCTATTCGTTCGACAAGGACTTCTATTTCGTGGACTGTGAAGCGGAGTATTATCGGTGCTAAATGCACTGTAATCATAAAATCCAGGGGGAGGAAGCTCTGGAACGTCTAATGTTGGCATCTCGGGTGCGGACCAGACTTGATTACCTGTAGAAACCATGCAGTGTGGTAAAATGTCACCGGTACTCATTCTGTGAGGGCTAGTTACAGCAGGAGTGCTGAATGGACACCCACGAGCACTCCTAACAGGAAAATTCACCCTAAACTCATCCTGAGAACTGTCCCCTCTATTAACTTCTTGATGTAACACCTTCGAGGATGATATTGTGTCCACAAGCTCCGTGGTCTTCCTTGAGTCTCGAGAAGCAAACATACTGCAATAAGAGAAATTAACAAACTCTCAATTATAATAAAAACAAGTAAAAGAAGTTATCAGAATGTCTAAAATGATTCTATAATATAAAACCTAAATCGGCTCTACCAAACAAAAAGCACATTTTATTACAGCAGCGAGATCTAAGGACAAATCCATACATGAAATAAGCTTTAATTTTAGATTGGGCATTCAGATTGTCAATCAAAAAATACTGCAATTATGAACAAATCATCCTCTAGTTCATAATTTGTTGCTAAAATTTCCTAAAATTAGCAAAACGGCCAAATGGAATTTCAATCCCCTTAAAACAAAATATCAACTGATTCATGGAAAGAAACGAACGACATGATAATAATTTCCAAAATTACAAAATAATAAGAAATCTTTTTTCTTCATTGTAATTTAAGATTAAAATAATAATTGCAAAATCTCATTTAATTGTAACATATTGCATCAATTAAGAACGGGTCAAGAACTTCCTAATTAATTCTTAATTAAAACTAAGAATTGAGAAGAAAAAGAAAAACACCTCAAATTGGAAGGAGTTCCATCTGCTTTTTCTCTATCTCTATCCTCTAAACTTTTACGTGCAACCTCATCCGGCGACGGCAACCGTAGCTCACCGTCTCCTTCAGGAACCGGAAGCGGAAGCGGCAAAGGCACCGACAACGCCGACGATGCTGTCCTCGAAGACGGAGCCGATGACAACAATGGAATATCGGAACTGCTGGACAACGGCAACACAAGCACCTCCTTCGTCTGCGCAACCTCCTGATCCGTGAGATGTCTCAGCTCCCTTTGCCTCGTCAGCTTAGATCCCGCAATGCGAAACCCCAAGTAACGCTGATTGGAACGCTGATTGTGATTATGCTGATTATAATTGTAATTTCTATTATTATTATTATCTTGAAAATGCTTCCCGGGAGTAGTTGCTGCCGACGAGGCGGCGGAGGTAGAAGAAGAAGAAGACGAAGACGAAGACGAAGACGAAGAAGAAGAAAAGGAAATATTCTGAAGCCAACGCATGGCTAGAAATTCTAAAAAGAAGAAACCAGATTTTTCGAAGCGAAAGAAATTGAAATGAAAATTTAGTAGAAAAAAAGGGAAAAAATCCATAAATTTAGGTTTCATCAGGAACAGAATGCCGGATAGCAACAGACATAAAGAGACATGACAACGTAGCTCTTGTAACCAAAAAAAAAATGACAACGTAGCTCTGTTTTCGAAGTCTGGGTGTCGGTAAATCGTTTCTGTTTGGTCTGAAAGAAAGCGGAAGCTTCTTGCTTTTTTATTATTATATATATTACTTTTTTTACAATATCTCTTTCTTTTAATTTTTTTACTTATATTTCCGTTATCTGTGCATGGCTTTGTTTTTTTATTTCTCTCTTTTATTATTATATTATTTTCTGAGAATATCTCTTTCTTTTTTTTAATTGTTAATTTTTGTTTTTTGTTATTTGGGCTGACGTAACTTATAAGATAAAATGGTTGTTGAATTAGTTGAGTACTTGGTTATTTTTACTACATTTCTAAACACAAAAAATTAGACAATAATAATACTTAATTTATATATAAAAAAACGAATTTATGCAACAATGCTCTATCTTAAAACAATTACAATTTACAATTAGTAAAATTAATGGTTTTAGATTCTAAAATTAGTAAAAATTATAAAAGACAAAACCAATTCACAAATGACACTTGTTTAATACACACACACATATATATATATATATAGACGAGCAGGCTGCCGACATATTTTGGCAGTGAAAAGTCTTAAGAACGAAAATGGAAGCATCAGAAAATCTTGGTCTTTAACTAGCTATGCAGCCATGGACTACCGACATCTTTGGCAGAGGTTAATCTTATCTTAAGAATTCCAATGTTGGAAAACAACTAGAAGCTATGGAAAATCTTAGTACTCTCACAAACTGCAGAGAGAATTAAACAACCATTTGGTGGTTTTGAAGCTTCCATCTTTGGATATAAGTTAGCATCAACATCCAGCCGATCACAAACAAATATGCAGCAAACAAAACTTTCATGGTTTCAGGTTACTTGCAGGCACAAGAAAATGAAAGAAAAAACAGCGTGAGGAAATTATATCCAGATCTTACTAAACATAAGTGGAAGCTATAGAAAATCTTATTCTTATCAATCATAGAAAGGAAATATACCTATTTGTTCAGTGTCGAGCTTCGATACCCGGAGATAGGTTCATCAACGTTCAAAAAATCATGAGGAAACATGTAGTGAACAAAATTTCATAATCTATACTTTGTTTAACCATGGGCAGAAAACTAATCGATTTCTGCATATTCTAGAATTAATAGACTAACCATTTCACAAAAACCGCCAACTCTTAATGCTGAAGGCACCTATACAAAATGCCAGTGATTCCTTTAGCGACTACTGAAAAAAAAAACCAGCACTGTCAGACTGCACTTTAAATGTTAAATTCCTTGTTTCTTCGGAGATCAAAGCAACAGGGAAGAAATATCAGACTTATTCTTGAAATGCTTTTATCTTGTGAGTCTGCATCATTGATTTTGAATGTCAACTTCATGCTCCGTAGCTATAACTTCATGGGCTCTGGATTTTCAGAATATGTTGGCACAATCTTACATATAGGCATGCTTTCATTCTTGCTTAGAAGCTTCAAGGATGGATGAACCTCAACATTATGCATGAATACTCTATCATCAATATCTAATTTGCTCACGTCCACCTCAATTTTTTGAGGAATGTGTTCCGCTGGGCATAGAAACTTTAGACTAGTTCTTATCCTGTTAAAGTAGCCACCTGTTATGGCATTAAAGTATCATCAAATAAGTTTTGCCAATGACAAAGTATATTCTAATTGTCCTGAACCACAAAAAGAAAAGAAGAGAGAGAGAGAGAGAATATTCTGATTGTCAAAGACTTCAATAGATAAAGCAGGGGCAAAATCATAGGAGAGATATGTGTGCAATCCCACATTTACATAAGAAAATGAGGAAGTAAGAAGTTCAACAAGCGGTTTCTCTATAACCAACATGCAAGAGGAAGCCGATAAGAATTCTTCTTTGTCTGCTTTACATGCTAGTTTCTAACAAGAAAAGAAGTTAAGGGTATAGAAAGGCAATGATAAAATGGTCAGGAAAGGCCATATGCCTGTTGGGGTCCTTGTGCATCATTGCTTGTAATTTAACAGTATTTAATGGAAGCAATGATATGAAAAGTCATGAAAGACAACTAGGATACAGAAGATGAGCAAGAAAGGAAGTGGATAACAAGGAGCAATGCATCAAGAATGTGCAAGGCTATAGACAGTGTCACACAGTCTGCTAAAAAAAGAGGCAATTTCAATCATGCCTTAAGCCTGATAATCGATTTTTTATTCTACTGGTTCAACACTTCAGCCCTGAACTTATTCTTTTCATATAAACATTTGTTGCAAACGTATACCTGAAATAGATAAGAAGTTGAAAAAGACTCTCCATGAACAATTTAATGCACAATTGTTACAAAAATTAAATAACATAAGATTATATAACAAATTGTGGCATTTAATCTAACCATCCATAACAGATCTCTAAACAATGTGATTTATAAGCATTCAGAAGTTCCAACATCCTCTAACATATGTGTGAGAAGATGCCAAGGGAAATGCAGACACCAAAAGATTTTCAAAATAAAATAAAATAAAGTAAAAGCATCAGTCTCTAGTCTCCACAGGCTAAATCACTTGTTTTCCTAGATATCAATATTAAGAAAACAATTTACTATTATCCTACAGAATCAAGACGCACCACATTAAACAGGGCACTGAGTGAGCATTGCAACTATGAGCAAAATCACAAAGAAAGACATTATAAACATAATGATTTTACTAGTTTTCTATTTAACTTTCGAAAACCGAAAAAACGGAGAGCTAGTTACTTCCTTTGCTAACAATTTCAGATAGTTAACAGATATAAGATTCTCATCTAAACGAAGCAATGGATAAAGCTAATTTATCCTATCATAAAACTTAAATCATGCATAACATCAATCAAAAAAAGATTAAATGGGGCAAATTTAGCGTATCTTTCACCTTTCTTAAGACCAAGGCAATCCTCCTCTCCTTTGAAAACAACAGGCACATCAACCTTCAACTCAGTCCCTTCATCAGCCCAAACAAACACCAAATTCAATATCTTCCCACTCTCCTCATCCCTGTGAATCTGTAAAACACCCCAAAAACAAAATTTGAAGTTGGGCAAAAATAAAAGTAAATAAAACCAAAATAAAAAGAAAGGTAAAACACTTGCCTTGATGGGTAAAACTCTCCCGGATTCAAGTAAGACCGAAGATCCGGAACCGGCCCGGATCTGAAGATGAAAAGTAGAGGAACAAAAGAAAGGGAGTTGAACGGACTTGAGAATGGATTGAATCTGCTTCCTTTCGACAGTCAAAAGTTGTTTCCTGGATGGGGATCGGTTGGCTGGATTTTTCTCGAGCAAGCCTTGAGAGAAAACCACGAGGGGGATTCTACCTTGGGCTCTATCACGGCTCGAGACACGGCTTCCGGTGAATTCTCTAGGGACGGCTTGGATAGTGTGATAATGGTGGAAGTTTGCCGGTGATGCTGTCGGGGTTCGGACCACCGTTTTCAGGCCGCGCCACAACCTGGACATTTGGGAGTTTCTCCAATGTAGGATGTAAATGGCGACGGAATTCACCGGAGTAGGTCGCTGACAGGCGCTCTGAACCGGTGGAGCTTTGAAACGAGGTTTTGTGGATGGTTAGAGAATAGGGACTAGGAGGTTTAAGGATTTGGGCCATGATTGGGGCTTTTGTTGGGCAAAGGGTTAGGAAAATGTGGGCATAAAGTGTGTCCAAACCTACAAAACAAGACATGCAATTCAGCCCCATAAACGTTTTAAAAGTCGTGAGATTAAGTCCTATGGCCCATGAATGTGTTGTTTGTAAAAATTCGAGATTACAATATCATTAGTTCATTAATCTCATTATTAAATATTTTTTTAATAATTTACACATAAAATATGTATTGGATAATTTTTTTTAATGTTTTCATCCATTTTTTTTGCTTTATTTAAAATCAAAGAAGGCCCTTAAATTGGGGATAGAAGAAATAAACTAGAAAATTCTTATGTCCTATTTATGTGTTTTTATTTGATTTTTCATCAACAAATATAAATTTTATTTTTTAAAATAATGATCAAAATTAAATTAATCTACCTCAAAAAAACAATAACAATAATTATTTAAAGAAGAAAGGAATAGTTTTTGACATCCCAAAACTAAAAAAACTCATAATTGGATTTTAAAGGTAAGGTTAAAGAACTTCTCCTTAACCATCTATTTTATTTCTGTTTGATTTTTCATGATACAGTGAGAGAAAGAGGAAACAGAAGTTCTGGAGATAAGATGATTTGCCCAGAAACAGACGAAGGATCGATCTTTGAATGGAATTTGTTCTTAGCAAAGAGCCAACTTTGGTTGGTTACTCTCTCTACCATTTTCCTTAGGAAGTTCCAGTCAAAGGTAAGGCTTTCAATAGTAAAGAAAAAGGACCTTTCTGGTATCAAAATCTCATCTTTTTCTTTCTTTGATGAAGAAGCTTCCTTGAATCCAACATGCACTTTTCTTTATTATTCTCATTCCAATGCACTTTCAAAACTTTCTAGGCTTCATTTGATTCATGAAAAATGATTTTTGAAAGTATGATTTTTTGAAAAAATTGATATTTTTTAATATTTGATTGATATATTAAAAAATATTTTTTATTATTTAATTGTTTTTTTTGAAAAATCTACTTTTTTATTAAAATAGTGTTATTCACACATAATTAACTACCGGTAATATTTCAAAATCAATAATAATAATAATAATAGTACAATCATCATTTATAATAACAATAATAATAATAATAATACATTCACCATTTAATAATAATAATAGTAAAATACAAAAAGAACTATTGTGGAGACGAGTGAAAGTAACCAAGAAGGGAATAGAATTACTGCTGGTAATAAGAAAGAAGTAGCACATGGTATAGGAATAGAAACAGAATCAACAAAGCAAACTAGAATCAATGTAGAACAAAGTTAGATCTTGTCCTAGAGAGCCATGCCCAATAACAAGTGAAGATGCGAGTTTGGGTTTGATGTGTTACAGGTGCAGGGATCGATGGGTAAGGGAAATGGAAAAGGTGCAGGTGCGGTGGCGTAAATCAGATTCGTTGGCGGCTGAAGTTTTGATACCAGCGACGAAAAATCAATGATACCGACAACGTTGTCAGCAAGTGCAGGCGCGGCGTAGATCAACGAAGAGTGTTTAGTTTAGGCTTTGAAAATTGTCTTTCTCTTCCCAAAAAGGGAAAGACAGTTTCCTAAAACTTAAGCTTATTTTCGAGAATTTCTAAATAAAATTTATTTTTTTGCTCTTTATACCTCATTTTCTTCCTTGTGTTTACTGTTTATTAGACATAGATGGGGTATAAAGAGCAAAAAAATGGAATTTATTTAGAAATTCTCTTATTTTCCGTTAATTGTAAATAATTTTACGTTGACTGCTTTTACTTTCACACCAAACATTTGAAAATGTGTAAAACATTTTCCGAAAAATGAAATCAGGTACCAAACGGACCCTTATATTAAATCCATTTTCTTATTCCCCTTCTTCTTCTGTTTTTTCTTTCTGGGTCTTTGAAGATCTTGCAAATTCATGAATATTGATGATCTGGGTTCATTGTTTGATTCTTTATTCAGTTCAATTAGAAGACAAAAGAAGAGATGTCATCGTCGAACGATTCTTGCGCTGCATGCAAGTGTCTTCGTAAAAAATGCACCGAAAAATGCATCTTCGCACGCCAAAGATAACTGCCTTGGCCGGTTCTACCTCTTACGTAACATGCTCGAACAATGGCGACATTTTGTTAAAGTTGCCAAGGATGAACTGGCTAATTATATTGGTTCTCAAGCTATGCTTCCTTTGTTACAACAAACGCCAGGTTTTCCGCGCCAATATCCTGGGAACGCATCTTCTTCCGCTCATGCGATGCAATGTACGAGGATGCCAAAGATGGGGATTCCTACTGCTGCCGCCGCGGCGGCTTTGGCTTTCCAAAGGGGCTGTTGGTGATAAGTGAACCACAAGAACAACAGGTTTTTGAGGCTTAGCAACTACGGAATGCGGTGGTAGCAGCAAGGGAATAACAAGAAATGTTTAGAGGTTAACATAGGTGCAATTTTCATTCTAGGTAAAGTGTTTTACATTTTCCTTTATCTGAATACTAGATAAGCTTTGCATTTAATTATGAAGGGTCTTTGATGGCTTTGTATGCAATGTATCTTGGGTTTTTTCATAAATGGGGAAATATCATTTGGTGCCAGTGGAAAGCTAGGACTACTCTTAATTGTATAAGGCATCAATGGAAGTAGCAGCCTTAGATTAACTTGAAAATCTACATTTATTTTCTTCTTCCTAATCTATTTCAGCTTTTTTTTCTTCAAAAAAATTTAGGTGAGGGAGGCTTCTCCGGTCCAAGGTTAGGGCATACCGCAGACCTTAGTGAAGACTTATATTAGATTTACAAATTGCCTACCAAGGAAGATTGTTGGTAGCAGGAGTCGAACCTAAGCCTTACAAGCGAAGTAGACAACTCTTATCAACTCAACCAACTTCCGTTGACAACCTATTTCAGTTTTGTTGAGACAATCTTTACTACTAAAATGAAATGAATGAACAGTTATCAGTTCTCTTTTTGGCTTGATTAGCTTGTTTTAAACAAAGTGGTAAGTTAGACTGCAATAGATTTTGCAGTAAGCTTGAGACAAATTAAAAGGAGGTAGCTAGAGTGGGGTTTCGTGGGAATTTGGTGTGGTAGATGAAATCCTTGTTATGGACCTGTCCTCTGAGATTTGCTTGACACCCTATTTGAAATACAGCACTGCCCTTTTTAAACAGTTTCCTTTTCCCTAACAAAGGACACTAATTTTCGGTTTTCTTTTATGAAAAAAATGGTACAAGTACGTAGTTTACTTTCTCATTTTTGTTTTGCTGGAAACAAGTTGAGTGTTCTATTTGAGTGGAAGTTGGTGTAACCGTAAATGTTAATTTTTTGTGATTTGAAAGTTACAGATATAAGCAAAAACAACTTTTTGTTAATGCAAAAAGAATGTTGCATACCCCACGATATAAGAGTCTTGTACACTGATTTTTTTTTTGAGTGTTCTAGCTTTTTTATCTTGTAGAAGTAGAAGTACATTGACATTAGCTGAGATGAAGTTCCAATCAGCTTTTGTATCATCTCTTCCATCCATAAAAAAGAACAAATATATGTGTCATAACGTTTCCTAAGTCTAGGTCGCTAGACATTAAACAAATGGAGTCGCCACCAATCTTTTTTTTTTTTAACCTAGGTGTGATTGGCCACCTAAATGACTCTAAGGACTGGTTTACATTTTATGTTTTGGGTTCGGGAGTTCATTTACGTGTAGGGAAGGTTATAGCACCCCTACAACGCCCAAAGTTGGTACCATTTTAATCTTGTATTATTTTAACTTAGTCTTAGTTACATGGCCTTTATATTTTATTGTTTAAATATTGAAAATTCTTTTAAGAATCCTCCATCATTCTGAATGAATTCTTAAAAAATCTTCTCACCTCAAGAGTATTCAAGGGGTACCATTCGACTCCCATGAAGAGGCTCCATCGTCGGAAGTATTTTAGAATTTTATTATTCCTTTATTTATTTTTTATTTAATTATTTTTATTATTTTTATTTATTTATTTTAAATATTTTTATATATCATCTATTAATATTTTAGGATTATTGGTATTTAATATTGAAAATATCTCCTAAATTTTCCATCATTCTGGATAAACTTAGGAGAACCCTCTCACCTAGGAATTCCTCAAGTGTTACTCATTCGCAATCGCCTTGAAGATTCCATCATCGGAATTATTATTTAATAATTTATTAACTTTATTAATTATTTATTTTTATCTTTATATAAATTTTATTATTATTATGTTTTTATCTTTATTTAATATTTGTTTATCTTGAAAATGCCTTCTAAATCTTTCATCGTTCTGAATAAATTTAGAAGGATCTTTTCACCTAAGAATTCTTCGAGTGTTACTCATTCGTAATCACCTCAAAGATTCCATCATCGGATTTATTTCTATATAATTTATATTTTATCTTAGCCTTTTATCATTATTATTGTTACACAATTATTTTATAATTATTTTTTATTTTTTAGTTTTTTTTTATCTAGAGCATAAAGTGTCAACCTTTATTTTTTTGAAAATACCTTTTAAATCTTCCATCATTCTGGATAAACTTAAAAGGATCCTCTCACCTAGGAATTCCTCAAGTGTTACTCATTCGTAATCACCTTGAGGATTCCATCATCGGAATTATTTTAATTTTATTAAATAATTTTCAATATTCATTAGAAGATTTATCCTAATTTTTATTTATTTATTTTTATCCCTTATTTTAATTCCTCTTTTACACCTTATTTGTCATTTTACTTGTACTATTTTTTATTCTCTTAAAAATCTTAAAACACGTGTACTAACTATCAAAGAAAGCATATTCATAAAAATAAAAACATTTTAAAACATACCTTTTTGTCAGAAGATGATGGCCAAGTACTATTAGCCTTTAACTTTGACTTTCACGTGGGCTTTATTTTTTTGTTAGTATGAAATGAGCAAGATACTTGCTTTAAAGTTGGCTCAACGTGTTCTTCGCTGCGAAACTGCCTAGACGCCTGGCGTCACCACCTTCGCCAGAATTCGCCTTGGGAACCTCTCGCCCGAGCTTAATGGGACTGCTCCTAGCAACACCAATGGGCCAAGCGCCGCCACTGCTTTGATCGGAATTCTCTTTTTCCTTGCTTGCTGCTTTTTTCCTCTTGATGCTGGCTTTTTTTTTCTCAGAATTCCTCCTTTTTTTTTTTTGCTTGATGCAGACTGCTTTTTTTTCTATGAATTCTTTTTCTCTCCGAATTGTGTTCCCCTAAGTTATGGGTTTAACCCCTTTTTATAGTCATAAACTTGTTAGAGTCCTAATACAACTAAACCTATTCTATTAATTATCTTTTATTTTTAATATTTTATCTATTTAATTTTTATGTTAATCCTAATCTAATTTTATCAATTTTAATGTTAATTATCCTAAAAAATCTAATTATCTTATCCTAAAAATATTTTAATTTATAATTATCTAATAAATCCTAACCTATATTACTATTTATCTCATATTAATAAAATTATCCTAATCTATTAAATATTTCTAATTTAAATAATCCTAATAATGTTAATCCTAATTTTTCTAGATGTTAATTCAAAATGTCAATTCAAAATTTACAAATTATTAGTTTTTTTTACAACCCGGACAAAATGAGGTGTCTACAGCTGCCCCTCTTTGCACATTTTCTGAAAATCAGGAATTGTGCAAAGACAATTAGACAACTATTTTGTTCGGATTTACCTTTTTTATTCTTTTATTTTTTTTATTTTTTACGAAGTATTTACATTTTTAAGAAACATTTAGTTCCTCTCACCAAAGGCTGTAAGACTTTGAAAAATAACCTTTTGCTCCTCTCACCAGAGGCATTGGAACTTCGAAACATAACCTTGTGCTCCTCTCACTAGAGGCAATGAAACTTGGAAACATAACCTTGTGCTCCTCTCACCAGAGGCATTGGAACTTCGAAACATAACCTTGTGCTCCTCTCACCAAAGGCAATGAAACTTGGAAACATAACCTTGTGCTCCTCTCACCAGAGGCATTGAAACTTTGGAAAAATAACCTTGTGCTCCTCTCACCAGAGGCAATGAAACTCGAAACATAACCTTGTGCTCCTCTCACCAGAGGCAATGAAACTTTGAAAAATAACCTTGTGCTCCTCTCACCAGAGGCATTGATACTTTGAAAAATAACCTTGTGCTCCTCTCACCAGAGGCATTGGAACTTCGAAACATAACCTTGTGCTCCTCTCACTAGAGGCAATGAAACTTGGAAACATAACCTTGTGCTCCTCTCACCAGAGGCATTGGAACTTCGAAACATAACCTTGTGCTCCTCTCACCAAAGGCAATGAAACTTGGAAACATAACCTTGTGCTCCTCTCACCAGAGGCATTGGAACTTCGAAACATAACCTTGTGCTCCTCTCACCAGAGGCAATGAAACTTGGAAACATAACCTTGTGCTCCTCTCACCAGAGGCATTGAAACTTTGAAAAATAACCTTGTGCTCCTCTCACCAGAGGCATTGAAACTTTGGAAACATAACCTTGTGCTCCTCTCACCAGAGGCATTGGAACTTGGAAACAGAACCTTGTGCTCCTCTCACCAGAGGCATTGAAACTTTGAAAAATAACCTTGTGCTCCTCTCACCAGAGGCATTGAAACTTGGAAACATAACCTTGTGCTCCTCGCACCAGAGGCATTGAAACTTTGGAAAAATAACCTTGTGCTCCTCTCACCAGAGGCAATGAAACTCGAAACATAACCTTGTGCTCCTCTCACCAGAGGCAATGAAACTTTGAAAAATAACCTTGTGCTCCTCTCACCAGAGGCATTGATACTTTGAAAAATAACCTTGTGCTCCTCTCACCAGAGGCAATGAAACTTGAAACATAACCTTGTGCTCCTCTCACCAGAGGCAATGAAACTTGAAACATAACCTTGTGCTCCTCTCACCAGAGGCAATGAAACTTTGAAAAATAACCTTGTGCTCCTCTCACCAGAGGCAATGAAACTTGAAACATAACCTTGTGCTCCTCTCACCAGAGGCATTGATACTTTGGAAAATAACCTTGTTCTTATCACTCACTAATATACCAAATCCAATAGTCTTAATATCACAACACGACATAAGATTCAAAATTTCGTTTCCAAGAATTTCGACCTCTCAAGTTTTAATCTATTTCCTCAATGTATGCACCTAAATAATGCAAATGTAAATGTATGTCAAATAATGCAAATGTCCATGCAACACTGACTTTTTTTTTTTTTTATGTTAATGTGAAAGTAATGAAATTGACAACATTCCTATCATGAAGTGAATGCCTATAACCTAAATGTATGATGCAAATGTTAAAAATTTTAGAATCTTCGTTTTAATGTCCTCCAAGATTAACCCCACATTCCAATTTCCATTCTTCCACTATTCTTGCCTCGCTCGATCAGTGTCATACTTCTATTGAATCAATCTTTATCTTTCATGTTTTTGCCCCAAGTAATGTTGGCAATCATCATCCCTTTGTATTTCCTTCAATGTAATGCAAACACCCTTTTTTTTCTTTAAAGACCCTATAGTACGCTATTCAATTCCAATTAGAACAAAAGCAAGATAAGAACACGATGGTGTATTTATTTGAACAAGGTATATTTATTTGAATAACAAGTGAACATTTTCAAGAATTGATAGGGATAAGTACAAAAGCAATGGCTAGTGAGTCACAAATAATGAATACCCGGACAACTACAAACCCATCATCACAGAATTTTGCTTTAGAAGCCTCGTTAGTAGATGTCCATAATCTTCCAAGAACCTTTAGATCAGAACTTTGCCCCCTTCACTATGAGACATTCCTCTTTTCAATCTTTGGCCCTAATTATTCTTTTTGTTCAAGTCGCCTTTTCAGGTTTTCAACTTGAAATTTCTTTTTTTTTTTTTGTTTTTGTTTTTTTTTTCTTTTTTCGTTTTTTCTTTTTCTTTTTTTTTTTGAATTCAAGCCGCCTTTTCAGGTTTTCAACTTGAAATTTCTTTTGTTGTTTTTTTTTTTTTTTTGGTTTTTTTTTTTTTTTTGAATTCAAGCCGCCTTTTCAGGTTTTCAACTTGAATTCTTTTTTCTCTTCAGGCATAGTATTTCTTCACTGCATCTGAATTTATTGGATTTGGTAAATCATCTCCGTCCATTTCACTAAGTAACAATGCCCCTCCTGAAAAAGCTTTCTTCACCACATAAGGGCCTTCCCAATTTGGTGCCCATTTTCCACGAGGATCTGGCTGATTTGGTAGAATTTTCTTTAATACCAATTCTCCTTCCTGAAAATGTCGAGGACGAACTTTCTTATTATGAGCTCGCATCATCCTCTTTTGATACAATTGCCCATGACAAAGAGCCTTAAACCTTTTTTCTTCGATCAAATTTAGTTGTTCATAACGACAACGGACCCATTCAGCTTCTTCTAATTCAACCTCCATCAATACTCGTAATGACGGGATTTCTACCTCGATAGGTAATACTGCTTCCATTCCATATACCAATGAAAATGGGGTGGCCCCAGTAGATGTACGAACTGAAGTGCGATAAGCATGCAAGGCAAATGGTAATTTCTCATGCCAATCCCTATATGTTTTTGTCATCTTGCTAACGATCTTCTTTATATTCTTGTTAGCTGCTTCTACTGCTCCATTCATCTTCGGACGATATGGTGCTGAATTGTGGTGTTTGATTTTGAACTGACTGCACACTTCTTTCATCATTGTGTTATTTAGGTTAAGTGCATTGTCTGAGATGATTCTTTCTGGAAGACCATATCGGCATATTATCTCTTTCTTGATAAACCTACACACCACAGCTTTCGTCACATTAGCATATGAAGCTGCCTCTACCCATTTTGTGAAATAATCGATGACCACAAAGATGAAACGATGTCCATTCGAAGCTTTTGGAGTAATAGGCCCAATGACATCCATACCCCACATAGAGAAAGGCCAAGGAGTTGCCATTACATGCAACGGCAACGGAGGAGCATGCATCTTGTCTGCATATATTTGGCATTTATGGCACCTTCTGGCATACTTAATGCAATCACCTTCCATAGTCATCCAATAATAACCTGCCCTCATAATTTGTTTAGCCAATCTCTGACCATTAGCATGGGTCCCACAAACTCCTTCATGAACTTCTTCAAGAATTCTTCTTGCTTCAACAGCATCTACACACCTCAAGAGCACTTGATCCTTTCCTTTTTTGTACAAGACTTCACCATCTACCAAGAAATTCATTGCCAGTCTTCTCAATGTTCTTTTATCGTTTTCAGAGATCGAATCTGGGTATTGTTGATATTTCAAATATCTCAAAATATCATAATACCATGGTTTTCCATCAACTTCCTCTTCAACATTGCAACAATGTGCAGGAGACTCTTGTATCCTTAGCTTAATGGGATAAATTTCGGCATTAGAATCCACTTTAAACATTGCAGCTAAGGTGGCTAAAGCATCAGCCATTTGGTTCTCTTCCCGAGGTAAATGATTAAATTGAATTTCCTCAAACTGTTCAACCAACTTAACTATGAAGTCACGGTAGAGAAGTAACTTTGAGTCTCTTGTTTCCCATTCTCTTCGCAATTGGTAGATTACTAAAGCTGAATCACCATAGACTTCCATCTTTTTGATTTTCTTTTCAATAGCAGCCTGAAGCCCCATGGCACAAGCTTCGTATTCTGCCACGTTATTGGTGCAATTGAAATTCAATCTTGCAGTGAATGGGCATTGATCTCCTTTTGGTGATATCAAGACAGCTCCAATGCCATGCCCCAGGGCATTTGATGCACCATCAAAGTACATCTTCCATGTATCCTTTTCTACTTGATCCTCATCAACTTGCATGACAGCCATTAAGTCTTCATCTGGGAAGTCAAAATTTATGGACTCATAATCTTCTAAAGCTCGTTCTGCAAGGAATTCCGCAATGGCACTCCCTTTGATGGCTTTCTGTGACACGTACACAATATCGTATTCAGAAAGCAATACTTGCCATCTTGCTATTCTTCCAGATAAGAAGGCTTCTCGAATATGTACTTGACAGGATCTAATTTTGAGATCAACCAAGTGGTATGATACAACATGTACTGTCTGAGTCTATGAGCTGCCCAGGCCAAAGCACAACACATCTTTTCCAAGGATGAATACTTGGATTCATAGTCAGTAAACTTTTTGCTCAAGTAATAAATAGCCCTTTCTTTTCTACTTGTAGCATCATGTTGCGCCAGTACACATCCCATCGATTTTTCATGCACTGTTAAGTAGAGGATGAGAGGCCTCCCTGGAACAGGAGGGACTAATACTGGTGGACTTGAGAGATACTCCTTAATTTTATCAAAAGCTGCCTGACAGTCTTTATCCCAATCCCCCTTATCATTCTTTCGTAGGAGTTTGAAAATTGGATCACACTTGGCCGTTAATTGAGAAATGAAGCGAGCAATGTAATTCAACCTTCCAAGAAAACCCCTTATTTCTTTTTGAGTACGTGGTGGAGGCAAGTTTTGAATAGCACGTATTTTGTCTGGGTCCACCTCAATGCCTTTTTCACTAACAATAAATCCCAACAATTTTCCAGAAGTTGCTCCAAACGTGCACTTGGCAGGGTTCAACTTGAGTTGAAACTTTCTCAATCTTTCAAATAACTTCTTGAGATTGACCACATGATCTTCTTCTTTATGGGATTTGGCAATCATATCATCCACATATACTTCCATCTCCTTGTGCATCATATCATGGAATAGAGTTACCATAGCTCTTTGATAAGTTGCCCCTGCATTCTTTAATCCAAATGGCATGACTCTGTAACAGAAAGTCCCCCACATCGTAATGAATGTAGTTTTCTCCATATCATCTTTATCCATCTTGATCTGGTTGTAACCTGAAAAACCATCCATGAAAGAGAAGAGGGAGTACCTAGCAGTATTATCAACCAAAGTATCGATATGTGGCAATGGAAAGTTGTCTTTTGGGCTAGCCCGATTCAGATCCCTGTAATCGACACACATTCGTACTTTCCCATCTTTTTTCGGAACAGGGACAATGTTTGCTACCCATTGAGGGTATCTTGCCACTTCCAGAAAACCAGCATCAAATTGCTTTTTAACTTCTTCTTTGATCTTCAAAAGCATGTCTGGCTTCATTCTTCTTAACTTTTGTTGAACTGGTTTACATTCTGGTTTCAGGGGTAATTTATGTACCACAATGTCTGTGTCTAAACCAGGCATGTCTTGATATGACCATGCAAATACATCCTGGAACTCATGGAGCAAATTCACCAGATTCTTTCGTGTAGAAGATGAGATGGAAGTTCCGATCTTGACTTCTTTCTTGACTTCTTCATCTCCTAAATTGATGACCTCGGTAGATTCCTTATGAGGCATGATTTGTTTTTCTTCTTGCTCTACTAATCTCAATAGATCGGGAGGCAAAGCATAATCATCAGAATTCTCATCTTCATTAAGTTCACCCACACAACTTGACCTCTCAAAGTCAAATCCTGGATCATCATTATAATTGTCTGTGTATTCATCATTTGTACACCTGGCATTGGGCAACAAATAGGAAAATATAGAGAAGTGTATAGGCAAAAAGAAACGAATGCAAAAGAAGAGAAAAGGGAAAAAAATGGAAAAAGATATGAGCAAATGCATCATGCTTTTATTTTATTGAAATTGAATAAACGCCCTACATAAGGTCTCTAATGCTTTTGGGCATAAGCATTGAGAAAGGATTTATTGCATTACTTTGAAGAAGTCTTATAGACAGTAGGGATCTCAACAGCACTCCAATTCTTCAACTCAAAACCTGGTGGGCAAGGAAGTACTTCTAACATCTCAATATTCTCTCCAATCTCTTCTTTATGTACCATCTGGATAGAAAGTTCTTCAAAAGCCTTTTCCAATGCGGAACTATTCACTCCAGGATAGACATATCCTGCTGAATGGAAGATATCATACAATGGAGGGAATACCATTGGTTCAGTTTCCAGATCCTCCTCGTTGAAAGCGGCCCTCCTTTTCTTCCTCTTTTCCTCAACAAACCTCTCCATCTCAAACCCTTTTGGCTTATAGCCTAAGCCAAACCTATCTTTTTTCATGATGACCTTCACCGGCATCCTGATCCCTTGCAGCCTCTTTCCCAAGCCTGACCCAGCACGGCATCCTTTTCCTACAATCTGACAAACACCTGCTTTAGTAACCCTAGACAATCGTGGCACGGGCACAGTAGATCCTTCTCCTACAAAAGTGGCATTGACCAACTCCAAAGATCTGAAAGAACATTCGACGGCATTTTCTGCGATTTCCACATATGGTGTTGACAAGAAGGTTGTGGCAATCATATCCTCTTCAGCATTCACAGTCACTAAGTGTTCATCCATGACAAATTTAATCTTTTGATGCAAAGTTGAAGGGATTGCACCAGCTTGATGAATCCATGGTCTTCCTAAAAGACAATTGTATGAGGGGGTGATATCCATCACTATGAACTCAATGTTGAATACATGTGGCCCAATCTCGATAGGCAATTCAATCTCTCCTATTATCTCTCGACGAGTACCATCAAAAGCTTTGACTATCGTGTGGCTTCTTCTCATGTGAGACTTATCAACTGGTAACTTAGATAGAGTAGCCATTGGCATTACATTCAGAGCTGAGCCATTGTCAATAAGGACCCGTGGTATGATATGATCTTTGCATTTGGTAGTTATATGCAAAGCCTTGGTGCTACCTCTTCCATCAGGAGGAATCTCATCATCACTAAATGAGATAAAATTATCAGCCGTGATATTTCCCACCAATCTATCTAACTTTTCTACCGAAATGTTATGTGCCACATGTGCTTCATTGAGTACCTTTAGCAAGGCATTCCTATGTGGCTCTGAATTTAGCAATAAAGAGAGCATTGTTATGCGAGCCGGCAGTTTATTCAGTTGCTCTACAACACTATACTCACTATGCTTGATGAACTTTAGGAATTCACAAGCTTCTCTTTCTGTCACGGATTGCTTAAGTTCCGCAGGTATTACTGTCTTTCCTTTGTCATCCTTCAACAGAACCTCTTCAACCTCTTTCCCTTTCTGTGACATCAGCATTTGGGGTGTATAGCAACGCCCACTGCGGGTTATCCCACCTTCATTTGTTAGATTCCCAGACATCGCAGCACTATTAACATCTGATGCATTTTGAGTTACAATACTGCAATTATAGTTCCATGGAACTGCTTTATCATCCCTATATGGGAATGGTTTTGGAACTTTGATGGTGACTTTGGGAACCATTGGAGTAGTATTAAGTGCTGGTTTCTTCTTACAAAATATGGTCACTGGCTCTATTCCTTCAAAAGGGTGATCCTTTTTTGAATCTTCTGCCATAGCAACAACTGCATCTTCAGCCGTTTCCTCATAAAATTCTATTGTACCCTCATTCATCATCATCTGTACTTTCTCTCGAAATTGTTCACAAAATTGAATGGTATGACCAACTGATTGTCCATGATATTTGCAAAAGGTTTCTTCACTGTTCTCTTCTTCAACTCCCAATCCCATATTAGCAGGTTGAATCATCTTTGCTTTTATCATTGCATCCATTACCCTTTCCATTGGTGTCTTGACTTCATCGATGCTACCCTTAACCCAACATATTTTTCCTTCAATAATAGCATTGACTTTTCCTCCATGATCCGGTAAAGGATTTCCAACTACATTTGGTTCTTTTTCAACATCAAAGTTCAAAATTCCTGCTTTTATAAGATCACGAACTTTGTACTTGAGCCCCGTGCAATTTTCGTCGAATGACCGATGATCCCATAATGATAATCACAATGAGCATTGGGATCATACCATTTAGGAAAAGGAGGTTTAAATGGCTCAATGTGGACTGGTGCTATTAGGCGTTTTTCAATGAGTTGTGGTAGCAGTTCAGTGTAGGTTATTGGGATAGGATCGAATTGGTATTTGTTTTGATTATTCCAAGATCTTCCTGGGTTGTGGCCTGAATTGTTGGCTTGGTATTGTGTTTGTGGAGTGAATGGGGTTATTGGACGATAGGTTGGAGGTTGGGACACCGATTGGTGAGGGTATGGATTTTGGGGCATTGGTTGATAAGAGTAGGGGCTTTGTGATACATTGTTGCTGGTAGGGTAAGAATTGTAGTTGGATCGAGCATGGTAAGGAACATTGCTTGGTTGCCTACTTCCAAAGCTGATGTTGTTGGCTTCCCCTTCTTTCCTCTTGGAGTTTGCCCCTTTCCTGAAACTTGGAGCATCACTTGCTTCAATTCTCCCATTCTTTATTGCATTTTCAATCATTTCCCCTGCTACCACTAAATCTGCAAAGTCTTTTGTTGCATTGCCAACAAGCCTTTCATAATAAGGTGTTCGAAGCGAATTAATGAACAGCATGGTCGTCTCTTTTTCTGTGAGAGGTGGGTAGACTTGGGTAGCCATGTCTCTCCATCTCTGTGCATATTCCTTAAAGCCTTCACTCGACTTCTTTTCCATATTCTGAAGAGATAACCTATCTGGGGCCATATCCACTACATGTTTATACTGGGCTTTAAAAGCTCTAGCCAAATCTTTCCAAGAGCGAATTCGCTCTTTATCGAGTTGAACATACCATCTAGCTGCAGATCCTGTCAAACTATCTTGGAAGCAATGGATTAGCAACTTTTCATTGTTCGTATACCCAGCCATTTTCCGACAGAACATTGTGATGTGAGTCACAGGGCATGTCGTTCCATCATATTTTGAAAATTCAGGAACTTTAAATTTTGGCGGAATCACCAAATCAGGAACTAGACTCAGTTCACTTGCATCACTGCAATCAAAATTATCTTTCCCTTCTATGGCCTTCAATCTTTCTTCTAACAAATCATATTTAAGCTGAATTTCTTTATCTTCTACAGGTTCAGAAGTTTTTCTTCTCAGCTTTTCCTGTTCCAGAGGATCGTCTAGATTTGGAACATATAAAGGGTTCACAAAGCCTCCTCCAAGGTTTGATTCCACTTGAGCTTGATTTCTTTGTTGCCCCATAGGAATAAATGGTTGCTCTACAGCTGGTGAATGACCTTGAATAGTTACGCCATGAGAATTTTGTGGCGGGGTAAACCCTGGTGGATAAACTGGTTCAGCACTGAATTCATGAGACCCGCCTTCTTTTGAGGAGGATGTTTCGACAACAGCTTTCCCTTTTGTCATAGCTTTCATCATTTGCATCATCTCGAACATTTGCTTCCTCATTTCTTCCAATTCTCCTGCCACTTGTTCTCTCATTTCTTCTTGCATTTCTCCATCTTCTCAACTCTTGCAGACTGTTCATTCTCCATTTGTTTACTTCGAAGACGGGTACTATATGGATGTTGAGTAGATCGACTTGCCACTTTGGATCTTGTCACCTCGAGACCTTTGTGATTGATATACATCCCAACATTAGTCCTTTTATTCTTATTTTGTTATGAATGAATTTATGCATGTATGCAAAGAAGACTTGGAACATAATTATTTGTTAAATGAAAGAACCTTTATTATTAAAAAATCTGAGATTACATCCAAGAGAAAATCTAAAGAACTTGTAGCCTAACATAAGCATAAAATGAAATCTACTACATAAAGAGGACCTATGGTCTCCATAATAGCCTCTTGATCAGGCTATAGTGATGTTGCACCTCATCAAGTAACTGCTCTAATTGTCTCCCATGATTGAAATAGGGCTTACCCCTGGTTTTATCTCTTCTATCCTTTCTTCCATTTCTCTGGCTTTGCGCGCGGCTAGGTTGAACTGCTGGAACATCTTCAATAACAGTTGAGATCCCTCAGCTTTCCTCCAACCATCACATTCTTCTCTTAGAGTAGTCACTTCATGAATTATTTGCTGAAGTGCCTGTCTATATTCTTGGGTTTCAGAAAGTGCGGCTTGCATCTGTGCTTGCACCAAATCTTTCTCTGTTTGAAGTTCTTCTTGCTTAAGCTTCATTTTTTGTATTTCATCTTTCAATTGTTCATTTTCTTGCTTTTTTGTCTGCACTTCTGTTTTCAACTGCTCTTTTTCTTGCTTCAATCGCCTATTTTCGGATTTGGACAACTCCCTTCTCAGTCTGGTGACTAGTTCTGTTAATTCCTTCTTTTCTTGGTCAACTTTCTTGATTGTCTGGTTACACTGTCTAGATTCTTCCTTCATATCTACTTTGAGCTTCTTATTTTCTTGCTCAAGTTGCTCTTTCTCTTCCTGAAGCTTTCTCTTAGAAATTTCCAAATCTATCATGGGGTCTCGTGGAGTAGGTTCTGTCGATTGATCTAACTTTACTTCTTTAGGAACTACCACATCCTTAGCTCTCCTCATGTGCCACACCGCATACTCTGGAGTCACATCATTAGTAAGTCTTCCTTGATCGATCCTCAAAGTTTGTTTCCAAACTTTATAACTTCTTCAATCTTTTTCAAAGCTCCTGCTTCAGTGTATGCAAATTCCAATTTATCCAGTCCTTTGGTCATAGGAATGAATTGTTCATAGCCTGCCTGTCTCCTTACCATTATTGGTGCATAACTGATAGCACCCCACAGCCCCAAAAGTGGAACCCATGGTTGGCCCCCACAACTAAACAATACGGCATCATGTCGCATCCAAGGTGCCATCCATACTATCTCTTGACTGGTACTAGAAAGCTTGCGAAAAATTGAGACCCACTCATTCTTGGATTTGGGTTTTGGCCATTGACTCTTGCAAAATTCCTTGATAGGGAAGCTGGTATTAAAGAAAGCTCTGCGAAATTCACTTTTTTCGCATACAAGATGACTCTCATCCAAAGGTATAATAATTGGGCACAGCCGATGAAGCGTCCTTCCCCATTTCGTCGACAAAAGCTCAAAGATCTGAGAGTTTCAGCTAGAATAGTTGGAACGGGGTTAACTCCATGCTCAACTTGATCAAGGAAATCTATCACTGTGACATCTATATATCCCAAGACTTTGGGAAAGACCACCAAGCCATAAATCGCCAATGCCATCATGCTCATACTCTGATCATTCTCCATATTCTTCCTAATGTGATCTCGTAAGAAATCCCAAGGCACAAAATCTTGCCCTCCTTTCTGTCTCACCCATTTATCAATTTCTGGCAAACTGACATTCATCATTCCGGCGAGCTTCCTACGATAACCAATCTTCTTGTTCTTCCAATATATCTTATCCGCATTGGAACATTGGATGCGAAGTAAGAGTGAGTACTCTTCAACCGTTGGAACCATGTCAACTTCATTAAAAACAAAGCATCTATAGGAAGGGTCCCAAAATTGCGTTATAGCTCTAATCAAGTCTTTGTCTACAGGAACTGCAATTAACAATGCTATATCACCATACTTCTTTTCAAAATCTTCTTTTTTCGAAAGACTCCAAAGCTTCCAAAGATCAATGAACTCAGTAAAATCATTTTGTTTGAGATCCAGGTGAACTTTTTCAGAGAGTGGTGATATAAATTCTTGAGGTAAACAGTCTCCTTCTCTTCGTTGAGCTTCCTCAGATCTGATTCTGACACTGTTGGAATTCTCAGTGGGGAAAGGTGTGGCTTTAACGCTTGATAAATCCTCCATGGATGTAACTGAGGTTCAATCAATTAACAAATTGTTATGTAAAAAGCCTTCTTTTATATGATATGACAATGCATGAGAATGCAACTATGGGAAAGATATTGGGATTTTGTTCCCTCATGTGTCCTAACTTTGGCTAACTACTTCACGGATAGTCAAGGTTCTAACTTAAGGGTTGGCTCTTAGGCTTTTTATATGCTAGGTTTGGGCATAATAGTTACTAAAGGTTCCCAAATTGTTCCTCACTGTCGTCCACTCTGGACTAGTAAGGCACCCCAATCCTCACCCATGACAGGCTACAAACGGAAAAGGTTCAATTTGAGTGGGAGTATTTGGCTAGCCCATGCGGAGGTTACCACCTCACGAGAGCGGTAGCTACTCTACTCCCTCCTAGAAAGGATTGAGCTCGGGTCGAGAGCTTTATGCATGCAAATGCAAGGTGTGGTGTGTGAGAGGGAACTTTATTTTAACCAAAAAACACTAAACAAATCAAAGAGAGCATCAAATAAGATTAGTGCAATAAATTTCAACAAACTTAGGCCATCAAAATTTAGACTTAGTATAACACAAGATCAAATTATGGCTCGACTCACCAGCCAGGTCCCCAGTGGAGTCGCCAAGCTGTCATAACGTTTCCTAAGTCTAGGTCGCTAGACATTAAACAAATGGAGTCGCCACCAATCTTTTTTTTTTTTAACCTAGGTGTGATTGGCCACCTAAATGACTCTAAGGACTGGTTTACATTTTATGTTTTGGGTTCGGGAGTTCATTTACGTGTAGGGAAGGTTATAGCACCCCTACAACGCCCAAAGTTGGTACCATTTTAATCTTGTATTATTTTAACTTAGTCTTAGTTACATGGCCTTTATATTTTATTGTTTAAATATTGAAAATTCTTTTAAGAATCCTCCATCATTCTGAATGAATTCTTAAAAAATCTTCTCACCTCAAGAGTATTCAAGGGGTACCATTCGACTCCCATGAAGAGGCTCCATCGTCGGAAGTATTTTAGAATTTTATTATTCCTTTATTTATTTTTTATTTAATTATTTTTATTATTTTTATTTATTTATTTTAAATATTTTTATATATCATCTATTAATATTTTAGGATTATTGGTATTTAATATTGAAAATATCTCCTAAATTTTCCATCATTCTGGATAAACTTAGGAGAACCCTCTCACCTAGGAATTCCTCAAGTGTTACTCATTCGCAATCGCCTTGAAGATTCCATCATCGGAATTATTATTTAATAATTTATTAACTTTATTAATTATTTATTTTTATCTTTATATAAATTTTATTATTATTATGTTTTTATCTTTATTTAATATTTGTTTATCTTGAAAATGCCTTCTAAATCTTTCATCGTTCTGAATAAATTTAGAAGGATCTTTTCACCTAAGAATTCTTCGAGTGTTACTCATTCGTAATCACCTCAAAGATTCCATCATCGGATTTATTTCTATATAATTTATATTTTATCTTAGCCTTTTATCATTATTATTGTTACACAATTATTTTATAATTATTTTTTATTTTTTAGTTTTTTTTTATCTAGAGCATAAAGTGTCAACCTTTATTTTTTTGAAAATACCTTTTAAATCTTCCATCATTCTGGATAAACTTAAAAGGATCCTCTCACCTAGGAATTCCTCAAGTGTTACTCATTCGTAATCACCTTGAGGATTCCATCATCGGAATTATTTTAATTTTATTAAATAATTTTCAATATTCATTAGAAGATTTATCCTAATTTTTATTTATTTATTTTTATCCCTTATTTTAATTCCTCTTTTACACCTTATTTGTCATTTTACTTGTACTATTTTTTATTCTCTTAAAAATCTTAAAACACGTGTACTAACTATCAAAGAAAGCATATTCATAAAAATAAAAACATTTTAAAACATACCTTTTTGTCAGAAGATGATGGCCAAGTACTATTAGCCTTTAACTTTGACTTTCACGTGGGCTTTATTTTTTTGTTAGTATGAAATGAGCAAGATACTTGCTTTAAAGTTGGCTCAACGTGTTCTTCGCTGCGAAACTGCCTAGACGCCTGGCGTCACCACCTTCGCCAGAATTCGCCTTGGGAACCTCTCGCCCGAGCTTAATGGGACTGCTCCTAGCAACACCAATGGGCCAAGCGCCGCCACTGCTTTGATCGGAATTCTCTTTTTCCTTGCTTGCTGCTTTTTTCCTCTTGATGCTGGCTTTTTTTTTCTCAGAATTCCTCCTTTTTTTTTTTTTTGCTTGATGCAGACTGCTTTTTTTTCTATGAATTCTTTTTCTCTCCGAATTGTGTTCCCCTAAGTTATGGGTTTAACCCCTTTTTATAGTCATAAACTTGTTAGAGTCCTAATACAACTAAACCTATTCTATTAATTATCTTTTATTTTTAATATTTTATCTATTTAATTTTTATGTTAATCCTAATCTAATTTTATCAATTTTAATGTTAATTATCCTAAAAAATCTAATTATCTTATCCTAAAAATATTTTAATTTATAATTATCTAATAAATCCTAACCTATATTACTATTTATCTCATATTAATAAAATTATCCTAATCTATTAAATATTTCTAATTTAAATAATCCTAATAATGTTAATCCTAATTTTTCTAGATGTTAATTCAAAATGTCAATTCAAAATTTACAAATTATTAGTTTTTTTTACAACCCGGACAAAATGAGGTGTCTACAATATGTATAATATTGTTTTGGATTTTGTTAATCATCTAGATTGTCAACTACTCATGAAATTCCAAGCCTGCAAACTACTCATGACTTTTTTTTTGGTTTTTCTTCTTTCATTCTTGTGCAGCTGACATCTGCCGCATACAAGTGAACAACAAAGAGAGAGGGTTGAGAGGTTGATATTAGTCTCAGAGATTTGAAGTCATCATTGGGTTTTGGGGGTTTGATGCACAGCTTCTTGCACTGGAACATACAATTAAAAATGTAGGGATCTGCATATTGGTCTTGGGAGTACAGTTTTCACCTTTTGGTTTAATAGAGAAATTGGTAATGGGAATCCTTTATAGAAGAAAGCCTTACTTTGAATTCCACTACTTGTCATTTTAGAACTTGATTTAAGGTGGGCGAACTGCACAAAATATATTGAAGATAGAAGTTGATGTGCATATTATGGTGAATGTGTATTACTCTTATATAGAGGTGTAATCGAACAGAACGTTCGACAAACCGTTCATGAATCCGTTTGATTTCTGTTCGTTTATATTCATTTATTAAGCTTAACAAACGAACACGAATAACATTTTAGTGTTTGTTTGTTAAACAAATCGAATTCGTTTATATTCATTTATTAAGCTTAACAAACGAACACGAATAAAATTTTAGTGTTTGTTTGTTAAACAAATCGAACATGAACAGAGGTATGGTTCGTTCATTTTTGTTCGCAAACAGGTTCGTTTATGTTCATTCGTTTAAAGTGTCATTTGTTGATTATTTGTTATTCATTTGTTTATGTTCGTTTGTTGTTTGTTTGTTCGTTTATAACTCGTTTATTTAAAGTGTTATTTGTTGTTCGTTTCTTCTTCGTTTGTTATTTATTAAAATAGTAAAATTACTTATATTATATAAGTTATAAAATATATATACCCTATTTTTAAGACATTAACTTAAAAAATTAGTATATAATTTTTAAACATATTTATACAATATAACTTTGTTGGCTTAAAAATTAATAAAATATAATAATAAAATAATTATAAAATTAAATTAGTTAATTATACTTAAAATAATTATTTTTTTAAAATTTTAAAGATAATGCACTGAAATAAAATTAATAAAAGTTTCATAACAAGTTAAGATTTCATTCTTATGATCTTATCTATTGACCAATTACAAATATATATATATATATATATATATATATATATATATATATTACACATATGTGTGTATACACACACATATATATGATATTTTACTATATGTATACCAATATATGTACATGTATATGATACAAATTGTACTTAAAATAGTAATTATAAATTTTAATAAAACATTGTTGACTTAAGTTGTGTTGAATTTAAGATTTTGTGTTAAATGATTTCAATTTGCATGTGGGATTTAATATTTATGTAGGATTTTTAATATTTAATATTTAGTTTATTTTCATAAATGTTTGTTCATGAATATGTGTTCATGAACACGTTCGTTTACATGTTCGCGAACATTAACGAACAATCCCTACCTAACAAACAAACGAACACGAATGCACTCCTTAATGAATACGAACGGCACTAAAAAACAAACGAACCAACAAAGACACCAATTTATTCGTTTATATTTGGTTCATTTACGGCCCTACTCTTATACAAACTTTTTTTATAGCACCATAGGTTGTAAGATTTTTATTCATATCCACCCTTAATTGCCATCTTTTTTTGGTAGTCCTTATAACATTGACAGTGTCCTGAATAGCTATCTATAACTCAGAAATGAATCAACTGCATACTTTTAAATTTTTTTTGATACTTGAAAGTTAATTAATTAATGACCCTAGTACTCTGTCCAAAAAAAAATGACCCTACTACCAAATCATGCCACCTACAGTACCAAAAAAAAAACCAAGCATAAGAAATAAGTTTTGATATTTTCATTTTCAGCTAAAAAAATTATTTTAGTGTATAATATTTAGGGAAGAGTACATGACGGGCTCAGTCGGTTCGATCTTGAAAATTCAAAGACTAAATTAATTGGATTCACTCGAAATAACTTTGGAATTGAGCTAAATTGACATTGACAAAGAAAAATAGTAGAAAGATTCCAAAATCTTCAGGTGGGCACACCATATCCCTTTGCCTAGATTCAATAACCTTGTTTGTATTTTTATGCTGAAAGTGACTACTTTGTCTTAAACTTCAAATTCGCTCTGGAAATGTTTGAGTTGATTAAGCAATTTTTAATAGTCAGGAGAATTGAGTTTCTCTTTTAATGTTATATTATTATCTTCCCTGATTTGATCATTCAACAGAATAATAAATTACATTTGACTATGACATAAAAAATTCTTAGAGCCAACAACCTCTTGTCTTAGTGGTTAAAAATAAATTGTGACATATTATAAGTCTTGGGTTCGAATTTAAGCACGCTCATCCCCAGTTATTTAATATTTTCCTTGTAACTAAAAAAAATTCTTAGAATTCAAAGGGTTTCAGCCTATCTGGCAGACAAGAACAAGATGCTTAAACAAATAACTAGCTACACAAACACAAGAAGAAAACTTGAAACTGGTTGTTGAAGATTGAAATATATCTGGATTGATATGATGATGGTAAGAACACAAAGAACATATGCAGATGCAAAGTTGATGGCATTTTTGCTTGGTCTAAATTTATTGATGCTGAAAAGACCGAATGGGCTAATGCTACGACTTTTGACTAAGTGATATTGGAAAGGGTGATAAATTTGAAATGGTATGCAATGAAGGATTTGAAAGGTCGATGTTTGTGAAGGTAATTGAAAGTAGAAAACACTGACTTTTGCATCATGTTGAGAGGAGAAAGTTGGAAGTAATACATGAAAACCAATCTTCCAATTGGAGAAAGCCCCAAAGAGGCTAATTCCATGATGAAACAGACAGAAATGGTAGCAACCAGGCAAATCAAACCTCAAATATCAGATACATTAAGTACATCAGTTGTAAATGAGAGTTAAGTCTAAACATAAATGAAAGAACTCCCTGCTTTGTCATCTTGCTTCCTACAGGCCATCATTAGGAATTACACAAACTCATATATCAGAGCAGGAACTTGAGCCATGGAGAGAAACTAAACCAGTCCATGATATCTGCAAACTCTCAAATTCCTCTAGTTGTTGGCTAATATTATTCTCACTTTGTCACTATAATTATGATCTGTTACCCCATGTTTCTGCAAAATTCATGGGAATGAAGTTATCTGACTATACATCAATCTCTCCTGGCTGGTGAACTCCAGCTCTCCAGCTATGGCCATCTGATCTTTCATCTTCTTCTGCATCCATGCTATTGCCTCCGGCGCTTGACATGCCTTTAGCAGAAGCACTAGCAAGGAGGGGACCTTGAGGAGAACCAGACTGGGAAATATTTGCTTCCTTGTGCTCGCTGCACTGATTTTGAGTAGACCGTAGGCTGTTTCCTTGCCCAGCTGAAGAAGCTGGAAGTTTTCGGATGTGAAGTCGGTATTTCTGTACATTAAACAAAATTCACATACAAGATCAGTAACCAGAAAGGAAATCGATAAATCGATCAGATTTCACATGCTATAGACCAACCTGCAAATGGCTTTTTACTTCATCATTGGTGAGACCATCAACTTGCATCAGTTCTCTAATCTGTTTAGGGGTGGCCACTGTGAAAGATAATTAACCAATCAGATTTATTCCACAGCTAAAAATAAAATTAAGATACCAAAAGAACTTCCGCAGCTAACAATAAAATTAAAATACCAAAAGAACTTGATTCAGGTATTTTCTAAAAGAACCAGATTCCAGTCTTTTGGTAATAAAAAGACATAATTCTATGAAATTTAGAACAATCAGAAGCTGCCAATAAAAGTTGCTTTCAATTCAACTTGACAACCACAGCTTTTACAATAAATAAATAAATTCATCAATCTGATAACCTCTAGTTCCAAAGGCCTAACCTTGTGAACCTCCAAGCTGTTGAAGAGCCTCAACAAATCTTCTATGAAGCTCAGGTGACCAGCACCGCCTTTGTTTCCTAGAATTCTGCTGCAGCTGCTGTTGATACTGATGCTGTGATTTGGTCTGAAACTTAATTTGGCTTTGGTCAGTTCTGCAGCTGCCATCGCTCTTCAACATCGGATTACAAGAAGCCAATTCAGAACTTGGGGTCATGAGAGAAAGCCCTGAAATTTCCTTATCAACTTGTTCCTTAAATGGCACAAACGCCCCTCCCTTGCTTTTATTATTACCAAGTTCAATTGGGTTCTCAGACAGATCTTCTTCTTGTTCATTTCTCTGTCAAATTCAAACCCCAAAAAGCTTAGTATTACTTTCTCCTTAAGACAAGATTAAAGGAAACAGTTAATTCGGGAATTACCAGTTTCGGTTCTGGAACTGGGTTCGGTTTCTTCTTGTGATCAACGTTGTTGAAATTAGAGTTCCAGAGTTGAACAGAACTCATCCAGCTTTTCATGTCATCTCCATCATTTTCCATATTTACCCTTCCATTTTTCAAGGGCAGCACCGATTCTTCTGTCACTGATCCATCTTCCATTTCCTTACACTGCATTTCTTCCTCCTTCAATCTCTCAATTCCTACAACCCATATAAAAAATCAAATTAAATCCCAGAAAAAAAATCAGAATTACAAAAAAATAAATAAATAAAAAGTAAAAATACCATCTGTCAGGAGAAACATGCAAAGAGGAAGTTCACGTTTAAAGCCATCAATTTTCTTCATCTCATCTTCCAATCTTCTAACATAATCACTAATCTTTGATGATCTCTGAAACCCATTTTTGATCTTTGAAACTTCTTTCAAAAACTCGGATATGCTCTTTGGTACATAAACCAAACTCAAATCCAAGCTCAAATCCATTATTTTTTTCTTTTTTCTTTCTCTTTCTAAGTTCTAACATTAGCCGGATAAAGATTACAATGAACAGCCAATCATGTTTATATAGACGTGTAAGAGAGATTCAAGATTCGCTGCCCCTCTTCATAAACGGGTCGTCGCGTATTGTAAAGTTATAACTCGGTAACTCAGTGGTATAACTCATCAAGTTTTTTTTTAGAATCTTTTCAGTTTTCGTACAGTCCACGCGGCGAATTGTAGAAAAATAGAATTTTTTATTTTTATTTTTTAAAAATGAAATTACAGTGCGTAGAATCAAGATTCTTCTTCGGTTGGTGGGTTTGTGTCGACTGTGTAAGAATGGACCATAAACAGTTGACTCATGTACAGATATGCTTTGACAAAAAAATATGGGGAATTTGGTTTTTTCATATTTTACAATTATTCTAATTTAAAAAACTCTTTTTTTCCTATTTTTTAAGTGTTTATCATTTTTTTCTATTTCTTATGTTGATTTTTTCATATTTAAACACTTTTATATTTTTAAATTTAATAATTTGTAATAAAAAAATGATACATTAATATTACAAAAAATTATATTTAATGTATAAAGGTTAATATTTTTTCTTAATATATGTAAAATAAAAAATAAAATTAGATCTGATAATTTTAAACTTTACATAATATATGATGTAAAGGTAACATAAAAACAATAAAATAATATGGGTTAAATATTGATAAAAATTTTAAAAATAAGTGTCTAAGTACTAATATAAATTCTAACATAATAATTTTAATATTTTACAAAATACTTACATGATTTGATATAACAGAATACGAAGTTTATATATCAATTGTTTAATCCACAGAAAATGAAATATTGGATAAGAATAATATACAATATCTTCAAGTGACCTGTTGCCAACGATATCTTACCTTGCATCTAGAAGCTTGCATTCTTTTTTATTTTAAGAAAAAATATCCTTGGTAATTTAATGCTTGCGAGTTGAGATTATATGCCAAATCATATCTAGATTATATGCCAAATCATATCGAATTGTTATAGGGATAAAATAAACTCATTAACAAACCCGATTAATTAATCTTTATAGATATTAAAATATTATTACTAAGAAAAATAAATTTTTTTTCTCTTCATTCATCCTATTCTCTTTGAAGAGAAGATGTGAATGTAAACCAATTTCTTGGAAACTTTGGGCTTGACCTAAAAGTCTAGATGAAAAAAAAAAATTAAAAACAAATTGTGCTTGGCATGTGAAAGATTCTATCGACAAAGCAACTTTCTTTTGATTGTTATTGGTTATACTTTATTTATATTTTTTTTGACTGTTTGAATAATATATAAAGAAAATTAATATTGTTCTAGACGTCTATCTGTATGAAAAAAAAGTAAGAATCTATCCGAGAATAAAAAATTGATTATCAAAAAAAAAATTAATTTGAACGAACGATGAGATTAAGAAAATAAAATAACCACTAATGATATATGATTTTAATAAAATATTTTTAAAAAATTTAAAACTAAAAGCAAAAAAAGTAATTTTACTCCACCTTCTTTTTTATTTTTAGTATATGTGACACCATTTGAACCGCATCGATACAACTAATGTGCTAAAATAGTCCAAAATCACGAAATACTAATGGTTAGAAATCAAATGCTTTACACTTAAAATTTCAATTTTACATCTCTTGTAATTTAACAATTTATAAATTTTAAAAGATTTACAAATAAAAATTTAATAAATCTGTAAATCGCATCAATAAATTCACAATTCTTCCTAACAGCAAGATTGAGCAATCTCCGGTAGGGATGGCAATGGGTACCCTATAAACGGGTACCCGGTGCTACCCGACCCGTTTAAGTAAGATTATGGTAGTGTATAATCGGGTTCGGGTAGGGTTCGGGTAGTGAAATTACTACCCGTCACGGGTTAGGGTAGGGTTCGGGTAGTTACCTTAGGGTACCCGTTACCCAACCCGATTATAAATAATAATTAATTAATACAATACTTATATTTTTTATATATCAATTATTTATTATTAATGTTTTATTTAATTAAATTAAATCATTATTTATTATAATTATGATTTTTAACTTTAATTTATTGTTATGAGTTAAATTAAATTTAATTAATATAATGTTTTAATTAAGTTATTCTAAAATTAATTTTAAATTTAAATTTAAAAATCAAAATTTGACTTAATAAACGGGTAGTTAAACGGATTCGGATAGTTAAATGGGCATTTATATTTTATAGGGTTAAGGTTCGGGTAGCATAAATAAAAATAATCGGATAGTTAATCGGGTTAGGGTATTATTAAAGTTAATCGGTTCGGGTATCTCAAATCTAGCGGGTACCCGACCCGTTTACATCCCTAATTTCCGGTTCTAAACTTTTATTTATGAAAAAAATTGTTTACCACAAACCAACCAAATGGTAACATGTGGCAAGGAACATATGATAAGGAGTAAAGATTCTTCCGTTCATACCCGTCCGTTGCGAAGGATTCGTGTCTTTTAGAAATAAAAGAAATCCACTGGTTTTTTTCGTTTTTGTTCTTGTCTAAGATTCCCTTCATCGTATAGCCGTCGAAACCATCGGTTTATTTTTTTTAATTTAATATTTCCACAAGTTGGAAATTAAAAAAACAAAAGTGTAAGGATTTTATTTGTTCCCATCTACGTGATAGAGATAAGGATTCATTGATTTTGTTAGTATCGGGGAGTTGGGTTTTGATTGATTGGTTTTGGTTCCTGTTTTTACACCGAAGATGATGTTTCTTTATGCAGAATGACAACAATTTCTCGCCATCAATTGCGTCTATAGTATTATCAGAATTTCGAAGATCAGAGCTTGTGATATCATCATATAATTCAAAAAGGTTCTTGTTTACTTTCTTTAATCATAGACTAGGCTTTAACATTTTCATTTTTGATTATTGTTGGTGGAAAATATTAGTTAATCTCAAACACGACATAAATAAAAATTATGAAAATAATATAAATTAAAATTTATAACTTAAAAAAATGTTGATAATCTTCCAAATTTCAATTTATTCTAATATTATTATATATAAATAGTAAGTGAATTTTATAAATCAAATAATTCATTGTCGTCCGGCAATTGGATTTAGAACGTCTGGTTTTCACCAAAGATTCACAGACAGGTTCAATTCCCGGCAATGGAATTCGCAATTTAATATATATATATAGGTAATTTTAATTTGAGATAATACATTAAAAAGGGAAAATTAATTTTTTAAACTTTTAATATATATATTACGATAATTTATATAAGCAATTTTAATTTAAGATAACACATTGAAAATAATTAGAAAAAATTTTATTTTTTTAATTTTAAAAAATTGTTTTTATTTTAATAAAGAATTTTTAAAAGTAATTTATTTTTTTCAATTTTATTTTACATATGTTTAAGTAAATACATCTGTCGAAATTCTAAATTATCCACATAGGGTATTTTTTTTGCCAAAAGTTTTGAAAAAATAATATAATAATTTTTTAATCATGAAGCCACTCAAGATACTAGTAGCAATAAATAAATGTTCTATTAGTAATAAATAAATAACACATCATTAATGAACAAACTGAAAATATGTCAAGTTCGAAGAAATTTAAAAATATTTATTTGTATATATTTTTAAAAACTTGACTCTTTCAGTTTACTCATTAATAAAGTATAAAGATTATAAAGTATCAGTGCATCATATATAAATCTTAAATAACATAGTAATCCTTCACTGCTTTGTATCAGTCTTTGCTTGACATTGGAAAGAAAAAGGAGGATGAAGGTAGAGATATGAAATGCAAATGCAAGCAAAAATAGAAAAGGCAAAAGATAAACTGGACGCTAAACAAATTCAATTGATATATTCTTCCTCTTTTGAAAGAACATATAAAACTTCTGCTGCAGCTACTGGTCCTGTACCTAATTTTATAAATGCAAGGACTACACCCTAAGATCAAGTTCGAAAATCCCATTGACAACATAGTCTCTGAACTGGGAAAACAATTAATTAAATTTCAGGTTTCAGGTTTTCTATTGCGTAAAAAATAAAATTAACACTAGAAAGAAAGACTGTAAAACGTGAAACTATGTCTCGGACAAAAAGCCTTGCTTCTCTTGAGCTTAACGAGAATATTACCAGAGTCTCTCACTGTCAGGTCTTGAGAAAATGAGCAGCTAAGAGTTTTGTAACGGTGAAGCCAGTGAAGGTTTCAACATCGAATAGTTCTTTTAGCTTCTCATCACATATTACTTTCCTCTTGTCAGATGGATCCTTCATGAAAAAGCAAAGAGAAGTTGAAAATAATTCGAGTTGTTTTTTAAACCTTGTACAATATTGTATATCCAACCAAAGAATAGTTCATTATGTTTAATATAGAATGACTACAGTGAGTAAACTACTATTGTTCAATTGCAGTTAGGAATGCTAAAATAAGTAAAAGGCGACAATGATATATTTGCAATTCTGCGAGGTGGCAATCGGATACCTGAAGGTTGTTTTCTTTTATGTAATCCCACATTCTCTTTATTACAACAGCCCGTGTAAGCTCATTTTCTCCAGTACCGAGAAATTTTACTAGAGCATCAGAAAGTTGAAGAGGTGCAAGAAATCCCTTTTGTCGTTTTTCCTTTCTTTTTGACTCTTCTGGATCTGAAATGGCAAAGAAGAAAAGAATAATAACAGTAAAGTTAAGAACTCATAGCTATAGAGATTAACTTTCCATTAACAAGCTTATCATACCATTAACAAGCTTATCATAATTCAAAAAACTTAGTTAACTAACTGATTCAGTCACACCATAGGAGATACATGCATCCACAAGAAAAAGTCACAAGTATCACCACATTGCAGGGTTTAGGATTGGCAAAAGAGGAGATTATTCCAGCAAACAATCAGTGGAAACCTGACTCAAAACATGTTTAGGATGAAGCATATAAGAGAAATATGAGAATGAAAAAAAAAGCACATAGAGCAGTATTCTGCATCTGTATCTAAATGGATTAGGCAAAGCCAGAATTAGCAGCAAAAGATATCTCTAGCAACAGCAGTAAAAGGCAACGTTCTTTCAAGAAACAACAGTCAGCTGACCTATTTACAAATTTGTACGTGATAGTAAGGAAGCAAAATCTGAGCTTAAGGTATTGCTCATGCTAGCAATGTTAGACAAGTTGTGAGTATAACCCACACCAACGCCTAATGTCAGTGCAAATTAAGTTCTGCATAGAAGACTATAGTTTAGTCATTTACCATCCATACCTTCTTCTCTCTCACGTTTATGTTGCTTTTCCTGCTCCGTTGACTTGACTGAAGCAACTGTAACTTGAAAGCCAATATAGTTCAACTTAGCACTTCATAAAGATAATAGAAAGACTTGAGTAATAAAACACTTGCAGCATATTGATCAAGACAGACAATTTATTCTTCCTTGATTTAGTTGAAAATTAGGTAAATAATACCCTCATTTCCTTATGGAGAGAACCAGTAAGATGAAAAATAAAAAATAAAATTAAGAAATGCTTTTCAGATTTACAATAAAATTCCAATGCGACAATAATAGCCAATTCTGTGGTGAATCGGCAGTTCAATTTTCAAAAGACTAAAGAAATTTGAGCCCAAAATCTAATATATCAAATGACACTATCCAAATATGCTTAGCAAATGCAAAATGCTAGAAGGGACAGATACGCTATTACCTTCATCTGAATCCAAGGGTAAAATATGCTTTGATAGGGCCTTGTTCATTTGAAACATGTCAATTGAAGGAACACCGAAAAGTGCATGCAATGGCTCATCACAAATTATATTTTTCTTGTTAACTGGGTCTTGCAAATTTTTCTCCCTGATATAAGCCCATATTTGCTTGACTACCTAGCACCAATATAAAACAGAAAATTTAGAGCAAGGCAGCTTCCTTAATTATGAAATTAACAAGAAGCTCATGATATTTTAGAAGCACCTCAGTCCTCGCCAATGCAGGGACTCCTACAAGTTCCTGAAGTTGTGGAGAAAGGCTACATACTTTGTTAAAACCACCTCCCCTTCTCTTAACTTCGTTATTAACTCTTTTTACCTATATTGTAAAATAAAACAACCATAAATTCGTAAGATAGCAACTACAAGTTTGATAACAATTGCAACCTCTGATTCAGCACAATACTAAACTACAAACCTCGCATGACAATGTAGGATGAAAATTCTTATTCTAGGTTTATTCTAGATAAATTAGTAGATTAAAGAGAGACAATAAGCTGCTGACATAAGATCAGCGATTCACACAAAAATCATTTTTAAATATGCTCAACGTCCAACATAAAATAGCAATGTATAAGCATACAAGAAGCCTGCCCAACATGTAAGACTCCGTGCAATTAGATAGGAAATCATTTAGATCCGGATGACGTCTTTAAGCACAAGGTAATTATCTTGTTTGGCAAAAATGGAGTCTATACTATTACAAGTTTGAGACCAAACCATTTCTTTCTTTCCATCACCCAAAACATCAAAGAATGACAAGAAAACAAGAAATTCAGATTGTCAAAAATTCTCAGGAGCCTAAACAAATAGATTCGATAAAGAAGAAAAGGAAGGAAAGACTTGGATTTGATGTTCCAAAGGCCAAATTTAAAGTACAAAGAGAGAAGCTTTCATAGCTACACTTGTAAGCATTGGAATCAACACAAAACTTTCTTATTTACAATTTATCTAACAGCAGCACCTCAGATGAAAAGGGATCATTCACAAACAATGAACGAATATCTTATTACAATTTATAAGGGAACAGAGAAAAATAATTGTTTCCATAAAATCAAATGTGTCATAGTCCATAGAAAATATAAATGCTTAACGAAATTGAAGCAGAATAATAATCAAATTGCATACTGCCATGGAAAGTGAGATCATATTAAAAGCATTTTCAAAAACATTTTCACTATAAAGCACTTAATTATAAGAGAATCACATAATTAATTTTTTGTTTTTCCTTTTGTTTCCAGAACTATGGTTAATCAACCTTGTAGCAATGAGTTCCACGGCAACCTCAGATACTGACTCACTGAGTTGGATTTAAATTAAACCCCAATTCAGATTAAACACAAACAGGTTCTGTCAAATTTTGCCATTCAAAAATATTTTCCCCACTTTTACATACATTTTTTTTAAATAAACAGTGGCGCAAGTTAATAATAATAAACACTTAAAAGAAAGAAAATCCAAATTACACTTTACTGCAATATGAAGCTACGCTATAACCATGGCCAACGTAACCCGCAATTAACTTCAAAACCTTTGAAAAACAGATAAAGAAATACATTTTTATTTATTATTACGTAAAATTTTGTAAACTGTTAATTGATAAATAAGTAAGTAAATAACCGACCCTTTCTTTGCTGGAGCCCTTTTTTTCCTTGCTTTTTCACTTTCCGCCTCTTCCTCGTTCGAATCAGAGCCATCGGTCTCCTCTGATTTAATCTTCCCCGCCTGATCATTTTCTTCGTCATTTTCATCATCTTCTTCTTGTTCTTGTTCTTCTTCTTCAGCATTTTCGAACTGGCTTTGGAGATATAAGTCGACTTGCTCCCTAATAAACTTCTTTCTCTCTGATAAATCAATCCCGAAATCTTCCTCCAATCTCCGCCGCACGATTGCCGTGGTCGTCGTGTTCAGGTCCGATTCCTTCAAGAACTCCCGGAGTCGGGCGATAAGCTCCGATTCCGACACCATCTCGATTAGAGTCCGAGCCTACTGTTTTTTCCTTCGGTTTTCCGGACTCAATGAGTCGGGGGGCGGAGGAGATTAAATTGAGCCGAACAACGAAGAGGACAAAAGTGGAAATATGTGAAAAGGTTGGCTCACCTTTTACTCGTTTGGAGCGAATTTTGTGAAGGTTGAGATGTGGAGCCCAACTTGACAATGGCCTTCTCTTTCCAAGGATTTTCTAATTTTACTAATTTGCCCTCACCTATTTTTGAAATTCCTGTCCAAACCTTTTCTTCTTTTTTTGCGGATATAGCCTGTTGTACACGCGTCAATGGCCGGGCCTACCACGTTGACAGAAATATTAAAATAACGGTAAGCACTGTATATAAAAAATAATAAATGAGGACAATGTGATGGGTTACAGATTATCATCCTTTCATTTTGGTTTATTTAATTTAATATCATTTTTATTAAATTAAATAATGTTATATGCAAATTTAGATTGGATAATAATTTCTTCCATCCGTCTTAATTTTTTTCGAATCATCATATAATTTTTTAAGGAGGTTTTAATTTTTTAATATATTTTTTTTGAATGAGCTTAAGCATATTTATTTATATAAGATATACTTTAATATATTCATGAAAAATTATTTTTATAAGTTTTTAATTACTTCAAACTAAAGACATTCAAGAAAATGGCACACTCCTTTATTATTTGATCTAACATCTGATGTTGAATTATCATAGATATTGAAGAGATGGAAAAAATTTTAATTTTTAATGATAATTAATAAAAACAATGTAAATAGAAAAGTATTCGTAAAAATTATATAATTTGATCCTTGAACTATAATGAAGGTTAGTTTATTAATTCTTTGACTTTATATTAAATTGGATGTAACAAATGTTGTTTTAACGAAACTTTGGGGGTATACCAGGACTTGGAATTTGGTCCAAATTATTGATAGCTATGACACAGGCTTCCGTTGACTTTTCTTAATAGTTTGGTTTAATACTTTAATTAACAGGAAAATTTTATTTTCATTGAAATTTTGACTGAAAAAAAATAAGAAAACAGTTATGTAATAATAGCCATTTATGAGCTAAATCTAATTTGGATCTTATAAAGAAGTGAACGTAAGCCCAATACGTTTTTCATATCTAAATTTTGTCAAAGTCCACTCAGATATTATTAATTTTAAAAACATATATATATATATATATTAAAATGCATAATAGTTGCAAGCATAACAAATAAGTTTGATTAAATCTTTATAAAAGATTACAAAAAACATGAAAATATAAATTAAAGTATAAAAAATAATACTCAAAATAAAATTACACAAAAAAAAGAAAAAAATAATAAATGAGTTGGGTCAGATTAAGCTGGAGCTTGAAAACAATGAATCAAAGCTTGACTCATTTTCTAATAGACTTCGATTTTCAAGCCTAAACTCATTTAACAGGTTTAATATTTTTATCCAAACCCATTAAAAAAATTGGTAGGTCTTTAGGTTCGAACCGATAGCTTGGTTCTTGAACAAATTTATATGTAACAATTTATTAACAATTTGTTTATTTATATATATTTATATGGAATGTAAATGAATCAAACATGGAAGTTGTTATGTTCATGCACATTCTTTTATTTTTTTTAGTATTGTTTGTATTCGAGAAACTTATTTATGAATATGAAATTGACATATTCACAAACTTGTATTCATGAATATTAAATAAACATGTTCACAAACACACATTTATAAATATTAAACAAATAAATCATATTCATCCTAATATTGGCAATATATATAATGTCAAATTAAAAATTCTACATAAATGTATAATTTTAATAATTATATATTAAAATAATTTTTGAATTTTAAAAATTTATTATGATCAAATAGTAAACAAATAATAATTGATTTATTAAATAACTAAAGATATTTTGTACAATTAATAAATGATTTATTAATAACTAAGTTTTAAACAAATTTTATTTGAGTTTGTTTGTACACATAAACAAATGAAAATCAAATATATTGACAAACTGTTGGTAAATTAAATTTATTTTATGATTTATGATTTATCATTTATATTTTCACTTAATACTTTTTGTCCATTTTATGATTGAAGAGACTTTAATTTCGACAAGCTTCCACTCCACATGCCCTTTGATAGGGTAAAGCCCTAAGTTTGCAAGCCAACAACAATAGCATGAATGGGCCTTTAAACAAATGAAGGTTTTTTTTTTAATAAAATCTTTAACTTCATATGTCTTTAATCAAATCCTTCTTATTTGTTAATTATTTTCTTTTTATAGACTTGCTAAGTTTTGTCAACCTTGTACTAAAAATATATTATGGTAAATTTCTCATGTCTTTCCCAAGTCACATTCATTGTATTTAGTATGTACCTTCTTTTGGTTTCCATTACACAATTAAACAAGAACAAGATCAATCAAATTAAGTTTGTTACAAGTTTTATTTTAAAACAAGATTAACTTTTTATTTTTTTAATATTATTTATGCTTTTTCGGTTCAAAAAGGAAAAGTTTTGAAGCTTGAAGGTCGACGTGAAAAATCTATTTGATTTATAAAAAAAAAAATAATGAGACTTCACCATTAAAATTTTAAAATGCAATTCAACATTTAAATAAATAATAAGTAAACATAAATAAATAACAAATGATGTTGAAAAAGCGAGTTGACGGAATCGGACCGATGCCTCGTCTTCTTATATGATATATGCATAAATAAATAAATATATATATATATATATATATTATTCTTTTACCAAATATATTCTTTTATTCTTTTTCAGAGGTTAAAACTATTTTCTTCAAAGTGCCCAAATAAATATCTATGGTCATGCATTTCATATCGGGAGATAACATGGATTGCATGATAAAAATGCAAATTCGCATATTGTAATTTTATTTTTATTAAATATGTAGACATCGTATTTTGTCCGGGGTCTTAACTTGTAAAAAAATAATTAGTAGAGTTAAGTGACATTGTATTTTAATTAGGATTTTAGATTTAGAATTAACATTAATTAGGAAATTAAAATTAAAATAGGATTTAGGAATAAAAAAGGAATAACAAAATGAAATAAGAAAATAAAATAAAAATTAATTTTAGGATTAGATTATTAGATTTTTTAGGATAATTATTAGAATTTATTAATAGGAGAGTTGTTATTAGATTAAAATTAGATTAATAGAGTTAGATTAGGATTAATATAGGAATTAAGTAGATAAAATATTAAAAAATAGGAGATAACTAATAGAATAGATTTAGTTGTATTAGGACTCTAACAAATTTGTGGCTATAAAAAGGGATTAAACCTCATGATTTGATTCATTCACAATTGAGCATCTTGGTTTCCAAATTCTTCCCCCAAAACCGATCCACCTTGCCAGACCAGAGCCATCTTTATCACTCACCATAGCTTGCTGCACTTCGCCCTTACTGTCGCTAGTCCTACTGTTGCGGCATTACTGCAGTGTTGTAGTTCTTCTTGGAGTCGTGAAAGCAGGGATGCAAACTTGCTGCCAAGCCTAAGTATGGTACTATCGTGAAGGAAGGGATACACGGGCAAGAATCTTCTCCTAGTCAGCCTCCATTGTCGTGCGCTCCCTGCATCATCACGCTTCGCCATTTACTGCTCCACCATTGACACATTTACTGCACGATTATTTGCACCCACAGAATTGGTTGCTTACTACAATTAAAACGTGGTGTGTCATTCATTTATTTACAACAAGCTAATGGATTTGTTTTAATATGTTAGTTGTTTACGTCTGCCTTGGATTGATTTGGTTACTCATCTTGGTTATTCAATTGTTGGTTTTGATTGTATTATATGTAGTATATATTTTGTTTAATATATTTTTTAAGATTAATTAACTTAATTAACATAATAAGATTAAAATAACATAACTTGACTTAATTAAAAAATTTGAATTAGTTAATTATGGATTTATTTGCATGATTTGTACAATATGATTTGATTTACTTTGCATGATTTAATAATTGGCATGATAATATTTGATTAATATATAGTGAATAAATAATTTGTATGCTGATATGATTTGTTTAGTTTAATTTGTATGATATATTTTATATTTTGTATGTTTAGTATGATAGATGTTAAATAAATAAAATAGTATAAAATAAAATAAATTAAAGGAAAAAATGCAAATAAGAATAAAATAGAATAAAGATTGAATAAGGAAATAATAAAATTATATTAAGAAGATGAATGCAAATTATCCAATGACGAAATTCCAAGAAAGTCAAATGGTACTCCTTGGAAATTTCTAGGTGAGGAGTTTGCTCTAGACTGAACCAGATTGATGGAAGGTTTAGAGTAAATTTTCAATACAATAATATGTGTTTATAGAAATAAATAAAATATAATAATAAAGACAATTAAAATAAAAATAGAAATAGGATATGGAAATAATTTGAATTAAAATATAAAATAGTAAATACAATTAAGACAATAAAAAATAGAAAATTAATAAAGAATTGGGCATAGAGCCAAAATTAGGATTTTCATAATATATTCCGACGACGGAGCCTCTTCAAGCTAGTCAATCGGTACTACTTGAATACTCCTGAGGTGAGGGAATTTACTTATTGTCTGAACCAGATTGATGGAAGGATTTTAAGTAAATTTTCAATATTTTAAGCATATCGAAATTAATTTAAATTAAATTTAGAAGGATTTATTGGGTATAGAGTCAATATTAGGGTTGTCATAATGTATTTAAATGATCCGACGACGGAGCCTCTTCAAGCAAGTCAATCGGTACTACTTGAACACTACTGAGGTGAGGGGATTTACTTATTGTCTGAACCAGATTGATGGAAGGATTTTAAGTAAATTTTCAATATATTAAGCATATCGAAATTAACTCAAAAAAAGGTAAATTTAGAATGACCTAAAGTAGTTGGTACCATTTTAGAATGGGCGTTGTGGGGGTGCTAATCCTTCCCCACACGTAACCGTACTCCCGAACCCTAGATTCTTTAAACGTAGACCAAGCCTTATCTTTAGACATGAATTGGCGACCAATCACACCTTAGGTTTGAATGGTTGGTGGCGACTCCTAGAATTTTAAAGTCTAGCGGTTAGGTTCACGGACCTAGACGTTATGACAAAATACAAATTAATAATTTTTTTATTTTTTTAGTTTATATTTGATACATTATCTGTATATAAATATCATGCATTATCAATCAATTATATCATGACATCTTATTAATTAATAAATTTAATAAAATTTATTTTTAATTTTTAAAATTTTTAAATTTATAAATTAATGAGGTGATGTATTATCATTCATGAATAGAGTTAAACTATTACGCATCAAACTTAAAATCAATTGACAATAAACTGGGAGACCTAACTCTTTTTTTGAAGTACTAGAAATGTCTAATTCGAATATAATATTACACGAAATAAAATATTTCACAGATGTGAGATAACATTGCTTTAACAAGTCCTCATCTTGTATAGACGTAGACATAAAAGCCTTCCACATAACAATCTTGCAAAGGGTAACAGACAAAAATCGTAAAACAAAAAGAAAACAAAACCTGGTTTTAATATTAAGTATCCAAACTAAACAGGGTTTAACTTAAATATAAAACTATAAAGAATAAGGTATTTGACTGATGTGAAGTAATACCACTTTAATCTAGAGTATATCAAATATATTTTTTACTTTAAGTTTTTTCTATTTTCTTTGTTGATCATAATTCATAATTAATTAAAATTTTGACAAATTTTGATAGAATTATTTGAAAGGCTGTTCAAAATAAAATTTATAAAAAATATTTGTCCTGTTTTGATTGGTTGATAATTTCCCATCAAGAATAAAAGAACCAAGAGCTGCTCCAAAAGTCCAAATCAATATAATGTCTATGTGTATGTCTCCCTTTTGCTTCAGCTTAGGAATAGACAAAAACTTAATGTCTTACTCGTGCCATTCATCTTTCGTGGTAATGATTGTTGGTTAAAAATAAAAATAAAAATATAACTGTTGTTGCCAAAAACAACAATAAAAAGTTGCTGACGTCAAATCCTCGATCTTCGCGTTAGTCTGTCTCCAACGAATCTGCGAAATAGGAAAAGTCAGAGGGGCGCAGGGGTTTTCCTCTGCGCGCGCACTCCGATGCTTAAGTCAGACAGGGTTTTGGCAGGGTTTCTGTAGGCAAATAGAGCTCAGGGTTTAAGAATGATACCTGTGACCTATTTATAGGAGTTATTTTGCGCGTAATTACCTTTAAGCCCCACAGCTTAAATAATAACTCAGTGGATCATTTATGGGCCTTCTGAGTCCTCTTTCCTCTTGGGCTTAGATTATTATTTGGCTCAATGGTCTTCAACTTGATTTATAGAAAAACCCAGTAACAATTGATCTAGTCCACATCAATTGCTCCCCACTCTTTTACAAGGTTTACCTTGTGAAAGAGTATATAAAGAATGGGCTTTTTGAATTCTTTTGCTACCCTCTTCCTGGGATTATCACAAGAGTCTTTTCATCTTCACTCGAGGGCTCAACTAGTGGACTTCATTATCATTTGTAGCAGAAACGACTTCGTGTCATCATTTCTTTTGTCAAGTGCCTTCTATTAGCCAAGAGAAAGAAAACCGAATCTGGGTTAAGGCCATGAGGGCACATCGTCAAGAAGTGCCCTAAGCGGATGTATATGTTCTTATCTGGTTTCATCATATGTGGTTTGTACTTGGCATACTCTTGATTGGTTGAAGCGCGATCCAGATGCTGAGAATTTGGAACCTTTTCTGAGGATAGGCACTTGTAAAGATTTACCTGATCTTACCAGCTCTTAGAGGCCTTTTTGTCGACTCGAGATGGTCGAGGTTCTCACAAGCTTTGGACGAAGATTATTTAGATAATCCAGAGACTAATTTTCCTAAGGATCAAGCTCTTGACATTATAGCACCTCGGGACGCATATGCATGAGTGCCTATTAGTTTCGATACTCCTTTTAATGCAGAAGTTATTCTATAGTGCTCCCCAGCTCTTCTTCTGAAGCACTTACATCTAAAGAAAAATTCGTACTTGGGTATCGCATTATCCTACACTTTATTGCTTGAGGATTTCACAATTTGCCCATCTCGCGTATTTTTCGCTTAGGGACTTTATAGAATGGCCCGTCTCGCGCATTTTTGCTTAGGGACTTTTTATAGAATTGCCCATCTTGCGCATTTTCGCTTAAGGACTTTTTAGAGAACTGCCCATCTCGCGCATTTTCGCTTGGGGACTTTTATAGAAATGATAAGACTATAACATCGTTTTTATATCCGGAATGCCAGCATAATACGTTAAATGCACTTTGTTTATCAATTGTAGCACATATTCATCCGATAAAACGTGCCTCGTATCATACCTCACAACCTGCATACTGCGTGCTCCCCAAGCTTTTATTTGCGACTTTTTGTGTCCAAAGAAGAACTTTTACTGGAGTATTGGTCCTGTCTTGCGTACTATCCGCTTAAGGACTTGTCAGAATATAATATCGTTTATGCCAACATAATACGTTAAATGTAATCTGATAAGATTGTAACGTACCTCGTTTAGAGACTTATTTTTGCTCGTCTCACACCCTTTTGTGCTTAGGGACTTTTGTTTTGCCCGTCTCGCACCTCCTGTGCTTAAGGACTTTTGATTTGTTCGCTTAGGAACTTATTTTTGCCCGTCTCGCGCATTTTTCGCTTAGGGACTTATTTGTGCCCGTCTCGCGTCTTCTTCTCGCTTAGGGACTTATTTTTGCCTGTCTCGCGCATTTTTCGCTTAGGGACTTATTTGCCCGTCTCGCGTCTTCTTCTCGCTTAGGGACTTATTTTTGCCTGTCTCGCGCATTTTTCGCTTAGGGACTTATTTGTGCCCGTCTCGCGTCTTCTTCTCGCTTAGGGACTTATTTTTGCCCGTCTCGCGCATTTTTCGCTTAGGGACTTATTTGTGCCCGTCTCGCGTCTTCTTCACGCTTAAGGTCTTATTTGTGCCCGTCTCGCGCATTTTTCGCTTAGGGACTTATTTGTGCCCGTCTCGCATCTTCTTCACGCTTAAGGTCTTATTTGTGACCATCTCGCGCATTTTTCGCTTAGGGACTTATTTGTGCCCGTCTCGCGTCTTCTTCACGCTTAAGGTCTTATTTGTGCCTATCTCGCGCATTTTTCGCTAAGGGACTTATTTGTACCCGTCTTCTTCGCTCTTCTTCACGCTTAGGGACTTATTTGTGCCCATCTCGCGCATTTTTTTCGCTTAGGGACTTATTTGTGCCCGTCTCGCGTGTTCTTCTATTCCTGCAACATGTCTATCAAACATGGAGGGTTATCATAGTACAGATAAAGATAATTGGCCTTTCGTTTCATAATGTAGTATTTCCAATCAAATGGAACAAGTAAGAACATAATTGCAGCAAATGTTAGAATAATAACAATAAGTTTCTACCGCTTGTACAGTTCCAAGTCTTTGTCTTTGTAGAGTCTGTAAAGTGCAATTGCTTGGACATTCAGCTGTTAATCATGGATCATGCGTTAAGTCGCACCTTGGTTCTTTACTCATAAGGACCAGCAATCTACCTTCGCGAGCTTACCACAAGTTGTTTCTGATCCAACTATGTCGAACTAAGATCTCCCTGGCTTGCTGCCTTATAGGACAGTGGCTAGTGCCTTTCTTTGGACACCTACCTAATATGATCACAACTATTAGAATGGACAAGAAAATTGCAAGCATAATATATGAGGGCACCCATACGTCCTTGCTTGGTCGGTGAGCACTATAACAATGTGCAAGGGACTTCGATGACCTTGCATCCAAGCAATTGGCTGCGCTCATATGTCTCCCACGTGCTTTTTCTAACTCATTAGTAACTAATTCTCATTTCTTGTTATCAATATCAATGCTAATGAGGCATCCTCCTGGCTCCAAGGATGAGTCCGACTTACAAGGTCTGGAGACTTGGATAATCTCGAAGGTCTATGGCTTCCTCAACAGCCGCACAATCAGCCTGGGGTTACTGAGGTTCGTAACCAACCTAGGCTTATCGAAGTGCATAATGAGCCTGAACATGTCGAGGCAGGTAATCAGTCCGAGCCTATCGAGTCACTGCAAGGGTTAGATGGTGACGAGCTCCAATTTTTCGATCTACTACCATTGATCCCTAAGCAGACTCTACGGCTGTGGCTGGGCCCTCAAATGATGCTCCTACTTCTGAAATTGCTCCTCCGGCTCCCCAAGATCCTAGTGTTGATCCTGCAGGTTTGGTTCTCACAGCTTTGATCTCGACGCCATAGGCTGGCACATCCTTGTCTCGTTTAAAGGACTCACGAAGCCGACACACCCTTTATATAGACAAACCCTCTTTCACATGCGTGGTTGTCTTAAGCCACTTCTAGATGGTTGCTAGAGCAGTTCTTGAAAGCTTATGTGTCAGACGATCAACAGATGGGCCGAAGGAAGCTTTTGGACAGTCTGTCGGACTAGGTCTAGTGGATTCTAGATTGTTCCGCTCAAATCTCGCACTTGGGCGTGCGTAGACATCGCCTGCATTGTGCTAACGGGGGAATTTTGTGTATGGGTGCTGTGTTCACCTAATTTTCTTCGCTGTCATTTTATCAAAGTAGGGAGCTTAACGCATGCGAGAGCCCATATCTCATCCAAGGCCTGTCGCTCGTGGGAGCTCCCCTGTCACCCAAGGTCTGTCGCATGCGGGAGACCATGTCTCGCTAAAGGCTTGTCACTCACGGGAGCTCTTGTCTAGCTCACGGCCTGTCACTCTTCTTGGCTTTGAAGTTCAATTTCACAACGAAGAAGATAAGGTTGCCCATTTTGTGAGATCTTCAATAGTGGTCCCTCTTTTTCGCCATTTTGGCATTTGCATGCGTGAGCCACCTCTCACAAAAAGAGTCTGCCACGTGGAACCTTGTCGCCAAAATTTTTCATGTGCGTGCCTGTGCTCGCTGAATTAAGGACATGGTTGTCGCCCATTCCTTGTACTCTGCCGCCAGAGATCTTTCAGGCGACAGGCTGGGCTCTACCCATTTCGTGTACTCAATCACCAGGGAACTTTTGGGCGTTAGGCAGGGCCGTAGCCCACTTCTTGTATTCTGCCGCCAGAGATCACTACCTGCCGCCAAATATGTGACTGGTCATCGCCTCAGCTTTTTCTTTCTCTTCTTTTGTCTTTCCATTTTTTGCGGCACAATACCTTTTATTTTATAGTAGTTAGCGTACCTTTACACCATATAGCTCCCCAAGTTCTTCTTTGAAACAGCGTTGTCATTTCTGTTCAAAGATGAACTTTTTCCCGAGCGTTGTGCTTGATGATGTACAAAGTTGCCTAATCCTTTTTCGCTTTGGCTACCCAAAATGGTTGCCCATAGAGTTTTCTCTCCTAGGTGAGTTCCTATATCGGTTGATAAGGGCTTGCTTGCTTGGGTCTTAGGATGGCTGTATTCTTACTCATTATTCACATCCGTACTCTCGTGGTGGCCACTGGCTCGTCTGACCTTTTGTGTCCTGCCCGGTTTTTGCCGCTCATCTATGTTCTTACACATCTGGGCGAACACGAGGGGGCATCTTAAGTTCTAGCGTGTTCCCTGAGGTCTTTGGTTGGGGATCGCCCAATAGAGCTCTCCTGGACTTACGCTCGCTTGTTCTTAGTTCTTCGTCTAGCTCTTCCCTTTCCTGGGTGAGCTCATCTAGCGTTGTGTGCACGCTTCTGCCAGACCCTCTGGCTTATTCCTTGCTTGCCGATCTAGATTGTTTCTCGCGCCTTAGTGCTTGCTTTACCGGTCGAGCCTTGCTGTGAAGGCTGGGCTGTGGCGTTGGTCATGTAATCGCCGTATGTTACTCAATCGTCAAAAGTGCAAGTGGTCTTGTGCTCGCCACATGACACTACACTCGTAAGCGTTGCTTTGTGCCTTGTGCGCAAGATGCTAGGCTCACGGGAGCCATTCGCTTGTCTAGAATGCTTACAGTGTGACTTTTTCTCACTCGCATGGCTGTCGAATCGCTTTATTACGACATTACTTGTCGAATGTGCTCATCATTACCTTTGACCTATTGTCCTAGCGTACGGAGGATCGATCTGTCGTGGCAGGAGCCCTTCTGTTGTGGAGGTGCCTGTCGTACATTAGCGGACTTGCGTTTTCTTCTCCTCTATGTCTTCGTTCAGCCCCTTTAAGCTGGGCTTCATGCATTTTTTGAGAGCTATGGATATGAAAGTCAGTAAACAAGTGGTGGTTTTGAGTTTGTTGCTGTTCACATTTTTGCTTTCTTTTTCATGCAGACGGTAGCAAACACATTTGCAATGATAGGCCTCGATTTAGTGAAGAACCAAAGCGGGATAGCAAGATGTTGATGGTGAATGGGAGCTTCGGTGATAAGCAGTGGTGCTTGGAGGATGCGGTGATGGGGGTGGTTATGGTGTCAGAGAAGAGAAGGCCAGCGGTTGGACTAAGCTGCTTTGTCGCAAGCGGGAGGCTTCCTCGCCAACACCTATCGCACGCGAGATCCACACCTCACGCCCAAGCATGTCGGCGCTAAAGCAACCCCCTCTCGCCCAAGGAGATGTAGCGTGCTGGAACTGTAGCGGGCGGGAGGCTTCTTCGCCAACACCTATCGCACGCGAGATCCACACTTCTCGCCCATGCATGTTCGCCCGTGGTTGCAGAAAGAGGTCTACCTCTCGCGACAGGCTTAGTGCGACATGATAATCACCTTTTCGCCAAAGATATCTCATGCGGAAGACACCCTTTTGCCAGCAGGCTCCTCGCATATATCTCCCAAGGCCTGTCGCCAGGGGTCTGTCCGGCACGATAGATAGCTCTCGCCTATGCTAAACAGGAGGAGGTCTCTCGCCAAGGGTCTGTCGCATATATCATCCAAGTTTGTCGCCAAAGTCTATTTTACGCGGGAGATGGCTATCGCTCGTGCTAGCAGAAAAGAGGTCTCTCGCCAAAGGTCTGTCGCACATATCGTCCGTCTGTCGCCAGAGCCTGTTTGCGCGAGAGCTAGCGTCTCGCTCAGCTAGTAGGAGGAGGTCTCTCGCCGAGGGTCTGTCGCATATATCATCCAAGTCTGTCGCCAAAAGTCTATTTTTGGCGGGAGATGGCTATCGCTCGTGCTAGCAGAAAAGAGGTCTCTCGCCAAAGGTCTGTCGCATATATCGTCTGCCTGTCGCCAGAGCCTGTTTGCGCGAGAGCTAGCGTCTCGCTCAGCTAGTAGGAGGAGGTCTCTCGCCGAGGGTCTGTCGCATATATCATCCAAGTCTGTCGCCAAAAGTCTATTTTTGCGCGGGAGATGGCTATCGCTCGTGCTAGCAGAAAAGAGGTCTCTCGCCAAAGGTCTGTCGCATATATCGTCCGCCTGTCGCCAGAGCCTGTCTGCGCGAGAGCTAGCATCTCACTCAGTACTGTCTCTCGCCCAATGTAACAAAACCGGCGGCTCTCGCCCAATGCTAACAGGAGAGAAGGCTCTCGCCAGAACTAACAGCTGGAGGTCTCTCGCCAATAGGCCTGTCTGCGCGAGAGAGAGCTCTCGCCTAGGTGACAGGAGGTGTCTCTCGCCTATCGCCCATGCAAATCTCTCGTAGGTCTCTCGTTGGCAATGTCAATACGGTTTACCTTTTTTTTTTTTCGGGGGCTCCGCAGTCAGGGTCATAATTCTTTTCAAATGTGCCTCATTAATAAAACTAAAAGTTGAAATCGCCTCCCGCCCATGCAAGTCTCTTGCCATGCTGTGCCCAATTTTGTGGCGTAATTTGTGCACTCTGCCGCAGCCTACGTACCTTCTCTTCCGCAGATCGTCTTTCACCAATTTTTTATGGCTTTTCTGTTTGTTTCCCACAGACGGCGCCAATTGTTGTTGCCAAAAACAACAATAAAAAGTTGCTGACGTCAAATCCTCGATCTTCGCGTTAGTCTGTCTCCAACGAATCTGCGAAATAGGAAAAGTCAGAGGGGCGCAGGGGTTTTCCCCTGCGCGCGCACTCCGATGCTTAAGTCAGACAGGGTTTTGGCAGGGTTTCTGTAGGCAAATAGAGCTTAGGGTTTAAGAATGATACCTGTGACCTATTTATAGGAGTTATTTTGCGCGTAATTACCTTTAAGCCCCACAGCTTAAATAATAACCCAGTGGATCATTTATGGGCCTTCTGAGTCCTCTTTCCTCTTGGGCTTAGATTATTATTTGGCTCAATGATCTTCAACTTGATTTATAGAAAAGCCCAGTAACAATTGATCTAGTCCACATCAATAACAAAAGGCCAATGAAAGAGCACTTGAATCTAAAAATTTATTTGAGCCAAAATTAATAAACAAAAACACTACAAAAACTAAATATACATGGTACTGGACTTCAATTTTTAACTTTCTTACATATATATCGAGATTTATACGATCTTAGTTTTTTTCAAATAATAATATGTTAATATATTTATAATTTTTATAAAATATTTTTCACAATGATAAAAATTGATTGATAGAAATTATTATTTTTTATCAACTAAAATAATGAAATTATTAATTATTTTAAATATATTTTATTTACGTATGATAACTCATTATATTATCAATAAAGTTTAAAAAATTTTATAAGATAGTTTTCTTTTTATATTTTTTAATGTCTATTAAATATTCATTTATACTGATTTCTAAATTTGATTTTTATGGATTAAATCTTATGCTTTTATGATTTTTTTTGGCTAAGTTTTGCATCGCGGGTAGTATTTCATTTTTTATGTCTTTATGTTTATTATCTTGACTTGTATTTTAATTTTTATGTTGCAGAAGGACTAGGACTAACCTGCTACAAGTGTAGTCCAATAATCAAAATTCGAGGAGGAATAATAGATTTTGAAAACCATAAAAACAAGAAAAATCGATTATTCAACGTGAGAAGAATATGTAATTATTGAACGAGAGAATAATATGTAAAAAATTTTACAACTTACCAAATCTATTTAAAAAAAAAATTGTATCAAATGTTGCTGCAATGTCAATTGGTAAAGAAAGCAACTGTTCTGACTGATGCTGAAGCAGCTCTGACACTATAAACAACTCTATTCTAACTATGATTTTAGACAATAACCTTTTAGCTTTACGTCAAACTTGTTGTATGAGCTCCTATGACTGCTCACTTGAATTTCAAATAAAAAAGAAACACATACTCAAAGGAAACAAAATGAACCTATGACTGCTCACTTAAATTTCAAATAAAAGAGAAACACATACTCAAAGGAAACAAAATGAACTTATTAGTCTATTATTCAGCATTGTTGGCGAGCACAACTGAAGGTTTTGATTTCTTTTAACTACAAATGAATGCAAAGTGTATACTAAGTGAAATCTTAAAAATAATTTTTGTTACTTTATTTATATTTTTAATGTTCAAAATAATAATTTAAAATGTTAAATAAGCATCCAAATAATTAAGTTTTAATTTACTGTCAAAAGTTACTAGAAGTAATTCAATTTTTACACATATTATTATTATTATTAATTAACTATAGTTGCTGACTTATTCTGATACGAAATAGAGTGTTTATGTTCTCAGATCTTCACTAAATGTAAATATTGAAATTATTATCATAATAAAAAGTAATGAAATTTTCATAATTAATGGTAATAACTAGTTGGGAGCATTTCTAAAATTATAACCCATTTATCAACAAAAACTGATTTAATTAAAGGTATTGCTTCACAAACCATCGAAATATCTCCATAAGAACCATTTCTAAAATGTAAAATAGGTTCTAGCATTTTGGATTGTAAGACTGTCTTGCAATGAAATCAAACCAGAGCAATATGATTTCGACAAGGCTTTATGGTAAAGTTTTCTAAATCTGGTTGGTGGTTGCTCTTTTCTAGGTACAAGAAAAATATTAGATAATTGTGAATGGGGATGTGATTGACGTGAGACAACATCTTTAGCCTTAATTTGGCAAGCTTGATTTTTGGGAGATGTCAACTACAATGAAGATTAAATATTTTATTTGATTCTGTTTTAATTTCCAATGCAATTAGCGGCAAATAATGTTATCAGTTTCCAAAAGTATATTGCTGAGAAACTCCATAAGTAGCATGTTCTAGACTCAAAGTCATCATCATAATAATAAGCAAGTTTATTTTAGAATCTTTAGTTTCTTTACCTCTTGCGACTATAGTGTATAGCGCAACTCTAAGCGGTTTTGTTAAATCTTTTACTACGTTAGTGATTATTTAGATTCGAACTCAAATTTTACTATATATTATAATTTTTCTTTAACCACGTGATCAAAATATTGTTGACTTCGTTGTTGGTTGCTAGATGGATACCTAGTGACACCTTGCTAAACTTAACCCAAAAAGGAAGCCTTAACCATCTAGTTGATCTAAAACTTCAGTTTACCATTCATAGCCTGTGAGATGACAGCTGCAAAAAGTTCTGGTTAGAAATGATCCTCTGCTGCAGAGAAAATCCTTTAACCAGGAAGGAATGGAATGGTAAATCATTGGTCTGCTTATGCATAACGCGAGGATTTGTTGGATGGATATGGCTTAGTCTTGTGGAATGAATGGTTGGTTGGTCCTTTAAGCGCTTATTGGTTTAGTGTGATGGTTAGGTTTCGGTCTCTTGCTGCTTTTTGACTATAGGATATTATTATGGACAGCACTGGCAGTCTGGCACGTCACCCTACTTTCCTATTTTTTTAATCTGTGGTCAGCTGCAATTGGCGGCGAGTGAAGCCCATATCAGTAGTTCATATCTTGATGAGTAGGAACACTCGCTGACTTTTCTTTACACTCTTCTTGATTATTTCTTATGTCTTATGGGCCATCTTAAGAGAAGGCAATTATTTGCGAGTCTTGCCAATATCTTGAACAATAGCTATGGTGTATTGATATTCAAGGGCACACAAAAGAACACCAGAGAAATTTAGTAACTTAGTATCTTGAAACTCTCTGGGGTGGGTTCTTAATCAAATGAGCCGTACTTTTCTGCATGTTGATGTTAGAATATGAAAATTAGTGAAAATGAGTTAATGGTTTTATCTTGTGATATCAGATTGCAGATGTATGGTCATGCGGGGTTACCTTGTATCTATTGCTCATGTCCTTTATTGGTTCATGCAGAGAATTCTGAGTGTCCAGTAGGCCATTCCTGATTTTGTCCAAATATCTCCCAAATGTCGACATCTGATTTCAAGGATCTTTGTTGCAGATCCTTCAGCCGTGAGTATTTTCTGCTTTCTGCCATTTCAAAATTTTCCAGTTAACTTCTTATTTTGGGACGTGAACAGCCAAGAAAGGGAAGAGAGAAACAACTGTGGTAACTTTTGGCTACTACCATTATCTCAAAGTGATTTAGCCTCCTGATAATGGAGTCTTCTCTGTGCAGAGAATTACAATTCCAGAAATTAGAAACCACGAGTGGTTCTTGGAGAATCTACCTCCAGAGCTGATAGACAAAACATGATGCGTAACCTGTTTGAGGAGCCTGATCAACCTATGCAGAGCACAGAGACGATCATGCAGATGATGCTGAGGCCACCATCCCCGCTGCAGGAGCCAATGGCTTAAACCATTACATGGTAGACTCCTTGATGACTATGACGACATGGATGACCCGGATTCTGAATATGAGCTTGATTGTGATTGCAGTGGCAAGATGATCTATGCAATGTAATATGTGTTAGTATATCTCCACATATTATGGAAATAAATATTTGGTTGACCAATTCTAAATATGATCCATAATTTCACGTTGAATCTCAACTCAATATTTGACTATTAAAAGCACGATTTTATTATGGTTAAAAAGTGATTTTATTGCCATAATTAGCATACTCTCGTTAGTAATAAAAGAGAGCTTCTTTCGGTCCCCAAATACGTTAATATCAAAAACACAAATATCATCTAGTGACGTTTTGAGTGCTTGGAAGACTTGAAGGGTATAATAATTTTGTCGTCAAGTGCTGATATCAATCAATACAAATTCTACAGAGGTGCAATGGCTGGAGGTTAGATCTTGTCGCTGCCGCTTTTATTTGTTTAAGATGTTTCATATTGTGTAAAAGCATGTTAAGTTTGTATGATATACTTACATTTGGCATCAGAGCATGCAAATAATCTCTGTCTTGCATGAAGAAAGTATTCTGTAATTTTGTCATTCTGCCAAAGCTGGTTTTCAGTCGGGTTGAAAAACTAGTTTGCAGAAAAATCTGGTAAAGAAGATGAATTAGGGGCGTGAATTACAGACGCCCAATATTGTGTGTGGGTGCTACAGCGTACCCCTTGTTTCTGTTCTTTAAAACCGGTTTCAAACTTTACTTGTATCCCTGCTTTTAATTTTTGACGTTACATAAACCAAATTGTCAGTTTCATCTTTGGCCACTATTCTCATTTTATGTTAGAGTGGGCCACTAACGTTTGAAGGTTGGAGCCTTTAGTATTATTGTTTTTATTATTTTATTAATTTTGGGTTTATGGGTTCTTTTTTGTCAATTTGATTGAATGAGCCATTAAATGTTGGGCTCATTTTATTTTTGGGCTATCTTCATGATTTTTAAAATGGCCACTTTACTTTTATGGGCTTCTAATTTATAGTTGGGCAATTTGTTTAGGTTTTAAAGATTTAATTGTTATGGGCAAAAAAATAATTTTTGTTATGTGCATTTATTTTTGCTATTTAGTATTAAATTAATTTTTGACAAAAATTTGAAATCTCATAATATTTAAGATTTTCATGAACTATGTAAATTTTCATAAATTCGGAATTTATGAATTTTTTGTATAATTTGAACATTGCAAATAATTCATAAATAAATTGTCGAAATAATCATGAAAATTTATTGATTTGCCAATATTATGAGAACTTAAATTTGGATGCTATTTGTGCTTATTATGAATGTATATAATTTGTTATTTTTATATACTGTGGTTAACTTTAAGCACATGAAGCTAAGTTTGTTCATATTATTTGGAATTAAAATTGCCTTATGTTAATTGCAATTTTAAAATATGAATAAAACTTTGAATTTTACCAATATGTCTAAGTGATTTATAATTTATTTAATTAAGGTTTAGCCACAACAACCTTAATTAAGTAAAATTATATTTGTAAAAATCACATAATGGTATTAGACATAAATTGTAATTAGTTATAAAGTTATAATAAATTTTATCCCACATGAATTTTTATTATAATTTTATAACTAATTAGGATAAAATATCAAATTAGTTTCTTGATTTACCCATAGAGATTAGGAAATGATATAATTTAATAGTTTTATCATAATGATATGAATATATTAGAATTAGAACTTTAGCTCACAGGCAAGTTTTATGTCTGAGATTCATAATTGATTAATAAAATATGTTTACATTGGTAAACAGAATTAAGTTTGCCTCAAAAAAAATTCTAGATACATAAGTATGTGTTTTTCTATACGTAGTGTTTCCTCAGGCTAGTATTAACCTAGAAGTTCCCGAGCTGAATGGAAAGAACTACAAGGTTTGGAAGGAGAGAGTTCTCTTCCAATTAGGGTGCATGGATATAGACTATGCTATAAGAAAAGACGAGCCCATATTGACTGAGACCAGCACCCCTGCTCAAGTAGCTTTACATGAATGCTGGGAGCGATCCAATCACCTTAGTGTCATGTATATAAAAACAAAAATATCTGCTGGGATACGTGGTTCAGTCAAACAACATACCAACGTTAGGACCTTATTGAAGGCCATAGATGATCAATTTGTCACTTCAGACAAAGCGTTGGCCAGCACCCTAATAATGAAGTTCTCATCAATGAGGCTCACCAATGTCAAAGGAGTGCGCGAGCACATAATGACCATGAGAGATATAGCGGCCCAACTCAAGAAGCTAGAGGTGGAGATGTCTGAGTCTTTTCTTGTGCATTATATATTGAACACTCTACTAAAGCAGACGGACCATTCAAGATATCCTACAACACACATAAGGATAGGTGGACCATCAATGAATTGATGACCATGTGTGTTCAAGAGGAGGGAAGGCTGCTTATGGAATCGGGTGAAGGTGCATTTTTTGCAAGCCAAGAGAGACCAAGGATCGAGCCAAGAGCAAGGGAAAAGGGAAAATCCCTGCCCAAGCTGACATTAATAAAGAGTCCAAGTGTTTCTTCTGTAAAAAGAAGGGACACATGAAGAAAGACTGTGTCAAGCTTTAGCAGTGGCTCGTTAAGAAGGGTAATCCACTCTCATATGTTTGTTTTGAATCAAATATGGTTGAGGTTAATCATAACACATGGTGGATTGATTCTGGATCTACAATTCATATTTCGACTTCCTTACAGGGTATGACAAACCTAAAGAAGCCAGTGGGAAATGAGGAGAGCATCTATTCGGAAACATATGCGCTCGCATGTTGAAGGCGTTGGAACGTGCACTTTAGTTCTTAGGAGTGGTTTTGTTTTGCAATTAGAAAAGACCTTTTCTATTCCTAGTTTCTCAAGAAATTTAATCTCTATTTCTAGGCTGGTACCTTATGGATATTCCTTTCAATTTTCAAATAAATCAGTATTGATATATTTTAAGTCTGATATTGTTGGGAATGGTACCTTATGTGATGGTATTTTCTCTATTGATTTGCAAAATGAACTGCTCATAACGCCTTGCATGTTCAAACTGGCACTAAAAAATGTGTTATGAATGAGGACTCCTTCACATTATGGCACCGGAGATTAGGTCATATCTCCATAAATAGAATAAAGAGATTGGTAAATGACGGAATACTTAGTATTCTCGATTTTACTGATTTCGACACTTGTGTGGATTGCATTAAAGGTAAGCAAACCAACAAGTCTAAGAAAGGTGCCAATAGGAGTTCAACCATATTAGAGATCATACATTCTGACATATGTTGTCCAGACATTGATGCATATGGTCAGAAATACTTCATCACCTTTATTGATGATTACTCGAGGTTTATGTATCTCTACATGCTTCATAACAAGAACGAAGCATTAGACGCCTTTAAAATCTTTAAGGCTGAAGTAGAGAAACAATGTGGAAAACCCATAAAGATAGTAAGAACTAATAGAGGTGGGGAGTATTACTGTAGATACACTGAAGATGGACAAGCACTTGGACCATTTGCTAAGTTCCTTCAAGAAAATGGGATTGTTGCCCAATATACCATGCCTGGTTCACCGGATCAAAATGGTGTTGCAGAAAGAAGGAACCGAACTTTGATGGAAATGGTGCGTAGTATGCTTAGCAACTCGAAGTTGCCTAAGTCCTTGTGGATTGAAGCTCTTAAAACGGCAGCGTTTATATTGAACCAGGTTCCAACCAAGGCTGTTCCAAAGACGCCTTTTGAATTATTCAAAGGTTGAAAACCGAGTTTGCGTCATATGCGCGTTTGGGGATGCCCTTCTGAGATAAGAGTTTACAACCCACAGAAAAAGAAACTGGGTCCTAGGACCATAAGTGGGTATTTCATTGGATATGCCGAACGGCCCAAAGGCTACAGATTCTATTGTCCATCTCATAACACTAGAATTGTGGAATCAAGGAACGCCAAGTTCTTGAAAATGACTTAGTTAGTGGGAGCGATCAATCTCAAGAACTAGTTTCTGTGAGAGATCAACCCTCTAACTCGAGTCAAGGATTGGTTATCATGAATAATGTCCCTTTAGTACAACTGGACATTGAACAACCAATCATTGAAAATCCACAATTAGTTGATAACTTACCAGTAGACGAGGCTCCTCTGGATACACCAGAATTGAATGAGCAACCAGTTGAACAACATGATCCTTCGGAGAATGTTGAACCAACATTAAGAAGGTCTACTAGGGAAAGGAAATCAGCTATTCCTAGTGATTACATTGTGTATCTACAAGAGTATGATTTCAATATTGGGCCCGTTAATGATCCAGAGACGTTTTCACAAGTCATGAACATCAAATAATCAAAACTTTGGTTCGATGCTATGAAGGATGAGATGGATTCGATGGCATCTAATGGAGTATGGGATCTTGTCGAGTTGCCTAATGGGGCCAGGGCTATAGGCTGTAAATGGGTCTTTAAGACCAAGACTGACTCATTAGGCAACATTGAGCGTTATAAGGCAAGACTCTTAGCCAAAGGATTCACTCAAAAGGAGGGAATCGATTACAAGGAGACCTTCTCTCCTGTATCTAAGAAAGATTCTCTACGCATCATAATGGCGCTTGTTGCACATTTTGACTTAGAGTTGCAACAAATGGATGTGAAAACGGCATTTCCCAATGGTGATCTAGAGGAAGAGGTTTACATGAAACAACCTAAAGGTTTTTCCTCTAGTCATGGTGAGCATTTGGTCTGTAAGCTGAAGAAATCCATATATGGGTTGAAACAAGCTTCCCACCAATGGTATCTAAAATTTCATGAAGTCATCTCTTCATTTGGTTTCGTTGTGAACATCATGGATCAATGTATATACCAGAAGGTCAGTGGGAGCAAGATTTTTTCCTCGTGCTATATGTGGATGATATTTTGCTTGCAACCAATGATAAGGGGATGCTACGTGAGGTGAAACAATTTCTTTCTAATAACTTTGATATGAAGGATATAGGTGATGCATCTTATGTCATTGGCATTAAGATCCATAGAGACAGACATAGAGGTATATTAATTCTATCACAAGAAGCCTATATTAATAAAGTCTTGGAAAGGTTCAGAATGAAAGATTGTTCACCAAGCCCAGCTCCTATTGTGAAGGGTGACAGGTTCAATTTGAACCAGTGCCCGAAAAATAATCTTGAGCGGGAACAAATGAAGAACATTCCATATGCCTCAGCTGTTGGAAGCATTATGTATGCATAGGTTTGTACCAGGCCTGATATTGCTTTTGCTATGGGAGTGTTGGGTAGATACCAAAGTGACCCGGGGATGGACACTGGAGAGCTGCGAAGAAGGTGCTTAGATATTTTCAAGGCACTAAGGATTACATGCTTATGTATAGACGGACTGATGAGTTGGAAGTGATTGGCTACTCAGACTCAGACTTTGTTGGCTGTGTTGATACCCAGAAATCAACATCCGGTTACATCTTCATGCTTGCCGGTGGAGCTGTTTCATGGAAGAGTGCTAAGCAGACACTGACTGCCACTTCTACTATGGAGGCCGAGTTCGTTTTCTGTTTTGAGGCTACCTCACATGGTGTATGGCTTAAGAGTTTCATTGGTGGGCTTAGAGTTGTTGACTCCATATCTAAGCCATTGAGATATATTGTGACAATTCAGCTGCGTATTCATGGCTAAGAACAATAAGAGTGGAAGTCGAAGTAAGCATATCGACATTAAGTACTTAGCCATTAGAACGTGTTAGAGATAAAAGAGTGGTCATTGACGTTAGCACTGAATTGATGTTAGCTGATCCTTTGACTAAGGGCATGCCACCGTTTAAATTTAAGGATCATGTGGAGAGAATGAGACTTGGTCCCACATTTTGATTGTAATTGAAACTCTTATTAATAATAATATGAAGAAGACATCTTCTCTGGAGCTGGTGCAGTTGTTTTCGGCATATCAACCTGTGAATAACCAGCTGCAGAGAATTTCTGGTAGAGTGCCTGGTAAGGATCAAATGGAAAGACTATAGTCATATGCACAATGCTGGTCTCAAAACTATCATGGTCCATTGTGTCCACTATGTTCATAGCATGAAAACTTTTACAAATCTATGGAAGAAATTGATTTTTAATACTACTTCACTAGGCAAGGATCACTGGAAAACGATTCTATGTTGCATTTTGGCATTGGTCGTTTTCTTTGTGCTTGGTTCTGTTGTCTAACTTGTGTAGTAAGTGCCTAGGTTTAACATAGTCTTAGACCATAAACAGAATACTGAATTGATGATCAATATCAACCAAATCAAGGTTTTATTATTATACTTCTTTTTATTTTGGTCCGACTGAATTTCATTACAAATTTCTTTAGTTAGTACTGATTTCTGCCGCTTCATGTCCCAAATTAATTTTGTACGCTCTAAAGTTAGTAACACAAACAGCAAATTCCATAACATTTTCCTCTTTGGTCTGACTAATTTGATCTATTTGAGCTGATCATCAACCGGTTGCAAGCATGCATGAAGGCTGCGAAATACATTAAGAAAAATTACAGAAAGCATCCTGAAAATCAAGACTTGAGCTAGCCTAGCTACTACTCTGCTTTCTTCTTTTTCTTGTTTGACAATTTTATTCTTCATCTTCCTCATCACCTTCTCATCAAAGGTTTCGTAAAATCTGCTCAGTTGAGCCTTTACCCTCTCTCCACACCTCTTTATTTGGTTCCCATAGTTCACATATATCACAGGAACTGTCATCACCATGTTAATACCTGCAAGAAATCCAGTCAGAAAATTAAAAAAAAAAAAGCAAAACAATGTTTCATTGGAAAGAAATAGAATTATATTTGTTAAACATCTGATCTAAAATCAATAAATAATAGAAAATGACTTAAATATAAGACAAAAAAAAACTTAATATTTAGCCGATTTGAGATAAGATCACTTAACAAACCCCACCACATATAAACAGAGATATAAAATGTGAGATAACATCTCACTTTAACATATATAAAATGTGAGATAACATCTCACTTTAACATATCTTCATCATGTGCAATTACAAATATAAAAATTAATAGACATGAGATAACATCATTTTAACAAAATTTCATTTTACAAACCCCATCACGTATAAACAGAGATATAAAATGTGTCTTCATCATGTGTAATTACAAAACATCATTTTAACATATTTTTATTTTATGTAAGTAAAGGTGTAAGTAAAGATATAAAAACTAAACATGTGAAAATCTTGAAAAAAATAATAACTAAAAATCACATAACAGAATATGAACTTTAATACTAAGTTAGAGTGTTAGACATTTAGCTTAAAATCAGTTGATAGTAAAAAAATTATTCAACTTGAACATAAAATCAAGTAAACTCAATGTAACACAACTTTAACAATACCAACAGAGGGAATTGTAGTCCAATTATATTACCTATGTAAAGAAATGTTAGAAAATCGAAGAAGCTTCCGACATAGGACAGTAACAACAGCCCAGCAATTGTTCTTGCAAACACAAACCAATCTCCCTCTACAGTCACATGGAACATCCATCTCAACACCTCTTCAAAAACTGTTCTACAAGTGTTAGTAATCTCCAAGGCAGTGTGTTCCGATATTTCCATGTCGGACAAGTCCGGCAGCTCTCTAACAACACATTCAAAATCCAAATGATTAGTCTTTTTTTCTTTTGTTTTTCCAATATGAAAAGTAAGGGTGAATTAAGAACTTACTTGCCCAGATGCCTCAGTACATTTCCCCAGAGGAAGAGCGAAGCAAAGATGAAAATGGCCAACCATGAAGCGACAGTGATGAAGTTGAACTCATAAACTTCCAGCAATATCCATGTTGCTGTTGCAGCGAGAAGAACAGTGGCGCTCAGCTTCTTTCTCCGCCAAAGAATTATGTCTCTGAAAGTATGCGAAGATGGTGGTGTGGCAGACATGCTTATGATTGAATTTGAAACGAGAAAGCTAAAGATTTCTGAAAGAAAGTCTTCTGGCTGCCTCTTTCTTTCTGTTTTCTTTAATGGTTAGAATTTTGAAGTAATTAATTGTTTAATTGCTGAGAAGATCGTGAAGAAGAAAGAGGAGTTGGTTGTTGTATGTACACGCGCAGAAGTAGAGAGAGACGTGGAAGCCATGCAGCTCTCGTGGCAGATTAAGCTTCAGCTCAGATTCTTTTACAGCACACAGCGCCGAATTCTTCCTTCTATTCTGTTCTATGGACCGTTGTCGACTGAGTATCTATGTCCAAAACCTTCTGATAGGATTAGGAAGAGACAACAGCCCATAGTTTTCACTTTTCATTGAAATCTTTCTCAGTCTCACGAGGAAAATCTGGCGACTGCAGGGCCTTAGGCCCGATTGTAGTAGCATCCATGGCATTTACTCTAAGCTATTTGAACAATCATTCAGTCTTTCCCTGCACAAGAGAGGTGTTTGTGGGCCGGATGGATCCAGCTTCGGTTGAGGTTTGATTCAATTTAATTTTTTGTTTAAAGTTTTTTATGTAGAACGAATTAATAAGTTTTGTTCCATCTTAGTCTATCTAAACATTATTAATTTTTTAAAATTAAAAAATCAAAAAATATAAATGGCATACAATAATTATAGATATAACACAATAAATTCAAATAATTTTTTGTAAAAAAATAAAAAAAATCTAAATTATCCTAAGACAACACAAATAACCTTTTTACTTAACACATCTCAATTTTTTTTTAATTTTACAAAATATAAATATCATATTGTAATCAAATACAATTAATTATAAAAAAAAATAAAACTGACCGAATTTGGTTAAGTTTAAACTTTAAATAATAAACTTAAATCTAACTTAGTATTTTATCGAATCTCAATTTTAAAATTCAATATCATTTAATAAAACTAATACTTATATACCACATCGCATATATATATATATATAATAATATATAATAATTGCACAACTGTCTTCCACCACATCGCAATTTGGCGGTGCTCGGTGGAAATCCTTGTGGTTCCCACCACCTCTTTTGTCCAACATCTCGCGTCACATCTCATCATTCAATTTTGTTTTTAGGTGAAAATCTCATCATTCAATTGACCTTTTACTACCTACCTCCCTTTCTGTCTTCTACTTGTATTTACAGAATACTCAAAGGATTATAATAAAATTTGGACCAAAAAAGAAGAAGAAAGGATTATAATAAAAATGGTTATAATTGTATGAATTTATTGAATAATTTCTAACATTAATATCATATAATAAAATATAAAAATGACTTTTATTTTTGAATAAAATTTGAAAATTTTTATTTGGGTATTGTGTCTATACACAACTTAGATAAATAAATGTTATTATTATTTTATATATAATGAATAATAATATATTTTTTTATCATAATATTGTTATTATTCTTATATATATTATATCAGAAATAAATAATTGGATTGGTATGCAATTGGTTGACTTGATCTTATCTAGTTTTTGAATTTAAGATTTTGAATTAGTGGAAGAAGAATGGCGGCAATGACTAGGGAGACATAGTTCCTAATGGAACCCATGTGCCCAAATTACAAATCTATTTCAATATATAAAACTAAGGTTTTATAAAAATATTATAATAAGAATAATAATAACAAAAAATATAGTTTAATTATGTTTTAACGACACATGACATTTGACATAAAAAATTTTAAAATCTGAAATTAAAAAAATATGTAAGTTTTTTTCAATTGCTGTCGGCAGAAGATAACTGCTAGTTTTATATTCATGGCAATTGGCAACATTAAATTGAAAAAACCTGTTAAATTTGTTGGAGTTTTAAGTTTTGTTTAGTAAGAAGGATCGAAAGAAATGAAGATGAAAAATTTAATAATTTAGTAATTAAGTTTTATAATTATTTTTTATTTTATAACTTAATTATTAGATTAATAAATTTTTTATTTTTACTTTTTTCTAATTTTTTTTTTTACAAAATAAAGTCTTAAGGAGGCAGGCAGCTAACATACTAACAGATAACTAACAAAACCTAGTAAAACAGACAACCAGTCTTTCAACTTGCTCAAATAAGATTCCTCAACTTTCACATAAACTGCATCCATGATCATTTTATTTTAATTTCTTTTTCATACGGATACAATGGATGGGATGGGATGGTTTTATTAGCTACCTATTCACCAAATAAAGAAAAAAAACTAAAGGATTTATGACATATATATAGACTGTCAGTTTCAAGCCAGAGCTATAAATTTATGTACGAAGAGGCTTGTTACTAACAAAATTTTAAAAAAAAATATTTTTTTTCAAAAGTTTTAAAATCGTTATTGTTGAAAGTAATGTAATGATATATATTAATGTATTTATATCTACCTAATAAATCTGATGCCATTATTATGTTTTGTACAATTTTTTAATATAATTATAAATATTTTTATTCGTTTTATAATTTAAGATTAATTTTATTTGAATTAAAAATAATAAATGATAAAATTATTTTATAATAACGATTTTAAATTTTAAATTATATCTAAATACATGAAAAAATTTACTTATACTTTTTCAATATAACAGCTAAAGGTTAGAAGATTGCAATATTATTTTATTTCTTCAAGTAGTTAAAACAAAATTTGATTTTTATAACAAAAAACAGCAAGTACCAAGACCTACATAATTGAGCTTTTTTTAAAATTTTTTTCGACATCATAACACTGTTAATGGAAGAAAAATTTTGGGAATATTCACTTACAATTTTCAAGAAAAGGGGATAAATATTAATATTTATTAGATAGAGTAAAAAAAATTTAATTTTTTTAAAATAAAATTTTAAGCTCGAATTTTATGAATAAAAAAATAACATTGAAAGAGTTTATCTTATATCAAATTGGATTGTATCTCAATTTTGAATTAAATGAAACTTAAAATAACATTAGAATATAAAAAAATTTCAAAAAAAGATAAGGGGATAAATAATATATCCAAATTCCAAAAATAGCTGATTTTTTTAGAGTCAAAGAAAAAAAAAAAAAAGAAAAAAAAAAAGAGTCTAATCAATAGAAGGATTACAGGAAGGCAATTCTTTTATTATTATTATTATTTAGAAAAGAAGTGAAGAGTGAAATTAAGTTTGCGCTGGAAGCAATAATCATAACGCGGAAACGCGTGAAATGTGGTTGCTGCAACCTTTTGTAGTTTGAAATAGTGTTACAGATCATAGGATGAATTTACTGTAACAAAAAAAAAATAGATAGGATGAATTTACGTTAAAATATTAGTAAAAAAATAAAGGTGCACTGCACCAGTATTTGGTGTTAGCTTTTTCCCGCTTCGGTTCTTATAAAAACTCCGCACATCCTTAGATTGAGATCTCAAAATAGTTTGCTTTCCGGGGAGTCTGAAACCGGGTAAGTTTCTCTTACAATAATATATTGTGAATCTGACAACCCATTTCTGTCAGGCTTTCTAGTTTACTAGCTAACAGTTCGTGGTTTGTTTATGTTCAGTGACATTCAGATATGGGAAAAGCAGTCTTGCTTCATTTGGTTTTTGGAGTTTTGGCTGTTTTGGGTGTGTCCCTGGTGAATGCTGAAGACCCATATTTTTATTACACTTGGACTGTTACTTATGGCACTCGTTCTGTTCTTGGAGTTCCCCAGCAGGTTGGTTTAATATGAAGTCGGTTTTTGGAATGTTGAAAGTAATGTGCTTTGATCTGATCTGACCTGATGGGGTTACTAAAAAAGTTTTGATTTTTGTTGTTTTTGGAAGGTTATTCTAATCAATAATCAGTTTCCTGGACCAAAGCTTGATGTGGTGACTAATAACAACATTATCTTGAATCTCATTAACAAGCTTGATCAGCCTTTCTTGTTGACATGGTGGGTTCTTTTTCTTTCTCTTTCTCACACATTGGTTCTTCTGATTTTACACTTTGTTTCTCTGCTTTGAAACCCTGAGTTCCTGTCCTGAGCCTCTTGCTGCTTTTCCTGCTCATGAATCCCGGAAATGATGGGAAAATCAAGTTTCCTGTAAATTAGCTTCATTTCAATTTTGTTGAAATGTCGATGAAAATGACTGAGTGTTTTGTTTAAACCCTAAATTTGCCATTAGTTTTCCATGTTCAGTTGATTCTGCAATTCTAGATTCATGACATTGTCAAATGATAATGAGGGCTTGTTTTAATCACAACAGGAATGGCATCAAGCAAAGGAAGAACTCATGGCAGGATGGAATGTTGGGAACTAATTGCCCTATCCCTCCAAACTCAAATTTTACCTACAAGTTCCAGGCCAAGGATCAGATTGGGTCTTACACATATTTCCCATCAACTCTAATGCACAGAGCTGCTGGAGGATTTGGAGCACTCAATATATATCATAGAAGTGTGATCCCAATCCCTTATGCAAACCCTGATGGAGATTTCACTTTGCTTGTTGGTGACTGGTACAAGACCAGCCATAAGGTTAGTTTTCACAGTTTTATTTTTTCTCCCAATAGACATTGTTCTTCAATTAGTGTTTGATAACTTTTATAAAGGCACGCAAGTTATGAAATGCTTGTTATCATTTTTGCAATGCCGAAGCAGTGTTTCAGGATAAGAGAATTTCGGTTGGGATTTGTCAGCCTGACTAGCTCCAATGGTTGAGCTTTTGAGTTTTGAGCCAATTCTATTTGGAATTCTGCACCTAGTCGCCCAAAGCATTACATAATACAAACATCTGAATGAGCTGCTAATGCATTCTCTCTAGTTAAAGCTTGTTTCTTGTTTGTGATACCTTTCACCACCATGATCCGTTTCATCACCATGATCCGAAACAAATCATTTCTTGTTCATTTTCTTTCTGGTAAATCTTTGTGCTGCATTTTATAATCAAGATTGGACTGGAGATTAGATGTAAAATTGGAAACCAACTGGACGGTTAACTGTCTTGAATTAGTTTGTGCTGCTCCAAGTTGTCTTATTGTGCATGTTGGTGGGCATATTGTTAAGAAAAATTATCCTATACACTGTCAGTGGAGTTTTTTAACTCCACAAGCGGGATTAAGATGATGACATGTGTCTCATTTTATTTTCTTAATATTTTTAAAAGACACATGTCATCATCTTAATCCTGCTTGTGGAGTTAAAAAACTCCACTGACAGTGGATAGGATAATAATCCTATTGTTAATTAATGGATGGTAAACATATGTGAACACCGACAAGTTTATAAGTTCTAAAGCTGCATTTTTCTTGGAAGGGCTGTTTCTATGAATATTTTTACCTTCTTGCCATGAACGAATTGGTTTCCTTCCATGTGTACTTCACTCATATATATCGTTTACTCTTTTGCAGACATTGCAGCAATCTCTGGACTCAGGAAAATCTCTGCCCTTTCCTGATGGAGTCCTTATAAATGGCCAGTCTCAAACTACCTTTAGTGGAGAACAAGGTCATCCTTTACTTTAATTAATAATAGCAATCAAGTTTTCTCGCTTAATTCGTAGCATTTTTATTTATTCATTCAACACAATTCATTTGAAGTCTTCCCATATTTTTAACAAAAGGGAATCATGCCTTTACTGAATAAGTTTTATTTGTGGTGTTTCAGGCAAAACTTACATGTTCAGGATCTCGAATGTCGGATTATCCACCTCACTGAACTTCAGGATTCAGGGTCATCCAATGAAGCTTGTTGAGGCTGAAGGATCTCATGTGATTCAGAACTTATATGACTCTCTTGATGTACATGTGGGCCAATCTGTGACTGTCTTAGTAACCTTGAATCAGCCACCAAAGGACTACTACATTGTTGCATCCACAAGATTTACTAAGACTGTTCTAACTGTGACTGCAGTGTTACACTATGCAAACTCGCAAACCCCTGTTTCTGGACCCCTTCCAGCTGCTCCTGCATCCGATTTTGATTGGTCAATGCAACAGGCGAGAACATATAGGTACTTGTCAATGGAAGATCATATATCCTTTTGTGATTGATGCACTACTTTCATGAATTCAATTTATTCAGTTTAAAGGTGATCTTATTTGATTCTTGTTCCTTTGTTTTCTTGAAGATGGAATTTGACATCTAATGCAGCCAGGCCTAATCCTCAGGGTTCATTCCATTATGGAAAGATAACACCAACTAAGACAATTGTTTTGGCTAACTCTGCACCTTTAATAAATGGAAAGCTGCGCTATGCAGTGAATGGTGTCTCCTATGTTAGTCCGGATACCCCTCTGAAGCTTGCTGATTATTTTAACATTCCCGGAGTTTTTAGCTTGAATTCCATCCAAAGCGTTCCTTCAGGTGGTGCTGCAACTGTAGCTACCTCTGTTATGCCAACTTCTTTACATGATTTTCTCGAAGTTGTCTTTCAGAACAATGAAAATACCATGCAATCTTGGCATCTGGATGGTTACGATTTTTGGGTTGTTGGGTGAGTTAGAATTCCCTATTTGTTTTTCTATTTCTTTTCTGCGGCCAAATAGGTTCTTATCGTTTTTATTATAATATATACAGTTTTGGCTCCGGACAGTGGACGCCAAACAAGAGATCTACCTATAATCTAGTTGATGCTCTTACGAGACATACTACCCAGGTAAGCTTTATATTGATCATTGTTGGGAGGCTATGCCTTTATATTAATTATCACGACTACAGATAACTCTTTGATCTGTTGCCATATTCTTTACGAGCCATGTTTTCATTCCGGGCATTTTGAAAAACAATTAAGTTCTTCCCCTTACTCTCATTAGCATTATCACAAATTTATTAGATGTCCCCTTCAAAAGTCAGTTTTCTACTTTATGAAACAAATGTTTCAAACTTTTGAAAACAAAAGCTCAGCATGATATACTATGCATGTTGTCTACATAACAAATACCACACAACACAATTAAACCAGTGGCGATCATCGCATTTCTCCTTCTAACTCATTGACCATGGTCCATTTACGTGCAAAATCGAGTCACAGTATATCCTAATCAGTTCTTTCTTTTAGACCATCTCTATATATAGCATAATCTTATCCTGCTACTGATACTTTTTTCGGCAGGTGTATCCAAATTCTTGGACGGCCATACTGGTCTCCTTGGACAACCAAGGCATGTGGAACGTGAGGTCTGCAGAATGGGGAAAGCAGTACCTTGGACAGCAATTTTACATGAGAGTCTGGAATCCTGTCCGAAGTCTTGCTAACGAATATGACATTCCTTCTAATGTCCTACTCTGCGGCAAAGCTGTTGGACATCACCCTTAGTTTGATCAAACCATTTCAGTCATGAGAGTTTGACTGCGGAGAAAATAGATAAGAGAAGAGTTTTTTCATTTGTATATCTTAGAGATATTAGATAAATTATCTATATTCCATTTGTATTAGTGTATTAGCTCCAAGGCTTGATTTATAGTCTGAAACCATGATGAGGTATCATTAGTTTTAAACCATTGTATCCAGCAAATCGTACAAGGGATAATTCTTTATGGTTAAGCTGAAACCATTATTCGTCTTTGAATTGTGATCACTCAGGACATGATCTCATGACTCATGAGTAGGGATGTAAAAGAGATATTCTTGAGCAATTCTAGTTTTATGGGATAATTATTCGAGTTTGATACATTTAGTTTGAGTTGAATTTGAGTTCAAATTATTTGAATGACTCAAGTTTGAATATATTAACATTCGGCTTGAATGGTTTGCAAGTTTAATCAAAATTTTTTTTAATAATATTTTATTATTATTCATAATTTATGATTAAAAAATGATAAATCAAGATTAACGAATTGAATATAAGTTTATCAATTTTTTCAAATTAAATTCGAACTTCAACATTAGTTTGATTATCTAATTTAAAATTTTAAATCGAATTGAGTTTTAAATTAATATTAAATTATTTCAATTTGATTGAAGTATATCCTTAACCGGGAAAGAGGAGTACTAAAATTAAGAAACGGTGGTGTTGCTTGCTTTACCGTGTGCTCTTTTTCGGCTGGATTTTTCCTTTCTGATGGATTTACTCGGTTGGGCTTTAGGCTTACCATGGTCTTGTCAAAAGTGAAACGAATTTGGTTAACAGGCCAAGCCTTGGATTCATTCATAAGCCCCCAAACTTCTTATCATCCAAATCATCTCGGCGCGGCCCGCAGACACTGAGCAATTATAATTGGATCTCCACAAAATCAAGTTCTTGGGATGAAACTGAGAGAATTACGTAAAATGCAATGCAAGTTGGAGGCTTGCATTGCAGCCCTCTAATCTAATTCTTCCATATCTCAAGAGTCCTTCGATCTTTGAGAGTTCAGATCAGGAAAGTTCCACCACTTTAATTATGAAAATTTATGAGCAACAGAGAATATTTAGTGGATATGAAAATAGAGTTTATATATGATGCACTGACAGTGTATAGTTTTTATACACTGTCAATACATCAGAGGTTGACATCTCATCAATAGGCCCTTATGGGCAAATAAAAAAAAATTATTTATATTTGCATATAAGGGCCTAATGATGAGGTGTCAACCTCTGATGCATTGACAGTGTATAAAAACTATACACTGTCAGTACATCATATATAAATCCATGAAAATAATTCTGTTACCCTTAATTCTTTAAAAATTTAAAAAGAAATATTAAAGTATTTAATATTTATTAAAACAAGTAAAAAATTTCCAAAAACATACCCACATTAATCAAATAAAAATTGAAAAAAAAATAAAATCTTACTAATATATATAAATATTTATTGGATAAGCAATGAATGCTATATTACATGTTCTGGTGTGCGATGAGTATTTCAAAATTATCTTTTTATCTTTGGAGGTAGGAAATGAGATTGCTTAAATTTGAAATCAAATTTTATAATATATCACAATTTTTTTAATCACTTTGTCAAAAGTTATTGGCAAAATTGTATTTATCTTTGATCCTGTTACTTAAATTAATACTCTTATTCATCTTTGTACGGATAAAACCAAGTTTCTCATCTAGTTTTGGTGTAAAATTGACAAGGGCACATGCTAAGAATTTAATTTCACATGTGTTGGAATGTAGGATTGCTTTACTCATTATACCAGTTGTAAAATTTCATCTTAATTTGCCTTTCCCTTTGCCCAGATATGTCCTTGGGATTCATTTTTATGTCTCAGTTTCTGATTTTCTAAATCAATGAGGCCTCTGACTTGCCTATAAAAACACTTGAATTGCTAGTTGACTTTGGAAAATTTAATCTCTTATAAATATATATAGATTTAATATCGTATGATAGATTTGACAATTATAGACACGATACGGGACAAAAACAATACGAGAAAACACATATGAAACTAGCACACAAAATTTATAATTTGACAAAAAACTATAAATGAATTGACAAAAACTAAATAAATGTGTTATTTTTGATGTGTCGATACAAATTTTGACATGATATAAATATAATTTAACATAATACGAATATAAAATATATAAAAGAATTGCCAAGTGTGCCAAATGGTACCATCTACATTTCTCTTAGATTAAAATTCACTACAAGAAATTTTCCATATACTGACACTTTGTTATACTGACAGTTGAATTTCGTAGGTAAAAACGGATTATACCGACAGATTTTTAGTACTGTCAGAATATATAATACCTATACCAACACTTTTATGAACCGTCAGTATAAACGAAACCTTTTCCGACAGTCTATAAATTTTTGTCAGTATAAGTATGGCATATACTAGCAGATTCTTAAAACTGTCAATATATACACAACCTATACCAACACTTTAGTTATTCGTCGGTATAGATAAAACCTTTTCTGATAATTTATAAATTTTTGTCGGTATAAGTATGGCATATACTAACAGATTCTTAAAACCATTAGTATAAATAGAACCTATACCAACATTTTTGTTGCTCGTTGGTATAGATGAAACCTTTTCTGACAATCTAAAAATATTCGATAGTATAAGTATGGCATATACTGATGAATTTTTAAAACCGTTAGAATATACAATAGCTATACCAACACTTGCTTTAATCTTAAAATATAGATGAACCATTTTTGACCGTTTATGAATTTTCAACAATATAAGTGTGATATATATCGACAAATTTTTAATACTGTTAGAATATAAGGTAACTATACCAATACTTTCTTTAATTGTTGGTATAGATTAAACTTTTTTTGACAAGTTATGAATGTCTGTCAGTGTAAGTACGATAAATACCCATGGAATTTTAACACTGTTAGAATATAAAATACTTATATCGATACTTCTTAAATCGTTGGTATAGATGAAATTTTTTTTGACAGTTTATTAATATCCATTGTTGTATTTAATCATAATTTTTTATTACTATTAGAATACATTCTAAGTCATTTACTTATTAGTTATGTACCTCTCAACTAGGTGTCAAATGGACTCAATCGCCTATGACATGATACGATTCAACACAATACGATTTAGTACCACAAGGTAATTAAGTTTGCTCCATTTTTATAAATTTTGGGTGCCAACAATAATTTATTGTAATATTCGATATGTGATGGGAAATTCACATTTTTTAAAAAATCAAAGATAATTTATGTGTTACTACTAATTCCTTCATTTTAGTAAACCAAAGATATTTGATGAATTGCATAATGTCTTGTTTGGTAAATAAATTTTAATGGATTGTCATTTTTATGAATATGAATTATAAATTAATAACAATTTTAATTTGTCATTACTCTTATGCAAATATAATAATGCACACATGCGTCACTAAAAGACAATTGTTAATAATGAGACAATTTTGTCACAAAATTTATGGTATTATATGATGACATTAGTAATGTCACACACTTTCGATTGATTTAATTACATGATTTATCTATTACTAATAAAATCAAATTAATGTGTAATTAATAAGTGACGATAAATTATTTGTCATGTATATATAATATAATTAACAACGTGAAATAACCTTAATAAATTGAAAAACACTTAAATTTGTTAGAAAAGAAATTTATTTTTTAATTTAATGAAAAAAACTAAATAAAATAAAAACAATAGGTGCATAAAAAATCCATTGGTAACATACACGATGAGCCATGGGGATTCCATCACTAAAAGGTTTTGTTATGTTTTAAAATGTTTTGAATTTTTTAGAATTCAAAATTAAATTAAAAAAATAGTCTTTATCTACCAGAATTTCGTAGAGGAAGTATAATATTGGTAGCTAGATTGTTCATTTTATGACAAACCATTACTAGTGATTAGAATGTTTATTCAAGTTTAATAGTCTCAAATATATAAAAATTTACATTTAGCTAACATTAAATAAGCTTTAATTGCCACTAGCGTGACAACATTTGATTTATGGTTGATAATAACCAATTTGATTGCCCAAATTAATTATATATATATATATATCATTTTAAAAAATATAACATGATTCTTAAGAAAAAAAGTTATAATCATATTAATTGAAATATAAATATATATATATATATATATATGATTTTTGTCGAATATAGAAAGTAGACTTTAAATCTGTCATTAAAAAAAATTATACTGTATAAATAAAAAATTATGAAATTGTACCAATTGTAGTTATTAAATTACAATTAATTGATAAAAAATTAAAAATAAATCAGAATTTCAAAAAATTAAAATTTTTACATTTCGATTATTTTTTGAAATTTATAATTTTTTTATTGAAATTATTTTTTTTACCATTTATCATATTTTATTTATTTATTTGAAATTTTATAATTATTTATTAAAAATAATCTTCTGGCGGTAAAAGACGATTTGGATTAAAAAAACTTAGCGCCTTACAAAACTTAGCCCCCGCCTTTTCCCTCTACAACGCCATTTGATTGCTTGACGGTTGATGATGAATCTCCCAAACCCCTTCCCCTTCAAACCCTCATCCTCTTCTTCTTACCCAACCCCAGGTTAGCCCCTTCGCTCAAAATCTTTTCCTTGACCCCAAACCCTCGGCGCTTGATTCTACTCTTCCTCTTCTTTGATCGGATCCTAGCCCCTCTCGACCAATTGTTTTATAATTAGTTCTTTTTGCGATCTTATGGTTGGCTGCGAATTTCATGTTATGAGCGAACACTTCATTGTTTAGAGGTGAGAAAATTTTTTTTTTTTTGTCAATTTTCCTTTGTGAATTCCTCCAAAGTTTTGGTTTTTTATGGGTTTTACATGATCAAGGTAGGGTCTTTTGTGTTTGGTTACCGAGAAATGGTGAGAAAGTGAAAGGAAAAATTTGAGGACAAAGTTGTTAAATGATTCCCAACATTTTAATCCTTTTAAGCTTACAATTTTTAAGCCTCAAATGCCTCTTCTTTTTCCTCTGTTTTTAGTTTTCTCTTGAAAATTCTTATTGTTATTCTTATTATTTACTTTGTAACGTTAAATTCTTCTGTTTGTTGATAATCTGGGTCATAATGAATTCGATTTGGGATTTTGGGGATGATTTATTGGAAAAGCCAAAGAGATTATCAAAGATTCTTTATTTTTATTAGTTATTTATAAGTATTTTTTTAGATGGATCTTTTGGTCAGGGTTCTAGATCTTCTCAAAAGCAAATTTGTCTAAATTACGCAAAATTTCTCAAATAGATGCTGGAATTGGTTATTTGGTATTGAGCAAGCATAGGCATTGGGTTGTTGCTGAAATTCTTAGAAAAGCAAGAATCTATTTACCCCCATCAGCTACTAAAAATGCAAGTACCAAGAATGATGCATCACTTAAGGTTTGGCTCTGCTTCATTGTAGTTTGCAAGTTGGAAGTTTGTGATTTACATTTGAGAACCCATTACTGCCATTTTCGTGCTTGTGAGGAATAAATCATTTATTATATTGTTTCGTTGTAGCACAAGCTTCTTTCACTTTCTTTCTTATGTTTCATCCTATGTGCTAAAGTAAATGGATACAATATAAGATTTTAAGCTAAATTGTAATTGGAATTGAGCAGGTAGTTGAAGGAGCAAGAGTAAGAGGAGCATAAAAAATAATAGGCGTTGATATTAACGCTAGCAAGTTTGTCAAAGGTACTTGTCCTTATTGACATTATATGCATTGGCAGGACTCCATAACAACCTCTATTTCAGTTGCCGAGGAAAAGATTATTACATGCTTTCTTGAATTTCAAGATTGTTAGTAAAAATACCTGATCATAAAATGCAGCTGAAGTATACGATTTATCTCTAGGACAATTTCTAGTGTTTGCTAAGTACCAGAACTTTTAACGCAGTGAGTCTCCTTGTAATTGCAGGTCTAATTTCCTTGCTCAATTTGGTATACGCGATTCACATCATTCCAAAGCAAAGCTTGATTCTGTTGTATGTATGTCTTGTTAGTTAGTAGAAATCAGTAGTATTATTAAATGGCCAGAACCATTTTTTTTTACTCCAAGTCCTTCCTTTCTCAACAAGTATTTTACAATCGCTTTTACAAATAATTTAATTCTTTTTGTTCTTAATTTAAATATCTAATTATGCCTTTTTTTTTGCAGGATGAAAACCATTATTGGAACATTTACAACACTTGTTTGTTTACTTCAAATATTATGTTTGCAGACATTTAAGCTTGTAGTTTCTAGATTTTTGTTCTTATTTTAAGACTCGATTCTAAAAAATGTTTGTAGTTTTATTTTAAATGTTGTTAAATACCTTGTATTTTATTGTAATGTTTTTACTTTGTATGGAACCATATTTGCTTAGTGTTACCAATAAATTAATATTAATAATTAAAAAACATTTTTACTAATGTATATTATATTGATGGTTTTTATGGAATATCCAAAATTATATTGATGACAATATATTGACAGTAAAATATAATGTGTACTGTCAATATAGATAAAAATCATAAGGTTATATTGACAGGTATTAAGTGTTGGTAAAAATATAGCATCGATCGATTGTTGGTATAGCGTCGAAGCAATCATCAGTATATGTAAGATGGTTATATTTATGTAATGTTTTATTGACGGATTTATGTTGTTGATATATCTTTAAAAGAATTCGTTGGTATAAGCAAGGAATTTACTATAGCATTACTAACGGAATTATACTGTAGGTATATCTTTAATACTTATTCTGACAACAGAATCTGTCAGTATAGGCAAAGAAGCTATATCAATAGCTATAGCTTTACCAACGATGCTAGCTGTTGGTATAGGGAAGAAAGCTGTTATAACAATAGTTTTACTGACAGATGCAAATCGTCGGTATAAATCTATTACATATTCCGACGGTCAAAAATTCGTCAGAATATATCTATACCGACAAGGGATATACCAACGGTTAAAAAACCATCGGAATATACATTTTGACTGTCAGTATAAGGTTGAGTGAGCTATACCAACGGATTTTTAGGTTTTAGTGACGCTTTTTTGAGTGTCAGTATATGACAGTTTTCTTGTAGTGATTGAAGAAAATTAATTAGTCTAATGTAAAACAAGTAATGAGCATAAAAATTAAAAAGACTATTCTCTTTAATGGAGTATAATTAAGACTCTCTCATGCAGTTATTGCAGCCACTAGCTAACCCTAAGAAATCACTGAAGTAATTGGGAAGGCTGCATGTGGCCATCCCATGAAAATTGATTAGGCATGTGTTTGTGTTGCAGTTCAGATTGACTTCACTAAATTTGTGTATATTCAATAAATTTAACAAGCTAGCAAGGTCATTACATGATCCTATTTGGACAGTGGGTTTTCTCTCTTAATTTGTTAATGCTAGGATTCGGCTTGCAACTTTTGGATTAGTAGTTTATGCTAGCTATATTCTCATTGATATGATTTGAAAGGTTTGTTTTTAATTTTTTTTGGGTATTATTTTTACTTGATGCAATTTAGAAAAATAAAAATAACACAAATTTGATTTAAAGAAATTAATCATGATTTTGGTATTCTATTGTTGGTGACTTTACCAATTAATTCATGAGTGCTAGGGATTGATGAAAAATGATCGGATTTGCTCTTAAAGGAAAACGAATTTCTATGCATATATTTTAGCTAACATGGCTAAAAATGATGAGTATGGGATAAATTAGCTTCATGCGACTCCAATTGATTTGGTTGAAATTTTACATGATAATATTAAAAAGAGATTATATATGATGTATTGATAGTGTATAGTTTCTATATACTATCAATCAATTATAAGATGACATATCATTTATAAGTAAAGTCCAAAAGTATAGGCCCTTAAAAATAAATTTAGAAACTTTTTTAATATTTATTTTTAAGGACCTGCATATGAGATATTATTTTATCGTTAACTGACAGTGTATGAAAATTATATACTATCAATGCATCATATATAAACTCCATTTAAAAAATATCTAAATCACATGTGTAATATAAAGCTGTATTAGCTATTTATGAAAAAAAAAATTTCTTAAAGAATTAGCTAAAAATTCAAATCTAAAACAATGTGAACAAGTGTAGAAAGCATTTATATCAAAAGCAGAACCGAAAGAACCTGATCCATGCTAGCCTCCCTTTGTCTTCGGTTCTTGTTTCTTTTGCATGTGAGCAGTAACAACAACAACAACAATATCAACCTTCTTTTTTTTTTTTTCTATAATTTTACTTTGAAATCATCTACTCATTAAAACCACGATTAAACCCATTTATCTCTCATTTGATTAATTTAATCATTGAAGATCAAAATAGACCAAATTCACCATTGACTCAACCGGTAAAAGTTCATTTGCTCTTAATTAATTTGAGTTTAAATTCATTAAAAGATTATAAAAAAAATTGTTTATAGATTCGTTAAATAATATGAATATTTTTTTAACGGACAAAAACATATATGTGAAAATATTTACTGCTCAATTAAAAAAATTAAACAAATTGTTGCAATGAATTATGATCCGTACTCGGCTGCGCCGTCCTCTCCTCTTTAGATCTTCCTTCCCTTCTCTCTCCTGCCATAGCCGACGCTAGCTTGTAAATCCAAGTCCTCAAAATTAATAGTCACTAAATAATATTATAAGCTATAACCTCTTCACAAAGGAATTGAAGTGGTAATATATCAGGAAATTTTTTTTTAAAAAAAATGTAATTTTACATATTTAATAATCTCTCATTGGACGGTCCTGCTGTTTTCAAGAAATACCAGTCAAATCATTTGCTGTATTATTTTTTTTTCGGGAATAATTTCAGCTGGAAATGAAGTGAAGTTTGAGCATGAAGTGCGCCGCAAAAGAGCTTTGCATGCATAGATTGTCGCGTCCATGCTGGACTTTGCATGATCTTAATGCCCAATGCTCTTCCGTTTTATATAATGCATGCAAGAGTGTGTTGTTGATTGCACTCGACTCCACCAAGTCTCATTCTTTTCCATACTTCCATTTCTTAGGAAGGCTTTGAGTTTTGGTAGGTCTCTACTTTTTAACATTTCAGCCATTCTTGGCGATCAATTCAGCCTATTTTTAGGTTACACTTTGCATTAATTATATATCACATCTATTTAAATTTGACAATTCGTGTTTTGTACAATGTAAAACACAAAATTTTTATGTTAAAATTTATGTCGATACATTAATCACAAATTTATAATCTTTTTTTGTTTTTGCTAAATTTTAATCCGTGTCACTTTCTTATCTTTTATTCATATCATATTTAAGATTATTAGGTTTACTTTTGTCTTGTTAAAACACAGGCTTAAAACTCGATATTCTATGAGTAAACCTTGAATATAGTTCAATTCACACATAGGGTAATATCTAATTGTTTTTAACTTGGGTAAATTTGTAGAGCTTTTGAAATTGAATCTTATGAGCATTGTTTTAGTATATTTGTTGTTTCTATGAAGTTCATCATGCTTTTCCTTTTCTTTCAGGGCAAGAAAGACTAAACTGGGGATGGAAATACTTCAAGATACAATCAAAAAGGCCATTTTCCTGCAATTTTTACTTGGAATACTCGCTTGCTTCAGTGTCTTCTGTGCAAATGCAGAAGATCCATATAGATACTATACTTGGGTAGTCACTTATGGAACAAGGGCTCCTCTTGGTGTTTCCCAACGGGTTTGTTTGTTTTATCTCCAATCATTAATTCCCCTTCTAAGAACTATGTTCAGACACATTTATTTTTCCAGGAAAATTCTAAGCAGAAATCTTTTTCCTGTACAATTTTCAGGTTATTCTTATTAACAATCAGTTTCCTGGACCTCCAATTGAAGCTGTGACTAATGACAACATAATTATAAATGTCATCAACCAATTAGACAAGCCCTTCCTCATTACATGGTTAGTTGCTCAACTTTTTCTTATTATTGTAAGCTTCTTCACCGATTATGTGTAACACTCTAATCTCGTATCGGAATATCATGAGATTGTGCCATATATATATATATATATATATATATATATATATATGATATATATTTAAGTAAAAATTTGAATCCATACTTGTAAGGCGTTCTTTGTGAAACTTTCAGATAAAACAGACAATTCCTCGCAAGTTGAATGTAGATCTACACAATGTGGGTTGTTGTATGCTTGTAAGGTTAATAACTTGGATTTTGTTGTGGAAATTAGGCATGGAATTAAGCAGAGGAAGACCTCATGGCAAGATGGTGTGCTTGGAACCAATTGTCCAATCCCTCCTCACTCGAACTGGACGTACAAATTCCAGTTGAAGGATCAAATTGGAACCTATGTGTACTATCCTTCAACTTTAATGCACAGAGCTGCCGGTGGTTTTGGGGCTATCAACATTAATCAGAGGTCTGTGATATCAATTCCATACCCTGCGCCTGCTGGAGAATTCACTTCGCTTGTTGGTGATTGGTACAAGGCTGACGACAAGGTACACCAGTTTTCAATTTTATGATCTGCCATGGCTCGAGACAATGTTCTAACCAAACATATTTTTCACAGGCCTTGCAGAAAAGGCTGGATTCAGGCTCGGGACTTCCTCTGCCAGATGGCCTTCTTATCAATGGAGCCCACAAAACTTCTACTTTCACCGGTCAGAAAGGTAATCATCCGAATTAACTCCTTTAATTACAGAGGATTCTGTGTAGAACTATGCTGAATTTTGCTTGGATTCCTACTTGATTAAAGGGAAAACATACAAGTTTAGGATTACGAATGTGGGCATATCAACATCAATCAACTTCAGGATCCAGGTGTTAGTATATCTCCTCATTTATGGAAATAAATATTTGGTTGACCAATTCCGGATATGGTCCATAATTTCACGGTGAATCTCAACTCAATATTTGGCTATTAAAACACGATTTTATGATGGTTAAAACGTGATTTTATTGCCATAATTAGCACGCTCTCATTACTATTTAAGGAGGGCTCCTTCCGGTCCCCAAGTACGTTAACCTAAAACACACAAACACCATCTAGTGAGGTTTTGAGTGCTTGGAAGATTTGGAAGGTCTGTGATCGACACAGAGTAGACTGTCAGATTCGGCAATTGCTTCAACAGCAAAGTTACAGAGTGCAATGGCTAGAGGTTAGATCCTATCGCTTCCGCATTTTATTTGTTTAACATGTTTCATATTGTGTAGAAGCATGTTAGGCTTGTTTGATGTACTTACATTTGGTATCAGAGCCGTAGTTTAACCTCTGTCTTGCTAGAGATCTGTAGAAAAAAAAAAAAAAAAAACCTTTGGGCTTCGGGTTTTGGGCCACTGTTTGGGTCCTTATTTGGTTAGTTTTGGGCCATTTATTTTGGGCTCTTTTGGTTGATTATTTGGGCCATATGGATTAAATAAAAGGGTCATTTGGTTTATTTTAGACATTAAGGATTTATTTAATTTAAGTAAATTTAAATTATTTAATTTAGGCCAAATAATTATATTTTTTGATAGTTTTATATCAGATTTTCAATTCTGTAATTTTCATAATTTTATGAATAATTAGATTATTTTCACAAAATTAATATAATTATGAAAACTTCTCATTATTTGGATTTTATGAGGATTTTTCATAAATTTGGAATTTTTATTAATGCTATAATTTTAAATTGAATAATTTTGTGAAAATTATCATAAAATTATGATTAAATTATGAAAATTTGATTTTGAATGTGCATATGTGCTTATTTTGAATATGTATAATTTTGTTATTTTTTATACTAAAAGCACATGTAGCTAAGTTATTCATATTATTTGGAATTAAAATTGCCTTGTGTTAATTGCAATTTTTAAAATATGAATAAACTTAGAATTTTACCAATATGTCTAAGTGATTTATAGTTTATTTAATTAGGGCTTAGCCACAGCAACCTTAATTAAGTAAAATTATTTTGTAAAATCACATAATGATATTAGACATAAATTGTGATTAGTTATAAGGTTATAGTAAATTTTATCCCACAGGAATTTTTATTATAATTTTATAACTAATTAGGATAAAATATCAAATTAGTTTCTTAATTTACCCACAGGAATTAGGAAATGATATAATTTGATAGTTTTATCATTATGAAATGAATCTATTAGAATTAGAACTTTAGCCCACAGGCAAGTTTTATGTCTGAGATTCATTAATAAAATATGTTTACATTGGTAGACATAATTAAGTTTGCCTCAAAATTCTAGATACATAAGCATGTGTTTTTCTTTAAGCAATGTTTCCTCGAACTAATATTTACCTAGAAGTTCCCAAACTAGATTGAGAGAACTATAAGGTTTGGAAGGAGAGAGTTCTCCTCCAATTAGGGTGCATGGATATAGACTATGCTATAAGGAAAGACGAGCCCGTATTGACTGAGACCAGCACTCCTGCTCAAGTAGCTTTACATGAACGTTGGGAGCGATCCAATCGCCTTAGTGTCATGTATATTAAGACAAAGATATCTGCTGGGATACGTGGTTCAGTCGAACAGCATACCAACGTTAGGACCTTACTGAAGGCCATAGATGATCAATTTGTCACTTCAGACAAAGCGTTGGCCAGCACCCTGATAATGAAGTTCTCATCGATGAGGCTCACCAGTGTCAAAGGAGTGCGTGAGCACATAATGACCATGAGAGATATAGCGGCCCAACTCAAGAAGCTAGAGGTGGAGATGTCTGAGTCTTTTCTTGTGCACTACATATTGAACACTCTACCAAAGCAGTACGGACCATTCAAGATATCCTATAACACACATAAGGATAAGTGGACCATCAATGAATTGATGACCATGTGTGTTCAAGAGGAGGGAAGACTGCTTATGGAATCGGGTGAGAGTGCATTTTTTGCAAGCCAAGGAAAGACCAAGGATCGAGCCAAGAACAAGGGAAAAGGTAAAATCCCTGCCCAAGCTGATATTAAGAAAGAGTCCAAGTGTTTCTTTTGTAAAAAGAAGGGACACATGAAGAAGGACTGTGCCAAGCTTCAGCAGTGGCTCGTTAAGAAAGGTAATCCACTCTCATATGTTTGTTTTGAATCAAATATGGTTGAGGTTAATCATAACACATGGTGGATTGATTCTGGATCTACAATTCACATTTCGACTTCCTTACAGGGTATGACAAACCTAAGGAAGCCAGTGGGAAATGAGGAGAGCATCTATTCAGGAAACAAGATGCGCTCGCGTGTTGAAGGCGTTGGAACATGCACTTTAGTTCTTAGGAGTGGTTTTGTTTTGCAATTGGAAAAGACCTTTTATATTCCTAGTTTTTCGAGAAATTTAATCTCTGTTTCTAGGCTGGTACCTTATGGATATTCCTTTCAATTTTCAAATAAATCAGTATTGATATATTTTAAGTGTGATATTGTTGGGAATGGTACCTTATGTGATGGTCTTTTCTCTATTGATTTGCAAAATGACACTGCTCATAACGCCTTGCATGTTCAAACTGGTACTAAAAGATGTGTTATGAATGAGGACTCCTCTACGTTATGGCACCGGAGATTAGGTCATATCTCCATAAATAGAATTAAGAGATTGGTAAATGACGGAATACTTAGTACTCTCGATTTTACTGATTTCGACACTTGTGTGGATTGCATTAAGGGTAAGCAAACCAACAAGTCTAAGAAAGGTGCCAATAGGAGTTCAACCATATTAGAGATCATACATTCTGACATATGTTGTCCAGACATTGATGCATATGGTCAGAAATACTTCATCACCTTTATTGATGATTACTCGAGGTTTATGTATCTCTACATGCTTCATAACAAGAGCGAAGCATTAGATGCCTTTAAAATCTTTAAGGCTGAAGTAGAGAAACAATGTGGAAAACCCATAAAGATAGTAAGAACTGATAGAGGTGGGGAGTATTACGGTAGATACACTGAAGATGGACAAGCACCTGGACCATTTGCGAAGTTCCTTCAAGAAAATGGGATTGTTGCCCAATATACCATGCCTGGTTCACCGGATCAGAATGGTGTTGCAGAAAGAAGGAACCGAACTTTGATGGAAATGGTGCGTAGTATGCTTAGCAACTCGAAGTTGCCTAAGTCCTTGTGGATTGAAGCTCTTAAAACGGCAGCGTATATATTGAACCGGGTTCCAACCAAGGCTGTTCCAAAGACGCCTTTTGAATTATTCAAAGGTTGGAAACCGAGTTTGCGTCATATGCGCGTTTGGGGATGCCCTTCTGAGATAAGAGTTTACAACCCACAGGAAAAGAAACTGGATCCTAGGACCATAAGTGGGTATTTCATTGGATATGCCGAACGGTCCAAAGGCTACAGATTCTATTGTCCATCTCATAGCACTAGATTTGTGGAATCAAGGAACGCCAAGTTTCTTGAAAATGACTTAGTTAGTGGGAGCGATCAATCTCAAGACCTAGTTTCTGTGAGAGATCAACCCTCTACCTCGAGTCAAGGATTGGTTATCATGAACAATGTCCCTTCAGTACAACTGGACATTGAACAACCAATCGTTGAAGATCCACAAGTAGTTGATAACTTACCAGTAGACGAGGCTCCTCTGGATACACCAGAATTGAGTGAGCAACCAGTTGAACAACATGATCCTTCGGAGAATGTTGAACCAACATTAAGAAGGTCTACTAGGGAAAGGAAAACAGCTATTCCTAGCGATTATATTGTGTATCTACAAGAGTATGATTTCAATATTGGGCCCGTTAATGATCCAGAGACGTTTTCACAAGCCATGAACAGCAAAGAATCAAAACTTTGGTTCGATGCTATGAAGGATGAGATGGATTCGATGGCATCTAATGGAGTATGGGATCTTGTCGAGTTGCCTAATGGGGCCAGGGCTATAGGCTGTAAATGGGTCTTTAAGACCAAAACTGACTCATTAGGCAACATTGAACGTTATAAGGCAAGACTCGTAGCCAAAGGATTCACTCAAAAGGAGGGAATCGATTACAAGGAGACCTTCTCTCCTGTATCTAAGAAAGATTCTCTTCGCATCATAATGGCTCTTGTTGCACATTTTGACTTAGAGTTGCAACAAATGGATGTGAAAACGGCATTTCTCAATGGTGATCTAGAGGAAGAGGTTTACATGAAACAACCTGAAGGTTTTTCCTCTAGTAATGGTGAGCATTTGGTCTGTAAGCTCAAGAAATCCATATATGGGTTGAAACAAGCTTCCCGCCAATGGTATCTAAAATTCCATGAAGTCATCTCTTCATTTGGTTTCGTTGAGAACATCATGGATCAATGCATATACCAGAAGGTCAGTGGGAGCAAGATTTGTTTCCTTGTGCTATATGTGGATGATATTCTGCTTGCAACCAATGATAAGGGGATGCTACGTGAGGTGAAACAATTTCTTTCTGAGAACCTTGATATGAAGGATATGGGCGATGCATCTTATGTCATTGGCATTAAGATCCATAGAGACAGACATAGAGGTATATTAGGTCTGTCACAAGAAGCCTATATCAATAAAGTCTTGGAAAGATTCAGAATGAAAGATTGTTCACCAAGCCCAGCTCCCATTGTGAAGGGTGACAGGTTCAATTTGAGCCAGTGCCCGAAAAATGATCTTGAGCGGGAACAGATGAAGAACATTCCATATGCCTCAGCTGTTGGAAGCATTATGTATGCACAGGTCTGTACCAGGCCTGATATTGCTTTTGCTGTGGGAGTGTTGGGTAGATACCAAAGTGACCCGGGGATGGACCACTGGAGAGCTGCGAAGAAGGTGCTTAGATATTTTCAAGGCACTAAGGATTACATGCTTATGTATAGACGGACTGATGAGTTGGAGGTGATTGGCTACTCAGACTCAGATTTTGCTGGCTGTGTTGATACCCGGAAATCAACATCCGGTTACATCTTCATGCTTGCCGGTGGAGCTGTTTCATGGAAGAGTGCTAAGCAGACACTGACTGCCACTTCCACTATGGAGGCCGAGTTCGTTTCCTGTTTTGAGGCTACCTCACATGGTGTATGGCTTAAGAGTTTCATTGGTGGGCTTAGAGTTGTTGACTCCATATCTAAGCCATTGAGGATATATTGTGACAATTCAGCTGCGGTATTCATGGCTAAGAACAATAAGAGTGGAAGTCGAAGTAAGCATATCGACATTAAGTACTTAGCCATTAGAGAACGTGTTAGAGATAAAAGAGTGGTCATTGAACACGTTAGCACTGAATTGATGTTAGCTGATCCTTTGACTAAGGGCATGCCACCGTTTAAATTTAAGGATCATGTAGAGAGAATGGGACTTGGTCCCACATTTTGATTGTAATTGAAACTCTTATTAATAATATGATGTTTCTCATTTTGATTTGTATACACTAAAGTTTTATTTGAGAAATATCCTTGTTGTTTGGACCGAGAATAAACATAAGGTTTATTCATTAAGTAAAAATGGGTTGATTTAGAAACATTTTACATAGTAATACATGGAAGATAATACTCGCCACTTGAGGAACTGTCGCCATGATTCATGTGATTTGTTTCTTCTATAAGTGAAATATATGGACCAAGTGGGAGAATGTTAGTATATCTCCTCATTTATGGAAATAAATATTTGGTTGACCAATTCCGGATATGGTCCATAATTTCACGGTGAATCTCAACTCAATATTTGGCTATTAAAACACGATTTTATGATGGTTAAAACGTGATTTTATTGCCATAATTAGCACGCTCTCATTACTATTTAAGGAGGGCTCCTTCCGGTCCCCAAGTACGTTAACCTAAAACACACAAACACCATCTAGTGAGGTTTTGAGTGCTTGGAAGATTTGGAAGGTCTGTGATCGACACAGAGTAGACTGTCAGATTCGGCAATTGCTTCAACAGCAAAGTTACAGAGTGCAATGGCTAGAGGTTAGATCCTATCGCTTCCGCATTTTATTTGTTTAACATGTTTCATATTGTGTAGAAGCATGTTAGGCTTGTTTGATGTACTTACACCAGGGTCATCCATTGACTCTTATTGAAGTTGAAGGAAGCCACAGTCTGCAGGAGGTGTACGAGTCCATTGATATTCATCCGGGCCAATCTGTAGCTGTTTTGGTTAACTTACATGCATCAATTAAAGACTACTACATAGTAGCTTCAACCCGTTTCACAAAGCCTGTTCTCACCACTACTGGTATCCTTCGCTACAAGGGCTCGCACACTCCACCCTCTCTGCCATTGCCTATTGGCCCAACCTATCAAGTTCACTGGTCCATGAAGCAAGCCAGGACCATCCGGTAATAGAACATCTTCCAGGACCATCGGGTTCACAGTTTTCATGATTTGAGCTCGTGATTTTCACGTCACAAAAAAAATAATTTTTACTGTTGCGTTGAAGCTTACCCTAGTTGCTATGAATCCTATAATCCTAACATTTTTTTGTGTGTTTTAGATTGAACTTGACTGCAAATGCAGCTAGGCCTAATCCTCAAGGCTCATTCCACTATGGGACAATAAAGACTGTGAGGACACTGGTTTTGGCAAACACAAAAACCAAGATAAATGGCAAGTTGCGGTTTGCAGTTAACGGCATATCCTATGTGGATCCAACCACTCCATTGAAGCTTGCAGACTGGTTTAACATCCCTGGTGTCTTCAAATTAAACACCGCCAAGGATTTTCAGACTCCAAGGCCTGCAGCCTTGGGTGTCTCCATCTTTGGACTCACCCTCCATGACTTTGTTGAGATTGTTTTCCAGAACACTGAAACCACAATCCAGTCCTGGCATCTCGACGGAACTAGCAGCTATGTCGTCGGGTATGCTTTTGGACATTCTGCATCACTTTTTCCAGTGCAATGCAACGCAGTAGTTTAATCATTTAACATGTTCTTTGAAACTTCAGATATGGTGGTGGCAAGTGGACAACTGACTCGAGAAAACGCTACAACCTGGCTGATGCAATATCCAGACACACTGTCCAGGTAATCCAGAGCAAGTCATACAAATAATCCTTTTGACTTTTGGCATTGGGATTCCTTAATCTCGAACATTTTAACTGATAGCAAAATCTTGGGCAGGTTTATCCTTCGTCCTGGACAGCAGTTTTGGTTTCATTGGACAACAAAGGCATGTGGAACGTGAGGTCACAACTATGGTCAGATAGGTACCTAGGCAAGCAATTTTATCTGAGAGTTTGGAACAACGAGAAGAGCCTGTTTACTGAGACCGACATTCCTCCAAACGCTCTACGTTGCGGCAAGGCTGCTCACTTATAGAAACATTGTCGCATTCATTGTTATATCGAGAGCTTTTATTCTAATATTGGAGTAGGCAAACATTGTCGCATTGGTGAAATTTACTTTCTGGTTTTTCCCCTTTAGTTTCAGTTACGAGGGTGTGACTGTTAGGAAGAAAAATGGGGGAGTTAGGCTTTCAAAAGGAGAGTTTTAAATTTGTTGTGCTAGCTAGATTACTTTCTATCCTAATCAAAATAAACATTTTCCTTTTCTAGCTTGTGGAAATCAATATGGCTCATGCCCCATTGATATTCTTAATGTTTCATTGCCCATGTGATTCTTGATTAACATGTTTCGCTGATCAGTCAAACTGATATAATTTGGTGCGTGAATATGCACCAAGTTTGAAGAAGTATATTCAATTTTCAATTGATTCTGCCGCAAACTTGGAGTGTATTGTATTGTGTGCCATCCATGAATGATAAAGCTAGCTGGAGAACCAATGTTATATATTAACAAATAAGACTTAATGATTGTAATTTTTCTTTAGTGAAGGTTAATTTCAGAGTTCGATTTTTAAAATTTTTTTTTTATTTTTCTATGATTAAAAAAAGTCTAAATAGACTCGTAGGACTTTAATCATCTTAAGTGCGTCAAACATAAAGTTATAAAGCACAATAAATCATATTCTCACCTTTAAAATACCAAATTTTACAAATTTAAAATCCGAAGCTTGAATATTTTTCTTTCTATTAACCAAAAACGTTAAAAAAAAACTTCATCGTTAAGTGGCTAATGGCGGCCCAGCTATATGACAAATGAGAATTCAGCACCCTCGGCCCAGCTAGGGCAGGTAGGGTAGGCCCTCTTAGGTAGAAAATTATGGCCGAAGCTAATGAGTTTACTCTGTTAGACTATAGCTGAGAAGTACCCTCCCAAGGGATTAGATCACAGACTTTAATTTGAAGGTTTATGATGAAATTCCAGAGGCAAAAGCAATAATTAAGCTTAAGCTATGTCTTCTTGCATGAAAAAGATATTGAAAATGTTATTATAAAGTGAAAAAGTAAGGGTTGGAAATTTGATTATTTAAAGAAAAACAGTAAAGGGAGGGAATAAAACTGCAGCCAGTTCCAGAGAAGCAGGCAAGCGGCAGACACCAACTCTTTAGCATAAGGCTGCAGCTGGAATCCTCCTTTCAACTGCGAGAATCAAATTGCTGTTTACGGAGACTCTTCCCAAAGGCTGCTTTAAAATTTATTTCATCACTTTCTCACAACAAAACAACATAGAGAATCTTCAATTTCATATGCAACCCACCAGTTCATGACACACACCACTAGCACAGCAGGATTGTACATAGTTTATGAGAATAAGAAAATGAAACTGTTAAAAGTTTTTGAGTTATTCAAGATAATAAAGTTGCATAGCCATGTGTCTGCAGCTTATTCTCTTTTGATTGATTTGTATGCTGTGAGACTGTGAGTGTGATTTCTTTTTAGTCCAAAAAACTATAGGAAAGCAACTTCACAACATTCATTTGTTAACTCTTAAGTTGAACTCGAACCCTTTTCATACCTGGCGAAGAATTAAGCTCTAGCTAGCCAATTTGTTGAAGGAATCTGAGGAGACAAACTAACGATGGTATTCTATATTGTCAAAGCAACAAAGGTCACCTTTCTCAACATGGAGCATTGAAAAAACTACTAACATTTTCCATCTTTTTTTACTTTTTCTCCATTCTTGGTACATTCTCATAAGTTAAGTAAACACACCTTAAAACACACTTAAAAGATTTAAAAAAAAAAAGAAAAAAAGAAGTAGAAAGAAACAACCTGATGCTACCCCTACAGCCATATTCATATACCAGAAGGCAGACAGTGAACAGAAGAAGCGACAACATTAGAATGTGAAAGCGTGAGATGAAATGAAAGGGAAGGGAAAAAAGGGTTCTTTAAGGATATGCACCATTAGTTGTTGGAAGATCAGACCATGTTGATGAAAATGCCGGATTCCAGTAACCAAATCCTCCTCCTGCCACTGGAGCTGCCTCCAAAATTGATGAAGATGAAGAAGAAGGCACATTGCTTAGAACTACTGCTGAACTATCAGAGTAATAACTTGATGATGATTTGAGCCTTTGGTACAGTTCTTGAATTCCTGTGTTTTGAACTTCACCTACTAGGAACCCATTATTATTCTGTTGCTGCTGTTGAGCTTGGTGTTGATTGTTTTTCCAGAGAGGGCTGCAAAGTCCAAGGGAAGGAACCTGGCTAAGAGAATCCAAGCCGAGGGTTCGAGCATTCAGTGCACCTGTTGCAACTACTGGCTCATTCATCACCTGTGATCCAAGCAAGCTCGCTTCTTCCTTAATACTAACAGGATTAGACAAAGTGTTAGGGTTAGGGTTTTGGGTAGTTCTCAGTAAGGCTAGAAGATGAGAACTCTGTGGTGAAGACCAGAGAATTGGACTAGATTGAAGCTCATGATCAAACCCATTTCCAAGGCCAGATCTTCCAATTTCGGAGACTACTGTTTTCATCTTAACAGCACTCGATTTTCCCAGAGATGTTGAAACACTTGTGCTTTTGTTCTTCCTGCATCCACCTCCTATAGGAACATTCCTAAGAGCACCACCTTTTGTCCAATACCGACGGCAAGTCTTGCAAAAGTGACGAGGCTGAGTGAGATTGTAGTTGTTGTAGTAACAGAACTTTGTGTTCGAGGAATCACACCTGGGGCACCTCAAATTCTGGATCCCCGAATTTGCTGAATTAGTAGTTGTAGTTGTCGATGAAGTTGTGGAAGAAGAAGCAGATGGCGATGGAGAAGAAGTCGGGGTTCCTTCCAGAATGCTTCCACTGATTGCGATTTTCCTCTCCCCTCCAAAATTTAAGCCTGCAGCACCTCCGAGGAGTTCTTGAATCATCTTTTAAATCTCTTCTCTTTGTAAATCTACAACCATCCAAAAAAAAAAAAAGCAAAGAAGCTGGTGAGTACTCTTTTTTGAGTTAGTGGCTGAAAAGCTAAAGTAGGATTTGTTGTGTATCATCTTATGTATGATCCATGACTATGTTTGTGAGAGAAAGAAAGGTTATGGAGGTGGAAACATGACTTGCCTTTGGGAGTTCAGTTGAATGGCTTCGGTTTGCTTTTTAGTGAGTGCAAAAGAAGCGAGGATAGAGAGTTGGGATGCTTTAATATAGCCTATACAATCAATGGGAAAGAAGCTTACACGACTTTAGTGTCTATTTCAAGAAAAGCAAGTGGGTTTTGGATTAGGAATTTGGTTGTAAGCTGTTTTTGGAGGCATGTGAAATGGTTTTTCTGATCTGTTTGTATGGTTGAACTGTTTAATTTAATTTGAAGAACCTTTTGGATAAAAAAAAAAAGAAATGGTTTTTCTATACATTTCCTAGTCTACCCTTCTCATCATCATGCTAAAAAAAATCTAAGGTGGATAATTCATCTTTCTTTTATTTGAATTGATGTTTTTCTGATCATAAAAGAATTATTTCTATTATTGTACCAAAACTTATCATTCGTCTTTATCTTGTTTGCTTGAGAATTATCGGCTAAACTCTGTTTCCATCTTGAATTGGGTCCGTGACGCATTTTTTTCGTTACATTACTTTTAATATGTCAAATTTATGAACTATTACTTTCATCTGCATCATTAATTTTAATTTTTAAAGTTTCAATTATATATATTTATTTGATTCTCCACGTTATATGTAGGCCTTTTAGGCATGGTGCTATTGTCCCACTAGCCTTAATAATTAGTTGACCATACTGAAAATTGAATCCTTTCCACCAATCATTTACTCCTCCTGTGGGTGTTTCTGGCAATTAAATTCTCTTAAATATTAAACTAGTAATCAATATCGATTTCCCAAGCATTTTAATTGATGAAAGTGGAGAATAGCAGAGAATTGATATTTATTTCTTAACAGTAACCTAGTTGCCTAAAAGAATAATCTCGGTTGATGCTGGGGGCCTGGGCTTGTGTGTTGGCTTCCTCAAGATGCATCATTACGAGCTCTAGCAAGGGCTAATCACATGGCTGAACGTGTAAAATCGTTGTCCCCACCTCCAACTATAAAGCCACTGACCGAGACTTATGGCTTGAATGCTGCCTCCCCGGCCCTTCCACCATAGATATAATTATCTAGCAACGATGATTGCTGCCTTGCCATCCATCGATCGTGTGATACAAATTGCTTCTGTCATGATTTCTAGTGGTTAAGAAAGGGTGATTGCTCACACGTTTGCATATGAATTATGACAAGATTTACATCACATTTAGCAGCAATAAGAACAGTTCGAGTGCATGGAGAAAATCCCAATATATGGTTCTTTTGGCAAAAAATGTGATCCCCGAACCATCTCTTTTGCTAAAAGAGCTCTGACATTCCAAATTTATCCATTCGTTTTCATATAATATAAAACACGAAAATTTAATTTTAAAATTTATGTTGATGTGTCAAATACAAATTTTTTTAGCATTTTATTTTTTTCGTGTTTAGAAGTGGCATAATTACGTGGATTGGTATGCAGATGAGAGATATCCTTTAAAGATAAGATTTGTATCATTCAAGCAACAGCTGATTGGAAACGAAGCTATAAAGTCTGATAAAGAATGACAAAATAATAAGATTCGTGTTACAATCCGTGAGTCATGACTCACGAAGTAGGTAGTCGTACTAGTGAAAATCGTTATTCTGTAATCTGTATCCACACCGTTGTGCCTAATACAAAATCAACCTCAGGAGGACTCCAACATGATTAACTCTATTTTTTTTTCTTTCACAGAACGGAAAGAATCTGATCGAACACAACTTTTTCAAGAAGTTGTGAGGGACCGGCATTGATTTGACTGCTTTAGCTGTCTGAACTGGGTCACACTTAAGGAAGAAGTTCATGGCGAAATTTCACAAAGGAAAGATACAAATTAGGAGACCCCCTGGTCATGAGCACGAGTCTGAAAGCTCCTTAAAACCAGACGCTGTTCTACCTAACATAATGTAAGACAATTTACAAATCAAACTTGATGCAACACATTTATCTGTTTCCTACTTATCAGATCACTGTTTCTCAAAACATACTATTTGACCAACATTTGTTTGTATTAAAAAAAATTATCTAAAATCATGTTTGTATTATATAAAAATAAAATTTTCGTTTTGATATATCAAATATAAAATTATTTTTTGAGTTTTTAGTATATTAATATATAATTTTTATCAAATTTTAACCTATGTCATTTTTATATATTTTATTTATGTTGTTTTCATGTCATGTTACCGGATCATGTATAAAATTACCAAATCCGTGTGAAACATATCAGTGTCTTAAACATAAAGTCATTTGGACGTTAGAATTGGGAACTTTAAACCATGTAAGTAGGAAATGCTTCAGAGAGAAGATCAAATGGCTGCAAAGGAAGTGAAAAAGGAATAATTCAGAGATGGGAATGGCGGGGTCCACATGTCTCGGGGTTGTGGAACCATTTGTCAATTACTACCTTCACGATGCTCAATTTACATCAATTGTCAAGAAATGAATCTTAATTATCACTTGTGGGATATACAAAAAATAGAAAAATATATTAATCAACAGTGTGTAAATTAATTACTGATTTAATTTGGCATTACCTAACCTTAATTATAGTTATGACAAAGTCTACGGCATGTCAAATCTCTCATCGACTTGATTAGTAATGCTTTCAATAATCTAATCAGATAGTGGACCTATTGGTTATTTGATCATATCAATCCAACGACACGTTTCAGAAAGAAAATTGACCTAGTTTTCCAATGTAGAGTTCTTGTAATTTTCATATTATCTCAAGCTCCAAAATTAATTTGGCTCTTGCTAATAGAATAAGGCCAAAATTGGCAATCAAATTAGAAAAAAAAAAGCAATCTTCTAGCAATTTAATCCATTTAATTATTTGATAATTTTTATAATGGAGGGATGGGAGTTGAAATTATTTGAATTCGAATTCAAACATTATAGCATATCCACCACTCAATCAAAAAATTGTTGGCCATTTAAATATCTAATTAAAAGCATAACCCAAATTTAGCTCATTCATGGGGTTTACTTTTAGCATTATTTAGTAATTGATAATATAAAAACTTTAGATTTGTTCAGCTCACGAGAACATACATGGAAAACAAAGGAAACATAGGGCTTCTTTACACAATACAAACACAAACTTTAGATGATAAAGTGTTTTCTTTCTCAGTAATTACTTAAATGATTCGGATTGCTTTAAATTTGTATTGAAACTCTATTTCTTCTATTTGTTAGTTATGGCTAGTTTTGTAATTTTTTATATCATTAATTTAGACTTGATAATTGGTTTATATAATTCGTATTAATTTCATGTCAATTTGTATTTTTATCTTGTAAAATATAAAAAGTTTGAGTGAATTTTAACTTTTATCATATTCGTATAAAATTTTTACCAAATTTAATCCGTATCTTTTTTTGTATCTTTTATATGTGTCATGTTATTATATTATGTTTAAGATTGTCAAATGTACAATAATCAATTTGATTAAAAAAAGAGGACTAATTAAGGTTAATTTTCATAAGTTTGAAGTGGAGCGGGGTGTCCTGTTAAGTTACCATTATACCGGTAATAAGAATCAAATTAATTAAAGTTGAGTAAGGGAATTTGCTTTCAACGACATTCCACCACTAGGTTAGTTAACCTAACATGTCCACTCCATCATTAATTTTAAGCAAATAATTGAACACATGAATATCAATCAAGTTGCATGGAAAGGACATTTATGTCAAAGAAAAAACAATACTATTATACATCAATTCCCCACTTCGGTAATATATAAAAGTAAATATAAATATAAATTATGTATCTGCTTTTAAGGTGGGAATTTGGAGATGTCCCTGTATTGGGACTGAAATAATCTTGTCACCAATCTTGTCTGAAAAAGTCCAAAGTATGAAAATGAAACAAGCTCTCCCGTAATGTCTTTTGTACAGTTTATGAAGAAGAGAAACGAGAAGAGACTATAAACCCTAACGCATGCTAAAGCCAAACCTTCCAGACCCAAGAAATGGAGAAAGCGAAATGTGAATGCAAAAGGAAAGACCGAAGAAAATTACCCAGCCCAAAAGCACATGTAAGAAAAAGAAACCCAAGTTTGGTTTTGCCGTAAAAGAAGCACACTGAAGAATAAAGCAACCCTTGTGTGTTTCACGAATTCAGCTGTTTTGAGAAAATTATTGTTGGTGGAATAAGTACAACAGGCAAGGTACCTGACCGCGCGTGCCGTCCGGTGCGCGAGACTTTTGGGGTCCAAACACCGACAGCAAGAGGCGCTGGCGCCCTTTGGCCCTGACTTTATCTGGTGGGCAGCGGAAAACGACAGCAGCTTATGATCCTTGTGTCTTTGTCGTGCAATGTTTGGGCAGTCCGGGCAGTTCGGGTAGACAATCTAGTCGCCGTCAATGTTCTGTGGGGGCGGCCTTCCCTCGATCCACGGGCTCTCTTTCCCTCCTCTTTAGCTAGAACCTCAGCAATCAAAACCTTCTCTCTTTTTTTTTTTTGATTGCTCCATCGCTTTCAGTTGCATTTCGCTTTGTATTATCGCTTTCTGAGCCTAGCGTTTTCGTAATAAAAGCAAGTAAGCAGCCCGATTAATTAAATTTATCAAATTATATATAGTTGTACACCGAGTTGAGCTTCAATAATTAGAAGGGTTCATTTTGTTTTCTTGTTAGAAAACGATAGTTTGGTGTAGTTTCGAGGAAATGTAACAACTTCAAGGACAAATTTGTATCAGCAGTTAACTTACCATTAATTTTCTCAGAGAATAAAGATAAGGTTTTGATACGACGCCATAATGCGGTGCAATGATATGAGTTAATTCGTCTTTAACGTGTTGAACACGAATTAATTTCGATACAATAATTTTAATGTTTTGACATAAAAGAGATATGATATATATGCATAAATTATCAAATTAATTTTTGATCCTCACTTATTCTTTGATCATTTGATTGGTGATTGGCCTATATAGATATTTTCTCAAAGGGCAAGAATCAATCTTCTCAACCAATGATTATCGTATTAGTTGATTAGTGTTCAATTAATTGGTTCGGTTAATTTTAAATTGAATCGGTCAAAATTAAATTTAATCAAATTAGTTTTTATTTGTTAACTGAATGAAATAATTTGATAATTGACAGTTTAATTGAATTAAATTTTGATTCGATCATTGATTTGATTAAATCAAAATTTGAAGATCCCTATTTCTTGATGAATTTAGCTAAATAAAAAAAACAACGTACAAGAAATCTGGATAGAAATAAATGTATATATGTCATCGATGGAATGATATGAAATGACATGCATCCATTGCTGCATGCTCACATTCTATATGGACCTTGCTCCATGTCTCCCCTTTTGCGGCAATACAGCTTTCTAGGGTTCCTCACCATTCTTCTTCTTTCTTGTTTTTTTTTTTTTTTTTTTCCAAGTGGGATACATAGCTACGTACCCTTGTTGAATAGGTACAATTTTCCTACTTGAATAATGTCAATAATTCTCTCCCTCTGTCTGATTATCTCTCATGCATTATAGCTCACTATCATCAGACATCAGCTCAATTCTTTGTCATATTGCCTTGGGAAAAAAGTAGCATATGTAATAGATTTTCTCTAGATTAATGGATATTATATACTGCTTGTCTCTTAATTAGATTAAGGACGTCAGAAGTTTCCCACTAAAATTTCCAGATTCGAGCCGATCTTATAATATCTCAAATCCACAGTATAATATAATATTTACTCATAAATCACACTTACTTACCGGTTGAGCTGTCTGTGATATTTAACAACTCCTAACACTTATTACTAATATGGAAATAGAAATTTTGAAATTTTTTCCTTAAGATATATATATATATATATATCTATATATACACATTTCCTTCTATTTAAAATAGTACTGTATAATTTTTAGTGAATATATAAAAGAAAGTAATGTACCTTTGATATCGAATAACTGCTGACTCTAGCAGTTGATAATCCTTGGAAGTTAACTCTCTTAATCCAAGATCAACAATCTGTGGAGTGGAAAATAAGGGATGCGCGACAACGTGCCCAGTAAGAAAGATGTACGCTGTTTTATACAAATCAACCCATATTCCCCAAAATACTTATTTTTCTTAACAATAAACCCAGTAGGGAAAACAGTGGATACAATAAACAATTTTTAATATTCAAATCACTGGTTAAACAGTTTACAATATCAAGTCGTAAACAGTAAATAGGATTCAACAAATCCTTTCAGTAAACAGAAATCAACAAGTTGAGACTAGGCATCATCCTATAAATAAATCATGCTATCATCGTCCCCCCTCCTCCTTGCGAGAACGGAATAATCATTCCAACAGGGATACAGTAGATCTATGGCCACAATCTATGGGTGGTCCTCGGGGTCCACTTGCCAAGTGACCTCGAGACCTCTGATGACTTGGCGGGTTCATCAGACTCATAACTCATAAGGCATGAAACTAGGGACCTAAAGTCTCAAAATCAACTTTATAGCTCAAAATACCTTTAAGGAAACAGTTATGAATTTAAATAATTTAAATAAATAATAATTCCAAAAAAATATTATTCTCATTTTCGTAAAGAAAATGTAAAAATTGAAATCTGTTCGCCATGATAAGCTAGCCCATCAAGGCTCGCCCATGGTCAACTCGCTAGTGCGGTGAATTAGTATTCGCCCGCCAATCCTTAGTGAAAAAACAAGTTAAACTGGCTCGCCTTCAATGGCTCGCCCATGTCAGTTCGCCCATTTGGCATTGCCCATAGTCAACTCGCCCAATGCGGCATTGGCATGGTCAACTCGCCCAAAAGGATTTATATTTTCTATTTTCAAAAATATTAAAATATCTCATTTTTCGTTAAGAAAATACAATCGAAATCTATTCGCCATAGTCAGCTCGCCAGTCCGACTCGCCCATAATTTCCTTATCAAAGGGGTCGCCCGCCCCTAAAACATTAAAAAAGGTTTGCCCGTCTGTGGCTCGCCCGCCTTTATCAATTCGCCCAAAACCACATAAATGGGTCAGCTTTGTAGCTCGCTCGAGTTTATTAAAACATAGTTCGCTAGTCACTAATGAGCTTATACGTGGAAGCTCGCCCAACCTTACTCTCCATTCCTATACATGTGAGTTCGCCTGAGTTCGCCTGACACGGCTTTTATTAAGAGGTGAGCTCGCCTAAGAGTCAAATTAGCATGTGGCGACCTCCTTATTTCCTACTCGCCTCTTTGGGCGATCATTGGTCCTCGCCCATCCGGCTATTATTCTGATTATCCATAAAATGTTGGCGAATATTGTATCGCCGGTTCATGAAATCCATTGAACTCGCCTCAACCTTTGGGCGAGTACCTTCTTTTGCTCGCCTATTTGGCAAGCAGTTGAAAAATCACTTCGCCCATCGTGTTTTCTTATACATTCTAACAAGATTTAGCTACAACAAGACTATATCTATGTTTATTACATTGTAAAACATAGAAATCTAATATTGAATATCAAGAGAACCATAGAAATATGGAACTCACCTTAACTGAGTTGCACTTTCAGAACAGAGTGCTTTTCTGCTTCACTTAGCTTTACTTCTCTTGTTCCTTAGCTCTTTAACACTACAGAAGAGGTTTGGCTAACTAAAAGATGAAGTTTCGTGGCTCATATATGAGAAAAATGGAGGAACGAAAGATGAACTTGCAATGAAACAGAATGGGCGAGAAGGTTGGTTAAGAAAATGAAGTTGCTTCAATCGATTTTTCCTCATGAATTCTTTTTATATAGCCATTCAGTTTCACTTACAGTCTACCACCTATTCTTATCCCATTTTCTTTCATCATTACCTTGTCTTATAGCTCATTAAATGGTGAAGAAAATATGGCAATGGCGTGGTGAAATTTTTCTACTGTCATTAAATGGTGAAGAAAATTCCAACCAAAACGGTACGCCAACAGCACGTTCTTTCCTTACAAGTTATTGACCTCTTTTGCAGTTGTTGTTGAATATTCTAGCCAACCAAATTCATCCTATGTTAGACTTTAACATTCTTTTCCTCTAAGTCTTATTTCTCTTGTATTTTACACCTTAAAATTTTGCTCTTCAATTTGCATTAGCTGTGAGATACACAGTAGCAAAAGTTTACTTGAAATGCAATTTATTTTTGCTGCATAGTTTGGACTTGCTTTCTACCTCTTTTCATATATTCCACCAATCAAATTTAATCATATAATTTCATTAAATAATTTATTTGCACTATCAATAATTTACAAATATGGTATATAGTATAATAAAATTCGGGTTTTATAGATCCGATGCCCTAGTTATGAGATATGAAATCTATTGATGGTATCCTAATAATTTGAATTAATTTTCTATAACATCAGTAAAATTTTTAAATTTTATCACTAATCAATGTTAAATATTATTACATATATATCTTTTTATATGAATTAAGATACTTTTAATAAGAATGTGACAATCTTCTAATTTTGTTTCCATAATGATAATTCGAGCATTAAAATTTTGTTTCATATACCAAAGAATAGTTAGTATATTACTATTAGCCAGACTATTTAATTATACTTAATTCAATGAGCAGCCTCCTGGGATTGAAAATAATGGAAAGCTGGGCCTACCATGAAATGTATACTATACTTCAAAAGAAATTCCTGCATCGAGGAGTGGTAAATGATCGTTCAGTCTAGTATTTAAAAACAAAGAGAAAGATTTCCCGGTTAGAATGCAATGATTGTGATAAGTCAACAAATTCGTATTTTATGGTAACACTTGCAGAACCAAATAAGGGAAGCTGGGGCTGAGATATTCGGAAAGATAACTTATTTAAATGGTTGATAATTATGGGATAATTAACAAAACAATCTGACAAAAAGGAATCTGAGTGTCTCTGCTTCTTTTGTCAGTTTTTCTTTGTTGTTTGGATTTGTCATGTTTCTGAGCTTCCGGCTTCAGAACATGTTGTTAACCGGATTTTTGGTTAGCTGGAGAGAACAGGATGTTTTATGCTTTTCCAACTTGTTTCATTTGCTTGCTTCTTGTCTCCAAGCATATCAACTGTGGAAATCCGCGTATAATCTTTGAGATATTGTCTGTTTTTGATCCGAAAGTCTCATTATTTTGTCCTTCATCGAGGCATTACATCAAGACTTTTATTGCTGGCCACAGAAAAATGTCAGCTTGTGGCCCAAAATTTTCAATCTGAAGCAATAGCTCTTTCACCGGCACCAATTCACCTTGATTGTTGTAATTTCAAGCAAATTGGATGACCCACTTAGGGAAAAATTTAACATAGCTGGCCCATTTCAAACTAATTCAACAACATTTTCTTTCTAATCAGCCAATTCGATTGGCAACCTGCTTGAGAAAAACTCTCTCGTAGCTTATTTCATTGCCAATTTTCAGTACTGTTAGATATCGATCTTACTAATTCCTCATCTGTTACAGCACATATTTAACTGAACCTGGGGATTTGTCAGTGGTTGCCTAGCCATGTAGGCCTTTGACGGTTCTTATCAATCTTTCAAAGTTCAAACACGGTAAATTGAGCCTTTTGATTATTCAAAGCCAGCTTTAAGCACTCGTTCAAAAAAGGTCGGATTCAATACTTACAAAGTAACTATAGGATGGCATCATGGCAAAGAAGGGATTTCCATTTGCATGTTGTGTGTACTCCCTAGGGATCTTCAGCTGATCTCTTTTCAGTTCAGTCAAAGAGAGCGAGAGAACACAACTTAAAAAAAAGTCATAGATTACGGTTACATAAGAAACAAAATACAGGTTACGTTTAATGAAATCGAGCCTAGTCTGATTCTAACTTCGAGAAAGGAAAAAAAACATTAAAAGGGGAATTTCTTGAAAGGAGAAATATGGATGGTTCTTGAACCAACATACCCCTAGGGACCCACCCTTGGTCGTCCACAATGAGAACTTCAATGAAGGATTCAACCTGACAAAAGCTATGTAAGAAAAACAAGATCCCTCCTCCAGAACTACTATAGATCGTGTCCCTTCGGACAAAGCTGGCATGTGGGTCGATTCTCATTGGAGCTCTGCAACTCAAAAAAGTGTCGAGCATGATGAATTTCGTGGCACAGAGAATTTCACACTGACATGTTGAGGGCTGAGGACCCCTCCCTGTGCTCTAGACCAAGATCTGTTCATTCAAAATTCCAGTTAACAATACCAGATTCTGTTTCCGTGAACTTTTGATTCAGCTTTGAGCAACAGAATAATCTTTGTTTATGTTTTTAATTACATTGAGGTAATTCAGTCATGTGTGATTATGCCAATCTTCCAGTGATTATCTTCATTGAAGATCCCAAATCATGTTGGAAAAGCAAGATGGAATGTCGGGTTTAGAAAATGGATGCTAAAGTAATCTTAGTGGTCCATTGAATGTTGTTTAATCTGGTAAAAGATTGCTTTGGGAAACCATATCAGTTTGGATTGGTTAAAACCAAGAAAGGATTAAGGATCCGCTTTAACTTTAGCATTGTTAAGTGTTCAATATAGAATTAAATTGAGTTCAGCATTCCGTGTATCAGTTTGTCATATCTCTTCTCATGCTTTTCATGGCTTAGCAATTCAATGAATCTGCTTGTTTCTGTAACCCTTCAGCTGTGTTTTGCGTGTAATTCATTTTCCATACTAGACGTGCGGCATCAGCATTTGAACGACACTAGGAATTTTATTAGTAAAAGACCTGAACTTTATCAAGAAAATGACATGAAAAATGCTTAGATTTAAACATAAGAGGGAATGAAAGTTTGAAATTTTCAACAGATTAAGATTATCAAGATCACTCTACTATATCTTGTATTTAGTCAAAGATTTTGTACATTTTTATTAAGTTTTTTCTCTTTCAAAATTTTTCTTATATGAATATGAGCAAGATTTTAATTATGGATACAAGAATGAACATTATAGATTAGTGCATCAGCTATGGAAATGGGGATAACTAACTAATAATTAACAGTACAAGATAACTTAGTTAAGGTAGAACAATATGGCAGACATGGCCGGTACACCAAGGGGATTTCCAGTGCAATTCTTTACTGTTATGCCCTGAAAGGATATGAACAGGAAGATAACCATGACAAGACTAATCCCATTCAAAGGTCTGGAAATGTCAATACTTTGAAATGGAATGATTCAATATTGAGCTGTCAAGCTAAGGTACTCTTGCCAAATTTGAAGAAAAAAAGAATCGCAAAGGGACAACAACGACTGGAGAAGAAGAAGAGACGGTGTATGGAGCCCATAAGATGGGAAATGAAAAGAGCCTGGCTAGATTGATGTTTTCATCCAAATGAAAACAAAATCAATAGGCTTGAATCTGCTTGATTGCGTGATCAAGTTTGCTTACTCAAGCTTTCAGTTCATGATTAGATATATGAAAATAGACTTAGTAATCTTTAGACACAACAAGAAACCAGCAATATGGACAAAATTTGGTAAAAATTATGTAAAAATATAATAAAAACTTAAAAAAGTACTGTGTTTTACAAGAAATTTTCTTATTTTACTCTATACTAACATGAATTATATATATAAAAGCAATGGATTTTCATGATGTTAATAGCACTTGGGGCCGGATGAATTAGATTTTTTTTTTTTTTAAATTCTTTACAGCGTGACATAGCAGAGTAAAACAACAAATAGAAAAAGAAGATTTAGAAACAAGAATTATAAAGAATTGACAAACTTAGGGAGGAAGCCTAGCCTAGCTACTTGATTCAACTGCTACCACTAAACCAAGAAGAAGCCATCCCTAGAGGCACTTGCTCTTTCAAGGGCATCAACTATGCCATCGCCTTTCAAAATTCTCCCGAGGAATTTACAGAGGATGAACCGAAGCTTCCGAGGTCGATTAGTCACTTTCCTAAACCAGCAAATTACCACCTCCGAATCGGATTCAATGATTACGGATGTAGGTTGTTATTTTTACATACAAATCACAATATCAATAACATGGAGACTTTCACTTGCAGATTTTTTGAACTTACAGTTCGTCTACCAATGAGAAAATGTAAGGAGTCGGACTCTTATTTGTAGGTAGATTCCAACCTTAACCATTTACTTCAACGTCGTTGGTACAATCAATGGATTTGATTTATGTTAAAACAAGTATTCACCTCTAAGTTAGAATCAATTCGGATGAATCATGGGAAAATTGCAATTGGACCAGCTTTCAAGGAGTCCATATCATCCAAAGCAGGACAGGAAGGCAGTGGGTGATTTCAAATTATTGAGGCTGGAAAAGGAAGGAGAGAAGACAAGCTATCAGTTAACAAAATTCCACTGCAAAACATACGGTAAAAAAGCAGAAGACAAGAATACAGTGGTTGTTCTTGTCAATCAAGCTATCTGCATGTTCTTTGCTGGTTAATTTCCAACTTCATTCAAATTAATCTAACCCTTCCAATCATCAACCTTTGCCTTGTCCGAAAAAACAAATCCTAGCAAAGAATAATAGCAGTTAGAAATTGCTGCAGACATTCTCTCTTTGCTGTCACTGCCCGCAGATAAGTTGTGTTAATTACTGAATCTAAGCTAAACAGAAAAACAAATAAAGCAGACACTCAAAGCAGGCAGCTACATCAAATCAAGAATCACAAGAATCAGACAAGGGCCCTCTTGACAGAGAATTTGGAGATGAAGGATGAAGTTGCACTTCATTAATTGCTTTTTTACCATAATGTCCTAGCTAGATCTAAAATTTTAGACATGATATCAAAATAACATGAATAAAATACAATAGTGACACAAGTGAAAATTTAGAAAAAAAAATTATTTATGAATATGATAAAAACTAAAATAAGTTTTGTGCTTGGTATATAGATATGAAATTTTCATGTTTTACATTAGATGAACATAATTTTATATGATTATTAACTCTTGTTCTAACAAAGGAGATAGACAGTTCATGTCCCTCGGTTTCTCTTTAATGGCTTCAGTTTTTGTCCTTCAGTTTCCCTTTATAAGAATTATATATGAATATCAAATTGAGCAAAAGTTGAAAAATGTTGTGTTTTTCTTGTGGACATGAATTTTATATTTTGTATGTATAAACATGAATTGACACAATACAAATATGAATATAATATATATACATAAATTGTCAGATTTAACTCAGAGTTTAAGTACCAGTGGCATCATCCAGAATGTAAGCTCCAAGTCGAGTGGGAAAACGGTGAATCAGTAAACTTTTGCTAGCCGTCGCATCAAGCCACGCTAATTTGAGGTTTCAAAGCAATTGGGCTGGAACGACATGGTCTACGGCTCACTACTTGGCTATAGCCTCAGGAAGACGGGCCGTACTCTGTCCAGTTTGACAGTGATAATTTCTACGGCATTAAGCGCAACAGGCCCAACAATGAGCCATGAGCTATGTTAGGCCTTTCAATCGGCCTTGTGGGCCGTGCTGGACTGCCGGTGTGGCCCGTAAAGCCATGTTTTGTTATGGTGAACAGGTAAAAAACGCGCCGTGTTGATAATCAAATATCTAAACCAGATAATACAAAGAAGAGAGGAGAGATTTTCAAGCTTAAACAAAGAGTTCGAACAAAAAAAAAAAAAGCGCTTAAACAAAGAGTATATCCTCCGATTAGAAGATCGATTGACCAAAAACACTGTAAAACCTCGGAAAGAACAATCTAATGTCGAAATCTAGGGTTTGAACGATCCGACTTTCTTCAATTTTTTCTTTTGTTTTGGTTTTTCCTATTCAACAATCATCATGAACTGCGAAGTCTGCCAACTCAAAGAACTGGTAATCAAACTTTTCTCTTTTACTGTTTCTTTCGCATATTAAGTATATTATTTATGATTCATTTTTTTATGAGTAATTCCTGTTTTCCTTATTACTTTTCCAATCAAAATTACTGCTTTGATTTCCTGATTTTTCGAAGGCGATTGACATGGATGATGTATCTGTTTTTGCATGTTTCCCACATTTTTATTTGTAAAATGTAGGTGCAATGTGGGGATATGGAACTTGAGAAGAAAATAGACGAGAAGATTGAGCACTTCATAAGTCGGTAGAAAAACATCGCAATAAGAAAAGTCAGGTCTGTCTACTTCGCGTATGGTTTTAGCCTTTTCGTTTTGAATATACTTGTCATTGCATCTTATGTTGTTCCACTTGCTGCGTGATATATGGTTGTTGCCTTGTCGGCAGTAGGCTTTTACATTTTTGTGTATCTCCCATTTTGAATTACACTTTTTTACTTGTGATGCAGATATGCTTTATCTTTTTATGAGGTGAAAAGCAAGCAGCCATCTTGGTTCGCTAACAAAACTCAGCGTCTGTATTGGTAGCAATGGTATTGGTATGTCAATTTGAATGTGACTCAACATCCAAAACCACATTCGGGTAAATCTCATCATTCCAAAGTGGTCGTTGACCCAGGAGGTACAACAATGATTGTGCCTGTATCTTTAAAATTGTAACTTGTTTTTACTTTCAATGCTAATTGCTTTTTTTCTTCTTCTTTTAATTGTTTGTGTTTATCATTATAGAGAGTGCTTATGAGGAGAGAAGCTCTCGCAGAGCAGCACTTGAAGCATCTCTTAGAGATGTTCTGTTTCAAATAATAAAGTTTGTTAATGAGAAGGACCATATTCCCCCCATACCTGAGGGTGTCATCTGTTTTCCATATGAAATTATCATACCAAGGTCTGCTCTCCCTTCATTAAATTTTATCTTTTTCAGGTTACTTTTAAAAGGAATTATGGTAGTGGAAAGTTGCATCACAAAGAAGATTATAACTGACTCAATAGAAAGGAGGACTTGATGAAACTTGAACTTGGAAGGTCAAAAGAGTTGATGGTTAAGAATTTCTGAAAGATATGACTAGTCTCAAGATGAATGATTAAAAGATTCTAAAGAATGAACCTAAAATCACATTCTTACTTATGTTAGGAGTAATACAGCGGTGAGATTTTTCTTGAATCTAGTTAATAGCATTTAATATGAAATCCTTTTCTTCATCTGTTACTGAGAATGTTAGGGCTTTCTTGTTGAATGTATAAGCTGTCAAATGTTGAAATAAAAACTAGGGTTTATTCCTTTTTGCCCGTTTATTCGCTACCACTAACAGTATTTATCTTCATTTGATGGGATCAGAATGTACTATAAGAATTTATTTTGTTTTGGAGGAAACTAGAATATGCTTTTAGTGGGAAGACTGCCTTCCCTCTAAAAACATTTCTGTTCTTTCAGAAAGGTGCCTTGACGATGAGATGAACTTGAAAACAGTCATTTAGCATTAGTTTGTCTCTCTAGCTTTCCAAAAATCCTACCTCTTAATTCCTACATGACTAATTCTTGTTCTTGATGCATTTTAGACGTTTATTTTGTCTTTTAATGGAGGTCAGAGAGGTTGTTTGCTTTTATTTTTAATGGAATTGAAATGATCTGATATTTTAAAGTCTTTTGTTCAGCTACTAGGCTAGGAAGAAAGAAATTTAGAGAAAATTGTTGTCATTTCTATGTATTAGAAAGCTAGGTTTTAACAGAAAGTAGTTACTCCACGCTGATGTTCTCAGTGTTCTGATTGAGATATTTGAACTAAGTGTGAGAAATATAGTCAGAGTCACAAATTGATCATTTCAAACTAGGATCAACTGACTGCATTTGATCCCTCACTTTTCTTCTGATATTCCTGTTGCCATTCTCATCTTTTTTTGTTAGGAAATTTCAATGGGGAACATGTTTAGAACGGTGAGTAAACATTGTGCTGCCATTACTCAGTTCATCAGATTCTGCTTTCGGAATGGACATGATCAAGAGGATGCTCCAGACCGGGCACCCAACCATGCTCAGCTGCTTATCAGACTCAGCAAGGCGGCGAGGTGATTCACTTCCTAAATTTCTCTTCGGGTAAAAACAGTTCCTCCTCACTTCCTAAATTTCTCTTCGGGTAAAAACAGTTCTCCACTAGGGATATTCTGAAGCGCTCGAATCGAACTTGTAGCAAAGTGCAGAACAGATGAAAGATAATGAAGCCGACAGGGTTTGAATGTCTGAAAATATATAACACTATGCATAATCGAATCGATTATCTTGTAAATACTATCACATTTATATCATTTTCCTTACCTTTCTTGAGGTGCTATTGTTTCCTGTATAGTATAATTACATCCAATGGTTTGGCTATGATCGTCTTGATTCAAAGAACTGTTGATCTCAATTTGATTATTTAATTCCAATCGTTGGTGATTTCAAAGGCTTTGTCAGCATGAACCGGCGAGGCGTTGCTAATAGAAAGTCATCTTAAGGGACAAAAATTCCACAATGGACCCATTTGAAAATTAAACGAAAGGGAAATCACTTTTTGGAAGGAAAATATTATTTAAGGTGCATCGTTTTAAACGTGTTCTTCACCCTTTTTTAAGTAAATAAATTCAAATTTAACACGTTAATGAATTCTTGATCGGGTTAAAGAAAAATTGTAAAATATTATAGGATTCGAACGTAATCAATTTTGTCATCCACATAATTCTTGATTGACTATGAACAAAAACCAATAAAGTATGTGACAAATCCAGGAACATGTTATTTATTGTTTCAAGAAATTAAGAAAATTTCAATTCACATTTTCTCTATCCATTTTTCAGTAAATCAATTCAAAATTAAAACGTTTACAACATTTTATCGAATGATTAATAAAAAACTATAGAATATTGTAAAATGTGATTTGAATTCAAACAATTTTAACATCAACACACCACACTTTTTTATTGCGTCCTAGCAAATGCCAATAAAGTAGGTGACAAATCCAAAAATGTGGTATTATTGCTTCAAGAAATTAGTCTGATTGCTCATGGTTATTGAATATATAAGGCTATAGCTACCTAATTTGGCAAAAATTAATTGGCAAGAGTATGCTATTATCATAAGAAAGATTTGTTACCTAATCACTTAGCCTTCAATTCTTTTTTTGGTGTAATGCTAAGCCTTCAATTCTCTATCAGTGTCAGCTCAAAAAAAAAATCTCTATCAGTGGTTAGTAAAGTCAAATGCAATGGACCCAAGAGCACGTAGATCAACTGGCAGGGGGTTGTTCTAGCTTAACCAGAGGTCTCGAGTTCGAGTCCCTGGGTATGCAGCTGTGTTAAAACTCTTGAGGGAGAGCTTTGCCGCCCTTTGGGTCCTGCCTGGCTCGAATCCGGAGTAGTCCTATACCAAAGGTATGGGGATACCGGATGGTCTAGACCGAAAAAAAAAAGTCAAAGGCAATGGACGGTGTTTATTTTAACAGTGTAAGAAACACTTTTGATTGTTTTTCTGGTCATTTATGCAAAGTCTATTTAAAGCGAGATAGGCCTGAAAATATAGAAAGCGCATAACAATGGAGAGGAAACAGCAGCACTTTGCATTAGTCCACGGGGCCTGCCATGGAGCTTGGTGCTGGTACAAGCTCCTGAGCCTACTCAAAACGGCTGGCCATCAGGTCACTGCCTTGGAGCTTGGTGTAAGTACATCAAACAAGCCTAACATGCTTCTACATAATATGAAACATGTTAAACAAATAAAATGCGGAAGCGATAGGATCTAACCTCCAGCCATTGCACTCTGTAACTCTACTGTTGAAGCAATTGCCGAATCTGACAGTCTACTCTGTGTCGATCACAGACCTTCCAAATCTTCCAAGCACTCAAAACCTCACTAGATGGTGTTTGTATGTTTTTTAGGTTAACGTACTTGGGGACCGGAAGGAGCCCTCTTATATTACTAACGAGGGCATGCTAATTATGGCAATAAAATCACGTTTTAACCATCACAAAATCGTGTTTTAATAGCCAAATATTGAGTTGAGATTCAGCGTGAAATTATGGACCATATCCAGAATTGGTCAACCAAACAATTATTTCCCTAATTATGGAGATATACTAACACTTGGTGCTTCCGGAGTTCATCCCAAGCGGCTCGAAGAGATTGCTTCTTTTTCAGATTACTTGCAGCCGCTGATGGATTTCCTGGCCTCTCTTCCTGACGAACCTGATCACAAGGTCATTCTTGTTGGTCACAGCTATGGCGGTCTGTGTATATCTTTTGCCATGGAAAGATTTCCCCGGAAAGTTTCAGTTGCAGTGTTCATTGCAGCCTATATGCCTGATCATAGCTCTCCACCAGGGACTCTCATACAAGAAGTAATTAAACCTAGTAATTAATGCTGGTTTAAAACATTAATAGCCAGGTTTGGATGTTCTAGTTTTAGTAAACTTCTTTGTTGATCTAGTACTTCGAAAGGACCCCCGTGGAGTCGTTAATGGATTGCCAGTTCACATTCGATAAAGGCCTGCAGAATCCGCCAACTTCAGCACTCTTTGGTCCCAAATTCATGGAGGACAAAGCTTATCGGCACTGCCAATTACAGGCAAGTTCATATATTTTTACTAGGTTAAAGGGCAAGAATTATCTTCAATAATTATCCTTAGTAAATCGAAATTGTTACTGCCATCTCTGGAAGCTTGAGGTTGAATTTGAGTTGAGCCCAGCCTCTTTGGTTTAAGCAACTGTTGCAATGGTGAAAGTTGATTTTGTTGGAATTTTTCAAGCAAAATTGTATTTCACAAACGAATGAGACCAACTGGAATTAAATTAAACACATAAGAGACAAGATTTAACGTGGTTCGGCCCAAGTGCCTACATCCACAGATAAGAGAGAAAAATCTACTATAAAACATAGAGATTACAAAGAGTACAAAACACCTTAAAACAAACACTAAGCCCAAGCCCCAAAACAAACCTAGTTTCTGCTCCATAGTGTTTAACCCATGAAATTCTCATGCAACACGGTGTTTTCTTCAACTCTTTCCCAAATCCCTACAAACTCATCTCTCACACAGAGATTACATAGTGATTACATCTCTCTTTCAATCTCCTTTTTTAAAGGTTAAGACCAACTCTATATTTATAAAGCCAAATTACTTGATCAATAAGAATTCCTATTCACTAAGGAATCTAATCTATTAAGAGTATTTATCTTTAAATAAACTTAACCACCAAGTAATTCTCTAACCAATAGAATTTTATTATAATCCAAACTAATTCCCAATAGAATTTGAGTCAACATCTAACAATCTCCACCTTGACACAAATTCTATCAAAATATTGGTCTTCAAGAAATCCCAGCTACACATAATTGAATCAATCCTGATTGTTCTTGATTCACACGACACGACCAATACCCATGCGTAGCCAAATCAACTCCACCCAGTTGACTTTAGAGAGGAACCTTGATATAACTTCTCTCAGCAGGAATTGTCTCTCACTATCGTCTTCATCCAGAGATTGGAAAACCGGCACCATCGAGATTTTTTTTTCTTTTCTACCAATCTCCCACAGATGAAATAACCACACTTTTCTACACACGTTGCCATGTGTGATTTCTTTGGCAAACTAATATTATACACACTCCACATATTTTTAGGACATGTCACACCACCCAAAAATTGTGTGCGTATCGTTCACCTTACGCAAGAGTATAATATCACAAGAAAATTGTCAATACCTCTTAGAGTGGTGAGACAACCTCTAAGGTATTCAATGTGCTCCATTCCTATTAGCCAAGATCTACACCTGCTGACTTCAGACCTTCAACAATCCTAATTCTCACCTAGATCCAGAAATTCATCGGAACACCATTGGATCGAACTGAGAATTACTCCACCTGCAACTGACACCTTGCTGCAGCAATCTTCTATTGCGTATTTCCGATCTCACGAACACAATCTGCAACAACAAATCCCCTGAATCAAATCATCATCTCTGTATTATGTTTCATGATAATTCTTGAACCATAGCTCTGATACCACTTGTTAAGATTTTTCAAGCAAAATTGTATTTCACAAACGAATGAGATCAATGCGGAATTAAATTAAACACATAAGAGACAAGATTTAACGTGGTTCGGCCCAAGTGCCTACATCCACAGATAAGAGAGAAAAATCTACTATAAAACATAGAGATTACAAAAAGTACAAAACACCTTAAAACAAACACTAAGCCCAAGCCCCGAAACAAACCTAGTTTCTGCTCCATAGTGTTTAACTCATGAAATTCTCATGCAACACAGTATTTTCTCCAACTCTTTCCCAAATCCCTACAAACCCATCTCTCACACAGATATTACATAGTGATTACATCTCTCTCTCAATCCCCTTTTTTAAAGGTTAAGACCAACTCTATATTTATAAAGCCAAATTACTTGATCAACAAGAATTCCTATTCACTAAGGAATCTAATCTATTAAGAGTATTTATCTTTAAATAAACTTAACAACCAAGTAATTCTCTAACCAATAGAATTTTATTATAATCCAAATTAATTCTCAATAGAATTTGAATCAACATCTAACAGATTTGTGACTTGAAGAACACGGGTTTAATTTATCGAAATAGTTCTTCCGTTAATGCGAAAAAAAAGTGTGTATACGAAACCTTTTCAAGAGCTTTTGTATATGTGCATGTGAATCTGTGCTAATAACATTGTTATTATCTGCAGGATTTGGAGCTGGGAAAACTGTTGCTTCGACCAGGCCAGCTGTTCTTGGAGGATGTGGCCATGGCGGATATGTTAACAAAAGAAAATTTCGGGTCGGTGGATCGAGTATTCATTGTGTTAGAAGATGATGAAGTGATGGTGGAAGAGTTCCAGCGACTGATGGTTGAGAAATCTCCAGCCAAAGAAGTAATGGTCCTCACTGGTGCGGGCCATATGGCCATGCTCTCCAAGCCAAAAGAGCTTAGCTTGATTTTACAAGACATCGCAGAGAAATCCTGTTGAATTTACATCCCTTTATGCTGGAGAATTTTACAATAACGTCAAAATCAACTTAAGCATGTAACATTATGTTCAGTTTTAATAAGTGAAAAATATGTTAAAAATATAATAAATATATGAAGAAAACACTTATAATAATGTAATTATAAAATGAGTTTACGTTTTTTATCCTTACATATTAAGTTTATATATATTATCATATATTTACGTTGATTTTATTGTAAAAATTTCTTTTCACGCTTATTTGGGAATCTTTCCTCTTTAGTTTTATGAATTATTTTTTTAATTACAAATTTTGATCAACAAAGTCAATAAAATTTATCAGGAAATTTTTCTTGACGTGATATCATATTTTTATAATCACAAATTTAATTTTTAAAATATTGTCAATTACGAAATAATTTCTTTTATTAAATAGAAACACGTTTAATTGGATGTTTCACCTTCGAAGGGATTGGTGTGACTCTTGGGCACGATGCACTGCTTGTAACTTTAATGGTGTAGGCCATTAGGCTGTTGAAGGACCACTAAAGCACAGTCCACTCAAAATTGTACTACCATATAAAATTAAATGTCAAAAATCACTCTATGGTATTATATTAATTCAATGGTTTTGATAGTTTCTTCTCCAATTTAATTATAACATTTTTTCCTGAAATTTCATGAATTATTTATAAAGATATTTAAATATTGTTTTCATTTTCAATCCTACGATTTTGTTCTGATTAATGATGTGAGTGTGATATGTCAAGTTGAAATTCTTTTCCCGTATTTCATGCATTGTATCATACACGTGATCAAAAAATTAATCTATTTCATAATTAATACTAAGCATAATATTAAATTTATTAAAATTGAGTTAAAAACTAGAGTTGCCAAATTGAAGATTAGATGATTTTGATTTATTCAGACCCAAATTTAATTATGACATATTTACTGATAATTTATGATTATTTGATAAAGAAGTTTAAATATATTTTTAAAAATTTTCAACCGTCGGATCTTGTATTAATTAATGATGTGACATGTAAGTTGAATTCTTTTGATTACGTTGATTCCTAATCCTATATGTGATAAACGTTGCTAAAAATTAATTCAACACATAATTAATATTAAGCATAAAATTATATTTTTTTTGTTGTAATAAGATTAAATTGATTAAAATTGAGTCAAAAACTACAATTGTCAAATTGAAGATGAGAGCTACCATGGGCTTGGTGCTGGTCCCAAGTTTTGTACCGTTGCTTGGATTAGCTGGACTGGGCAGTGACCTGGTCATCATGGCTTTGCTTGATTATGCTTGGATTAGCCCTTTTTTTTTTAATTATGAAATGGTCTTGTATCGTATCGGATATATAGTTAATTTTTATTTGTGTTTTATGAATGGAATTAGTTCAAAAAATTTTGATCTAATGACAATTTGAACACAAAATTTTCAACTACAAAGCATTATCATTCAAAAACTTAACTGAGTCTTATATCACTTAAGTCAAACATTTTTCATAATTATGCTTGGACTAGCTCTTGCCGTAGTGATTACGCGGCTTTGCATTGCATGATGGCTTCCGATTCCGAGTATCTGGCCTCACTTTTCCTCTATCCAATCATTGTGCTTCATGCCAACGATGGTGCAAGAAAAAACAGATATTTCATGCCTAGCTATCATCCAAACTATTCTTATCATGTGTAACTCAAAATTTGTCGATGAAAGTTTATGCAAGTTATTAAAGTTTGAATATTATGTTTCAAACATATAAATTTGAATTTTTAAGATCTATTTTTAATTGATGATTTACGAGTTCAAAAATCTACAAATAAAAATTTAATGAATATATAAATTTTAATAATGAATTGGTGACTTATTTTGACATAAAAAGTGCCGTAATCTCTTCTATTTCTAAATTTTTTATGTATAAAAAAGAACTTTAATTGAATTATTTTGCTGTATGTATGGTTGTCATCCAGTGAAATCACTAGTTCTTAATTTCAAGTTTCAAGGGAAGGCCAATTGCGTAGCCATTGGACTGTCAATGCAACCAGCTTCATCTTCTTTTGGTCAACCCCAAGTTACTCAAACATGCTCAATCCAAACTGCCCACAAGCCATACCAGATTCAGTATTAGAATTCACCAGCTGCATGCCTCAAGGTTGTAATTGATGAGCTGTTTTACAATCTCTTGAGCTAGCAAAAATGCTGGCGAGGCCTGCCTGGCTTTCGTGGAAGAATTGGTCAATGAATCTCTGCTAATGGGAAGTTCGAAAGCTAATTATGATCACTGACTCAGGCTTTTCCAAGTCTGTGTGCAGCTTAATTTGAATGTTTTTGTGATAGAAATGATCAAGATTGTGACATCGGAGATTAATAATTTTCCTACTGATAATTATGATTATGCAAAGATATAAATGACACTCTAATACATAAGTAAACTTCATTAGAATTCATTTCCTGCTAAAGGAAATTTAGGAGGTAAATAAATCCGGTTGCTTCTTCGTGCTTGAGAAAATATTTAGATTATAACATCACAGACTAGCAATTGAATTTCCATCTTATCAACATGACATCGCAGAAATACATGTACTTGGACCAAGACCACGGAATTTGCATCCATGTGAATGTACAGACATGCAATCAGCAATGACCTCACTAATGCTTTCGCCTTGATGAGTTCTTACTACTTTTAGAAAAAAATGCAGGCATGCAGCCTTTTTTTTGACAAATATCTGCAGTCGGTTTGGTGGTCCATATTTATGGAAGGACAAAAATATTAATATTTTTGACAATCGAAATTGAAAATTTGTCTAGTTGTTTCTTTTTAGGACTAAATTCAAAGTTCAATTTTTAATTTTTTAATAACATTAATTATTTAAGATAAAACAGTATATATTGACAAAAAAATATTAAATCAGATAATTACTTCAAATCAATATATATTTTTTTTGTTATGAAATTATAGAAAGAACACAATGAGAGAGAGCAAGAAGAGAAATTTTCTCTTATTCTTCAAGTATGTTCTTCAACTATATATAATACAAGGATGGTGAGCTTCAATTTATAGGTTTCACAAATACATGAATAAGGATGGAAGATGAATAGTTACAAACTTAATTAAAGGGTAAATGAATAGTTCCTTATTCATGTACCAATATGAAAAGTATGAGAGATGAATGGACTCATTCATGTATCAATATGAAGAGTCATGGAAGATGAATGGATATCCATATTTATAATTATTCATAACACTCCCCCTTGGATGTCCATTACTGAAGAATATGCCTCATTAAAACCTTACTAGGAAAAACTCTGTGGGATAAAAACCTAGTGAAGGAAAAAGAGTACATTATTCTTCGAAATACACATGAGATGCTGCCTTATTAAAAACCTTACCAGGAAAACCCAGTGGGACAAAACTATGGTTAAGGAAAAAAGAGTACAACGTGTATTTACTCTCCCTCATGATTATATCACTTGAAATCTCTAAGTCGACGCAATCCAACATTGTGAACTAATTTCTCAAATGTAGTGGTAGGAAACGCTTTTGTTAATAAATCTGCCAAATTTTCACTTAAACGGATTTGTTGAACATTTATATCACCATTCTTCTGAAGGTCATGAGTGAAAAAGAACTTCGGTGAAATGTGTTTTGTTCTATCACCTTTGATATATCCTTCCTTGAGTTGGGCGATGCATGCTGCATTATCCTCATATAAGACCGTTGGTGCCTCTTTTCTTGAAGATAAACCACAAGATCCTCGTCTGTGCTGAATTATAGACCTTAACCATACACATTCACGACTAGCCTCATGTATTGCCAAAATTTCAGCATGATTAGAAGATGTGGCTACTATAGTTTGTTTCATGGAACGCTATGAAATGGCGGTGCCACCACATGTGAATACATATCCAGTTTGTGATCGAGCATTATGAGGATCAGATAGGTACCCTGCATCTGCAAAACCAATCAAATCTGTTTTAGGTAGGTTAGGAAAATACAAACCCATATCCTCTGTACCTTGTAGGTAACGAAGTACATGTTTAATGCCATTCCAATGCCTTCGGGTTGGACAAGAGCTATATCTCGCTAATAAGTTAACAGAGAATGATATATCAGGTCATGTATGACTAGCGAGATACATTAGTGCTCCAATTGCACTCAAGTATGGTACTTTAGGACCAAGAATCCCCTCATCATTTTCCCTAGGTTGAAACGGGTCTTTATTTACATCAAGTGACCTTACAACCATTAGGGTCTCAATGGATGTGCTTTGTCCATATAAAATCGTTTTAGCACCTTTTCTATATAAGTTGTTTGATGCACAAGAATCCCGTCCTTTAAATGTTCTATCTGTAACCCAAGACAAAATTTTGTCTTTCCAAGATCTTTCATCTCAAATTCTCTCTTCAAGTACTCTACTGCCTTTGAAATCTCTTCAGGAGTTCCAATGATATTCAGATCATCAACATATACCGCAACAATAACAAACTCAAATCTAGATCTCTTTATAAAAATGCATGGGCAAACGGGATCATTCTTATATCCCTCATTTAACAAATATTCACTAAGGCGGTTATACCACATGCGACCAGATTGTTTTAATCCATATAAAGATCTATGTAATTTGATTGAGTAATGTTCTCGAGAACTAGAATAACATTCTTCTGGCAGTTTAAATCCTTCTGGAAGTTTCATATAAATGTCATTATCAAGTGGGCCGTACAAATAGGCTGTAACGACATCCATTAGACGCAAATCGAGTCCCTCTTTTATTGCCAGACTAATTAGAAATCGAAAAGTAGTCACATCCACCACAGGGGAGTATGTCTCTTTATAATCAATACCAGGTCTTTGCGAAAAACCTTGTACAACTAGACGTGCTTTATGTCTCACAATTTCACCTTTTTCATTTCGTTTTCGCACAAAGACCCATTTGTAACCCACTGGTTTTACACCATTAGGTGTACGGACTACTGGTCCAAAAACATTTCTCTTTTCAAGAAATTTCAATTTTGCCTCAATTGCGTCTTTCCATTTTGGCCAATCATGTCTATGCTTACATTCCTCGATAGACCTTGGTTCAATATCCTCGTCATCATTCATAACATCTAGCGCTACATTGTATACAAAAACATCATCGACGTCGATTTTATTTCGGTTCCATATTTTTCTTGACATGACATAATTTATCGAGATCTCTTCATTTTCAGTAATTTCAGGTACCTAACTTTCTTTTGGAACTGTAATGTTAGTCATGTCTAGGGGCTCTTCTATAGACTCTTATGGAGTTAGAATTTCCTCGACTTAACCATCTTGAATCTTTGCTCCTTTTCTTTTTCGAGGATTCTTATCTTTGGAACCGACTGGTCTACCACGCTTCAGGCGTGATTTAGATTCATTGGCAACAAAAGGTTGTCCTTCTGGGACATCAATTTTAATTGGAGCATTAACAGCTGGTATATGTGACTTTGTCACTCTCTTTAGGTCAGTAAATGCATTTGGCAATTGATTTGCTAAACTTTGTAAATGAATTATCTTTTGAACTTCTAGTTCGCATTATTTTGTACGAGGATCAAGATGAAACAATGATAATTCATTCCAACTTATCTCTTTTTCCATCTGCCTATTTTCTCCCCCTAAGGTTGGGAAGACTGATTCATCAAAATGACAATCAGCAAATCTAGCTGTAAATAAATCCCCTGTTGATGGTTCTAAATATTTAATTATAGATGGGGATTCATATCCAACATATATTCCCAACCTCCTTTGAGGACCCATCTTAGTACGTTGTGGTGGAGGAATTGGAACATATACAACACATTCGAAAATTCTTAGATGGGAAATATTTGGTTCCTGACCAAAAACCAGTTGTAAAGGGGAGGACTTATGATAACTTGTTGGCCTGATGCGAATTAGTGCTGCCGCATGTAAAATAGCATGACCCCAAGCAGAAATTGGGAGTTTTGATTCCATTAGTAATGGTCTTGCAATCAATTGAAGACGCTTAATAAATGATTCTGCAATGCCATTTTGTGTATGAACATGTGCTACAGGATGTTCAATACTTGTCCCAATAGACATATAATAATCATTGAAAGTTTGGGAAGTAAATTCACCAGCATTGTCAAGACGAATTATCTTGATGGGATAATCTGGAAAATGTGTTCGTAATCTAATTAATTGAGCAAGTAACCACGCAAACGCCAGGTTGCGAGTTGATAATAAAGATACATGTGACCACCTAGTTGATGCATCAATTAAAACCATAAAATATGTAAAAGGTCCACATGGTGGATGTATTGGTTCACATATATCACCTTGTATTCGTTCCAGAAAAAGTAAGGGATTCAATCCCTATCTTAGCTGGTGATGGTCGAACAATTAACTTGCCTTAAGAACAAGCAGCACATGGGAAATCTTTCGATTGAAGAATCTGCTGGCTCTTCAATGGATGTCCACATGAATTCTCAACTATTCTTCGCATCATTATCGATCCGGGATGGCCTAACCGGTCATGCCAAACAACAAAGTTATTGTGATATGTAAGCTTTTGGTTAATGACCACATTTGTTTCAATTGTTTTAATTCTTGTGCAGTAAAAACAGGAGGAAAAGGCCGGTAATTTTTCTAATACAATTTTATTACCCAAGATTATACTCGTAATGTGAAGGTACTCAATTTCTCCTTCACTTGTTGTCTCAATATGATATCCATTTCGGCGGATATCCTTAAAACTCAATAAATTTCTTTGAGACTTGGGAGAGTATAATGCTTCATGAATTTCAAATTTTGTTCCTCCAGGCAAGAATATGTTAGCTCTTCCAGAGCCTTCTATCAATTCTGCATTATCCGATATAGTTCTAACATTGGCCTTTTGCATTATCAAATAAGAAAAATATTTCTTATTCTTTAATATAGTATGTGTAGTGGCACTGTTTGCTAGACATATATCTCCACTACTCATTGCAAATCGAACCAGTAGAGTATCTATGTTCTTCATTGAAAATAAGAAATATGTAGAGTATTCAAGAAAGAATATCAAAATTGGAAGAGAGTAAAGTGTGCTTGTACCTGCTTCCTATGTCTCTACACCTTTATATAGGTGTTTAAGTGTGCGGTTACACTCATTAAATGGGCAGTTACATAATTAAATATACAATTAAGTGAGTAGCAGTTACGATGGTTATGTAATTATTGGCAGTTACACTCACAAATAACCAAAACATAATGAAGCATCTAAACATGACAAATACTTAATAATTAGAATCCTATTAATAACAAGCATGTGTAAAATAAAGTCCAATATCATCTAAATGTGTGGCATCAACATAGCCATAATCAAAATCATCATTTTCACAAACAAAATTTGTCTCATCTTTTCCATCATTATGTTCACACTTATGTGGTATATGTGTTTTTGAAATGACCACCTCAATAATTACTATGTTCACGTCCACAACCACGGCCATGACTACTAGCATGACCTTTATTTTTTCCATTATATGTTGCTGCATTCACTGCAGAGAATGGAGCAGATCCAATTGGACGAGCCTCATGATTTTCATTAATAGCTAATTATTTTGCTCAACCACAATGAGGCATGAAATCAGTTCAGGGTACTTCTTAAAACCTTTTTCACGATATTGCTACTGCATGAGCATATTAGATGCATGAAAGGTAGAGAATGTTTTTTTTTAACATATCCTCATTAATGATCTTTTCTCCACATGACTTTAATTGAGAATTGATTCTAAACATAGCTGAGTTATATTCATTTACAGATTTAAAATCTTGTAATCTCATATTTGAGTAAGCAAATAAAACACGCACAAGCATAGATAATTACGGAGGAGCTAGATAAAAATAGTTTCATTACTGTAAAAGAAGAGATAGATAATTGTGGTTGATTAAGGACCTTACTTGAACAAGATCTGTTCTATAGGCTCGTATTTTTGTGTCCATTAGCACAAAGGAGACAGGATCTCAAGTCTGGTTGATGAAGATCCTCGGTTGAGGCCTATTTTCCAAATCTCTCACGGGTTTTTAGAGACTCGTGCTGATAACGTGTTAGAAATTATAGAAAGAACACAATGAGAGAGAGCAAGAAGAGAGATTTTCTCTTATTCTTCAAGTATGTTCTTCAACTATATATAATACAAGGATGGTGAGCTTCAATTTATAGGTTTCACAAATACATGAATAAGGATGGAAGATGAATAGTTACAAACTTAATTAAGGGTAAATGAATAGTTCCTTATTCATGTACCAATATGAAGAGTATGGGAGATGAGTGGACTCATTCATGTATCAATATGAAGAGTCATGAAAGATGAATGGACATCCATATTTATAATTATTCATAACATTTTTCATTTAAAACATATAACTAATTGTATTATTTGAAAAAGTTAATATTTATTACATTTCAAATTAAATAATGAATAGTTATTAAAAGTCAAAAGAGATTTATTCATAATTTTAATAATAAATGATTATTTTTTCAAATATCATTACATAATATAATTTAAATGAGTACAATATATACCGATACGAAGCAATCCTTCCATAGATCGAATCTTTTGTCGTGTGTTGACACATGATGCTCCCTTATCCAAAATTTCAGAACCTTAGGTAAAGCCTGACTGAGCCCCTCTATTATCCATATAGGCATGGGAGAGCAAAAATACAAAGCCAAAAACGAGTTGAGAGAGAGAAAAGAGATGAAGATGCACTTTGTTCTAGTTCATGGTATTTGTCATGGCGCTTGGTGCTGGTACAAGGTTGCCGCGCTCCTCAAATCGGCTGGCCATCGAGTCAGTCCACTGGATCTCGGTGCCAGTGGAATCAACCCTAAGAAGATCAGCGAGCTCACATCCATGTCTGACTATGCGCAGCCTTTGATGGAATTCCTGGCCTCTTTGCCTCAAGAAGAGAAGGTGGTTTTAGTGGGCCATAGTTTCGGCGGCATAAGTATTTCTTTAGCCATGGAGAGGTTCCCGCAGAAAATACTGGCCGGAGTTTATCTCACGGCCTTCATGCCGAGCCATGATTCTCCTCCTGGAACTCGAGTGCAAGAGGTATTTTCTAGAATGACAGAATCACGCGTATGAAAATAATACGAAGAAGAAATTTGTATGAATTTGATAAAAATTGAAAATATATTTTGTATTTGGTATGTTTACACTAGATAGGATAATTTTTAGAATTTTACATGAATTTATTATTTATATTCAACACAGATGCATGAATTGACATTCGGCCGTGATGAGTTTGATTGGAATTTTGTTTTTATAATTTAATGTTGGGTTGATTTTTTTTGGAAGCCAGTTCTTCAAAAGTGTCATGGAAGAGTCATTAATGGATTTCCAGCTCTCATTTGATGACGGGCCAGAAAATCCTCCAACAGGTGCCTTTTTTGGGCCGAACTACATGGTGGCAAAGGTTTACCAACTATCCCCTAAAGAGGTCAGTTTTGAATGCTTAAGCCATAGTCGTATATACGGCATGATAATTTAATAAAAAATGAAACAAATAAGAAGGAAAGTGACTCAGATTATAATTTGATAAAATTTGTTTTTAAATATAACAGAAATTAAAAAAATTATATTTGATGTGTCGAAACAAAATTTTTCATCCTTCATAAAATAAGGTTGATGTTGTTCGGAATATTGTAGGATATTGAATTGGCTAAAACGGTGCAGAGGCCAGGGAAGTGGTTCATGAAAGATCTGTCACAGGAATCTCTGCTAACAAAAGAGAAATTCGGATCGGTTAATCGGGCTTACATAGTTTGCCAAGAGGATTTGCTGATAAAAGAAAGCTTGCAGAAATGGTACATTGAGCATAACCCACCAGGCGAAGTGAAGGTCATTGCTGGTGCTGACCATATGCCCATGTTCTCCAAGCCCCACGAGGTCAGCAAATGTCTCCAGGAAATTGCTGAGAAATATAGTTGAAATTGTTGAGCAGCCATGAATTGTTCACTTTCATGATAAACCCACAAGCCTTGTTTGCTTGAGAGATGATTTAGCAGATTAAGGTCTTGGATAAGCGAAGCTATATTTGCTTGAGAATGCATATTAATTTCATATTATATGTCACTTATTAAAGTTTGGATTAAGGGCTAGTTTAGATGGATGAGATTGATTCTAGTGAATTTTTCTTTTTAGAAAAGATTCTAATAAAATTGAAAAAGATAAAATGACCATCAAGAAAAAATAATTTTAATAAAATATATTAAAATTGAAAAAATATTTATTTTTTTAAATGTATTAACATTTAACTTAAATAAATATCTTATTAATAAAATATCTTAAGAGATAAACATATGTATAAATTAAAATTAAAACAACAAATTAATTATCTTCTATCAGTTTTTTCATTGATCACATATTTTATATATGTATAAAAGTATATTTTTTTTAATGTTGATTATTTAATATGTAATAAATTATTTGTATTTTAATGTTAACTAAATAAGGATTATATATGTATTATGAACACAAGATAATAGAGTCAATTGTAACTTAAAAGTAACATTCGAAATATATTACGTCACGTAGATCAAATTAAAATATACTTTTAATATTACGATGGATGTGTCAAATTACTCCAACTGCCGGTCAAGAACTAATCAAAAACACAAAACACTCGGAATACATTAATTAACTAATGACACGTTAAATTTGTACATATGATTAATTTTAAGATTAAAAATTTTCAATTTTTACAGATTAAAGCCATGTTAAATTTTTTTATATACTATTTTTATTTAATAAATTATAATATGAGTTTGATTTAATTTTAACAAATTTTACATAATAATATCTAATATATAATTTTTTTATGTTACTGTATTATAATATAAAAATTACTAATAAAACAGTTAAATATATAAATATCATCTTTTTTATAAATATAATAATTTATATTATAAAAATTTAAAAATGATATATTATCAATAAATATATTATTTGATTAATGTATTTACTGTTTAGCACGTGTTTTAAGTCTGCAGCACTCCAATGAGGCATTGGCTTAGTACAAGAAAGAAGCTATGAGATTTTGATATCTCAAGTTCGAATCTCACCAAGTGTGAGCTTGAGTTAGTCTAGTTATTTACTAGTTTGTTTAGTTTATTATAGTTATTTACTAGTTTAGCTAGTTTGAATAATGTGATTTTTATAATTATCTGTTCATAAAATGTAATAGTTGATTGTCTATTGTAATTTATAATAAATATGTACTATTAAAAACAAAAAGTCTGCAGCAGCACAGACAGTCTGCCAAACGAGCTGGCGAAGGGTCCAGAGAGCAAATAATTTAAGAGTTAAAAGTTAAAGAGTGAAGACTCTCCGATACAGAGAAGAAAGAAAAAGCATGGCAGAGGACAAGAGGGAAAAGCACGTCGTTCTGGTACATGGGATGTGCGGAGGAGCTTGGTGTTGGTACAAACTCAAAACCCAGCTCGGGTCTGCTGGCCACAGGGTCACAGCACTCGACCTAGCAGCTTCCGGCATCAACATCATGAAGTCGATCAAAGATGTTCTTACATTCCGTGAATACAGTGAACCATTGTTGCAGATGCTGGCCTCTCTTCCTCCCAATGAAAAAGTCATACTTGTGGGACACAGCCTGGGGGGCGTCAATTTGGCCCTGGCCATGGACAAGTTTCCCGAAAAGATTTTTGTTGGGGTTTTCTTAACAGCATTCATGCCAGACACCACTCACCAGCCATCGTACGTTTTGGAAAAGGTACTCTTACTCAGAACTAGGATGTTTTGAAGATTGACATTTAGATTAGTCGCCTGAATATTTTAATTATATGTTTTTGCTGGAATTTAATTCCGTTTGTATTGAGTATTATATGAAAATATAATCGGTCTTAAGTCCGAATGGAAAAAAGAGTCGATGATAAATTAAGACAATTAATTAGATAGTTAAAACTCAATTCACATGAAATTAAACATTACGAGAACTTTGTTAAAACTTTCATGTTAACAACTTAGCATGAGTATGTATATTCATGTTGGATTATGCCCTTAGAACCATTCATTAGATGATTGACTTTGGCAATTTTATGTATCATGACATTTTTATTTATAGTTCATTATTATATTTGTCTTATAACTGCGTAATATAATCTTATATGATAATGTCCTTAGAATAGTAATAACACACTATTCTTAAAATATCCCTAGTCAAGTATTATTGTGAACAAGGATAACAATTATACGATAAGACTAGTATGTGGTTGACTGATGACCATTGTCATGGATATAGGATAACAAGTCATCACATAGGTACATGTTAGAGAACTATGTACTGGATCGACCCTCCATGAGAACGCTACATGGATTGTTATATGAGTGTCATAAGCGATTCTCATAGTGATGATGGTGTATGTGATCCTTTGACTTGAGATCATCAGAGATCCCAACATAGAGAATTGCATACTTTAATGCTGCTAGATGTCATTCGTAACAGGATGACTATAAAGGTAGTAATTGGGTATGCCTTGATCTATGTAGAGAGATGTTGAGTGATCAAGATAGGATTTATCCCTCTTATATAACAAGAGTGATGTCTTCGGCCCTTTGATAGAGTGAGACTAAAATGCATGGCCGTGCTCAAATAAGTCAATATGAGATATTGATTTTATTTGTTTAATTAGTCTACTCAGGAATCAAGAAACGCTGATTAGACTATACAAGTGTGACACATTCCATGACTTGTGTCTAATCAAGACATAAAAGGATAAAGGGATTAGACTACACAGTAACATCTATCACGAGTAAGGTTATGTCGAGTCATTGACATTCTCGTTACATGGGTAGCAATGATGTGTTGCTAGATACCGCTCATTGCCTGTGACAATTTTGTCATTGCCATTGTTTTGAGAACCTATTGGGTCGCACACTTAGAACGGATCAATGAGGAGCTTAATTAATCCTATTCTGAATTGGATTAAGGATATAACTAATCCTATTCTGAATTGGATTAGGGATATAACTAATCCTATTCTAAGTAGGATTAGAGTTCTGTTTGGCAGTAAATTTTAGGGTAAAATTTTCTGCCTATAAAAAGGATGTTTTTCTAAAACATAGCCGCACCTTTTAAAAACAGAAAAAAAAACATTCTTTTTAATCGAAGCTAGCAATTCGATTATAAGGAATCAAAAACTCTTTAAGGCTTCTGATCGTGAGACGTTCAAGAGTCGTGAGATCCGTTCGTGTGGATACCGTAGAGGCAGGAACGAAAAGTTGTTGCTTGTGACTCGACCAACGAAAGAAAAATCAGAGAAAAACGTTAGGTAAAATCTTGAAACCCTAATCGGCAACTCTCCGAATCGATCCTGGTGGAGGCCGAATGTTTTATTTCCGCTGCGTGTTTGTTTCGGTTTCCTTCAATTCATGTATGCTATCTCGATCTATTGAAATAAAAGCTCTAACGGTGATGCTTTTGGTGGAATTTTTCATGTGAGATGAGGCTGGAGAATGTTCACCATTTGATAGGAAACAAAAGGCTGAACTGAGTTTTGCTTTATTTATGTAGTCAAAGTATTTGTAAATTGGTTCGTACTCTTCTCCTTGGAACAGTTCTTTGGGAGCGTCCCAGCAGAGATGTGGTTGGACACTCAATTTCCACCCTACGGTGCACCTGAGCAGCCTCTCACGTCAGTGATGCTCGGGCCTCAGGACGCGTCAATCTATTTTTATCAGCAATGCCCTGTTGAGGTATTCGATCTCTTAGCAAAATCTCACATTGATGTTTAATTTTTGAATACTCAAGTGCAATTTATGAACAAGGAACCTTTTGTTTTTTTTGCTTTGAAGGACCTTGAACTAGCCAAGACTTTGATGAGGCCAGGATCGGTATTTCTATCAGATTTGTCCAAGGCAATCAGGTTCTCTTAACAGAGGATACATAGCACCCTTTTTTTTGTGTGTTTCAAATACTTGTACAGCTGGCAGTTTGCTTAGCATCTCAATTCTGTTATGCTTACCTGAAGCTTCTATTGATGTATATATATATGTACCTTTAGTACAGTAAAGAATAAGAATCACATTTTCGAATTTAGCATGGTACCAGAGCCGCAAAAATTTCTCCTTCCCGCCTTTTGAATTTCTTTCCCGCTTCTCGTTTTTTTTTTCCCGGCTGTTTTTTTTCTTTTTTTTTCTTCCAAACAGCCAACGGATAAAAGATATGAGTATTGAGAAGCAAACAAATTCCTCATCCGGCACAATCACGACTACAGCTGGACTTGCGGATTCATCTTCCAATCCTTTTTTTCATCCATTCCAATGAAAATCCTCCCCTGACTCTTGTTTCCTCCATTCTTACTGGTTCAAACTATCATTCCTGGAGTCGTGCCATGAAAATGGCCTTATTATCCAAGAACAAGTTCCAATTTGTTAATGGATCTCTGATGATTCCTTCTGTAACAGATCCACTGTTTCCGGCATGGGAGAGATGTAACACACTGGTTCTTTCATGGTTGTTACATTCCGTTTCCCCTTCTATTGCCAAGAGTATTCTTTGGTTTGATACTGCTGTTGAGATTTGGAATGATTTGAAGGCAAGATTTTCACAGGGGGATGCCTTCCGTATTTCAGAGCTCCAAGAAGAAATCTTCTCTTTTCGGCAAAATGCTCTATCAGTTACAGATTACTTCACACAGTTAAAAGTGTTATGGGATGAATTAATGAATCTCCGGCCTATATTGCGCTGCACTTGCAATCCACAATGTAGCTGTCAAGCCTTGGAAAAGGTTAAAGTCTACCAAGAGAATGATCATGTGATCTGCTTCTTAAAAGGTCTGAATGAAGGATTTACTGTGGTTCGGTCTCAGATCTTACTTATTGAGCATCTACCTCCTATTAACAAGGTGTTTGCTATGGTGCTTCAACATGAACGACAGATCAACTTAGTTCTTCCTTCATCATCTTTAAAGGTTGAATCAACAGCTTTTGCTAACAAAGCTATCTACAATTCTTCCGGTAAGGTTCCAGAAGATCAATTTCCAATGTCAGAATACCTTTGTGCACACACTGTGGCTATATGGGTCATACTGTTGAGAAGTGCTTCAAGAAACACGATTTTCCTCCTGGTTTCAAACCAAGGTCTCGAGTTGGTATAGCTAATCATGTTGATACAGTCATGTCCAAGGCAGAAGATATTCGTTCTGTTCCTGATAATGCTCAGAACTCTAGAGATCTTACCTCATTCCATTTACAAAGGATCAGTACACTAAGTTGCTTGAAATGCTTCAAACAGCCGACAATGCCTCCTCTCCAGTGACTTATGCTAATGCCACTAGTAAGTTTGTGTGCACAACCTCACAGAAACCTGAAACCACTTCTGTGTCAGGTAACTCCATTGATACTTCCTCTCATAATCCTCAATTCATTCTTGACACTGGTGCTACTGATCATATTATCTGTTCTATTCATTTGTTTCATTCATGTACACCTGTGTTTAATTCTTGTGTTAAACTACCTAATGGCCACTTTGCTAATGTCACACATATTGGCACAGTATATCTTACCTCAGACCTTGTTTTGCATGATGCTTTACGTGTACCTACATTTTCTTTTAACCTGATTTCTGTTAGTAAACTAACTCACACTCATAACTGTTTTCTATTGTTTCAACCTGAGTTTTGTGTTATTCAGGATATCAAGAACTGGAGAATGATTGGATTAGCTAAGCTTAGTCAAGGTCTCTATCAATTTGTACCGTCCCCTGTTTCTGTTCTTCCACAGTTAAATTCTGTTTTGACACCATCTATGCATAATGCACCTAAGTCATGGGATCTCTGGCACTATAGGTTAGGCCATGTCTCGACTCTTAGAATAAAATTGTTAAACAAATTAGATCCTTCCATCACTGTACAGAACTCATCTCCTTGTGATATTTGTCACTTTGCCAAACAAAAGAGAAATGTTTTTCCAATTATTACTTCTGTTTCTGATAATTGTTTTGATCTTATTCATATTGACATTTGGGGGCCATACCATGTGACTTCATTATATGGCCATAAGTATTTTTTAACTGTTGTTGATGACCATAGTCGACACACTTGGGTCTATTTTATGAGAACTAAAGGTGAGGCAAGACCATTAATGCAAAATTTTTGTTCCTTTGTCGAAACACAGTTCAATACAAAGGTCAAAACAATTCGTACTGACAATGGCTAGGAATTTAACACCCCTTCTTTCTATTCAGCAAACGGCATTAGCCATCAAACTTCTTGCACTCAGACCCCTCAACAAAACAGCGTTGTCGAACGTAAACATCAGCATATATTGAATGTGGCCAGATCATTACGTTTTCAAGCTCATTTATCTGAGTCATTTTGGTCTGATTGCATCGGTCATGCAGTTCACCTTATCAATCGGATTCCTTCCCCTATCATTGCCAACAAAACTCCTTTTGAACTCTTGCATAATCAACCTCCTACATATAGCCATCTCAAAATTTTTGGTTGTTTATGCTATGCCTCAACCTTAGCTCATCATAGATCAAAATTTGACACCAGGTCCATCAAGTGTATTTTCATTGGTTTTCCTGCTGGTGTCAAAGGTTACAAACTGTATTGTTTACAAACAAAAACTGTTTTTATATCACGTGATGTAATTTTCTATGAAAGCATTTTTCCTTTGTCTCTTGGCAATACTGATAAACATGTCCAAAGAGATTGTGTTCTTCCCTCATGTTCAGATACATTCATTGAGTCTTCATTTTCCCAACCAAATTCATGTTCTTCCAACTCTCTTCCAAGCCTCGGTCATAACTCTACTTCCTCTTCTGATGAAGCCCCACCAACTTCTCCTTCATCAGATTCATTACATTTAGAACCTCATCCTTTAAGAAAATCATCTAGACATAGAATTCCTCCGCAATACCTTCAGGACTACCATTGTAGCTTGGTTAAGTCTGATTCATTCCCAGTTCTGCATTCTGAAAGCTCACACTCAGGTACACTTCATCCTTTATCTTCTATCCTTGATTACCATAGATGCTCTCCTCTACACAAAGCCTTTTCTATTGGAATTACCACCATTATTGAGCCACATACATATAGTGAAGCTATTCAACATGAACATTGGAGACAGGCAATGCAGACTGAATTAGAAGCATTGCAAGCAAACAATACTTGGGTGGTTACTGATCTGCCTGCTACTAAACAACCAATAGGCTGTAAATGGGTTTACAAGGTCAAATATAAGGCTGATGGTCAAGTGGAGAGGTTTAAGGCAAGGTTGGTTGCCAAAGGATATACTCAACAAGCTGAAGTAGATTTTACAGATACCTTTTCCCCCGTAGCTAAGATGAGCACTATTAGAACTCTCTTAGCCATTTCTGCAGCAAAGCGATGGCATTTGCATCAGTTGGACATAAATAATGCCTATTTGCATGGTGATCTCTGTGAAGAGGTCTATATGACTTTACCACCTGGTTATCCTAATGCACAACCAGGTCAAGTGTGCAAATTATTGAAGTCCTTATATGGACTGAAACAGGCTGGGCGTTAGTGGTATCATAAACTCAGTACAGCCTTGCTTGATCAAGGTTTTCAGCAAGCTTCCTCAGATCACTCTCTTTTCCTTAAAGGCAGTGGCAATTCGTTTCTTGCTTTGCTAGTTTATGTTGACGATGTTATACTAGCTAGCAACAGTATTCAACTCATTGATGAGATGAAATCCTTTCTTGACTCAGCCTTCAAGATAAAGGACCTTGGTACACTCAAATATTTCCTTGGACTGGAGGTTGCAAGAACTCAACAGGGCATTAGTGTTTGTCAAAGGAAATATGCCTTAGAAATCTTACAAGCTTATGGTTTTCTGGGCTGTAAACCAGCCTCTACTCCTATGGTCTCTTCCCTGAAACTTTCCAAAACTACTGGTGTTGAGCTTGATGATCCTTTGCCCTATCGACAACTAGTTGGCAAGCTCCTGTATCTGAATACCACTCGACCTGATTTGTCCTTTGCTGTCCAACAACTGTCCCAATATCTAGATAAGCCTACTACCATCCATTTGACAGCTGCATATCGAATTCTTCGATATGTTAAGGGTAGTCCTGGCCAAGGTATTTTCTTTCCTGCACTGACAAATCTTCAACTCAAGGCTTTCAGTGATTCGAATTGAGCTGCCTGTGCTGACACCAGGAGGTCCATCACTGGTTTTTGTGTTTTCTTGGGTGATGCTCTTATTTCCTGGAAATCAAAGAAACAACATACTGTGTCGAGATCCTCTTCAGAAGCAAAGTACCGGCTATTGCTTCTCTCACTTGTGAGTTGCAATGGTTGCTGTATCTACTTCAAGATCTCCAGATTTCACATCCATCACCAGCTTTGCTTTTCTGTGACAACAAATCGGCCATTGCTATTGCTGAGAACCCTGTCTTTCACGAACGTACCAAGCACATCAAAATCGACTGTCACTTCATTCGACAGAAGCTGCAAGCTGGTGTAATTCGGTTGTTTCATGTCTCTTCTTCCTCTCAGTTGGCTGACCTTTTCACTAAACCACTTTCTTCTTCTTTTCATTCCCTTCTCAATAAACTCAGAACACACAACCTCTTTACTCCAGCTTGAGGGGGGCTAACAAAGGATACAGAGCACCCTTTTTTTTGTGTGTTTCAAATACTTGTACAGCTGGCAGTTTGCTTAGCCTCTCAATTCTGTTATGCTTACCTGAAGCTTCTATTGATGTATATATATATGTACCTTCAGTACAATAAAGAATAAGAATCACATTTTCGAATTTAGCATCTCTGGTGAGGGTTATGGATCCATAGCACGAGTTTATCTTATGTGCAAGGAGGATAGAGCAATAACGGAGGAATTCCAACGCTGGATGATCGAGAACCACCATGTAAACGATGTAATGGAAATTGAGGGTGCTGATCATATGGCAATGTTATCCAAGCCACAAGAAGTTTGTCGTTGTCTATTACAGATAGCGAAACAATATGCTTGAATATGCCTGAATTATTACGTGTTTATGTCTGTTGGTATTAATTTTACTTTTATTCTCATGTGTTTGTAATACTTCTTACATATTTTATGCTTATTATCATATGTGTTTACATTGATCTTGCAATAAGAAAAAATATTTCGATTTTATTGCAGAAATTCCCCTGCTGTTGGCTACATTCGTAGTTCATCAGGTTATGTATTTTATACAGTAGATATTTCTTATAGGCATAACTAACAGTCTCAACATTGGTCCCTGCAATTCAATATCCATTAATAAAACTATCATTTTAAATATCCATTAATGAAACTTGAAAATGATGTTTACCCATTTTTATTTAAGTACTGTTTCATCAATCATCAAAGAGCAGCTAATACTTGGACTAAGTCATTTCTGTTAGGTGAAAAGCATACAATAGTACATTTAAGAATATTTCTCTCCAATTTCCTGGAGGCAAGAGCATAGCTCCTTAGGCTTTGAAAGCATAACCATATGATCAGAGCCAGAGATCAGCTTTACCTCATCTGGTGGATTGTTTTCGATCATCCATCTCTGCACGTCTTCAGGTATACCATGATCTTGATCGCACACAATATACACTTTCCTTACTGATCCATATTTTTCCGTAGTAAGCTCTATGGATAATTTGCCTCCATAGAGAGCAATTGGTCTGATCAAAAACATTGCAAGCGTTAAATCCTGCATCAACACACGAAGGAAAAAAAGAAAAGAGCATTGCATTATCATTTATAATCGAGAAGAAATCTATTAGAATCATTCTTTTGAATGATCACTTATTCTTGAACTGGGAATTAGAGAACAAATGAAAATTTATTTACCTCAGGCGGAGATAGCTGGTATACGTTTGATGAGAGGTAGCTATGTCCGGCGAGTATGGAGGTTGGAGGGTTGTCAGGCCCGTTAACAAATGTATATTTCCCATCTAGCTTAGAATTTAATCCTCTCCTAGTAAACTGTTCCAGAGAAAACAAGGAAAAGCAAAGTCTTTATTCTTTTTTTTGTTGGGTACACTTGGAAGTAGAGAAGGTTATTCATCTCTAAGGTCAAGACAAGCCATCAACTTATTATTAAGATTTACAAATTTATTAGATTTTCATTTGCAGATTTTTCGAACTTGGAGATCATTTATCAGTAAAGAACAGTGAGAATTCGAATATGAATGTTTTGTACACAGCGTTCTATCCTTAATTACTTGCACCAACTCCGAATCTTTAGTCTCTACTATGTCTAATTAATCCTTTCCAAGTAAATTTTCTCAGTGTGATTGGGAAGTTTACAGAGTCAGTCAAGTCATGAATCCAGAGCTAGGATTAGGAAGGGAAAGGGATTAACGAGTTATACCTCTTCGCCTATTGAAGCATAACTGAAGTCAGGGCCTGGCATGATGGCGGTAGCAAAGACTGCAACAGACACTTTCTCAGGAAACCTTTCCATGGCTGCAGATAGGCTGATTCCCCCAAGGCTGTGACCCACCAGAATCACCATTTCCTCTGCCGGCAGAGACGCCATGAATACCATCAACGGCTCATAGTAGTCTGAGATTGAATGAAGCTCATGCACTTGCTTTGGGTGGACACCGGAAGCAGCCAGGTCCAGAGCTGTAACTTTATGCCCGGTTGATTTTAGCAGGCTTACCACCTTATACCAGCACCATGCTCCAGTAAACGCTCCATGGACCAACACAAAGTGCTTCTCTTTCTTCTCCATTTTCTGCTGCTTTTTCTTTCTGCTCTCTCTTGCAATGCAATTGGTTTTCCCTGGTGGCCCAACAAGGTTTTGTCATGCTTTTGGTGGGTTTTGTTTGAAAATGTTGTTCATTGTCTTTATTGCGTGTGAAAAAAGTCAAACTGAAAATTGTATTCTACAGGATAAAGCCTGAACTTGATATCTATACATTACTGAAACGCCATGGCAGGAGATAAAATAATGCTTTTGCTTTGTTCCGCTCTTATACCATGTCGATTGTATGCAGGCATATATAATTAATATTTTATTCACTATATTATGATGGATGAAACTAGTGTTACTTAAATAGTTTCACCGTGTTCAAAATTGGAGGAAAATGGTTCTTCAATGATTAATTCACAATTAGTAGACTTTATTTTTGGATACTGGGCCACCGGCAAATGGTAGACTATGCTAAAAATTAGCAAGATGATATAATTACATGAATTATCAAATCTAATAAATATTGAACTTTAGATGAATGTTAATATACTCTTTCCATGAAAAAAAATCACCAAGGAAAAGGTAATTCTTTAACTCTTAAATTCAGCTTTTAATTAGGAAAAAATTTTCCTTTTTCTTTTTTTTATTCGATTTTCCTTTTTATTTTGAAATTATCATTTATTTATGAAAAATACTAGTTTTGATGTGAAACTTTCCACTTTTCACGGATCAGGTGAGATGGATTGACAAGTCAATAATACAAAGTAGGCTACTAATATCAAACAGTGGAAGTCTGACATGTACCAATTTATTTCAGCTGTTTCAATCAAACAGGCTAAGAGGAGACTTGAGCAAATTCCAAGTACTGACAAATTGGTAAATTGGTAATACCAATCACTCTCTAAGCATATTTCTCTGCAATTTCCTGAAGACAAGAGCACAGCTCCTTCGTTTTGGAAAACATAACCATGTGATCAGAGTCCGAAATCAGCTTTACCTCATCTGGTGGATTGTTTTCGATCATCCACCTTTGGGAGTCTTCTTTTATGATCTTGTCTTTGTCGCAGACAATGAACACTCGATGCACTAATCCATATTTCTCCTCGGTGACTGCAGTAGCCTTGATTGATCCTTCACCGTTAAAGAAACCAAAATGTCTGGCCAAAGTTAGCGCAAGCGTTAAATCCTGCAACAATCCATTGCATACACAAAGGAAGAAACATCAGCTCGTTGTTCGAACACAAAGGAAAAGTGAGTTCAAGCGGATGGAGATGGAAGGCTATTGAGAGTCTTGCCTCGGGAGGGGATAGCTGGTAAAACTTGGATGCCAAGTAGTTGGGACCCAAGAGAAACGAGGTGGCAGGCTCATCCAGCCCGTTGTCGAATCCAAATTCCGAGTCCATGGACCCGTCGGAACCTAATGATTCATTGAACTATCAGGAAAAAGTCCTTTAGCGTAAGTTAAGAACTAGCCCAATACACAGTAAGAATTGCAAGCTGCAGAAATCTCATCTACTCTCTTTTGTATAAAAAGTGAAGCACTGACAAAAGAACATCGAATCAAACTAAATGTGAATTACTCAAATTTGATTTAATAATTATTTAAATTTAATTTATTTATTTTTAAACAGAGCTTTACCTACTTGGGTAAAGAATCGAGTTGAGTTCATCGCTTGTGAATTTAATCAAGCTTTTTTCTAATATAATTTTTATATTTTATTATTTTACTTCTAATGATATATGATTAAAAAATGATAATCGAATTTATCAAATCTAACTAAAACCTATCAAATTGATCTCGAACCATTTGATTATTTTATCAAATCAAACTCCAATTTCTAAAAAATCAATTTAACTTAAATTGAATTTTGAATTTTAAATTTTTAAATCGAATCGAGTTCGAACTTAATACTAATTTATATTGACCAGGCACATATAAACACCAATATGGAATCAAATGAGACGAAAGTTGGCCCAAACTTGTCCTAGTTCTGGTTATTAGACACTTTTTTTTCCCTTAAAATCCCCATTTTCCCTATCAAAGTAGTTCATTTGGTTTTGAATTAATTAGAGAAGTTTGATTATTATAAGAACTAAGTGAAATAAGTGTTCTTACTTATAGCATGCTTTCGTGCTTATCCATCCACCACACAAATCGTCCTCTGGGGTATTTAAGCATAGCCTACCCTGTTGGTAGAGCCCAAGCCACGAATAGGAATGGCAATAGGTATCTTATAAATGGATACCTGACATTACCTAACTTGATTAAATAGAGTTAGGATAGTATATAATCAGGTTATGGTAAAATACAATTGAGTTCGGGAGGGTTCGGATAGTGAAATTACAATCCGTCATGAGTTCGGATAGGATTCGAGTAGTTATCTTAGGGTACCTGCTATCCAAATCTGATTATAAATAATAATTAATTAATATAATATTTATATTTTTATATATAAATTATTTATTATTAATGTTGTATTAAATTATATTCCTTCATTAAATATTAGAATTATGATTTTTTAACTTTAATTTATTTTTATGAGTTAAATTAAAATATTTAATTAAATTATTTTAAAATTGATTTTAAATTTAAATTTGAAAATCAAACTTTAACTTAACAAATAAGTAGTTAATGGGTTTGGATAGTTAAACGGATATTTTCTATTTTATAAGATTAGAGTTCAAGTAACATAAATAAAAATAATAAGATAATTAATCAAATTCGAATGTTATAAAAACTAATCAAATTCAAATTTGAGTATCTCAAATTTAACATATATATGCGACCTGCTTACATTCTAGGTCGCAAAGCCATACTACTGGATATGCATTAAAATTTAATCTATTCTGTAGGTTCCAAATACCATAGAAGGAAAACCAAAAAGTAGGCAAAAACAGGCCTATGAACAAGGCCTGAGCTAAGCGGACGGCTGCAGAGGTTGGGGCTTGCAGAGAAAGGAAAGAGATTTACCTGTTGAGTTACAGTTTGGTAAGTGAGTTTTGGACCCGGCATAAAAGCAGTGGCAAATACTGCGACGGCAATTTTTTCTGGAAACCTTTCCATGGCAGCGGATATGCAATAACCACCCATGCTGTGGCCAACTAGAATCACCCTCTCCTCAGCTGGGAGAGACGCCATGAATACCATCAACGGTTCGAAGTAATCAGAGAAGGAAAGAATCTCGTGAACTTGCTTTGAATGGATCCCGGAGGCAGCCATGTCAAGTGCTGTAACCTTGTGGCCCATTGATTTCAGCTGAGTTGTAACCTTATACCAGCACCATGCTCCATGACAGGCTCCATGCACCAGCACAAAATGACTCTCTTTCTTTGCCATCTTCTCCTATTCCTATTAGATCTCTCCTTTCTTACCTTTGGTTCAGACTCTTGCACTTGCTTGGTTTATAATCGTTTAACTAAACCTCATTTCATCTCAAAACTACTGGAGTTACCGATATGTATGCCCCCCAACTTGGTTCAAGACTTCTAAGTCCATAAATGTCTCCATCAATTATTTAAAGTTTATCTATTTTATCTTTGTTTAAGTCAAGAAACTTGTCGATTCTAGAGATAAAAAAGATAAATTAAATGCATAAAATTCTTAGATTGTGAAATTTGAGAAAAGCATACGCAATCTTTCTCTAAATTAATGGAAAGACTATTTGCATAATATGAAATTCAGACTTTTAGATCATAATTATTTTTCATATGTCAATTCCATAGATAATATTAATATTTCATGTCTTTAAACATCATTCATAATTATTGATCCATATAACCACCTAATTAAACCCATAATTAGTATTTTATTCACTATTTATGATTGATGACTAGTGTTAGTTAAATAGTTTCACTCTTAGGTTATTTAATAGTTACACTATTAGAAAATAGATTTTTCACAACGCTTAAAGTCGTTGGAAAATGTAGATTTATCATTACTAAAATTCTTTTACAATGATATTTGATCGTTGCAAAGTCGTTGTGTAAAATTTCGTTACTAAAAATATATGCAACTACTTTTATCAAATAATAAGTCATTGAAAAAAGGATTTATTGCAACGACTTTCTTTGTTACTAAAAAAATTGCATTTTAGCAAAATTTTTTAGCAACTAGTGTTTTTTGTTGCGATTTTTTTTTTGAGTAAATGGTTTTTCCAATGAATGATTAATTTACAGTTAGTAAACTTTTATTTTTGGATATCGGTAAATAGCAGACAATGCAAAAAATAGCAAGATTATATAAATACACGAATTGCGAAATTTAATAAATTCTGAATTTTGAATGAAGTTTAATAAACACTTTCCATGAAAAAAAAATACCAAGAAAAAAGGGTATTTCTCTGACTCTTAAATTCAGCTTTTAAGGAGGTAAACATTTTCCTTTTTATTTCGAATTTTTTAATTATTCTTGGAAATAGGCCCGTACGTAGCAAAATTGCAGGTTGCAGCAGTATCCCAACAAAAGTGCTGCCGTCTTGCTTATTTCATGCTTTGCCACTTATCCTAATTGTAGCATAGTCTAACCTGTTGTTAGGGTCTGCGTAAATTGCACTCAATTTGCAAAAGTTATTATTTATTTTGATAAAAAAATTTATAATTGTGTCCCATAGAAAACGTTTTCATAAATATAAATTTACTTGTATATTTATATTTTTTAAAGCTTGACATCTTGTCAAGCCCAACATATTTTAAAACCAGAATTATACAAGACATCGAGATTTTTAAAATAATTTTCATTGTCTAGTATTTAGGTTTTGTTTGGCAAAAAAAATGAAAAGGGATGAGGATGAAAAAGTTAAAAATTTAATAGTTAAGTTTCATAATCATTTTTTCATTTTGTAACTTAATCATTAGATTATCAAATTTTCTAACCTCATCTTTTTCTTCCCTTCTTATCAAGCAAAGTCTTAATTCTGTTCTAATAGGTGAATTGCTTTAATGTCATTTGTGAAAACCCATACCAACTTGTAAAGTACTATGAGCTTTAGTAGGAGATCTCATGAATTTATTTTACAAAGAACACCTCACAAATATGACTTTTAAGTGTACACTCATGTGTCGTAACATATTCTCACAAGTGTTACAAAATCCGAATAGCAAAGCAATTCTTCTGGACATGCCTTAAAAGTTATTTACCCCTGAAAAACTATGCATGTGGCTTTGCTGTATGTTCTAAGTACTATAGAAGGAAAACCAAAAAGTAGCCAAAAAAGGCCTATGAGTAAGGCCTGAGCAAACGGCTAGAGAGGTTGGCAGGTGGGGCCTTGGAGAGAGGAAGGAAATTGAGTTTAGTGTTCGATAAGAGAGTTTTGGACCCGGCATAACATCAGTGGCAAATACCGCGACAGCAATCCTCTGCTGGGACAGACACCACGAATTGACTCTCTTTCTTCACCATCTCCTCCTATTCCAATCGGATCTAACCTTTCTTTTCTGACCTTTGGTTCAGACTCCTGCACTATGGATCATTAACGAGAACTTCTAAATAAACTTCATTTTTTTGCTCTTTATACCCCATCCATGTCTAATGAACAGTAAACACAATGAAAAAAACGGGATATAAAGAGCAAAAAATGGAATTTATTTAAAAGTTCTCATCATTAACCTCATCGCTTGCATATGTCTCCATCAATTCCCTTTTTTCTTTAACATTTATTTATTTTATCCTTTGGTTAAGTCAGGACGACAAATCTCTATTAATTTATTCATAATCATTGTTCAATTAAGCACATACTAGGTCCGCAGGAAAGACATATGCTTAAACCAAGAGGACAGCATTACAAGGACGGCCAGTGGGCAACTAGAAATCAAAACAAATTATGAAGCTTGAAGTTCGGCATTTATATTCATTTTAAGTATAGATAATTATTTTATACACCGTCGTTAAAGTTTTTTTGACTCCACAAGCGAAGTTAAAATAATAACACATATTCTTTAAAAATATTTAAAAAATAATAAATAAATAAAATAATACATGTGTTATCATCCTAACTCTATTTGTGCAATAAAAAACTCGACTAACAATGTATAATATATTAATCCTTTTAGTATATAGCTGCATCTTTACTTGAAGAAGTTCAAAGACCATCAATAATACTCGTCTAATTCGTATCACACATACACATTTTGAGAAAAAGATGGAAGTTAAATGAGTACCTATAGAGAGCTCAGTTACCCGACTAGGCCTTCCATTCCTCAAAATGTAATCATCCTAATGCTTAGAGCAGAGTTCCTGAATCTTGTTAGGCTGCAATGGAAACAAGAAACGAAGAAATATTCAGATATAAAACTCTATTTTTTATTTTTATCATTGAGAAGCCATATGATAAATTCTGTATTCTCATATCCAACACCAAAGTTACATGCATTTATAAAACGAAGAGCCTTCAAGCATCAAGCAAAGAAAAGCAATCCTAACAGAAAAACGAAGCACTGTTTTAGAAGCACTTCTGGATTATATGGAAACAAGTTCTGTTGAAAAAAATGAATTTGTTTTTGGTGTTGAACCTCCTTGGTGGATATGAAGATGACCTTGAGTATTCTTAAGTACCTTGAATCACCTTGAATTTTGATCTCCTTGGTAATCACGAACAAATGCAGAAATGGTTTCTAGGCGTGCTGTTATAATGCCATTTTCCTTAGAATTATTTCACCCCCACCAATTATGGAATGCAACAAGGGTTTATCGAATATCCCTAGGATACAAAGAAGCCCTTGTTTAAAATCACTTTGCACTAGTGAAATTAAACCACTAAATACCCTTGACAAGTACAAAAATATCTTGTCTTAGTCACTATTTTCTGCAGCAAATAATGCCTAAGAAATTTATCCTTAGTTTGAGAGTGAGAGGGAAAAAAGAATATCAGAATTATCCTGGTATATTTTGATATCTCTCAAGTATGAACTTGACATCTCTATTTATAGAGATTAATTCCAAGTGATGCAACCTTTAATCAGGTGATATGATTTTTCAATTGTGTTGTTTGATTCATCAAACACAATTGTTTAACAAGGTCACAACCTTCGGAGACAAATGGTAATGTTGCTTAACCATTCAGAAGTTGAATAACATCTTTTGGATGAGCTTGTAACTTTTTAAGCAAGAAACTAGCCGTCGTATACACTTTTTATACTAGGTAGTAGGATGCCCGAAAATGGCAATCGAATGCCCTAGTGTATTTTTAAAACAGTAAGCAAGTCCAGGTATGGCAGTCGACTGCTCTCTCATGGTAGTCGACTGCTCTAACATTAATTTTATACAGAAGGTTGATCGTATTATGGGTAGTTGACTGCCTTATATGGGCAGTTGACTGCCCTATAAAGGCAGTTGACTGCCCCCCAAACTCCTTTCCCAAGGCATCCAACTGCCTTAGTGTAAATTTTTTACATCTTTTCTGCACAAGGGCAGTTGACTGCCCTATATAGGCAGTTGACTGCCCTTCCAAGCTTCAATTAATCGAGTTTACTTCGATTTTCTTAACCCGAAACCTTACCAAGGCATTAGTTTCTTAATTCCATTGATTAAACTTTATATTTAATCAATAATTCATCCACTTTTGAAAATATTCTAACAATCCCCCACCATTTTCAAATAAAGTAAATCCGATACTTAAGGAATCCTTATGCATCAATGAAGGTATCAATCCTGATTTAAAACCTCCACTTTAGTGAAAAAGTGTTGTTGAGTTAATCAAAACGGCATGGTAGAACTAGTTCTTTGAACCAACGGTTCTATACAATTAGTCATACATTAATTCGCACATAAGACTTCAAAACTCGTCAAGAGTCATTTAGCAAAAGCTCGACATGTTTGCTGGCCATGTGTCTTGTATCTATTCGTGAGTGCTTGAGAGCCAAGCCTTAAGCTCCTAGAAGCGGTACCATTTCCACTCATATAGGTGAACTCCATCAAGAATGCAACCGTATAAGCATTCCAACACTATATTTACGTGTTATGCGTCCATTAAGAGTAAAAACTCAACCTCCTCTTTTATCATACAGTTTCAAGCACTTTATCACTTGAGAATGACTATTTAAAATAAGTACTTGCAGCCACATTCATATGATGTACTTGGACTCATTAAAACTCAAAACTTAATGTCCAATTAAGCGTGGAGTTGAGGTTCCATCATGTGTGACTAAGTTAATGGGCTTGAGTCCCATTCCCTTGGAAGTCTTAGACACAACTTCTCTTGTAAGTCCTTTTGTCAATGGATTCGCCAAGTTTTCACTAGACTTGACAAAATTTATGATGATCACCCCATCTAGAATAAGCTGTCTAACATAACTATGTCTTAGACCAATATGTCTAGACTTCCCATTGTAAACTTGGCTATAAGCATTTGATAATGTTGCTTCACTATCACATCGAATTGAAATAGGCGACATTGGCTTTGGCCATAAAGGAATCTCATAAAGTAGATTTCTCAACCATTCAGCTTCCTTACTTACCGAAGCTAATGCCACAAATTTTGAAGCCATAGTAGAATCTGTTATGCATGTTTGTTTCTTAGATCCCCAAGAAACTGCACCCCCACCAAACATGAATATCCATCCACTTGTGGATGAATAATCGTCCATGCTGGTGATCCAACTTGCATCTATATATCCTTCTAAGACCGAAGGTTCACCACTATAAACAATGCCATAGTCAATGGTTTTCTTTAAGTATTTTAATACTCTAGAAATGGCATTCCAATGCAAGTTACTTGGGTTGCTAGTATATCTACTAAGCTTGCCAATCGCAAAAGCTATATCCGGTCTTGTGCATGTCATAGCATACATCAAACAACCTATAACTCTTGCATATTCAAGTTGTGCAACTGGCATTTCCTTATTTGAAGTTAATTTCAAATTAGGATCATAAGGTGTTGCAACCGTTGCACTATCAAAATGATTAAATCTTTTGAGAATCTTCTCAACATAATGTGATTGAGATAAAATCAATTTATTATCTATTCTATGAATCCTTATACCCAAAATCACATCTGCTACACCCATATCTTTCATGGCAAAGTTATTTGACAAAAAATTCTTCGTACTTGTCACTTGTTCTAAGTCCGTATCAAAAATTAACATGTCATCAACATACAAACAAATAACGACACCTTTACCATTTTCAAACTCGCTATAAACACATTTATTGGATTCATTAATAATAAATCTATTTGCTAGAACAACCTCATCAAATTTTTTATGCCATTGCTTAGGGGCTTGCTTAAGTCCATACAAAGACTTAATAAGTTTACACACTTTCTTTTCTTGTCCTGGAATCACAAACCCTTCAGGTTGTTCCATATACACCTCCTCATCCAATTCACCATTTAAGAATGCAGTTTTTACATCCATTTGGTGAATTTCCAATTTGTATATAGCGGCCAATGCAATAAGCATTCTGATTGTAGCAATTCTTGCTACCGGTGCATATGTATCAAAATAATCGATTCCATGCTTTTGTGTAAATCCCTTAGCAACAAGTTTAGCCTTAAATTTGTCTATAGTACCATCCAGTTTCATTTTCTTTTTGAAAATCCACTTGCAACCTATTGGTTTGCAACCTGGAGGCAACTCTGCTAAAATTCATATATTATTGCCCATAATTGAATCCATCTCATCACTTATAGCTTCTTTCCAAAAAGCTACATCTTGAGACTTCATAGCCTCTTAAAATGTCCTAGGATCGGATTCCATATTGAAGCAATATTCAATATGATTATCTATCTTTTCTCCTGTTCCTTCAACAAGAAACATTTGAAAATCTGACCCATAAGTTTTAGCTTTTCTAGCTCTTTTACTTACTCTAGGTACAAGGTTTTCTTCTTCTTGAAATTTGGAAGAATCATTTTCAAGTTCTCTTGAACTATTTTGAGCAATGTCTTTTGCATGAGGAACTGAATTAAATATTCCTTCATCAAATAAGGCATCTTTCGATTCAATAACTGTATTAATTGAAATCGAATCATTTGGTTCAATGACCAAAAACCTATAAGCCTTACTATTTTGCGCATAACCAATAAATATGCACTCAACTTCCCTTTCACCTAATTTCTTTCTTTTAGGTTCAGGAACTTTAACTATTGCTTTACAACCCCATACCTTAAGATAACTTAAGTTGGGTTTCCTTTTCTTCCATAATTCATATGGGGTTACTTTATTCCTTTTGCTTGGAACTCTATTTTGAATGTGACATGCAGTCAACATTGCCTCACCTCAAAAACCTTGTCCTAATCCGGAATAGGACATCATGGCATTCGCCATTTCAGTTAGTGATCTATTTTTCCTTTCAGCCACACCATTAGATTGAGGATTATATGGCGGGGTTAATTCGTGTACAATTCCAATAGATTCAAAATATGATGGATCAAAGTATTCTCCTCCCCTATCAGTTCTCAAGGTTTTAATTCTAGTATCACAATGCAATTCTACTTCATTCTTATATGTTTTGAACTTTGCGAATGCTTCATTCTTAGAATGCATCAAATAAACATAGCAAAACTTAGAGAAATCATCAATAAAAGTAACATAGTATTTCTTTCCTCCTATAGATGGGGTTCCATGCAAATCACCTACATCACTATGTACTAATTCAAGCAATTTAGAACTTCTTTCCACCTTAGGAAATGATTTCCTTGTTATCTTTGTAAGCATGCAAGTTTTACATTTTCAATCACTTGTTTTTATGAAAGGAATCAAGTTCGATTTAGACATGTTAATCATTCTAGCATAATGTACATGACCTAATCGACTATGGCATAAATCAAAAGAGTCAACCATGTAAATAGAATCATTCATCTTATTATTGATGGAAGATACATTAAGTTTAAACATGCCTTCATTGGCATAACCTTTCCCAACAAAGATTCCACCCTTGGATAATATAAATTTATCCCCTTCAAACACTAACTTGAAACCAAATTTGTTGAGCAAACGTACAAACACAAGATTTTTTCTAACTTCTGGAACATAATAAACATTAGTTAAAGTTAATATCTTTCCAGAAGTAAATTTTAAATCTATTGTCCCTTTGCCTTTGATTTCAGTTGTTGAAGAATTTCCCATGTAGAGCACATTGCCTTCCTCTTCCTCTTGGAAAGTTTTGAACAGAGCTATGTTTGTGCACACATGCTTTGTAGCGTCGGAATCAATCCACCATGCTTCCTTGTCTTCAAGGACATTGATCTCAGAAATTACAGTAACAAAGTTGTCCTTGGTTGCCATGGATGCACCTTTCTTCTTTTTGAAGATGTAGCAGTCCTTCTTAAAGTGCCCTTGTTTTCCACAATGGAAACATGCACCCTTTTTCTTTTTGAATTTCTGACCTTTGATGGAATGCTCCTTTTTCTTTGTGGATTTCTTGCTAGGTTGAACATCCTCCACCACATGGACCTTGGAGATGTTAGTCTCCTTTTCTTTTTCATTTTCCTTGTGATATTGTTCCTCTATCCGAAGATAGCTTGCAAGGTATTCAAGAGTTATATCTTCCTTTTTATGTTTCAAGGTCCTCTTGATATCTTTCCATGTTGATGGGAGTTTATCAATGATAGAAGATACAATAATTGATTCATCCATAGACATATTATATTGCTTGAACTTATTTTGGATGATTTCAATCTCAACAAATTGTTCCATGAAAGATTTGGATTCATTCATTTTGAAAGAATTCCAACTTGTCACTAGAAACTTTTTGCTAGTTGCATCTTTTGCCATGTACCTTGCATCTAACTTATCCCACAATTCTTTTGCTGTAGTAACTGTGATATATGTATCAAATAGGGAATCAGACATACCATTTAAAATGCAACCCCTACAGGTGTAGTCATCGTTTTCCCATTTCTGTCTTTGATGAACTTCCTCACTTGATTCATTTTCTTTCTCTTTTGACTTTGGAGTAGTGAGGACATATGCAATGTTGAGTGTGGTGAGGAGAATCCGTATCTTTTGTTGCCACCTTAGAAAATTCCCTATATCAAATCTTTTCAATTTCTGAAAGTTGGTAGCCATCTCTCTCAAGGAATCCATCTTCATTACCGCCATAAATAATCCTAAGATTGTTGAAAAAAATGAATTTGCTTTTGGTGTTGAACCTCCTTGGTGGATATGAAGATGACCTTGAGTGTTCTTGAGTGCCTTGAATCACTTTGAACTTTGATCTCCTTGGTAATCACGAACAAATGCAAAAATGGCTTCTAGGCGTGCTGCTATAATGCCACTTTCCTTAGGATTATTTCGCCCCCACCAATTACGGAATGCAACAGGGGTTTATCGAATATCCCTAGGATACAAAGAAGCTCTTGTATAAAATCACTTTGCACTAGAGAAATTAAACCACTAAATACCCTTGACAAGTACAAAAGCATCTTGTCTTAGTCACTATTTTCTGCAGTAAATAATGCCTAAGAAACTTATCTTTAGTTTGAGAGTGAAAGGGAAGAAAGAATATTAGAATTATCCTGGTATATTTTGATATCTCTCAAGTATGAACTTGACATCTCTATTTATATAGATTAATTCTAAGTGATGCAACCTTTAATCAAGTGATATGATTTTTCAATTGTGTTGTTTGATTCATCAAACACAATTGTTTAACAAGGTCACAACCTTTGGAGACAAATGGTAATGTTGCTTAACCATTCAGAAGTTGAATAACATCTTTTGGATGAGCTTGTGACTCTTTGAGCAAGAAACTATTCGTCGTATACACTTTTTATACTAGGCAGTTGGATGCCCGAAAATGGCATTCAAATGCCCTAGTGTATTTTTAAAATAGTAATCAAGTCCAGGTATGGCAGTCGATTGCTCTCTCATGGCAGTCGACTGCTCTAACATTAATTTTATACAAAAGCTTGATCGTATTATGGGCAGTTGACTGCCTTATGTGGGCAGTTGGCTGCCCCTCAATGCAGTCGACTCCCTTCCCAAGGCATCCAACTGCCTTAGTGTAAATTTTTTACAGAATCTTTTCTGCACAAGGGCAGTTGACTGCCCTTCCAAGCTTCAATTAATCGAGTTTACTTCGATTTTCTTAACCCGAAACCTTACCAAGGCATTAGTTTCTTAATTCCATTCATTAAACTTTATATTTAATCAATAATTCATCCACTTTTTGAAAATATTCTAACAAGTTCTTCAGGTGAAGGTTCTCCACATACTTTTTCAGAGAAAGCAAACAATTTTTAGCTTTCTTGTACGCCAGTTCCGCATATCTATGTTCAAGGTTACGGTTAAATCTCCTCTCTAGGTACAAAGAAATAGTTGTTGCAGGTCCAAATGACGGCTCGATCTTAAAATTGGAGCTTTCAGACGAAACTTTACTTCTCTTGCTAGATGATTGATTCTTAACTTCCCCAAACCCTAAAAATTCTGTAAAGGTTTGCCGTGAATCACATACCTTGCGCAAACACATACAAACAAAAGGCCACATCACAAAAGAATACATCCATAGTTATTTAATCGAGATACGTACAATGAATCGAAATTTTATTTTTAATAATTAAGTATCGAGTATCATATCATAAGATACTGTAAATAATTTTAAAATTAATTATAAATAATATATACACATGTAAAATAAATAAAAAATATTATACAGATGAATAGGATTAAGTAAGTATATGATAAAAATAAAAAGTATGATTATTTTCAAACTCTTAACATACTCATTAATAATATATATTTTTTGTTTTTAATTTATAAACTAAAAGTTTAAATTTTTTTTCAATATTTCAAGATTAAATTATATAGAGAACGTGATTGGAAGTAATTTTTAGGTTAAAATACTATTAAAATTGTATTTTTAGTTAATTGACTTAGATCAAATTTTTATTGGGTTTGGCTTAATTTCATTACAAAGTGCATTAGAGTGTATTGGTACATCGTACGATGCACATTGATTCGCTTGTATATCGATAGATATGTCACTGATTTATGACAAAACCAATTTTTTATATAGATACATATCAAGTTTATAGTGAATTGAATCGTATTGTACGATACGTATCGCATATCGTACGATTTTAATAACTATGAATACATCCAAAGTTACACTGAATCATACGCAAATAAGAATAAAAAACTGAGCACTCCTATCACACTACCTTGTAAGGCTAAGTTTAAGGTAAAACATGTAACAGGTAAATACTAAAAAACATACCTTAAGTGATATTCTGCACAATTAATTCGTATCAAAACATTAAAAACTTGAGAAAAGTCACATGCACACATTCTTCTCTACATTAATAAAATGATTATTTACATAAAGATAATTATTTCATATATCGTTGGTGGATTTTATTTATATTTTATTTTTCAAATATATTTGTAAGATATGTGTCATAATCTTAGCTCTACTTGTGGGGTAAAAAAAATTTCACCTGCGATACGTAGAATAATTATCCTTTACATAATGTGAATCTAAGACTTTCATATCACAATTTTTTTCATATGTTAAATCCAAAGATGATATTGAAATTTTATGTCTCTAAACATCACTCATAATTATTATTCCGTATAAGCACGTAATTTAAACCATAATTAATATTTTGCACACTATTTTATGATTGATGACAAGTGTTATTTAAATAGTTTCATCATGTTTAAATTTGGAGGAAAATGGTTTTTCAATGATTAATTCATAGTGAGTAGATTTTTGTTTTTAGACACCAATAAATAGCAGACAATGCAAAGAACTAGCAATATGATATAAATACACAAATTGCCAAATCTAATAAATTCTGAACTTTAGATGAAGGTTAATTAATATAAACTTTCCCTGAAAAAATAAAATTACCTGGAAAAAGGATAATGCTTTTAACTCTTAAATTCAGCCTTTAATGAGGAAAACATTACTCTTTTTAATTTGAATTTAGAGGAAATGGGTTTTTCCATGATTAATTCACAGTTAATAGGCTTTTACTTTTGGATAAAGGCTCATAGTAGAGCTTTCAAAATAACATAAATACACAAATTATCAAATTTAATTGTACTGAACTCTGCATGAAAGTTAATATACACTTTTCATAAAAAAAAATGAAGCTTAGCTAGAAAAAGGGAAATACTTTAACTCTTAAATTCAGCTTTTAACGAGGAAAACATTTTCGTTGTTATTTTGAATTTAATCATTTTATCGTTTATTCTTGGAAAATCCTGGTTTTGGAGTGAAAGTTTCCAAATTCTATAGATTTAAAGGAGCTGGATTGACAAGTCAATATTAACAAGTAGGCTACTAAAATCAAACGATGGAAGTTGGACAATTTGTTTCAGCTGTTTCAATCAAGCAGGATGACATTCCTGAGCAAATTCCTAGTACTGACAAGTTGGTAACACCAATCACTCTAAGCATATTTCTCTGCAATTTCCCGAAGGCAAGAGCACAGCTCGTTTGGTTTGGAAAATAGAACCATGTGATCAGAGTCAGCAATCTCCTTTACCTCATCTGGTGGATTGTTTTCGATCATCCACCTTTGGAAGTCTTCTTTTATGATATTGTCTTTGTCGCAGACAATGAACACTCGGCGCACTAATCCATATTTCTCCTGGGTGACTGCAGTAGCCTTGATTGATCCATCATCTTGAAAGAAACCAACATGTCTGGCCAAAGTTTGCCCAAGCGTTAAATCCTGCAACAATCCATTGCATGCATAAAGGAAGAAACATCAGCTCGCAGTTCAAACACAAAGGAAAACCGAGTTCAAGCGGGTGAAGATTGAAGGCTATTGAGAGTCTTGCCTCGGGAGGGGATAGCTGGTAACACTTGGTTGCCAAGAAGTTTGGACCCAAGACACCCGAGGTTGGAGGCTTATCCTTCCCGTTGTGGAATCCAAATTCGGAGTCCATGTAACCGTCGGACCCCAATGATATGTTGAACTGTCCGGAAAAAGTCCATGAATTTGAGTTAAGAACAAGCCCAATACACAGTAAGAATTGTAAGCTGCAACAATATCTCATCTACTCTCTTTTGCGTCAAAAGTGAAGCACCAATAAATTGGTATCAAGTGAAGCTCTTTTGTAAGCTTCTCGAATTCGAGATTTAATGATTATATAAGTTTAATTTGTATATTTTTAAATTGAACTTAAACTATTCAAATAAAAAATAGAGCTGAGTTTAAATATTTTAATATTTAACTCGAATCTCTAGTAAATCTAATCAAATATTTTTAATATAAAATTTTTATATTTTATTATTAATTTATTATTTTATCTCTCATAATATATTGTTGAAAAATAACAAATCGAACTTATCAAATCAATCTTATGTTACTCAATTTTTTTATCAAGTCGAACTCAAATTTCTAAAAAATAAACTCAATTAAACTTGATTTAAATTTTGAATTTTGAGTTTTCAAAATCGAATTGAATTCGACTTTAATACTGAATTATATTAACTAGGCGTGTATAAGCACCAATATTGAATCAAGAGAGAAGGAAGTTGGCCAAAACTTGTCCTGATTCTGGTTATTAGACACTTCCTTAAAATCCCCATTTTCCCCGTTAAAGGAGTTCATTTGGTTCCGAATTAATGAGAGAAGTTTGATTATTATATAACCAAGTGAAAAAAATGTTGCTGTCTTGCTGATAGCATGCTTTCGTGCTTATTCATCTGCCACAGAAATCGTCTTCTAGCTTAGGCTGAAGACTCGCAGCACAGCACATGCCTTTCATGAATGTAGGGAAATTAAGCATAGCCTACTCCTTCGGTAGGGACCGAGTCACAAAGCAATCCCAATGGATATGCATTAAAATTTAATCTATCCTAATGCTACAGAAAGATAACGAAAAAGTAGGCAAAAACAGACCTAAGCGAAGCGGGCGGCTTCAGAAGGAAAGAGATATACCTGTTCAGTTAGCGTTTGATAACTGAGTTTTGGACCCGGCATAAAAGCAGTGGCAAACACTGCGACAGCAACTTTTTCTGGAAACCTTTCCATGGCAGCTGATATGCAATAACCACCCATGCTATGACCAACTAGAACCACCCTCTCCCCTGCTGGGAGAGACGCCATGAATTCCATCAATGGTTCGAAGTAATCAGACATGGAAAGAACCTCATGAACTTGCTTTGGATGGATCCCAGAAGCAGCCATGTCAAGTGCTGTAACCTTGTAGCCCATCGGATTCAGCAGAGTCGCCACCTTATACCAGCACCATGCTCCACCACAGGCTCCATGCACTAGCACAATATGCCTCTCTTTCTTCGCCATCTCGTATTCCTATCTGACCTATCCTTCTTACCTTTGCTTGCATTTATAATCATCTAACTAAACCTCTTTCATTGGAAACTTACGGAGTTACCAACGTGTATGACCCTCAACCCGGCTCTAGTCCATCAATGTCTCCATCAATTCCCTTTTTTTCTCTCTAACATTTTTCTATTTTATCTTTTGTATGCCCCCCAACTTGGTTCAAGACTTCTAAGTCCATAAATGTCTCCATCGATTCTTTTTTTTTTTTTTAACGTTTATCTATTTTATCTTTGTTTAAGTCAGTACACTTGTCGATTCTAGAGATAAAAAAGATAAATTAAATGCATAAAATTCTTAGATTATGAAATTTGAGAAAAGTCGTATGCAAGCAATCTTTCTCTAAATTAATGGGAAGACTATTTTTTGGTGTAAACTATAAGTATTTTCATCCGTTTTAAGGATCTGAAATTAATTCTGCTCGGGGCTTAGTCACAGTTAAGACTCTACACCCCTCTCCAAAGATATATTTAGTGGAAATCAAACTCGAGAATTCTTCCCATTAACTCAATCTGCATTGCCAATTGAGCGACAACCTATGGGTTAATGGAAAAGCTATTTGCATAATATGAATCCCAAACTTTTAGATCATAATTATATTTCATATGTCCAAAGATAATATTCAAATTTCATGTCTTTAAACATCATTCATAATTATTGATCCATATAAGCAACTAATTAAACCCATAATTAATATTTTACTCACTATTTTTTGTTGATCACTAATGTTAGTTTTTTTTGAACAAATGACTAGTGTTAGTTAAATAGTTTCACTCTTCGGTTATTTAATATTTACACTACTAAAAAATGGGTTTTTTGCAAAACTTAAAGTCATTTGAATATGCAGATTTATCGTTATTAAAATTTTTTCGCAATAATATTTGGTCGTTACAAAGTTGTTGCGTAAAATTTCGTTATTAAAAGCTTAAGTAACGACTTTTATCAGATAATAAGTCATTGCAAAAAAGGATTTATTGCAACGACTTTCCTTGTTATTAAAAAATTGCATTTTAGCAAAATGTTTTAGCAAAGCACTGCTTTTGGTTGCAAATCTTTTTTGGAGTAAATGGTTTTTCAATGATTAATTATCAGTTAGTTAACTTATCGGTAAATAGCAGACAACGCAAAAAATTAGCAAGATTACATAAATACACGAATTGCCAAATTTAATAAATTCTGAATTTTGGATGAAGTTTAATAAACACTTTCCATGAAAAGAGAAGATTATCAAGAAAAAGGGTATTTCTTTAACTCTTAAATTCAGCTTTTAAGGAGGTGAACTTTTTCCTTTTTATTTTGAATTTTTTATTTATTCTTGGAAAATCTTCGTTTTGGAATGAAACTTTCTAATTTCCATGGATTCAAGGGAGCTGGATTGACATGTCAAGATTACAAAGTAGGCTACTAAAATCAAATGATGGAAGTTCGACAATTTATTCCAGCTGTTCCAATCAAGCAGGATGACGGAAGACTTGAGTAAATTCCAAGTACTGACAAGTTGGTAACACCAATCACTCTCTAAGCACATTTCTCTGCAATTTCTTGAAGGCAAGAGCACAGCTCGTTCGGTTTGGAAAACATAACCATGTGATCAGAGTCCGCAATCAGCTTTACCTCATCTGGTGGATTGTTTTCGGTCATCCACCTTTGCGAGTCTTCTTTTATGATCTTATCATTGTCGCAGATAATGTACACTGGATGCACTAATCCATATTTCTCCTGGTAGACTGCAGTGGCCTCTATTGATCCTTCATCTTTATAGAAAGCAACATGTCTGGCTAAAGTTAGTGCAAGCGTTAAATCCTGCCACAATCCATTGCATACACAAAGGAAGAAACATCAGCTCGTTGTTCAAACACAAAGGCAAACTGAGTTCAAGCGGATGGATATTGAAGGCTATTGAGAGTCTTGCCCCGTGAGGGGATAGCTGGTAAAACTTGGTTGCCTTGAAATTGGGACCACAGAGCAAGGAGGTTGCAGGCTGATCCAGCCATTGTGGAATCCAAATTGCGAGTCCATGTACCCGTCGGAACCCAATGTTTCATTGATCTGTCAGGCAAAAGACCAGTAGTGAAAGTTAAGAAATAGGCCCGTACATAGCAGAATTGCAGGTTGCAGCAGTATATCAACAAAAATGCTGCTGTCTTCGCTAACATCATGCTTTGCTACTTATCCTAATTGTAGCATAGTCTACCCTGTCGTTAAGGTCTTTGCAAATCCGCATTCAATATGTGAGATTTATTATTTATTTTAATAAAAAATTTCATAATTTTGTCTCATAAAATATGTTTTCATAAATATAAATTTAAGAGTCTACTTGTATATTTATATCTTACACATTTTAAAACTAGAATTACAAAAGACATCAAGATTTTTAAAATAACTTTCATCGTCTAGCATTTAATTCTGTTCTGACAGGTGAATTGCTTTAATACCATTTGTGAAAACCTATATCAACTTTTAAAGTATTATGAACTAAGATCTCATGAATTTATCTTACAAAAAACACCTTACAAACTCGTATATCATAACATAGTCTCACAAGTGTTACAAAATCCGAATAGCAAAGCAATTCTTCTGGATATGCATTAAAAGTTATTCTATCCCTGAAAACTATGCATATGGCTTTGCTGTATATTCTAAATGCTATAGAAGGAAAACGAAAAAGTAGCCAAAAAAGGCCTATGAATAAGGCCTGAGCAAACGGTTCGAGAGGTGGCAGGTGGGGGCTTGGAGAGATGAAGGAAATTGAGTTAGAGTTTGATAAGAGAGGTTTGGACCCGGCATAAAAGCAGTGGCAAATACTGCGACGGCAATTTTTTCTGGAAACCTTTCTATGGCGGCGGATATGCAATAACCACCCATGCTGTGGCCAACTAGAATCACCGTCTCCTCTGGTGGGACAGACACCATGAATTCCATTAACGGTTCGAAGTAATCAGACATGGAAGGAATCTCATGAACTTGCTTTTGATGGATCCCAGACGCAGCCATGTCAAGTGCTGTAACCTCTTGGCCCATTGATTTCAGCTGAGCTCTCACCTTATACCAGCACTATACTCCATGCACCAGCACAAAATGACTCTCTTTCTTCACCATCTCCTCCTATTCCAATCGGATCTAACCTTTCTTTTCTTACCTTTGGTTCAGACTCCTGCACTATGGATCACTGACCTCATTGCTTGCATATTAATCTATCAATGTCTCCATCAATTCCCCTTTTTCTTTAACATTTATCTATTTTATTCTTTGGTTAAGTCAGGACCACAAATCTCTATTAATTTATTCATAATCATTGTTCAATTAAGCACATAATTAAAGCCATGGTTCCTCACCAAGTCCGCAGGAAAGAAATGCTTAAGCCAAGAGCTGTAACTTTATGCCCGGTTGATTTTAGCAGGCTTACCACCTCATACCAACACCATGATCCAGTAATGCTCCCGGACCAACACAAAGTGCTTCTCTTTCTTCTCCATTTTCTGCTGCTTTTTCTTTCTGCTCTCTCTTGCAATTGGTTTTCCCTGGTGGCCCATCAAGGTTTTGTCATGCTTTAGGTGGGTTTTTTTAGGAAACGTTGTTTATTGTCTTTATGGCGTGAGAAGATAGTCAAACTGAAAATTGTATTCTAAAGAATACAGCATGAACTTGATATCTATACATCATTGAAACGCCATGGTAGGAGATAAAATAATGCATTTGCTTTGTTCCCAACTTTTACCATGTCGACTGTATGCAGGCATATATAAATAATATTTTATTCACTATTTTATGATTGATGAAACTAGTGTTACTTAAATAGTTTCACCGTGTTCAAAATTGGAGGAAAATGGTTTTTCAATGATTAATTCACAATTAGTAGACTTTTATTTTTGGATACTGGGTTGCCACCAAATTGTAGACTATGCGAAGAATTAGCAAGATGATATAACTACATGAATCATCAAATCTAATAAATATGGAACTTCAGATGAAAGTTAACATACACTTTCAATGTAAAAAAAGATCAACAAGAAAAAGGTAATTCTTTAACTCTTAAATTCAGCTTTTAATTAGGAAAACATTTTCCTTTTTCCTTTTTTTATTACAGTTTTCTTTTTTATTTTGAAATCATCATTTATTCTTGAAAAATACTAGTTTTGGAGTGAAACTTTCCACTTTCCATGGATCAGGGGAGCTGGATTGACAAGTCAATATTACAAAGTAGGCTCAAACAGTGGAAGTTTGACTTGTACCAATTTATTTCAGCTGTTTCAATCAAACAGGCTAACAGAAGACTTGAGCAAATTCCAAGAACTGACAAATTGGTAATACCAATCACTCTCTAAGCATATTTCTCTCCAATTTCCTGAAGGCAAGAGCACAGCTCCTTCGGTTTGGAAAACATAACCATGTGATCAGAGTCCAAAATCAGCTTTACCTCATCTGGTGGATTGTTTTCGATCATCCACCTTTGGGAGTCTTCTTTTATGATCTTGTCTTTGTCGCAGACAATGAACACTCGATGCACCGATCCATATTTCCCCTCGGTGACTACAGTAGCCTTGATTGATCCTTCATCTTTAAAGAAACCAACATGTCTGGTCAAAGTTAGCGCAAGCGTTAAATCCTGCAACAATCCATTGCATACACAAAGGAAGAAACATCAGCTCGTTGTTCAAACACAAAGGAAAAGTGAGTTCAGGCGGATGAAGATTGAAGGCTATTGAGAGTCTTGCCTCGGTAGGGGATAGCTGGTACCACTTGGTTGCCAAGAAGTTGGGACCCAAGAGAATCGAGGTGGCAGGCTCATCCAGCCCGTTGTAGAATCCAAATTCCGAATCCATGTACCGGTCGCAACCCATTGTCCGGAAAAAGACCTTTAGCGTTAGTTAAGAATTAGCCCAATACACAGTAAGAATTGCGAGTTGCACAAATATCTAATCTACTCTCTTTTGTGTCAAAAGTGAAGCACCAATAAAAGGGCTTCCGCTCAAGGTACAAGTGGATTACTCAAATTCAATTTAATGGTTATTTGAGTTTCATACATTTATTTTTAAAGTAAGTTAAATTTAAGTAACAGCTCATGAATTTAATAAAGCTTTTTTTAATATATAATTTTTAGATTTTATTATTTTATTATTTTGCTTTTCATAATATATGATTGAAAATAATAAATCGAATCTATTAAATCAAACTAAACCCTATCAAATTAATCTCAAACTGCTCAATTATTTTATCAAATCAAATTCAAATTTTTAAAAAATAAACGTAAAATGAATATTGAATTTCAAAATTTTAAATCGAGTCGAGTTCAAACTTCATACTAAATCATATTGACTTGGCACATATAAGCACCAATATGAAATCAAGAGAGAAGGAAGTTGGCCGAAACTTGTCCTAGTTCTGGTTGTTAGACATGTTTTTTACCCCTTAAAATCCCAATTTCCCTGTTAAAGGAGTTTATTTGCTTTTGAATTAATTAGAGAAGTTTGATTATTATAAGAACTAAGTGAAATAACTGTTCTTACTGATAGCACGCTTTCGTGCTTATCCATCCGCCGCACAAATCGTCTTCTAGCTTAGGCTGAAGACTCACAGCACATTCCTTTCATGAATGTAGGTATTTAGGCATAGCCTACCCCGTCGGTAGAACCCGAGTCGCAAAGCAAACCTACTGGATGTGCATTAAAATTTAATCTATTCTGTAGGTTCTAAATGCCATAGGAGGAAAACCAAAAAGTAGGAAAAACTGGCCTATGAACAAGGCCTGAGCTAAGTGGAAGAATGCAGAGGTTGGGGCCTGGAGAGAGAAAGGAAAGAGATGCACCTGTTGAGTTAGAGTTTGGTACGTGAGATTTGGACCCGGCATAAAAGCAGTGGCAAATACTGCGACGGCAATTTTTTCTGGAAACCTTTCCATGGCGGCGGATATGCAATAACCACCTATGCTGTGGCCAACTAGAATCACCCTCTCGTCAGCTGGGAGAGACGCCATGAATTCCATCAACGGTTCAAAGTAATCAAAGAAGGAAAGAATCTCCTGAACTTGCTTTGGGTGGATCCCAGAGGCAGCCATGTCAAGTGCTGTAACCTTGTGGCCCATTGATTTCAGCTGAGTCGACACCTTATACCAGCACCATGCTCCATGACAGGCTCCATGCACCAGCACAAAATGCCTCTCTTTCTTCACCATCTTCTCCTATTCCTATTGGATCTCTCCTTTCTTACCTTTGGTTCAGAATCTTGGATCAATAAGCTTTTTTTTTATCAGGTGTGGATCAATAAGCTTATTTGCTTTTTTTATCATCTTCTAACTAAAGCTCATTTCATTTCGAAATTACTGGAGTTACCAGCGTGTATGCCCCTCAACTTGGTTCAAGACTTTTTTTTTTTTGGTGGACGGTTCAAGACTTCAAAGTCCATAAATGTCACCATCAATTCTTTTTTCTTTAACGTTTATTTATTTTATCTTTGTTTAAGTCGGGACACTTGTTGATTTTAGAGATAAAAAAAAATGAAATGCATAAAATTCTTAAACCGTGAAATTTGAAAAAAATCATATGCATGTAATTTTTTTTAATTAATAAAAAAATTATTTACATAATATGAATGCCAAACTTTTAGATCATAATTATTTTTCATATGTCGATTCTAGAGATAATATTAAAATTTCATGTCTTTAAACATCATTCATAATTATTGATCCATATAAGCACATACTTAAGGATTTATATATGATGTAATAACACTGTATAATTTTTATATACTCTCAATGCATTAGAGGTTGACACATCATCAATAAACTCTTATAAGAAAATTAAAAAAATTTATTTATATTTATTTTTAAGGGCTTATTATTTTTTTTAAATTGTCAATTGATGAGGTGTCAACTTTTGATACATTGACATTATATAAAAACTATATACTCTCAGTGCATCATATACAAACCCCATTATTAAACCCATAATTAATATTTTACTCACTATTTATGATTGGTGACAGTGTTAGTTAAATAGTTTCACTCTTTAGTTATTTCATAATTCCCTTTTAACCAAAAAAAAGGTTAAATAGTTTTATCATGTTTAAATTTGGAGGAAAATGGTTTTTCAATGATAAATTCATAGTTAGTAGACTTTTATTTTTAGATACCGGTAAATGGCAGACAATGCAAAAAAACTAGTAATATAACATAAATACACGAATTATCAAATCTAATAAATTTTGAACTTTGGATGAAGGTTAATATACACCTTCCATGAAAAAAAAGAAAAGAAAAGGATTACCAAGAAAAAGAGTATTTCTTTAACTCTTAAATTCAGCTTTTAATGAGGAAAACATTTTCCTTTTTATTTCAAAATTTTCATTTATTCTTCGAAAATCCTCGTTTTGGAATGAAACTTTCCAGTTTCCATAGATTCAAGAGAGCTGGATTGACAATCAATATTACAAAGTAGGCTACTAAAATCAAACAATGGAAGTTTGACATTTTATTTCAGCTGTTTCAATCTAGCAGCATAACCGTAGACTTGAGCAAATTCCAAATACTGACAAGTTGGTAACACCAATCACTCTCTATGCATATTTTCTGCAATTTCTTGAAGGCAAGAACACAGCTCGTTCGGTTTGGAAAACATAACCATGTGATCAGAGTCCGAAATCTGCTTTACCTCAGCCGGTGGATTGTTTTCAATCATCCACCTTGAAAGTCTTCTTTTATGGTATTGTCTTTCTTGCAGACAATGTACACTCGACGCACTAATCCATATTTCTCCTGGGTGACTGCAGTAGCCTTGATTGATCCTTCATCTTGAAAGAAACCAACATGTCTGGCTAAAGTTACTGCAAGCGTTAAATTTGGCCATTGTATACAAACGAACACTACTAGAAAATAAGCTTTTTACAACGTTTAAAGTCGCTGCAAAATGTAACTTTATCGTTGCTAAAGTTTTTTTACAACGATTTTTAGTCGTTGCAAGGTCGTTACGTAAAATTCCGTTACTAAAAGTATATACAATGATTTTCATTGTATAAAAAATCGTTGTAAAAATGTATTTATTGCAACAATTTTTTCTCGTTACTAAATAAATTTAATTTTAGCAACGACTTAATGTTTTTGTCTTTGTTTCAACAACGCAATATATTTCGTTGCTAATATTCTTTGGCAACAATTTTTTATTGCGACAATAATTAATTTTGTAACAACTATAATCGTTACCAAAAATGCATACATAACTACAAATCTATTGTTTCTATTTTTTTTCACAACTACTATAATTGTTACTAAAAAATAATTACGAAATTACAATTTTGTTGTTTTTAATTTCTTTTACAACGACTATACTTGTTGCTAAAAAATAATTACAAAGTCACTTTTTGTCATTTCAAATTCGTTTTACATTGACTATTAATATTATAATTATTATATGCAAAATAAATAACATAAAAGGATGTGCAAGAATAATTTCCAAATATTCGATATGTATATGGATTAAGACAAAAGAAATACTATTCAAAATACAATTTGAAGTATCAGTTACATTCCATTAAAATACTTACAATACTCATGTAAAAAAATCTATATTGTACAAATTCCAAATTCATTTAAATGAAAATAAATGAAAAAAATATGCATCAAGATAAACATCCAAATTTAAAATCATATTTTATATCTTATTAATAAAAATTATAATCTATAATAATATGTGTGTAATGTAAAGCACGTGAAAAAAATTGAATTGAATTGATGAATATTAATATTATTTTTATTATATTTTTAAAATTATCATTTTAATTTTTTTCTCAATTTCCATTTATCCTTTCAATAAATTTCAAATTATTATAATATTTAATGTAATAATGTTACACATAAACATTTAAAATTTTAAGATTATTGGAGATAAAACAAGATTTTATCAACTTAGGCCATTTTATTTTTGTTTAGCTTAATATTATTCTATTTTAAATATTGTTTACTTATAAAATTCAATTTGTTTGAATTTTCTTCTCAAGTTCATTTTACTCTTTTAAGAATTTTCAAATAATTAGAATAATTAATATATTAATATTAGATACAAATTAAACACTTTAAAGTAATTAAAGGAGATAAAATAAAACTTATCAACCTAAATCATTCTGTTTTTTTTTTTTAGTTTCGTATTCTTCAATTTGAATTTCGAAAATATCTTTCACATTTTATTTTCTTTTAAATAATTTATTACTATAATTTTTTCTTTTTTTTTATGTTAGAGTTAAGGATTAGAAAATAAATAAATAAATATTCACTAAAGTAAAACAATAAATTAATTTTATATAATAATAAAAAATTTAGAAGTTTCAATCCAATACGTTTTATATTAGTTATTGTCATTACTATCTAAAAAATCTATATTATTTTTAAAAAAATTATAATAACTCTACAAAATAAAAATTAAATTATAATAATTTAACAACGACTATAAAAATTGTTGCAAATTTGATAAGATTTGGAAATGACTTTTTTTATTGCTACTAATATGATACATATATTGTAACAATTTTTTTATCGTTATGTAAAATATTTTTAAAAAATTAATTAGGCAACGACAATGTAAAGTCGTTGCTACAATAATAAAATATTGTAACGACTTCCTTTTCTTGTTGTCAATTGATAAGAATTTGCAACAACAATAAATATCGTTGCATAAAATGTAAAAAAATTAATTAAGCAACGATTATAAACAGTCGTTGCAAATGTCATAAAATTTTGCAACGACATCTTCTATCGTTGTAAAATTTAGTTGCTAAAAGTCTATTTTCTAGTAGTGGAAGAAATATCAGCTCCTTTTTCAAACACAAAGGAAAACTGAATTCAAGCGGATGAAATCTATAGAGACTCTTGCCTCGGAAGGGGATAGCTGGTATAACTTGCAAGCCATGAAATTGGGACCAAAGAGAATCGAGGTTGCAGGCTCATCCAGCCCATTTTGGAAGCCGAATTGGTGTCCATGAACCCAGTTGGAATCCACAGTTTCATTGATCTGTCCGGCGAAAGACCAGTAGTGAGAGTAAGAACCAGGGCCATACATAAGTGCTGCTGTCTTGCTGATATAATGCTTTCGTGCTTATCCATTTACTGCAGAAATCGTCTTCTAGCTTAGGCTGAAGACCTGCAGCACGTCTCTTTCATGGATGAGGTTAACATAGCATAGTCTACCCGTCGGTAGGGTCTGTGAAGACCCAATCTAGAAGAGTTAATGTTTACTTTTAAAAAAAATCCCACAGTTTTATATCATAAAAACGTTTTCACAAATATAAATTTAAGTTTCTATTTGTATGTTTATATATTTTTTAAAACTTGACAATTTCATCAAGTTCAACACATTTTAAAAGCAGAATTACATGAGACATTGAATTTTTTAAAATAATTCCTATCTTTTAGCATTTAGTTCTATTCCAATAGCTGAATTGTTTAATACCGTTTGTGAAAACCATAACAACTTGCAAAATATTATTAGCTTTGATCGAAGATGTAATTAATTTATCCCATAAAAGATACTTCACAAATATAAGTTCAAGTGTACACTTATTTATCATAGTATAATTTTTACAACACTGGGGTGTTAAAAAATTCGAATCACAAAGCAATCCTTCTGGATATGCATTCAAATTTGATCTATCCCTGAAAAACTTTGCATGTGACTTTGCCGTTTGTTCTAAATGCTATAGAAGGAAACAGAAAAAGTAGCCAAAAAAGGCCTATGAATGAGGCCTGAGCTAATGGCTTCAGAGGTGTGCAGGTGGGGGCTTGGAGAGAGCAAGGAAAGAGACGTGCCTGTTGAGTTAGAGTTTGATAAGTGAGCTTTGGACCCGGCATAAAAGCAGTGGCAAATACTGCGACAGCAATTTTTTCTGGAAACCTTTCCATGGCAGCTGATATACAATAACCACCCATGCTGTGGCCAACTAGAATCACCCTCTTCTCTGCTGGGAGAGACGCCATGAATTCCATCAACGGTTCGAAGTAATCAGACATGGAAAGAACCTCATGAACTTGCTTTGGATGGATCCCAGAAGCAGCCATGTCAAGTGCTGTAACCTTGTGGCCCATCGATTTCAGCTGAGTTGCAACCTTATAGCAGCACCATGCTCCATGGCAGGCTCCATGCACTAGAACAATAAGCCTCTCTTTCTTCGCCAACTACTCCTATTCCTATCCGACCTATCCTTCTGACCTTTGCTTGCATTAATAATCTTCTAACTATACCTCTCTTTCATCGCAAACTTACGGAGTTACCAATGTGTATGACCCTCGACACGGCTCAAGTCCATAAATGTCTCCATGAATTCTTTTTTCTTCAACATTAATTATCTATTTTATCTTTTGTTTAAGTGAGCACACAAGTCAATTTTAGAGATAAAAAAAAAAAGATAAATTTAGTGTACAACATTTTTATATTGTGAGATTTAAAAAATATCATACGCATGCAATCTTTTTTTATATTAATGGAAAGATTATTTACATAATGTGAATATGAGATTTTCAAATCATAATTATTTTTCATATGTTCGAGAGATAATATAGGAATTTCATGTTCCCAAACATAATTCATAATTATTGTTCCATGTAAGCACTTAAAAAAAGCATAATTAATATTTTTCTCACAATTTTATGATTGATGACTAGTGTTAATTAACTATTTTCACCATGTTTAAATTTGGAGGAAAATAATTTTTCAATGATTAATTCACAGTTAGTAGACATTTATTTTTAGATGTCAACAAATAGTAGACAAGGCAAAGAGCTCACAAGATAACATAGATACACAAATTATCAAGTTTTATTGATATCGAACTTCAGATTAAGGTCTTTTTTTTTTTTGGTTACACTTCAGATTAAGGTTTACATACACTTTTCATTAAAAAAAAAAAGATTACTCAGAAAATGGATACTTTTTTAACTCTTAAATTCAGCTTTCAATGAGGAAAACGTTTTCCTTTCTATTTTGAATTTATCATTAATTCTTGGAAAATCCTCGTTTTGGAGTGAAACTTCCCAATTTCCACGGACCAATGCAGCTGGATTGACAAATCAATCAATAGTACAAAGTCGGTAGGCAGCTAAAATCAAACAATGAAAGTTTGACCATTTATTTAAGTTGTACCATTTTATTTCAACCGTTTCAGTCAAACACGATACCAGTAGACTTGAGCAAATTCTAAGAACTGACAAGTATCAATGCGTGCGCCCCTCAACTTGGTTCAAGACTTCAAGTCTATAAATGTTTCCATCAATTGTTTTTTCTTTATATATTTAATCTTTTGTTTAAGTAAGCGCAATGGTCGATTCTAGAGATTAAAAAATAAAAGAGATAAATTTAATGAATAAAATTTTCACATTGTAAAATTTAAGGAATTACATGTACGTAAATTTTTTTACTTGAACTCATGACTTTTATAATTATTGATCACATGTTAATTCTAAAGGTAATATTGAAATTTTAGATCTCTATTCATTTATTCATAATTTTGTTCAATATAAGTTATATAACCACGTAATTAACCATGAATATTTTATTCACTATTTTATGATTGATAAACTTTGTTAGTTAAATAGTAACACCATGTACAAATGTAGAGGAAAAGGGTTTTTCTATGATTTATTCACTGTTAATAGGCTTTTACTTTTGGATAAAGACTAATAGTAGAGCTTTCAAAATAACATATATATACACAAATTATCAAATTTAATCGTACTAAACTCTGTGTGAAAGTTAATACATACTTTTCATAAAAAATGAAGATTACCCAGAAAAAGGGAAATACTTTTAACTCTTAAATTCAGCTTTTAACGAGGAAAACATTTTCATTGTTATTTTGAATTTAATCATTTTATCGTTTATTCTTGGAAAATCCTGGTTTTGGAGTGAAACTTTCCAAATTCCATAGATTCAAAGGAGCTGGATTGACAAGTCAATATTACAAAGTAGGCTACTAAAATCAAACAATGGAAGTTTGACAATTTATTTCAGCTGTTTCAATCAAGCAGGATTATACTTTTCTTAGTCTATAAATTTATGAACTAAATTTTTCTTTTTCATTTTAAGGTTTGTATTCAGTGTCAGTGTAGTCACTATACTATTTAGGTGACCTATAGTCATTTCATTTAAATATTTAACAAACACGGAAACGGTTCTTAGTTACATCCCGACTTGTTAAACAGAATATGTACTGTGCATCAATTTAAGTCTTACATGTAAAGAAGTATTTATAAGTAACATATACCTCAAAAGACTAGTACCAAATCCATACATCGTCTCCGATGCCCACTGAGCAGCTCACATGGCAGATGTTAACTTCAATATGAGCAAATTCCAAGTACTGACAAGTTGGTAACACCAAGCACTCTCTAAGCATATTTCTCTGCAATTTCCTGGAGGCAAGAGCAGAGCTCGTTTGGTTTGGAAAACATGACCATGTGATCAGAGTCAGCAATCAGCTTTACCTCACATGGTGGATTGTTTTCGATCATCCACCTTTGGAAGTCTTCTTTTATGATATTGTCTTTGTTGCAGACAATGAACACTCGATGCACTAATCCATATTTCTCCTGGGTGACTGCAGTAGCCTTGATTGATCCTTCATCTTGAAAGAGACCAACATGTCTGGCCAAAGTTAGCGCAAGCGTTAAATCCTGCAACAATCCATTGCATGCATAAAGGAAGAAACATCAGCTCGCAGTTCAAACACAAAGGAAAACTGAGTTCAAGCGAATGAAGATTGTAGGCTCTTGGGAGTCTTGCCTCGGGAGGGGATAGCTGGTAACACTTGGTTGCCAAGAGGTTGGGACCCAGGACACCCGAGGTTGCAGGCTCATCCATCCCGTTGTGGAAATCAAATTTGGAGTCCATGTAACCGTCGGAACCCAATGTTTCATTGAACTGTCCGGATCCATTGGTGTAAGTTAAGAACTAGCCCAATACACAGTAAGAATTGCACGTTGCAACAATATCTCGTCTACTCTCTTTTGTGTCAAAAGTAAAGCACGAATACATCGGCATCAAGTGAAGATCCGCGTATGTTTTTCGAATTTGATTTAATAATTATATTTATTTTTAAATTAAATTTAAATTATTCAAGTAAAGAATTGAATTAAATTTAAATATTTTAATATTAAACTCGAAACTCTCGTAAATCTAATCAAATTTTTTTAATATATAATTTTTATATTTTATTATTATTTTATTATCTTACTTTTCATAATATATTATTAAAAAATAATAAATCAAACTTATCAAATCAATCTTGTGTTACTCAATTATTTTATCAAGTCGAACTTGAATTTCTAAAAAATAAACTCAATTAAGCTTGATCTAAATTTTGAATTTAAGATTTTCAAAATCGAGTCGAGTTTGAATTTAATACTGAATCGTACTGACTTGACATGTATAAGCACCAATATAGAATCAAGAGAGAAGGAAGTTGGCCGAAACTTGTCCTGGTTCTGGTTATTAAAAACTTGTTTTTTTCCTTAAAATCTCCATTTTCCCCGTTAAAGGAGTTCATTTGATTCTGAATTAATTAGAGAAGTTTGATTATTATATAACCAAGTGAAATAAATGTTGCTGTCTTGCTGATAGCATGTTTTCGTGGTTATTCATCCGCCACAGAAATCGTCTTCTAGCTTAGGCTGAAGACTCGCAGCACAGCACATACCTTTCATAAATGTAGGGCAATTAAGCATAGCCTACTCCGTCGGTAGAGTCCGAGTTGCAAAGCGATCCCAATGGATATGCATTAGAATTTAATCTATCCTGTATTTTCTAAACGCTATAGAAAGATAACGAAAAAAGGCAAAAACAGGCACATAAACAAGACCTGAGCGAAGCGGACGGCTTCAGATGGAAAGAGATGTACCTGTTGAGTTAGCGTTTGATAACTGAGTTTTGGACCCGGCATAAAAGCAGTGGCAAACACTGCGACAGCAACTTTTTCCGGAAACCTTTCCATGGCAGCTGATATGCAATAACCACCCATGCTGTGGCCAACTAGAACCACCCTCTCCTCTGCTGGGAGAGACGCCATGAATTCCATCAACGGTTCGAAGTAATCAGACATGGAAAGAACCTCGTGAACTTGCTTTGGATGGATCCCAGAAGCAGCCATGTCAAGTGCTGTAACCTTGTGGCCCATCGATTTCAGCTGAGTCGCCGCCTTATACCAGCACCATGCTCCATGACAGGCTCCATGCACTAGCACAATATGCCTCTCTTTCTTCGCCATCTCATATTCCTATCCGACCTATCCTTCTTACCTTTGCTTGCATTTATAATCTTCTAACTAAACCTCACTTTCATCGCAAACTTATGGAATTACCAATGTGTATGACCCTCAACTCGGCTCAAGTCTATCAATGTCTCCATCAATTCCCTTTCTTTCAACATCTTTCTATTTTATCTTTTGTTATTAAAATTTCATGTCTATTCATTTATTTGTAATTGTGATAATAAATCCGCAGAAAAGTCGCACTAAAGACAACATCACAGCCGGCAACTAGAAATCAAAACTAATTATGAAGCTTGAATAGGATAACAGCTTCATGTTTGGCATTTATATTCGTTTTATTGTAACTATTTAACTTTCACAATGCATCAAGGAGGCTAATAAGATTAGACTCAAGCAAACTTCCTACCCACCAAGCACACCTCTAATCATATTTCTATGCAATTTCTTCTAGGCAAGAGAAGAGCTCAAACATAACCATATGATTAGAGTCTGAAATCAGCATTACCTCATCCGGTGGATTGTTGTTTTCAATCATCCACTTCTCGAAGTCTTTGTCTGTGACCTTGTCTTGTTTACACACTATGTACATTCGGCACACTGATCCGTATTTCTCCTTATGCACTGCAATTTCTTCTTCAATTTGTGCTGCATCGTTGTTAATACCTCATACTATTTCTAAAAAAATAGTAACCAAAGTTTCAAACTTTAATCTATTCTATATTCGGGTTAAGGCATTGTCAATTTGAGAGGCCTTTCCCCCCACCACCAATGACTGCTCCTTTCACAGCTCTTCCTTGGTTACCTGTACATAGAAACAGTAAATATTTCTTTGCTCTTTCTTTTGCTCTTTATCATTGTCAAAAAAAAAATCAAGATTATTAGCCCTGTAAGGATCCGTTTGGGATACATCTTTCTTTTTTCTTTGAATGAACTGCCCCAATGAGGTCACAGTCATGCTGCACAATCAGAACAAGCCCAGTTCAAAGATTTCTTCCCCTTAACTTGTCAAAAAAAAAATCAAAAGATTATAACTAAATTATAATTTTTAGTATATCGCTGTATCTTTAGTTGCATAAGGTCAAGGACCATCAATAATACTTGTCTAACTCGTATCACACATTTTGAGAAAAAGATGGAAGTTAAATGAATACCTGTAGAGAACTCAGTTACCTGACTAGGCCTTCCATTCCTCAAAATGTAATCATCCTAATGCTTAAAGCAAAGTTCCTGAAATCTTGTTAGGCTGCAATGAAAACAAGAAATGAAGAAATATTCAGATATAAAACTCTAATTTTCATTTTTATTATTGAGAAGCCATATGATAAATTCTGTTTTTACATATCCAGCACCAAAGTTACATGCATTTATAAAATAAAAAGCCTTCAAGCATCAAGCAAAGTAAAGCAATCGTAATACAAAAATGAAGCACCGTTTTAGAAGCACTTCCGGATTATATGGAAACAAGTTCTTCAGGTGAAGGTTCTCCACAGACTTTTTCAGAGAAAGCAAACAATTTTTAGCTTGCTCAGACGCCTGTTCTGCATATCTATATTCAAGGTTACGGTTAAATTTCTTCTCTAGGTACAAAGGAATAGTTTTCACAGGTCCAGATAATGGCTCTGTCTTAAAATTGGAGCTTGCAGATGAAACTTTACTTCTCTTGCTAGATGATTGATTTTTAACTTCCCCAAACACTGAAAAATCTGTAAACGTTTGCCATGAATCACATACCCTGCGCAAACACCTACAAACAAAAGGCCACACCACAAAAGAAAAGCATGCCAAAATTGCACCGAATCAGATGCAAATAAGTAATGAAATACAGAGCTCTCCTATCACACCACCTTGTAAGGCTAAATTTAAGGAAAAACATGTAACAGATGAATAGTAAAAAACATACCTTAAGAGATATTCTGCACAACTAATTCCTGTGTCTTTCGAGATAAGATAATCAAGAAGCACTTGATGGTCATAATGCAACTGCAAACAGTGAACAGAAACACATAACATAAACGACTAGATATGACCTACTCCAAATAAAAGAAATAGAATTCATTTTTTTGGTTATATTTTCTTTTTCTCTTCTTTTGTTGCACAGGGAAAAAAGGGGAGCCTGGGGTGCTTATAGCATCATTAGGATGTAAAAGACTTGCCTCAGCAAGGAACATATGAAATAGGTGTATGGGATTAAAAATATTTGAAACGTGAAAAAGAATATTTTCCGTCACATCTTGAGATGCCATTCTTTCTTTGTGGAGTCTGCAGAAAAACCAAGAAACAGTTAAAAGAAGAACCAAAGAAAAATCACTAAACCAAATGAAGGTAACAACCAGGATATTAGTGCTCACTGTTGTTCTTCACAAGCTTGTACAGAAAGCAGTTGCAAGAGCAATTTGAATAAAACATCATCCTAAGAAAAACGAGGAATTAACACATGACACATCTAAGTATGCATAAATGAAAAGAGTAAACATAACAACTAGTTCTAGTGCAACTAATAAACTCTTTATGCACAAATAATGCAGTATAATGCAGAAAAACAAGGAGTTAAAAGATGGCATACCTAATAATGCAGTATAATTACCAAAAATAATACTAATGCAATATACATTTTGAGAAACACACATATACACACAGAGATGGAAATAACACAGAAGAATATACTGTTTAACAGAGTTTCCAAGGGTGCAGGGAACTCACCTCATGCACATACAGTTTGATAAAGGAAAATGAAAACTTTACACACTTCTCCATGTATGTTTCATGGTCCACAAGCGTATCAACTGGAAGATGTTCAGAGATCCATGTATGAAGCTCCAATAAACCCTTCTGTCTACCATAACAACTCAGATCTGAAATTGCATCAAAATCCAAGCCTGACTTCAAAGTTGCACAAGAACATTCCATGCCAGTGTCTTTTCTCAGATTTATCAAACTGAAGGAACACTTCAAGAAAAGAAAAATGGCTTGTCTTTGTAAATGAAGAGAGTGAATATGATGTACTTCTCCATCTGAAATACTTAACATAAAAGGAGAGTCTTCTAGACTATCATCCTGATTCTCAACTTCAGTTAAAGGATGGCATAAAAGTTCTTGAAAGTAATCATGGAGAAGCTGCAACCATGAAACAAGAACCAAACAATCTAGTGGTATTTGGAAACTAAGCCTGATCATCAGAACCTGCAAAATTTGAGTAAGTTCATATAATTAGAGCGCTTAGATGCAAAAGTAAAACAGATCAGGGTAGTATCAGAACATCTACATTTCCATACCAATAACTTGTGTCTGAAGTACCGAGACATGCAGATGTTGACACACTCGCCTTTCTTGCCAAGGCACCAATATAGGAGTTTAGGCACAAGGTTGACAATTTTGGAAAGAATCACATGCTTATCTAGGGAATCATCTAACCCTTCCACCATACTAAATTGCTCAAAGAATGAGCACAGAAACTGAATAAAATTCCCCAAGAACACAGTCCTCAGCTCATCCTTTTCACCACCATTTCCGCTAAAGGCCTCATCCATGGAATCCCATGGCACATTCAAAATACAAAAACTTAACGAATTTATAAAAACTTGAAGAAGTTCATCGTCACACTCTTCCTTCAAAAATTTCAGTATATTTCTTAATATTCGAATAATTCCAGCTACTGTGAACAAGCTAGCATTGTTCAACTTAGGCTTAAATAAAACTACAAGACTTAATAAATCAGAATCAGAATCTCCAACTCCAGCCATTGAAGGTTGAAAAGAACATGAAGATACGTTTGAGATGCAGAATTCAAAGCAAAAACATAGCGAATGGATTAAAAATTCCCAGCTCTTTCCCTGCAATTACAAAAAAAATCATTAAAAAGAAAAACAAGCTCCATAGTTTCAAAAAGAAAATCTGTGAACTTTGTTAACATACAGATGAGGCTATGAATTCAGAGAGGTTTACGAGAACGTTGCCAGCTAAATGTTGAACGTATCGGCTTTCAAGACTTAACAAAGTTATCTGAAAGAGAAATTCAAGATTTTATGTGACTTGGGTTATCAAAAAAATTATGAGAAAAAAAAGAATATAAAGAAATTACCAGGTGAGACACTGCTTTGGATAGAACATGGTGATTTTCTTGTTTTGGGTTTAATGGAGAAGAGGTGTTTGTCGTGCGAATCAAGCTGCGAATTTCATTTGAAACCTGAAAAGTGACAGAACAGAGTCAAGTAATGAAAGAAGAACGGTGTAAGAATTTGAGAGAAAAAGAAGAAAGGAGAACCTGAGAGAGGATGAGAAGAAGCTTTTTCTCTTTTTCTTTGCTTAAAAAGATATTCTTTGATTCCTGGCATTGTAAAAACAAACTAAGCAGGTAAAGATAAAAGAAAAAAACGAAGGGGAAACAGAAAGCTGGAGAAGAATGGAACTGACGGTGAACGGGGTGAGAGAATCGTTGATCAGACGGCTGAGACGAGATAACTCAGAATCAGTTTGTGAAGATAGAGACATCTCTCTTGCCATGATGAGAATCGTTCACGGACGTTTTATTTTCGACTCAGTTTCAAGAGACGGGATTCCTGGTCACTGAATTTACGCCGGTGGCTTGCCGATTGATAAGCGCGAGTCTTTTTCTTTGAAGCATTAAGGAGAAAAACAAATTCAAAATTATTTTATTTTTCTACGAAATTAATCTATCAAAATTTTATTATTAAATTAGAAAATTTTTTTTATGTGAAACAGGAAATTTCATTCAACAACCACTCTTAGTACATTATTTCACGGGTATAAAACGTTCCCATGAAATCAAAAGAGAAGTTACTTTTTACAGCTTCAAGTATTTCATCAAAAACAACAAAATCATAAGAGGCTTCTATTCCCATTTTTGCCAAAAGCATCCGCACATGTATTTGCTTCACGATAGATGTGATGAACTCTGTTCACTCTTAGCTATTGCATCAATCTCCTGCAAGCAGAAATAAGAGTTGAATTAGTATGAGTATCAACAACATCTTCATTGACATACCTGGTCACTGCTTCTGAGTCTGATTCAACCATAAGATTTGAAAGGCCTCTTCTGGTAGCCAGAACAAGACCATCTCGTAGCCCTAGAGCTCTGCCCCCACACTAGTTGTAACACCAATTCTTCTAGAGTATCCACAGATCCAATTTCCTATAGAATCTCTAATGATTGCTCCCGCTCCAGCCTTTCCAGGATTTCCTTTAGCTGCCCCATTTGAGTTCAGTCTATAAAATAGTGGTGGTGGTGAATTCCATCCCACATTAATTTGTATAGTCCTTCTAGTTGATTTAGCTGGGTTCATGATTGCCCAATACTCCTGAACACTTCTCCTCAGGTTACTCATCCAAGTATAAGAGTTAACAGCAACATCACTGAAAACTCTCTTGTTCCTTTCAAGCCATATGTGCCATGGCCCAAAGGAGAACATAACATCCCACTGAATTTTTTCACCAAGAACAAGTGGGGTTTTTGTATGGCAGTTAACTAAAATCCATTGTTCCAATTCAAGATTAAATGAGGCACAGATTTCATCAAGAATTCCAACTTCTTCCACAAATCAGTCACAATTTTACAATCTCTTAAGCAATGTATAACTTTTTACTCTTATTCATTACACCTTGGACATGTAGGATCGACTGATAACCCTCTTTCCATTAGAGAAAGTTTGGTTAAAATTCTTTTATGAATACATAGCCACAGGAAATTCTTAATTTTTGGCAGTGTATTAAGTTTCCATATCCTCTCCCATTTACATTTCTCCTTACCTATCTCAATTCCTTTTGCAATGTTGTAGGCTGATGTTAAAGAGAATTTACCCTCACTGGTGCCATCCTAGCCTATGTTATCTTATTTTTCTCCTTCAGGTTGAACATGAATAGCAAGAATCCTCTGTTTAATTTCTAAGGAATCACATTACTCAATCCTTCCCAGTTCCATCTACCATCTTGGTTCAATGTTTCTTTGACCAACAGGTTATTGTCTTGAGGTAACCATGGTCCATAAATAATTTTGTTCAAAGGGCCTAGGCCAGTCCAATTATATCCCCAGAAAAAAGTTCAGGCACCATTACCTATGATCCATCTAATTCCCTTTTGTAATATGTTGTTTCCTTTCCTCATGCCAGCCCAAACAGATGAGCATATTCTTGTTCTGACTTCTCCATTTTTCATGTATTTGTTTCTAATAATTTTAACCCAAAAGTTATCATCTTCTACCATTAATCTCCATCCTAAGTTTGCCATATTAGCTTCATTGAGGATTTTTAAATCTTTAATTCCTAAACCTCCTTTTGATCTAGGTTTGGTGATCGTGTCCCAATTAATAAGGTGTATTTTTTCTTTTCAGAGTTTGATCCCCAAAGAAAATTCCTAGAAATGCGGTTTAGCTCCTCACAGTACTAACAGGCAGGTAAGTTCCTTGCATGTAGTACATGGGAATGGCCCCTAACACTGACTTGATCAGTGTAGTTCTCCCAGCCATTGACAGAAGATTTGCCTTCCATCCTGTCAGTTTCTGTCTAAGTTTCTCAATACTAAACCTAAAATCTAAATTTTTTCTTTTCTTGGAAATATTAAATCCAAGGTATTTACCTAAACTATCAGAATATCTAATTTGGAGTATTCTACTTATCTCTTCTTTAACATGTGGAGGTAAATTCTGTGAGAACAGAGCAGATGACTTATTTAAATTAACGGATTGCCCTGAAATTTCACAAAAGTCTCTAAGCACTTCTTTCATTTTCCTACATGTATTGTTGGTGGCTTTACCTAACAACATGAGGTCATCTACAAAGAAAATGTGTGAGAGATTGAGTCCTCTCTTAAATAGTTTGAATTGTTCCCATGACCCAACCTCACAAGCTTCTTGAATCTTGATGGATAGATATTCCAAACAAATGATGAAAATGTAGGGTGACAGTGGATCCCCCTGCCTTAATCCTCTTAAAGGAACAATTTTTCCACTTTGTTCCCCATTCACAAGAATAGTCATTGTAACTGTAGCAATACATAACATTATAAGTTTAATGAGATTTGGAGGGAAGCAGAAAAAATTGAGCACTCTATAAATAAAACCCCACTCCATTTTATCATAGGCTTTTTCTAAATCTATTTTTGCTAGCATAAAGCCACCTTTACCTTTTTTTTTGTTAAAAGTATAAACTATTTCTTGTGCTATGATAGCATTATCTTGTGATTTTCTCCCTGCAATAAAACTTGCTTGTAAAGGGTTGATGATGCATGCCAAGATAGGTTTGATCCTATTGACAATAATTTTTTTAATTGCCTTATATATTGTATTACAAAGTCCTATAGGTCTAAATTGATTAATTGTTTCAGCATTTTGGTTCTTAGGTATTAATCAAATATAACTCTCATTGATAACCTCCAGTATCCTCCATTCTTGGAAGACTTTGTCCACAAGAGCACAAGCAGAGTTACCCACCATATCCCAACATTTCTGATAGAAAATAAGGTGGAGTCCATCAGGTCCAGGAGCTTTCAAAGGTTTCATAGTAAAGAAAGCTTTAAAAACTTCAATCCTAGACACAAGTTTACACAAGCTATCTCTTTCTTCCTCCAAAATAGGATTCCTTAATCTAATGTTCAACTCAATGTTTCTCCCACTAAAGGATAGTGAAGTATTGTACAATGTGGAGAAATGCTTGCTGATTAAATCCTTAATTTCACTTGTTCCATATAGCCAATTTCCAACACTATCTTTGAGTGCAACAATCCTATTCCTACTTCTATGTTGTATGGTACTTATGTGATAGAATCTAGTGTTCTATCCCCATCGCTAATCCAGTTAACACGTGCTTTCAAAGCCCATAGCTCTTCTTCAAGCTTAAGTACTTGTTGATATTCTTTTTGGAGTTTTTCCTCTAAATCTTAGAGTTGAAAATTTGAGTGGTTACATTCCAATTTTTGAATTCCTTCTAACCTAGCCCTAAGTTTCCTCTTTCTTGCAAAAACATTACCAAAGGTATTCTTATTCCAATGAGTAATTATCCTTCTAAAATTTGGTATTGCTTCCAAAATAGAATCTTGGGCCTTTTCCCAAGTACCTTTAACCATCTCTTTGAAACCTAAGTGAGAGAACCAGATTGTTTCAAACCTAAAGGGTCTAGGACCAAAACAATGGGTTCTCGAGGAGGTATCTAATAAGAGAAGGTTATGATCGGAGTGGACCCCTTGTTAAATGGAAAATAGTGGTATTTGGAAATAGATTCTTCCAATCACAATTTGCCCATGCTCTATCAATCCTTTCCCTAATACCTGGCTTAGATGATTTTTATTAGTCCATCTAAATTGCTGGCCAACAAATCCTAAGTCAAGCATTCCACAACTATCCATATAGTCCTGGTAAAGTTTGGCCTTAAAGTTGTTAACAGGTTTTCCTCCCCATTTCTCAAAACCTCTGATCATATCATTAAAGTCCCCCATCATAAGCCAAGTAAGGGAATGAGTTAAGGCAAATTCTGATAATTCCTCCCATAGTTTTCTCCTAACAGCAAATTTAGGGCGAGCATATATCGTTGAGAAAATCCAACGAATTTGACTTAAATTAACATTTGAATTTGACTTAAATTAACATTTGAATTTGAGTAATATTCCACCTGCAAATCCCTCCGCATCTACCCTGTAAACCCCATCAAATTCAAGTGATTTAGAGACTTCTTCAGCTCTTCTCCAGATATCCTAGTTTCTGTGATGACCACCACACTTGGGTTATTTACCCCGTACAGCTCCATAAAACATATGCAGAAATTTAGGCTGCTCGCCCCTCTTGCATTCCATAGTAGTGCACACATTGGAAATGTTTCACTGTTGGTTTGGTTCAACAACCATCTGGCTCTTTCCGGAATGCTCTTGATCTCCCCGGATTTCGCTTTGCATAGAAAGTTTGATCTCTGGTGGTTTGTGGCATCCAGAGACATGAAATCTTCCTTTCTCCCTCCACTGTTCGTATAAACTTGACTACCACTGTAGTTGGATTTGTCATTGGTGGGGCTTTGATTAACGTTGTCGTGTTCTCGTTCTATCCCATTTCTTCCCACTGGATCGAATCTAATTAGATTTGCTTTAGATTGCATTCCCAAATCGGAGGTAGCCTCTCTTCCTGGCTGATCATTACCTGTTCTTGGAGATTAGGTAAAAGATGGAGAAATGGCTGCGGATCTAAAATATCCACAGTCAGTATTATGTTGTTCCATGCTTCCTTTATCTCCTCCTTGCTCCATCCTTCCGTTCGCCTGTCGGAGCTTAGTAGGGTCTCTAGAGCGTGACGCATTTTGATAGTTCTTCCGTATAGCACCAGAAAGATCATGTCTAGATTTTTGAAGGTTTCTTGGATATCCTCCATCTGGTTTTAATTTAGAACCAGGCGAGAAAATAGCTGGGTTATGTGTTTCGGTAATCTTCACGCCGATCGACTTTTGGTGCAGTTCCCTCTCAACACTGGTTGTCTCTGTTGAGTTGTCAATTTTTTCTTTCCCTTTATTACTATTCTTTATTTTATTCCCATCAACATCCTTGTTTGTCATTTTCAAGTCATTCTTAAGTCTCTGCCCCACAAATAGAAAAGTCTGACTTTCTACCCGTTCATCTAACACCTTCACGTGTTCCCATTTTCTTCCCGTTTCTTTACCTATTTTTGAAAACGAGTTTTGAATCGGTTCTTCTCTACCCGTTGGTTATGTCTTTCCCTGCTTATTCTTCCTTCTAGATACTACCATCCATGGCCTATACGTCTCCCCCTCATTTGCTGCATTTACCATTTTCTATTCTTTTGGTTGTTGTGTTTCTTTGGCTGATTCCTCTGTCATTTCTATCTCTTTGTCACTGCTACAATGTTCTTTCCTATGTCCTATAATCCCACACTTAAATCATAAATTCACTCCCTCATAAACCACGCTCTGTATAATTTTTCCAATTCTGATTTTTGGTATTAGCGGTTTATCAAGATCTATCTGAACACAAACTCTAGCATATCTATCCCTAGAGTTCTGCTCAGTACAAGTATCAATTTTCAAAAGCTTCCCAAGTTGATTTCCAATCCTCTGCAAAATGCCTCTATCAAAGAATTCAATTGGTAAATCTGGAAGCCTGACCCATACTACTGTTGTGGAAAAAGCTGTTGACGATTGAGAAATGAAACCCAATTCCCACAACTGCATCGTAAGGTAATATGGTCCAATAAATATGGACCTCCATATATGACTTCATTGAAGTCTTCATTGTTCGAGAATCTGAAAAAAAAAAAAAAAAAGAACATGTTGCTCAAGTCAATGCAGTCCATTCTTCCACATGGTTTCCATAAACCTCTGACTTTCGACAGGAGATAATTATATCCTACTGATTTTCCAAAGGTCTTTACAATACTAGCATTTCTCCAAGGACTCCTGATTCTGTTTTTCTCCTCCTTGGAGAGAAGGATCATCGGAATGTCATCACTTTCTTCACTTTCCTTATCAGAATCCTCATCCATATACACAGGTTTGCTTATCATAGTGAAAGCAGAGGAGTCTTGATTACTCATTAAGGAATCTCTATAAGAACATCAAGCTCGGTTCGCATTGACTGAATCCGTATCTTGTTGTCTTTTTATCTCACCATTCTTAGTTCTTTTCACACTCCTACCTTTTAGATCATTCACCTTGGAGCAGGTAGGGATGTGTTCATCATGGACTTGCATAGTTTCTATTCATGCGAGTTGCAGAGAGTTGCAGAGAGTTTCTGAGAGAAAATTTTTCGAAAGATATTCTATTAAATTAGAAAATTAAGATATTTATTTTTAAAAAACTAATTATTATATTATGGAGAGTAAGATTTAGTTCAACTTCAACTTGATGGCTTTTTGTGGGTTGTTATCGAATAAATTATTAGTTAAATTTTTAGATTTTATAAATAACTAATTTTAAGCCAATGCAATGCACAAAAATACATTAATTAAATAATAGATTTATTGATAAAATAGATTTTTTGAAATTTTATAATATAAATTATTATATTTATGAAAAAGATAACATTTGTATATTATATATTTTTATTTGTTTGTATATGACAATACAGTAATATAAAAAAATTATATATTGGATATAATTATATAACTTTTGTAAAAATTAAATCTAACTTATATTGTAATTTATTAAATGAAAATAGTATATAAATAATATTTAACATGTCTTCGATTTGAATAAATTGAAAATATTTCCATCTTAAAATCAGTCTCGTATGCAATTTTTCTTAAATAGAGATTTTTCAATTAAGTCTTATTGAGCTAAAGAGATAACAAATGATTCTTGCATATCTCTTGCTGTCTTTGAATGATGTATCACTTTATTTAATAATCCAATAGATTCGACATATAGTATAAAAAACATTGATAAAATACAAATCTGCAATTTGATTAAATTAAGTTTCAGCTATAAAAATATGTAATATAAAAATATAACAAAGATAGTCATATTATATAAATTATACATATCTGTTTTAGAAATTTTCGATATTCAAGTTATGGATTAAAGTGATACATTTTAGGTATGGTAAGCTTAATACTCTCTGTCTTAAAATTATAATTTTCTCTTAAGATATTTTACTAATATTCTATTTATTTAAGTTAAATGTTAACAAATTAAAAAATTAAATTTAATTAAATAACTGTTTCTATTCTACCAAAAATAGAACTTATTAACATCATATCGGTGTGAACAGACTATTCTTCAAAATTTTACACTTCAAAACTCAAGGCTTGAGTTTCAATTAGAACATATACTATGAGTAATTTTTGTGATGGTAATTTACTATGTATGAAAATAATTTCATATATAGTTTTTGAATTTTGCCTATCATAATATGTTATAGCATGGATAATTGATTTTTTTAAAATTTTATTGATACTATATAGATTTAAGTTAAAAAATTTAAAGAAATAAGTGGTATTATTTTATAAAATTATTATACATGAATAAAGTAACTAAAAAAAAGATAAATAATTCAATATTAAAAACACAATAAAAATTTTATTTTATAATAATAATATTTTTATAAATAATGATCGATTTCTATCATTTTGAAACTTGAAAATGGATAATTAATGGGTTGTTTGGCACCGTTTCCTATTTTTTGTTTTATGTTTTTTGTTTTTGAAATTTTTTTTTTGCTTTTTTTATTTTCAATTTCTAAAAACAAAAACATGTTTGTTTAATACTGTTATATTTTGAAAACAAATATTTAAATTGATTCATATATAATAATTCAATTTACAAAATAAAATTTTAAAAATCAAATAAAAATAATATATTTTTTAAATAATAATATTTAGATAATATTAAATAATACTATTTTATATTATTTAATACTAATATTAAATATTTTCATTAAATCATATAAAAATTTAATATAATTTAAATAATATTATAATTAAAGATAATATTAAATAAAATAATATTATTTAATTTAATTGTAATAATTATAAATTATATTTAATAATAATTTTTTATTTAATTGCAATAATAATATTACATTATTAAATAAAATATTTAACTAATTAATTTATAATAAATTATATAGTTATTAAAATATATTATATTTAATATAAATAATAATATTTAATATTAAGTATTCACTTATTTAATAATATTAAATTATTTAATATTTGTAGTGATATATTTTAAATTTAAGATAGAATATAATATTAAATAATAATAATATTGTTTACTAAAAAAATTAATTATATTAGATAATAATATTAATTATTAACATATCAAAATTATAATAAATGAAATTATTTAAAACATATAATATATTCAATAAATTATTATAAAAAATTAAATTAAATAATATTATAATATTAGAGTTCAATGTAAATTATATTTAATTGCTTTTTACGTTTGCAACTTTTTTATATTAAAAAAGTAAATATATTAATTTTAAAATATTTATTTATTAATTAATTAATATTTTATATTAAAATTTAATATTATTTAAAAAACTAATTAATTTTATTTTATATTTTTATTATAAAAATATTAATATTATATTAATATATAAACTCTGTTTACTTATTTATGAACAGTAACAGAAATGAAAACATGTTTCCGAAAACAATGGAAACAAGAAATTCCTGTTTCCCTGTTTCCAACAATTTTGAAAATTCTTGTTTTCATTTTCGTTTTTTTAAAACGGAAACATGTTGTCAAACATATTTTATGCTTCTGTTTCCAAAAAAATTGAAAACAAAACAAAAAACAAAAACGATAACAATGACCCCTAAAATTTTTATATATATAAATTTTTAATATATATATAAATGTTATCATTTAGACAACTAAAAATTGTATTGGTAAAAAAAGTATATATAGATGTTATTTTTTGTAATGTTAATGTGGAAAAAAAGAAATAATTATATATTTTGTATTGATTAAAAATATTTCAAAATTAAAAAAATGATATTAGCTTTTAGAATATTAAAAAAGTTCAATTGGTAATCTAATAATACGTAACATATTGTTATATTGATATTGCATATTATATTATATTATCCATATTGATTTTAATATATATATGTATATAGATATATAGATATAAATGTTTTTTAAATAAAAAATAATTGCTAAAAGCTATAAATATAGATTTTATATTTTGTAATATTAAAATAATATGTCAATTATAATCCATATATAGGTATAAATATTTATCTTTTAAAAAATTGAAATGGATAATGAATTTAAAAAAATAATTTTATCTGTTTTAAACTTGAAAAAATATAATTATTATTTAATTATAATAAATTACACGTGTCATAAATATAAACAATCAACATAAAAAATTTTACTTTGAGTCAACTGCTTTGACTTATATAAATATATATAAATGATTAGAATAATAACAAATTTTTGTAAATATTAAAAAATTAAAAATAATAAAAGAAAATAAGTGTCATCATTTTAGTCTCATTACAAAATCTAAAATCTTTACTAAAAATTATTTTTTATTAAATATAAAAATTAATTTTATAAATTTTAATGCATAGAAATTTAACTTAAAGTTTTTAAAAATAATATTAAAATATTTGTTAGAAAAATCCTTTTTTTATTTTTAAAATGGACTACATAGATTTGGTTTGGATTTTCTCAGTACTTGCATTAACTGACTGAGAAATGTAAAATTAGTCATGCCGGGATTGATTCGAAAGTGTTGCAAAACTCCAATCTCAGTCCGACCGAATCAACTCTGAGTTACGATCATCCCCCACTCTCCTTGGCTGCGTGCATGCCACCCTCTTACAAAACCTCCGTCCAATCTATTATCTAAACCAGCAAAGGAGAAAGTATTATGATTTCTGAGCTTAGATTGGATTATATGAGAGGGAGATTGAATATGGTACTAACACAAATGATATCAAATTGATGCATGCATTTGTCATATTCAACTTTGCATCAAATACGAAAGAAAAAACCGGTGAGCATATAAGCTTAATTGCTATAAATCTCAATAAACCAGTTTGGCTGGAAGGAAACAACGAAAATGTGAGACATTCAGCAACCAAATGATTTACCCAAAATGCCATTTTATTTTGACACAAGAATTATGGTTTTTCTATTTTATTTCTCTCAAAAAAATCCTACCTACAATGAGTTCTACAATGTTACAGTAACATGGATCTTGCAGCAACTGCATCAACGCTGAAAAGAAGAAAATGGGATAGGATGTTTTACAAAGCTAAAATCGTGTTTTTCCTGGATATTACCCACAACAAACCTAAAGGGATCATTCAGCTCCAAAGCTAAAGCCACTGCACTTGAAGCAAACGTCATGCAGAGATATTGTCAAAATGTGTGGCTCCCTTTGCGTGCAATCAATCAGTTGAGTAGACAGAAAGTTAATTCAGGATTCTGTATTCAAGCTACCATGGATAACTATCGCCGAGCAGTTCGAGATTTTGGCCTAGATGATTTCTGCAAGAACACACATATAAATTAGGTTAATTAAGAGTGATATGATTGATCCAGGTAAAAACACTGACTGATGCAGACACAGTCACACAGCAATTAGGGTTCTTAGAAGCCAAGTTTATTTGTGATGATCAATTATGAAAAGGGAAAAAAAATTAGAAGCCAAGAAAACATTTTACTCACAGATGCAGCACCAAAGCTAGCACCAGACCCTGTTGCGGCGCCTGAGAGAAAGAGAACTTTTAGTCACACAACAAAAAATAATCAGACTAAGATTTATCAACAAATGTCAAAACGCAGTAGTTACGCAAAATCAAAGCACCAAGCATGATTTCCAAATGATGTTTCTGAAAATAAAAAGTGATATCAGAAAACACATAGGATTAGAAGGTACCAGAAGCAAATGGTGTTGAGAAAAGTGAACCTCCAGCAGATGCAGTAGAGCCAAAAGCTGGTGTGGTACTAGAGAACAGAGAGGGAGTGGATGCAGATCCTAAGAGAGATCCTGATGAGGAACTGAAAAGGGATGTTTGGATGGAAGCACCTGTGGTTGGAGTTGCATATAGAGAAGATGACATGGAAGAAGCAGGAGTAGAAGATGGTGTACTAAAAAGAGACAATCCACCTCTGGCAGAAGCAGATGATGTCGCTGCTGATGTCTGTGGGGCAGAAGCTGCTGCAGGAGTTGCTGAGCTGGCAAGCAACCCAGCAACCTGAGTTGATGGTTGTGAACTTGCAGGTAAATGCAGGGTTGGATGTACCCTCTTAGCAGCAGCTTCTTGCTTGGCAGTTTCTCTCCGATCAGCCTCAAGAAAAGGATCATTAACATCTCCTCTGCGGCGCTGATCAGCAAGATAGGCTGTTTTCATTGATTCAATATACTGATGAATGCTCTCCACCTAAGATCACATGGTTATATGACAAGTCAAAATCTTCGTTCTTTCTTTTTTCTTTGGGGGTTGAAGGGATGTTAAAAGTTCAAGTGAAATCAGTAAAATGAAAGATCATATCTTGAAAGCATGTTAACTACGTTATACATAAGATATATCATAGGCATTTGAAGAAGACATCAAAAATCCTGCTCTCAACTCAATTTCAGCTAATAAACTTTCAAACAACTAGATATATTTCTGCTCCTTGCCATATGCATAAATTACCAAGGATAACATGCAACTGAAATTATATGTCTATATAGGTACCGTCAATAAGAGAAGACATCGCACATGCACAAAGAATGATACAAGTAAGTTTATCTTCTTTACCTTGGCAGCCACATGAACAAAAAAGTCATGCACATTGGACATGACTTTCGGAAGAGATTGCAACAATGAGGACACATGATTGATAGAGTCTCTGTCAGAATTCAAAAGGAGCAATTGTTCCAACTCTTCAATCCACTGGCGGCACTCACCCAAATACTTCTCAAATCTAGCAACTGTGTGCCGCAGAAATGGAGATGGCTTCTTTGGAAGCCCATTGTAAAAATATAAAACCGATACCATAGAAGTAGCCGTTGGTTGAGCACTAGAACCTGGTGCTGTTGTTGCCCCTGGAGCCTGAGATGGTGCAGTGGCATTTGAAGCACCTCCTGTGTTTGAATGAAGGAACTGGGGACGAAGCATCATGAAAGAACGAACAGCAACCTCTGTGTTCCTCAACATATCTTTCGCAGAAGCCATCAACCCTTGCAGCAAGGCTTTCTGCCGCTCCATGGCAGTACTAATTCCTCCAAGTTCCTGTTGAAACAACCATGCCATTTCACCCACCAGTTCTAAGCACCATAATAGACAATGGACAAGGAAAAGGTTTCAAAACTGATGGTTCGTGATATATATCATTCAGATGAGAACTGCTTCATTGTTCAAAAAGATCTATTGACCGATTCAAATTTGTAAGTTTATAGATGCTCTTTCCTTGAAAGCTCATAAAACTGGCACAGAGGCAATAACTTAATTCTTAAGTAAAACCCAGTTGTTCTCAGATCAATGGATTTGGAAATAACTTTTCAAATGTTTAATACCCTCAAGTAATGAGGGCGGAAGAAAGCAATCCAAAAGTTTAGAACTTGTTTCTGGTATTAGTCAGTAGTATACAATTTGATGACCCCCTCAAAGTTTCAGATAATGCAACAGATATGACCTGCCACCCAACATGTGGAGTAGTTTATTTGCATAGCTTATGAATGTAAAACATAAGCCACTACCTCCATAAAAAGATAAAAAAAAAAAATCACATAGTAAATATAGACCGGAATTTGAGCTAGTGCAAATATTCACTGTAGAAGCAAAGTGGTTTTTGTAGCTTAATACTTGCATTACTTAAATCCTAATAAGGGCATACTATGACATTTTTGTGTCAAATGCTAAGAATGCTATTTCAGATTATTCTCCAAAGTCAAATGTAAGTGAAGTGAACAAACACAAGGAAAAAGAACTGCATAATTGATACTAATGCACAGGAAAAAAGATGCAAAGGTTCAACCTGAACAATGTGGCTGGCATCAAGCTCAAACCCTTCATTGGAAACGGAAGAATCATAAAGGCGACTACACTGATCTAACCTTTGGCTCTCATCCCTGTACTCCAATATCTTCTCCCTACATCCAAAAAGACATTAGGCCACTCAGAGAGCCACATAATACCAATATCGGAGCTGAACCCACACTTTTCCAGGTAAATACTATGACAATGTCAAATAAATATTCAAAATGTATGAAAAATTAAGTTCAATTTAAACAATTCTCAAGAGACAGCCAAAGGGTTCCATTTTTATCCAGCTTAAACTAGAACTTTGCTTGGTTTCTTTTTTCTACTTTTATTACTCTTTCTCATCAACCAATGAGCAATACCACGAACCCAAATCAAAAAACCAAAAACCAAAATAACCTTTAAAAGGAATCGAAAGCATACTCAATTTGAAGCAGAATCTTTTGAGAATCAGGGTGCAGATCAGCCCATTTGGTGCTGTAATTAGCAGGAGTCTTGTCATTAGTAAAAAGAAAAAGTTGCTGCTGTTGTTGTTGCTGCTGCTGCTGCTGTTGTTGCTGCTGCTGCGGTTGAAACTGTTGCTGTGCTTGTGGAAATTGTAACTGTTGTTGCTGTTGCAGCTGTTGGGGTTGAAAAAATGGGTTGCTTTGCTGGAAAGGTTGCTGCTGTTGGGGTTGTGGAGTTGAGAAAAAGGACGACATTGTTGTTTTATGGGAAAGAAAAAGAAAAAATTAGGGTTTTAGTACAGACATAAGGGTGAGGACTGAAAATTGAGAAAGAAAAACCTTTTTTAAACCCTAGAGAGGGAAAATATTCGAGGAAAATGAAAGAAGAAAGACTCACCGTGAACTATAATGGTTTTTTTTTCGAGCATGTGGGAAATTAGGAATTTTGAGAATTCAGTGTCCTTATTTGCAAACTGACTTTATTCATGGGCCGATCAGCATAAGAGGATCATCAAACCCAATGGATTTGGGCTTTTTATTTTAAATTTTTTATTTTTTAAAATGAATTTATGTTTAATCTAATTCCCATTTAGCAGATGCAATTAACCAATAATAATGTTCATGTGTAGATTTGCAAGAATAACCCCACATGTGAATTATCTTTTTCTTAAGTTTTGAATTATCTCTTTCTCATGTTTTTTTAGCTTTGTTTAAGAAATTTTGTTCAAAAACCAGATTGCATGCTTAAACTCAAAAGTTTGCTCATCTTTTATGCGAATTTGAATAAAATTATTAAACCCATTAAATGGATTTGAGCTTCAAAATCAAGATTTGATAAAAACAGTTGGGTTGAGCTTTGACTTACTTCGAATCCCTTAATAGGCACAAAGATCTTTCTAACATAAATGGCTAGTTATAATTGATATCAGATTGCACATTTCATTTGGGAAAAGAATTTCTCCGTTTGATGTTGCCGAGGGAGCTCCATTTTCACTAGTCCTGGAGGAAGATTGCCTTCTAAACAAAGTGGAAAGATCATTGGCCAATTAATTATTGGAATTGGTCATAAGCAATCCCTTCATTAAGAATTTAAGATGCCTCTGATTCTGAAGATTTTGCAATGAATAATTGCGTCAACAAGAACCAGGATGATGTCAGGCCAGTAGGCTAGTTGGTGGTGATTTCCACCTCACAGAGCACTTTCCAGGTTCCACCAAGAGCCAGGATTTTCTAAATCCTGAAAAGGCTGATATGTTATTTTCTCTTTTGATGCATGAACAACGTTTGTTCAACTCCATTTATGCAATTTGCACCATTATAAATTGGCATCCCCTTGCCATTTTTCTGCCTGCAATTGCCAGAAAATTAACAATGGCTTTGCTGGTCTGGTCTGGTCTGGTCTGACATGGGTTTATGTTATATTCCATCTCTTGCACACTGGACTAGTACTCCTGGCTTCAGGCTAGTGTGCAGGGGGTGGAATACATCATTCAGTCATGATATTTGAGTTTTTCTACCAAGTTTCTAAAGAAGGTTAAGGTTAGGCGTGTTTGATCCACAAAACGGTAAATTCAGTTAGCAAAACTTTCACATTGTGGGGTTTGGAGAGAGTCTTATGTACGCTGCCTTCCTTTTACATGAACGAAGAAGTTGTTTCTGTGACCTAAACCTATGACCTCCAGGTTAGGCGCGATTGATCTAAAGAACATTGGGATGGGATGAAATACTCAACTAGGAATTTACTTGAGGCAAGGGTTGCCAAGGGTGGTTGGAGCTGACTCCAGCAACATTCACACTGTTATGATTAAACTGATATGTTGGAAACGTATGACCATATATTTAACAGGATGCTTGATTTTAAATTTCATTTCATTTCTTTTCCTTTCCCTTCCTCTTTTCAAGATCTTTAGAGTTGTTTGCACTTATTCCTTTCAGCCAGGTAAGTCTCAATACTTATTTTAACTAATACCAGAAGTTTCATTCTTTGCAGCTTTTTAAAAGTTCATGTTTGAGAAGGCATCAGGAACCTGTAATAGGGATATCCTTCAGGGTGCCATGAGCATTTCAGTGCAGTTTCACATTCATGCAAATCTGTTTTGTTGGGAATTCTTTCTTCTGGTCTTTAAAATGCATGCCAAAATATATTTTGCCATCCTGAATGCGTTGTAACTTAACAAAACAGAACAGTAACGCACAATTACATCAGTAACCAACTATTGGTTAAAATTACATTCAAAGGGCAAGTTAGATATAGTGAGGAAAAGTGTACAATATTCTACATGAACAGTTTTTATTTCAGCAGAGTGAGGAAAAGAAGGATACACAATCAGTGGGTACTTATATTATATCCTTCCAGGAACTTCACTATCTCAGGTGAAAATTATGTTTCTGAAGGAAGAAAAGATTTTCCTATGAAAATACTCGAGGTAACAGGAATGTTTAAAGTTAGCAGCTGCCAAGGCAGCTTTAAGGATGTTCATTAGTTGGAGCATGTTGGCTGCAAAATCAACAGGAATTATCTCATTTCGAGCTGTATTTGCACATATCTATGGTTACTGTTGGTTTCAGCACCCTTAGTAGCATGGAATAGATCAATGCCTAGACCTTTAAGGTCTCTGTTTTCTGATTCCTTGTAACTTCAATTCCTTGATGGAATTTCTGGTATCTGATAGAGCTCAGCCAATGACACCTACACACGGCTAGTATTGCCCCCTGAAAGGTTCACAGTGCAATAATCTAATATATGGGTCTAGTGAAACTCAGTTTCTTTAAGTTGCTCTAACTTCACTATATTATAAATATGTAATCTTTCTTCATGTAAAACGTTTAAGAAAATTAATAAAAAAAAATCTAGTGCGATCGTAGACATAAGCTAATTGTCGAACCACATAAATTTTGTCTTGAGTGTTTGATCGTTCCTATCATCTTATTTATTTACCAAATTCGTTCTTAACATTCCTAAGTTTTGGTAAGGCCTTGAGTGCATCCAGATTGGCATTGAAATAACCAAGTATAGCAATGGTTTTGAACTTGCAAAGGATTTCAATTTTATTAGGAGTTCAGGCTGTTGCTTTCATTCCATTCCATAGTTCAATCCAACTAAACTTTAAGCCTTCTGCAACATATCAGAATGCAAAATATGAGCAGTCAATGTAGAACCTATACCAGTAAATTCATACCGACAGAGCTTTAAGTTTGGAACATTAAAGGCAGTAAAGCTGCAACTGGTATTGTAAGCAAACTTCAACCAGCATACATTAAATTCTTGCAGCCAATTATGCACTTCTGTCGAAATGTCCATCCACATTTAGTTTAAACTTTCTACATTTACGAAATAAATGAAACGTTCTGGCAACTCGAATTGATGTTCATTTATTATACTTGGATGACTGAACAATGCATAACCAATTCTAGACATCCACCAGGTTTTTTGTACTGTTTAAATTTAAAGCGAATCCTCAGTAACTTTAACTATCAACAGCTCCTACTTTTAGCTACAAAGAATGACAGAGATTTCTTGTCAAGTTTCTGTCAAATGCAGCTTCTGAAAATGTCATCTTTTGATGGCCTGCTCTTCCAATTCTGAAATTCAACTCTATAAAAGAATAATAGCAACTGCTTGTAAGTCATGTGATTGGGGAAGACAACAGTGGGATTCCAGGTTGAAAGCCCATAGTTTTGGATGCTTGTCAATTTTCAAGTTATGGATGCAATATTTGATTATAATTTGCAGAAATGGTAAATTTAACACAGATGTTTCTCTTCCATGAAACAGGCTGAGAAGAGAAAACTAACAAGGAGGCAACTTTGAACAATCAAGCCATAACTATCTGGAGAATCTAACAGAGATCTTTCTCTTCCAGAAAAAAGTTGCAGAACCAGTTTCCTTAATAGGTCAGGTAGAGAGCCTAACATTAAGAATCATATGTCGGATTTCGTATAAAAAGTGAAGCTAAATGTGTAGTATTTGGAATCAAAATCAAATTGATTGCAATGTGCTTCAGTTGTTTCCAGGATTAAGGCCAATTCTTATAACCAGCTCACAAATTCTTCAAACTTGAACTTCACAATGGGCATGTCTACTCATAGACAGCATTGCTGTCTAAAACTTTTTCTGCTGGCATCCATGAAAACTCTGAGAAAAGCCTGGTAGTTAGAAAGCACGTAAGGTTTACCATATCAACAAGAAAAACTACACACTCGATCGTCATGTTGGGCCATGTCTCTACGCAGAAATGGTAGACAAAACAAACCAAATCACATGGCATGGAGTCACCAAGGAAGAAAAGAAAAAGTCATAGTCCTATTTCTACTTTCATATAGGTAATAATTTACTCTCAGCACTCACTAATTCATCTTGTACTAAAAATAAAAGAAAAAGTTTCCACCTAAGAACAATAGAAAAAGAAACATGAAAAAGACAATGAACCCAGAAGAGCAGATTCACTTGAGCCCATTTCCAGGGGTTGAAATGGCAAGATCAGGCCAAGGAAAGCAATCTCCACCGACAAACCCGGGTTCTCCACCTTCAAACTGCCATGTGTTTCCCATTCCTGTAGGAGCCCCACCATTGCCACCAACAGCAGCAGCTCCATCTCCCATGCCTGAAAATGGCCACATTCCTCTTCCGAGCCCAAACCCAACATCTTCAAGTGCTGGAGCAATGCCAATCCCAAACCCTCCGAGAGCCAGAAAACCAGGCCCCTGAGTACTCAACAATGAAGTAAAACTTCCACAAATGCTTCCACCCCCACTGCCCTTGGACTCTCCACCAATACCAAAAGTTCCCTGATTGGCTGAGAGTGGCAACAAAACCGGGGTGGCAGGTAATGGGAAGTTATTATGACTAGCGGTGGTGGTGGCAGCATTGGTGGAAGAAAGGACGGTGCCATGGATGGTGGTGGTGCGTGAACGTTTAGCATTTTTCCTGGTGCCACCGCCAACAGGGATGTCCCGGAGAGTGCCACCATGAGTCCAGTAACGGCGACAGGACTTACAGAAATGGCGAGGCTGAGAAAAGTTATAGTTGTTGTAGTAGCAAAACTTAGTGTTGGAGGAGTCACAGCGTGGACAAGGTAGCTGCTCTTGTTCTGGTGGTGGGGCTCCCGGGTTAAGGGCCTTGGTTAAACGCCTGTTTTGATCTCCGGAATCTGCTGGCATTTTCAGATAAAAGAAAGTGGCTTAGATTAAACTATACTATTTTCTTCAAGTCTTTGTTGTTTTTCTTGCTGGCTTAGAAAGTTTGTACTTTTTTTTCTTTTTCTCTGGTGGGTGGCTTCGGATTTGCTTGTTGTGGGAGGGAGGATTGAAGGGGGATTTATGGGGAGAGAGAGTGAAAGAGAGAGAATGAGAAAGACAGGAAGAAGAAGAGAATCTGTTGGACAGTGAACAATGTTCTGAGGGTTATATGAGCAGATAGAAAGAGAAGACTGTAACCAAAAAAAAAAAAGATAGAAAGAGAAGACAACAGGCTTTACAGTGTTCTGTTAGGCACGACACTTTGATCAGTCGGCCATAGAACGGGCCGTGCTGGGGGTCGGCTCTATCAGCTATGAGTGCGGCTTCGTGTTGTTAACTGTTAAGTTCTTTTTGGATTTTTGTAGCTTTTAAAACCTTTAGGCTTATGCCAAAAACACAAATGATAATCATCAGATGGATAAGCAATCGAATAAGGGTCCCATTTGGTGTAGTGTTTTGGTTTCTGTAATGATGTTTCACTTGGGAAGTAGTCATCAATGATGGAAGATGACAAAATTCAAAGAATACTACTTTTTTTACATCAAAAAAAAAAAAGAATACTACTTTTAATCTAGATAGTTATGGAGTTCTCACATGACTACGAAAGAGATTGGAATGTATGTTTATAACAGTAAAGAAAAGCTTCACAAGTTAGTTTTTGGAATAAGAAAATTTAATAACACTGAACATTAATATTAAAGTTTATGTTGTTAATATCTTTTTGTATTGAGGATAGATAGGTTAATTTTTAGAATTGAGAAAATTTAACAACACTTGACATTAATATTTGAGTTCATATTGCCACTATATCATGGTGTTTCGAACAGAAAAATACTTTCCTAAAATTGGACGTGAAAAGAAAAAGTTATTAAAATTTGCACATCAATTTTGGTTGAAAAGGCTCCATAACATCAATAGATAGCAAAATTAAGTACATAATTTTGATAAATGAACAAATTTATCTGAATTCATATTTAAATTTTTTAACATATCATAATTTTGAAAAAATATATTATTTCATTGTTAAAGTTAAACCGCAGCAAGAACTCAATAATGCAAGTCAAGATTGTAAGGAATTAGGAAATCCCTAAAATTTCTCTTACTTTCTTGGACAACAAACCCAAGTGTTGCATTATTAGTTGAAGCAATCAATATTAAGGATGCATGATGCAAATAGGTTTCTATTCCTAGGTAACAACAACTTTCTTCCCTATGCAGGAAAAATTCAAATTTGAGGGGACATTCCAGCTGAAGGAGAAAACTACCCCTCACAACTTAATCAATACTGTCCTTTTCAAAATGACTTTTCCAACTTGGAATACATCCACAATTCAACTGCGAATTGGGTCTAGATTGTGCCATTGCCATCATCCTAATAATGAATAGACTGAACTGAAAGGACGCTAGACAAGCATGCCAAAGGGCACAGCAGCACTGCAGCTACCAGCAGTGCCAATTTCCAGGTTCCAGCAGTTTTGGCCATGCATTGGGAGCCAAAAGAATTCGAAACAAAGAAAAGGAAAGTGTGACCGGAGTCATAGGAGTAGATGTATAGCGTGAAGGAAGATGACAGAGGTTGAAAGGGATTGATGGCGGTGGGACAGTGCAGACAGAATCATGAATGTCGGGCAGCGTGGGGTGCCATTATTGGGTCTCCCCTATGATTTCGGACGCGTCATGTCGGCATAGATTCCTCTTCCGTACACCCTTCCAATCTGCTCACCGGGTTTCTCGCTCTACTGTTCTTGGCTCTTCATTACCGAACAGAACTGTTGCCTCTCTTGGGCACACAGCTTTGTTCTCTTTCGCATGTTCATCGATGAGTTCTTCCTGTTTCTAGCGCCGGCAGGAATCGAGGGCTGCCATTGCAGGAAGAGATGCCTGCTCTAGTCTCCCTGCCATGGTCAATGAACAGTGTCCTACGTTATGAAACCTGATGATATGGTGATTGATTGGCAAATACAATATATCCACCATTGGTTTGTAGGATTTTCATATTATCTATCATGTTATCCCATGACAATTCCATTTAAATATTGTTTTTTTTTTTTGGTGAATGAAAATGGGGTCAATTGGACTGATCGACCGTTCCCGTAGGGTTTCAGTTTTTTATGGCTTCTTAATCAAGATGCACACCATCTCAAGAAGCCACCGATGAGACTCGAACTTAAGTCTTGAGCGAGAAAACCTGAGCTCCAACTGGCTGAACCCACCCGTTGGGGCCTGGGGGTCCATTTAAATATTGTTTAAAGTTTAGCTTTTTGCCCGATTGATTGATCCTCGACAACAACAGTCGACTCTAAGCAATAGCTTGATGATCATGCGTCCGAAGCATCTCATTTTTGTTCCCTTCCAACTCAAATAAGTCAACATTTAACACATACCTAACCGGCTAACCCTATTGAGGTTCTAATTAAGTTAAGTGAAGATAATTTAGTATTAGATTCATGCTCAGCTCAATTTAAATTTGGTTAAATTTAGTTTTTAAAGTTCAATAAAATAAAATATTTAAACCGTTTGAATTTGATTCGGATATCTGATATGTTCTATTTGTCCCTTTCTAACTATTTATTATAAAGTAAAATAATAAATTAATAATAAAATATAAATATAAAAAATTCTATTAGATTTATGAATTGTTCAAATTAAATATTTAAATATTTAAACTTAACTCGTTATTTTCGACTCGAAAATAAATAAATTAAATTTAAATAATCATCTAATCGAATTCACATAGCTCACGATTAACTTACTCATTTACACTCCTAAACCTCTCCTTGTGCAAGCCAATTAGAAAATGTGAAAACTCGTGTGTGTGTATATATATATATATATATGTATGAATGTATGTATGAACGATAGACTCGAAACAGTATGGAATATATATTAGTGCATTCATGCTAAATGTGCAAAATGAGAAAGACAAGATCGACCATGAAACCAAAACGTGTCTGCCTTCAAACAGTACACTCAAACCTTATCCACCATGTAAACCGAAAGTAGAGGGGCCGGTGTGGGTGGGGTCAAGAAGCAGCAGACTAACAGTGGCAGCAGTCAGCGAAGGACCGGTGCTGTCGGTGAATGTGGGGTTGGAGGGGCCTTAGCCAGTGGCACGCGCGGGGCTCAGTAGCCATCTAAGCGTCTCCGGCACAGCATGATGTGTCGCTGTCAAACAACAAAATCCTCGGCCTCCCATCCCTTCTCACTTGTGTTTATTCGGTCGCCCATAATTTCTGACATTTGCTTGCATTTGTTTCTTCTCTTGCCTCTTCTTGTTTCAACTATCAGCTTGTTCTTTTTGGCTTGTCGTTAAGAGTTCTGGATTCCCTCCACACCGAGCTTTAATTCATTTAGATTTCACTCCTGCTTGCTTTTGTCTGCTTTGAATTTGCTAGCTAATATTGAGTCAAGGGCTTTTTTTACGAGGAATATTTCGATCACGTTCTAACACTTAAATCAACGATTATAAAATAAAAATTAAAATATATGTAAAAAAATCCGTTGAGATTTTATCTTACACATTTTATATTTTAGTTAAACTTCTTATGAGTTATGAAATGCAATTTCTTGGATAATTTTAAATTATGAATTAATAAAATTCCACACTAATAACTGTTCATGCTAATAAATAGTATTTAATTTGGCCACCTAATGATGTACTATATAAAAGGCTATTCTTTTGCTGATATTTTCTCAATTTTACTTGTCAAAAGATTAGTAAAATTTAGCTCAAAACAAAGACAAACTTCGTATTCAAACAGTGCTTTAAAGATATTTTTTAATATTTATCATATTAAATGATAATATTTTCTTTCAATACTTTGAAATTCGTTGAATAAAATATTTCTTAGCTAAACTTTTGAAAAGTATAGTAACAATTGAATTAGATTCTTTTATAATTGGAATGTTCTAGTCATGTTCTAAGTTTAAATAATTTAATCCAATCATCCCTTTTTTATTAATGTAAATAAAACATTGTTTTCATGTTTATCTAATTTCATAAGTTAACTTCAGCCTACTTTACCTATCTATTCTTAATATATCTTTGGGAAAACTGTGCCCCAAAAGAAAATATTTTTGAAAACACTACGAATCTTGACCATAGGTTATTAACTACATGACTTGGAATTTTATATTTACAAATCTAGGAAAACCAGTTTCCATGAAACATGCTTACTTCCTTACACAATCATGGTGCAATCAGAGGTAAAAGAACAGTTAATGACAAGTGTAAGGAAATGACAATCAAAAGCAAAGAGATGAGAACGGAAGCATGGAAAGTCTTGGCAGATTGGTTTCTATTATGGTTAAAGCTAAGGTCGGCAGGTAGATAACTGTTCACTTTGTGTGTGTGTGTATATATATATGTGTGGAGAACAGGTGGAAATATGGGTGTTATTTTCCAATCAATATTAATATGATTTACAGAGGACACACTAGCAATCAAAGTCAAGCCAGCTGGTTGTTTGTTTGCCTGTAGGCAATTAAGTCTTTGCATTTATTCAAGAAGGTAGGTACACAGTTTCTCTGCAGGCAGGCCTGGCCAGCCCCTGGTGATTTTGTGAATAAAAATTGTAGTTGAAAAGTGGATCATCCACCCTCAACTGTAAGCATAGCACTTGCATGAAAATTTATGGAACCATTTTCAAATTATTTGAAGCTTAAATTAAGTACAAAGATCCAATTTCACGTCGAGATATTATAAGACTGATATAATATATAAATAGAGATTTGAAGCTGAATCCATATTTGAGTCTTTTTAACCAGATAAAATCGTAAAAATTTCAAATCAAAATAAACAATACCTTACGGTTTTAGTGTAAAGTTACTTGAAAGTTTTACAAGCATGGATGATGGAAGTAGATGGACAATGAAGAAGTGGAGAAAACTAGCTATTCTTATAAGAGATGCATTGAAGATACAAAGAAACTTGTGTTCTTAAAATACTAGCAAATAATAGAAACAATAACAACTCTCTTGATTAACAAGAAATTTTATTTAAGTCTAAAAGGGAAAGATTGTAAATGTAGTCACAAAAGATGAAGGAAAAGGAAAAACAAAGCTAATTAAAGATTACGAAGCTGTTTAAGATTCACTGGAGAAATATATTTTGTGCTTCCGGAGAGAAGTTGCTTTGCGATTATAAGATTGGCAGCTTCACTTGGGTGGTAAGGATCCCAGAAAACATGCTTGTCACGATCCTTGCACATGCTGGATGTTGGTCCACAAGGAATTATCCCTGCAAATTGGCCTCCATTTCCACAGCAAGCTTTGCTTGCAGTTGTAAAACCTGCATAAACAAGTTCCCAATGTTGAATACTTAGGTAATACAATCATATCATCGGCATACACTGAATGACTCGAAATATCGATGCTAAACAACCCAAACTTGGTTTAGCGGGAGGATTTAAGTCTAAGATTCGAATACCATATTTCTCATAATTTGTGATGAGCTCCATCACTAGGTCATACACATTGGCAAGAACAAATGTGGCTCCAGGGAGCTTTCCATTCAGCTCAGTCAGCAATTCCTTTAACCGGCCATTGAACTGCGTTGCTAGCTGATTCGCCAAATCAACACATTCGTTTTCATTCAGTTGATTGATGGTTTTCTGATAAGGTATGCAGCCTATCGGACCAACATTTCCAATTACAAACTTCCGAGCATCCAGCTGGTAAAGCCTCTGCCACCATTAACAGTACAACATTGTCGTTAGCTGATTAAAATCATAACCAGTTTTAAATGCAATTATAGTTTTATCAGCATACTGTTAATTGGTCCCTTAAGTGATTGATCATGTCATCAATGAAACCATCGGGGCTTTCAGAAATCCTTGCTCCTACGGAGAGAACTGGGAGAAGATAGTTGTTCAGAAAATCATTTGCTCCGATTGTAACTGAGAAGATTGAACTCTTAGAAATATAATCTTTGGCCTTGGATGGACCCAATAGTTTATTAAACTGTTTTCTTGTATTGTTGAAGAAGTCGATTTGGATATCCAATCCAAGCCTATTAACCTGCAAAACATAGATTTAATTGTATATTCCATAGACATTGTGGAAATTGTAGGAATCTTGAGAGAATACTAACAAAGATTCTTCCAGTTGCATTCATAATTCCTCCTCCTCCTGATGCATAATTTACACCATACAGTATTGCTTTTCCTGTAGAATTTGGAGCCAGATATGGAACTGCATAGTTTGGTACTCCCAATTCTTCTCCTGTTAATTATCAAATGAATAGAACATGTGATCATACCCAAAAACTAGAATTAATTTGATCGGAAGGTGTCACGGTTTTGTCCCGCAAAAAGTACTTTACAAATATAGATTTAAGTCTCTACTTATATATCAAAACACAATTTCACCATATCCCGATTTGGGATTGAAGCGTTACATTAACAAGGCAAAGAAGGGGAGATAGAGCTTACCTACAATGTCACCTATGGTTCTGCCATTGGTATACCGGCCAGTAGGATTTCCTCCGGATGCTTTAAAATCAATCCCATTTGGTGGAATATTTGCCCTGGACAAGGTTGGTAAATAGTTATTATTACCAGCATCCACCAGCGAATCACCAAAGATGAAAGAAGCTCCAAGACCGCCACTGTCATTACCAGCAGCATCAACCATGTAGCACAGACTGATGCACCAAAGAACCAAGGCAGCAAGACTCCAGGATTTCACCATTGCCATGGCTCCTGGCTATCTTATTTCAGAATTAAAACACCGTCTATCGAATTGGTGAGTATATAAGTAGTTTCCTGTTAGCTGGGAGTAGCAATGAGAAGTCAATCCCATTTGATGCAACTTGTAAACTTGTGTTTATATGGAGTTGCTTTTGGTTTGACGCCTTTTTGTAAAGGATTGGACCGTTTGATGCGGGTTAGGTGATCAACATCTTGCAAAATTTCTCAACGTGCTATGAACTTTTAGCCCTTGCTTTCGGTGAACGTAAGGTGGCAGCCAAGATTATATTATATATATATGGTCAATTACAAAGTCAGTCTTGATTGTAGATTTTCTTTGTTGTCATTGGAACCGGTGGGCTGAATTGAGAATGCTCTGTCTGAGCGTTGGTGATTGTTTTTGTTTGGTAATTATTTAAGAAACCGGGACATAAATAAATGAGGAAAAAGGGTTCTACGGAAGAAAATCTATAATTTCCAACTTTGAATGTTGATTTAAGCAATCTTGTTCCCATTTTTAAGATGCGGGGGTTTTGCATATGTTAATCTATAATTTTTGACTTTGAATGTTGGTTCAATTCAAATGATCATGTTTTACTTCTAAATTATGGAAGTTCTACAAATGTTACGTTCGAGCCTTAATACTGGATGTCAAAAAATTATAAAGCCTACTTACTTCTATCTTATCTAGATTTTGAGGATCCAAAATAGATTTAACAATTTTAGATACGAGACGATAACGCAAATCATAAACACAAAAGTGACGTCAACTAAATTTTAATAAAATTTATATTTGAATATAATAAATGCTAAAAAATAAATTTTAGTTACGCAATACGAGAATTAAATACACAATTGTCATTTGTAATGTCTTTGAAAGGCCGAGATGGGCTAAGTCCCTGTCAAGATTAGATGGGTAGGCTTTTGGGCTCGGTTAATCCTCTGCTCCCTTCACCCTTTCAGTGAGAGGCCGATCCAATTGCTATGCCCAGTTGTTCAGTGTTAAGTGGAAGGTCCAGATCCACAAGTTAAAACCCAAATCTTCTACAAAACAGGCTCAAATTAGGCCCCACCAACTTCAAATGGGCTTAACTTTAGTAAACTTCAAATAATAGATTTCTTCAAATGGGCAATATTCTATGAGATGGAAAATCAAATTACCACAAGTCAACTTCCAGCAAGGTCCACATAAAATTAAGACCTTTGCTACAGAGCTTGCAAAAGAGTGGACAGAAAAAAACGAAGAAAAGAAAGTGCAACATAAATAAAAAGACAAGTTAGTCAATGGAAAGGTGATCATCTTCCACTCATTGCAGCCAAGTGATCAAAGCCTCTTCCGACCCAACTTTGGACAAAGCTGAACATGTCAATGTCTGTTGAAGAACAATGATAACATACATGGAACATGGATGCTAGTGAGTGACAGTAAGAAAGCATTCTCTCAAGCTATGGAAGTTTTGAAGCATTTGTTAATTCAAAGCAATGGCAATTTATTAAGAGCAGCACTCATTATACCACAAAGTTACTGTAAATGTAAGTATGGGGGATGTTTGGGCTTGGACTAGGTTCTAAATTTTGAAACTTTTGATTTGGTTTGACATGAATGATTGAAACCTAAGCTTTAAACGATCATGAATTTGATTTTTGACCTAAATGTAGAAAAACCTAACAATTATTAAAATTTACATTCATCATTGTATATCGTTATTCTTTTCTGGTCATTGTCAAGTTGTTTTTCACTTTCTTTTTGTCATAAAAGCTTTCACAATATGTAATTTTCACCTTGAAGTAACAAATTTGATTTGGCATGCTTTTGATTTTGAAACTAAAGGTAAAAAGAACGAGCAAATGACAAGAAATGACTTAACACATTTTTCTTTTGCAATTTATATATTGATGGCACAAATGATTCTCTCATACTAATGACTTTAACATGCATATTGCCTTGGAGCCTTTGTTTAGAGGAAATTATTTGTAAGCCCTTTATTATTATTGCTGTGAACGAGTATTCTCCTTCGAGGCAGTCCATTTATTCAAGGTTTTGTCAGGGGTAGTTTCGTACTTCCAAGAGATGGCTGACTAATGATGAATCATTATCGGTATTGGCCGGCTTTTTTTTTTTTGGTTAATTATTGGTTGGCTTTGACAAAGAATCACAGCTACAGAAAAAGCAGGACACGCGCTCTCCATGTACTGCTGAGGAATGATTTTCCTTCGTACCCGCTTGATTTTTCAATAAAATTGCATTGAAAAACAAAATTCGTAATTTTGGTTCGAATAGTTATTTTAGGTCGTTATTTATTTTTATATTAATCACATTATAACGGTGGATATTTATTTTAATTAATTATTTATTATTTTTTAAATAATTCTTGATTTAAATAAAATAGATATATACTGATATCAAATAATTATTTCATACAATGAGGTTGGCTAGTAACATTATTTAGGATAATGTTTGAGAAAATAAATTTACTTCTAGTGTATTGTATTCTATTAAATTTGGCCAAAATAATACAGTAAATATATATTTTTAAAAATGTATTAATTATTTTAATCAGTGTCCATAAACTTCAGGCTATTAATAAAATCATAGTCTCAATCTTATATTTATATGCAGACCCCATCCATCGATGTAAGCGTTGACTTGAGTTTTGTTTGTTTTCTTTAAATGATATATTTGAAGTTCTGATGTGGGAATTTCATTATTAAAGAAAATATTGGTTATGTCTAAGTCCAATGTAACATCATCAATGCCTGTTCAAACTTGAGTACTAAGATTTTGATTTTACATTTTTAATTTATTTTCTTAAAAATAAATTTATCTCTAATTTTGAGGAGGACAGTGAAAGCCTTATAATGGATCTCTAAAAAATATCAAATATCAAATATCAATGTTTTTTATTTTTCAATTTTCTGTGCATTTGGAGACTAATTTGCAAAATTTTGCAGCTTGATGGAGGGAATTGTTTGAAGGGAATGTTTCCAACCATAATTATGTTGAAAAGCTAAATTAATTTCTCATTATGACTTTGTTTAATTTTTGACAAGTCAATCTTGATATGTAAATAAGTGCATTCAATTGATTTGGTGGATTTGATTTTAACAATTCAAAAATCGAATTAATTGATTTTATTTAAGCTTAATACCCAAATATGTCTTCACGTTTGTCATAAAATAGAATTAAGTCTTCAACGTTTAAATGCATGGAAATCAGTCATAAACGTTTCAAAATAATTGAATTAAGGACATTTCCGTTAAATCATTTAATTTTCGTTAAGTTTTATTACTGGTAGGGGTAACGAAAATTAAAGGATTTAACGGAAATGTCCTTAATTCAATTATTTTGAAATGTTTAGGACTGATTTCCTTGCATTTAAACGTTAAGGACTTAATTTCATTTTATGGCAAACGTGGATAACACATTTAGGTATTAAGCCTTTTATTTAAAGTAATCCATTGAATTGAATTAAAATGACTAACTGCAATAACTGAAACAATGTAATTTGGTCAGCTAGATCAATTTAATCTATTTTAACTATTAAAAAATTTATAATTTATATTATTGCATAATTGTTTTATATTTATATTATACATGTTATAAAATAAATAATACATTATATATAAATTTTAAAATATTATGTAAATTATATTATATTTATATTAAATAAAATTTATTTAAAAATAAAGTAATAATATCAATTAATTCGGTTTATTCCTTCATCAAGTTTTTAAAATTGATAATCCATTGAATTAATCAAATCAATATTTTTAATCAATTAATATTAAAATCGACTAAATCAAATCAAATTAATATATTTTGATCAAATTTGATGTCTTTAAATCAATTACAAATTAGTAGCGTTTACTCTTAGCAACATGTAAGAGAATATCAAGATAAAAATAACTTTGTAAAAGTAAACCACTTTTTTTTTTTTGGTGAATAAAGTAAACCACTTTGATCAGTATGGCCGACCTTTTTAATCACAATTTTTTTTTTAATTGTTGGGTTGCAGTCTTCCACGCCATTATTAGCTGATGGATGGATGGATTTTAAGTATTAATCTCATGTAATAACTTTTAAAATGTGCTCGATTGAAAAATGAAAAGAAATTAAAATTAGAAATTTATTAATTTAGGAGTCGTTTGGTATTTTTTTATTTCTTGTTTTCAAAAATTGTTTTTGTTTTTTTTTAATTCAGAAAATAGAAAAATATGTTTGATTAATACTATTACGTTTTGAAAACAAATATTTAAACTGATTTAAATATAATATTCAATTCACAAAATAAATTTTAAAAATTAAGTAAAAAATAATATATTTAATAAATAATGATATGTACATAATATTAAAGAATATTATTTTATACTATTTAATACTAATATTAAATATTTTCATTTAATCATATAAAAATTTAATGTAATTTAAATAATAATATTATTAAATATAATATTAAATATAATAATTCAATTAAAAATAATATTAAATAATTTTTAACATTACTTTTTATTAGATAATAATTGAGATTAGTAAAATTTAAAATTTATATATTAAATAATAATATGAATTAATAATTAAAACTTATATTAATAATATTATTTAATTTAATTTTAATAATATTAAATTATTAAATAAAATAATTAACTAATTAATTTATAATAAATTATATAGTTATTAAAATATATGATACTTAATATAAATAATATTATTTAATGTTAAGTATTTCACTTATTTAATAATATTAAATTATTTAATAATAGTAGTGATATATTTAATTGAAAGAATATAATATTAAATAAAAAATATTTAGTAAAATAATAATTAATTATATTAGATTACAGTACTTAGCAATAATATTAATTATTAACATTTCAAAATTATAATAAATGATATTATTTAAAATATATAATATATTCAATAAATTATTATGTAAATTTAAATTAAATAATATTATAATATTATAGTTCAATATAATTTATATTTAATTATTTTTTATGTTTTCAAGTTTTCTATATTAAAATAAATATATTAATTTTAAAATAGTTATTTTTTAATTAAATAATATTTTATATTAAAATTTAGTATTATTTTGATTTTAAAAATTAATCAATTTTATTTTATATTTCTATTATGAAAAATATTAATATATAAATTATGTTCACTTACTTATGAACAATATCAGAAATGAAAACAATAAATTCTTGTTTTCAACAATTTTAAAAATTTTAATTTCATTTTTTGAAGACAAAAACATATTACCTAGCATATTTTCTACTGCTGTTTAAAAAAACAAAAATAGTAAACAAGAAACAAAAACGATATTAAACGATCATTTAATGATTAAATTTTAATTATTTTTTATTTAGTAATTAAACTTTGGACTGACAATTTCTCATCTTTGTTATTTTTTTGTTTCACATCAAACAAAAGTCTAATCTTTTGACTTCGAAAACATCAAATGAGCTACTAACTCTGTTTTCTTTTTTAATTTTTTTATGAACTTTAGTCAAGTTTGAATTTTGTTTAAGTTTTCAAATAAAAAAAATAAAAGTAAACCGTAATCTTAGCATAGCTCATTCGGCCTTTTACTTTTGGGGCAGGTTTTGGGGTTTCGTGCATTGGTCCGGGCGTCCGGCTACTGAGGAGAGGGAATCCAATGGTAAAATGGCTTCTTTTGTTTTGTTCTTTTTCCCGTTTAGATTCCTTTGATTCGCATAAAATGACTTTCAAAAAATAATTTTTATAAAATAATTTTAAAAAATTTGATTTTATGAAAAAATTAATATTTTTTGTTGTTTGATTGATATGCTGAAAAATATTTTCTATTGTTTGTTGTTTTAACTCTATATAGATTAAGTTGAGTTTCATTAAAGCTTTTCTCTTAACGGTGACATAGGCTTAGAAATTATCTTCCTCTTTTGAAAATGGTAAGACAATTTTTCAAAATCCTTAAAGATTTTTAGTTGATCGAATTTCATTTTTCGTTGACCGAAAACGTTTTACAGGTACCAAACACTAAAAAATGTAAAAAATATTTTTTGAAAAATGAAATTCGCATACCAAACGGTGCCTTATAATAACTCTTTTTTCAATATCATTTATTTTTAGTGTACTTTAAATAAATATTTGTTCACAAAAAAATAATATAAATTTTTTTGTAGTTAGGGGTAGGGCTAAAAACTATTCGAATCAAACCAAATTTTCAAACATTTTATAATATTTTTTAAGCATTCAATCAAAAAAGTGTTGACAGAAATAATAGTATAATTTAATAGCATAATTTAATTGAATGAAATGAGCAAGTTAATAGTGTTCATAGAAAAAAAATTAACGATAAGATTTGGACAATGATAAAATTAATTGTGATGATATTAAAGAATTATTACAGTGAGAATGAAAAATTTCATTGAACTCCTTTTCGACATGTATTCCAAACACATGCTAAGATGCAAAATGCACTTAAAAATGAAAATGAAAGTAAATTATTTTAGACAACTTCTTGTTCTTGCGAGTGTTGAATGATCTATGACTAGCATGTTAAGGTTTTAACGGTTGTCAAAGGTAACCCTCACACCACAACCATACTAATGAGCATTGAAATTTCCATCTTTTTTGGTTTTGAAACAAAACATTCTCCCTCAAATAGGTTGGTCATCGCTAATACAACAGCCCATAATAATATAATTAAACATATATATATTTTGCAAATCGTACATGTGATATCTTTTCATATGAACAAGGATAGGAGCCCCCACATCAACTAATATATTTAATTTCACCAAAAAAAAACTAATAATTTAATAGGGATTCCATAACTGTATGCTGCCATTAATGCTACATGCGTGAAGTTCATTAATCTTGGAAAATAGTGCTGATTTTTGTTTTTTTTTTTTGTCTTTGGTACAAAATCTTGGCAAATAGTATTAATGCTACGGAGTGTGGCAACGGCAGCTGAAATACAATGTTCTGATACAGGAGAATATTAGAGCATCTGGCTGAACCTTATCATGAAAGAAATTTATTGAACTATTGAGGGGTTTCAGAAATACCACCCAAGTTGAACATGACAATATGATTAACAATGTTAAATAACCAAAATGAAAAGCACTTAAACAAGTCACCGGGATTATTGGACGTTACACTGAAAAAGCGAAAGTAAAATAGAATCTAGGAAAACCACATTCAAGTCCATATGAACCTCACATGGAAATTCTAATTTTTTTCGACGTGGGATTCCCACTAGCAATTAGATTCGTAAGAGGAAGTTGAAAAATTGACGAAGAACTTGGGACCAGAGCTCTTTAAATTAGGGTTGTTTGACTAAAATTTTAGACTGAAGGACAACTAGAAGTCTATAGAATTAATGTGTCCAACTTGATGCGGCCTTGTATCGTAGTACAAGTCTTTTTCCATTGCAAATATATGCTTTTGTCTTCTTCCACAAATACCTTAAGGTATTTAGTCTTGAGCCCTGACCTGGCCCATAATCAAAATTCAAATAAACATTCACCACATGCTCCAAGGATTTTTCTTTTCCGTTCTTTTTCTCTTCTGGGTTGGAACAATCAAAGTGTGAAATGGTAAGAAAGCAATATATCTCTTCCCCAGAAAAGTCTAATGATTTAAGCTTCAAGATTTTCTATATCATCCTTAAGGTTTTGAACAATGCAAAGGCTTGGAGAATAAGGATTTCGCTTCTATTATATTGGGTTGCCATCCTTTGCAATTAGCACACAGTTAACAATAGTTGTGGCTCAACCATTAAACCAAATCTGATCATCTCATCTTAGATAATTTAAATGAGATTATAATGTAAGCACTCAATTTCTATGTTTGTAATCAATGAGTTTTTGATCTTAGATTTAAATCTTACCATATATGAATCTATAAATTCAATTATATACTAATTTGTTTAATTATTTTAACTGATTTGCGTAATTATAATTGTAATCTCATTTACAATTTACTGTGCATGCATGAAACACTCAATTTTCTTGGACCTCTTAATATCTAGCAAGGTGCAAGTCCAATATAGTTTAGCGGATAAAACTAAACATTTTTGCAATAGAAAATAGGAAGAAGACAGACAACAATAGAAAATTATATTATTTTATAAATAAATAAGTGTATAAACTTCTTATGGCCATGGGAAGCCGAAAATTGAAGGATTAATAACAAGCTAGATTCTGCGGAGGATTGCAAGAGGTGGCCTTTTTAGTTATCTAGTTGGACAGAAAACAGCTTTTACAAGCCAGCTGATTTTTTGACTTTTAGCTGAGACCACATTAGGGAAAGGGCTTTTTGATAGGCCCCACCCACCACAACCCAAAGAAAAACATGAAATTTGGTAGTTAATTAAAATTAGATACAAAGCTTTTATTAATCTATGAAAGAAAGATGAATATTAATTAACACAGTAACAAGCACTTTCATTTGATTTGTGAAATCAATGTCCTTTCTCACTGTTTGTTAAGGGCAGGCTTTCTTTTTTGTGTGGAAAATCCTGGAGAGAGAAAGTAAATGGAAAGAGAGTCAATGAAAGAGAGAGAAGAAAGAGGAAGAGAGAGAGGGAAGCACAGTGGGTTCTTAATTCTGGTTGTAAAGGAGAGAGAGAGAAAGGCCTCTCTTTTAGCTGGTTTTTAGTTGTTTAATGGAGCTGTGGATTTTGCATTGCAGAAGGGATTTTGTTTATGCTAGGTTTTGTTTCTTTTAAACCCTGTTTTTGCAAGTGTCTTGTTCGGGAGTGTTTTCAGTTTTCATTGTTAATCTTTGGGATCTGGGTTTTGGGTTGTAGGGCTTCAGTTGTTCAGCTTTTGACCATTAGTCTCTTTATTGGGTTCCTTCCAAGTTTTTGTCTTTCGTGTACTTTTCTTCAAAAAATGGGCTTTTGACTTTCTTGTATACTTCCAATTCTGGGTTCTTTTCTGTGGGTTTTGCTTTTGCTGCTGAATTTTCTTTTTTGGCTTTGAACTGATACTGAGATGCTGTTTTTCTCAGATTGAAGTCTGAGGTTGGTTGCTGGATTTCTTTCCCCTTTAACATTTTTGGCTCCCCTGGGTTGTGTTTCTCTCAATTGAATCCTTTTTGGTTAAATTTAGGGCTTTCTTGATCTGGCACAAGATTCCTCCTTTTGGTTTGAGTTTTAGGGTTTAAAAATTGAACCCACTTGGTTAAAAAGTGGGTTTTGGTTAGATGTGTTAAAAACCCTATTTTGTGGTGAATACTGAACTAGTCTTTTTCTTCTTCCTTGGGTTTGTCTAAGTGTTGCCGCTTTGATGCATCTTTCACTGTGGAAACCCATATCTCACTGTGCTGCTCTGATCTTAGACAAGAAGAGCAGGAGAAGAGGTGGGTCTGAATCAGCTGCTGAAATCAGGAACCATTCTATTCTCCGGAAGCTGCATGAGAACAAGCTCAGGGAAGCTCTTGAAGAAGCATCTGAAAATGGGTCTTTGTTCAAGTCCCAGGACATGGAACCTGATTCACTAGCCGATCAAGATGAGAGCTTAGGACGATCAAGATCCCTCGCAAGACTCCATGCTCAGCGTGAATTCTTGCGAGCTACCGCTCTTGCTGCGGAGCGTATATTTGAGAGTGAAGATTCCATCCCTGATGTCCATGAGGCTTTCAATAAGTTTCTGACAATGTACCCCAAATACCAGTCATCGGAGAAGATTGATCAGTTGAGGTCAGATGAGTATGCACATTTGTCACCAAAGGTATGCCTTGATTATTGTGGATTTGGGCTTTTCTCATATGTTCAAACTTTGCATTACTGGGAATCTTCTACATTTAGCTTGTCTGAGATTACTGCAAATTTGAGTAACCATGCTCTTTATGGTGGTGCTGAGAAAGGCACTGTGGAATATGACATTAAGAGCAGGATAATGGATTATTTGAACATTCCTGAACATGAGTACGGCCTTGTGTTTACCGTAAGTAGGGGTTCTGCGTTTAAGTTGCTGGCTGATTCATATCCTTTTCACACGAATAAGAAATTGTTGACCATGTTTGATTATGAGAGTCAATCAGTGAATTGGATGGCTCAGAGTGCTAGGGAAAAGGGTGCAAAAATTTACAGTGCTTGGTTTAAATGGCCTACTCTTAAGCTTTGTTCTACTGATTTGAGGAAGCAGATTTCAAGTAAAAAGAGGAGAAAGAAGGATTCAGCTACTGGTCTTTTTGTTTTTCCGGTGCAGTCTAGAGTAACGGGGGCCAAGTATTCATACCAGTGGATGGCATTGGCTCAGCAGAACAATTGGCATGTCTTGCTTGATGCTGGGTCATTGGGTCCCAAAGACATGGATTCACTGGGTCTGTCATTGTTTCGTCCAGATTTCATTATTACATCATTTTACAGGGTGTTTGGATATGATCCAACTGGCTTTGGGTGCCTTCTCATAAAAAAATCAGTCATGGGAAGCCTTCAGAACCAATCTGGATCTACTGGTTCTGGAATGGTGAAGATTACCCCCGAGTATCCTCTCTATCTGAGTGATTCTGTAGATGGGCTCGACGGATTGGGTGGAATTGAGGACAATGAAGTTGGTGCGAATGGCGATAAGCCCTCTGAAAACCGTCCAGGAACACAGCTGCCTGCCTTTTCTGGTGCCTTCACATCTGCTCAGGTTCGGGATGTATTTGAGACAGAAATGGACCAAGATAATAGTTCTGACAGAGATGGAACAAGCACCATATTTGAAGAAACTGAGAGCATTTCTGTAGGAGAAATGATGAAAAGCCCCATCTTCAGCGAAGACGAGTCGTCAGACAACTCATTCTGGATTGATTTGGGTCAGAGTCCATTGGGGTCTGATTGTGCAGGACAGTCAAATAAACAGAAAATTGCCTCCCCTTTGCCACCATTTTGGTTTAGTGGTAAGAAGAACCACAAGCAGCTCTCTCCGAAGCCAACATCGAAGATATATGGCAGCCCAATATATGATGATAAAGATGTTAACCCGGGGCATGATGATCATCATGTGTTATCATTTGATGCCGCTGTTCTATCAGTTTCGCAGGAACTGGACCGTGTGAAGGAGATTCCTGAAGAAGAACAATTTGCAGGAACAAGCACCACCTCACGAAATCATAAGAAGGCTTTAGACCATTCGCATCTTATGGAAATCCAAGAAGAACAGGGAACCAGCAAACCACTATCTGTTGGGTCTGTATCTCGTTTTGACATAAATGGAGCCCATCTTAATAGTTCGTCTGTGTTTCAGAGTAACAGCCTAGCAAATGGCTCAACTTCTGAAATTTCCTCAGAGATTAAAGAGAGTGCCATAAGAAGAGAAACTGAAGGTGAATTTAGGTTGTTGGGTAGGAGGGAAGGAAATAGGTATAACGGTGGTAGATTTTTCGGGTTAGAAGATGAACATCCTAGCAGGGGAAGAAGGGTATCCTTTAGTATGGAGGATAGTCGTAAAGAGCATGTGAGTCATACTTTGGAGCCAGGAGAAGTGTCTGTGACCAGCCTTGACGATGAAGACTACACTAGTGATGGAGAATATGGAGACGGGCAAGATTGGGACAGGAGGGAGCCAGAGATAACTTGTCGGCATCTTGATCATGTTAATATGTTGGGGCTCAATAAAACCACTCTTAGATTACGATTTTTGATTAATTGGCTAGTAACCTCATTACTGCAGCTCAAGTTACCTAATTCAGATGGGGATGGCAGAGTGAATCTTGTTCACATTTATGGTCCAAAAATAAAATATGAAAGGGGTGCAGCGGTGGCTTTTAATGTGAGGGATAGAAACAAGGGACTAATTAATCCCGAAATTGTACAGAAGTTGGCTGAAAGAGAAGGTATCTCTCTTGGAATTGGTTTCCTCGGTCACATACGAATATTAGATAGCCCACGACAACAGCGAGGGGCTTTGAACATTGAAGATACAACCCTGTGCAGACCAATGGAAAATGGGCGGCACGATGGGAAAAGTGGGTTCATAAGAGTTGAGGTTGTCACAGCTTCTCTCGGCTTCCTGACTAATTTTGAGGATGTCTATAAGTTGTGGGCTTTTGTGGGAAAGTTCCTTAACCCAGCATTCATCAGAGAGGGTACACTTCCAACTGTTGCAGAAGAAGAATCTGAGACTTAACTTTTGAAATTGAGCAATTCAAAATCATTTGCAAATTAATCTGGGAGTCTGAGTGGAAGATTTAGAAGACCCTGGAGAGAATCCGGAGGTACTACTACATGCATGGCTTGCTTTTCCTCAAGACACTCGGATGAGCAAGTGAATTTGTTAATTCATGTTTATTGTTGCCTGAAAGTTTCTTTCTTTTTGGGATTGCTCTTGTAGAGTTGGTTTTAGAAATATGTACCATTTTGGATGACATCAAAGCAGATTAGCAGAAGTATATGGACACAACTGTTACCACTTGGCATTCTGCTTTTGGCTTATACACATTTCATTTTTCTTCTCTGTAAAAAGAAGTAGCTGATTTTACCTTCTGCAGATCTAATGCACTCAGTACAGTTCTGATTTGTGTATTGGTTGTTATTGAACCATTTTGCGATTGAATTAAGTCAGGAAAGACAAGCTTCAAAGTGATTTGCACAAGAAGTCTAGTAGGAATGGATAAGCTTTCCTGCTAGGCTTTGTTGGAAGTTAGAAGTTTGTGTTGGCTATATACTAAATTATCTTTTGATGTCAAATTGCAGGGCATTAAACTGTTAGGTTATTGCAGCCAATTTTCACACAATATTAGGTTGTTAGTGTACTTGGCAATTTGTGTATATAATTTGGATTAGTGTTATGCAAAATTGTGTTTGTGTCATTTAAAAAAATTTATTGTCAAATTTCATGTTGAAATGCTGAAGCATATTTTTTTTTTTAGCTTTTGTTATATTCATGTGTAATTTTTATCAAATTTTAGTTCTTATCAATTTCATATATTTTATTTGTGTCATTTTTTAGTCGTGCCGTGTCTGTCTAGGATTTTCAAGTTTAGTTGTAAGTTTTTAGCAAGTCATACAACATCTGAATAACATAATCTCCTAAATCAGAATATTTTTCTTGAAATCTGTTGCTAAAATGTAAATAAATCATTAATCAGATTGTCCTTTTTAGAGAGAAAATGGATTGGAATGGAAAATTTGCACTAACAGTTTGACATTGAACAAGAAGTAGATGATGCAAAGCCTCCATCATGTAACTGGTCAAAGAACTTAAAGGTGGACTAATTCAAGAGTCTGATGGGTTTACTTTTCCCACTGGTAATCATCAAAGGTTGGGCCATAGCCATTGAGTTTTGCTTGCCTTGGGATGTAATGCTGATGTTATTTATAATCCAGATTCTCGTTTTTTCTGTTTTTCTGGATTCCAGGTTCTAGGAAAAAGAAAAAAAGATGAATAACTTTATTGGGTTTTCTTAATAAAGATGGTAGGGAGTAAGCATTACACTGCATACATCTTTTAATAACCTGAACTGAAATCATGATTCACCACCTACTGTTTTTCCTAGAAATGAAACAAAATCACAAAAACCTTGCCAATTGAGCAATGGGAGCACGGTATTTGACAGCTTCTTGCAGCCTTGTACGAGGTGGTTGGTGATGGTGAAACGTTGACAAACTTCATCTGATTGGAGATGCAGTTGGCCACCAGTTAAATACTGTTAGATGTGGTCGTTATCTAAAGGGGTTAGAACATATCCCACTAAACAAGGATATGGCCGTTCAAAGACATTTACATATAACAGAACTTGTTAATAACAACAATTTCAATGAGTGAACGCAACATATGGCCAGAAAGTTGAATTTCTGATTTGAGCTTTGGATCTTCCCGTCTTTATTCAATTTGCTTCTTTAGCATGTTGAACCACTTGAGTAAGCACGATAATGTCTAAAGAAAGCAGATTCCAAATCCATATGACACGCAGCAAAGCAACCAAATCAGAATAAAACCATGGACAATGTCCCATCATTTGACCCTGGATTGTGCACGCGCAAGCAAGTAAAGGACGGTCAGGAATATCTTAGTTTGGATACAGCGGAGATACACCCAAACTTGTCCAGCTTCAATGCATTGCAAAAGATCAGTCGCAGAATCTTAGGATGGACTGAAAGCCGAGCAACGCAGGCTCCAAAGCTGACCCCTAGCACTGAAGATATCTATTTTCCTCTACAATGCCCATTTTGCCGCTGCCAATATAGCCCAGATCTGAAGAAAATGTCAAACAGGAAGCCATTAATGACCCACTTTAGAACACAAGGACGAGATAGATGTCAGATCACCAATTTCTATGGATTAGTAGCTTTGGGTTTTGATTTTCTTTGGGTTGGTCTTCTTTTCTATGGATTGTCGAGATGGGTCTGGATAAGTGCTCCCTTCTTCTCAGTACATAATTCGAAGCCCAAAACGAGCTTGCCCATTAACAGCATCAACTTTAACATCTTTTGGACAACAGTTTAGACTTTCGAAACAGAAACAGACAGCAGATGTTGTCCAAAAAAAAAAAAAGCAGATAGCAGATGTTGTCCAAAGATTTGGGATTAATATGGAAATTCTGGTTGTGCCAAATCAAAATTGTAAAGTACAAAGCATTGCGGTCATTCGAACAATTAAACTTTGTATTTTGGTTGGAAAAACAATTCAATAAGATGGGATGAAATGCTACTTGATCACTATCACTGACATATTATCATCATCTGAATGACTGAATTCTGATTCTCTGAAGCTTAATTGATAATGCGAGGCAGCTTTTGTCCAAATCTCTGACGGATTCAGAAATCTTTCTTCACATGGCGGCGCATGATGCTTACGCAATGAAGATCTTTTGATCACAACTTGATGGAGAGAATCCAAGCTGCAGCATATAAAATCCAAGTATTCCCCACAACGTAAACGAAGTCTTGAAGATGGCGAGGAAGCCGAAACGAAAGTACCCTTCTTTCTTCAAGGTCTTGATCGGAGACTTTGTTAAGAAGCTGGTAAGTTGGGCCTTCCTGATGGCTCAAAATTTATGTTTATAATAATAATAAATGCTGTTTTTACGTGGAGCAGAGAATACCGCCAGCGTTTGTGAAGAATTTAAGAGGAAACGTGCCCACCAACTTCACCTTGGAATCTCGCTCAGGGCGTTCATGGCGGGTAAGAGTTCAAGATGAAGGAGGAGACTACTTTTTCTGCGGTGGATGGTCATGTTTTGCTAAAGACCACTGCCTGGAACATGGGGATTTTCTAGTTTTCTTTCTCCTTGGCAATTCAACGTTTGACGTTATCGTTTATGGCCGAACTGCCTGTGAAAAGAACACCATTCTGGCTGCCAAGAGACGAAGAGGACGGCCTGCAATTAACAGACGAAACCCAGAAACACCAAGCAAAAGCTGCGCCTCATGCTCCAAGAAAGCAATAGGAGCTTCTAATGGCCGTAGAATCACCCGTGAGCTAGCTTTTTCTTTCAACATTGTAGCATTTCATGTGCAACACTTCGATAATTTCTATTGTTTTCTTTTCTCACTCCAATGATCCATGCATGTTTAGGTAGCGAAAAGATTGAGTTTGTATCAGAAGAAGCCCCCACGCGGCCTTTGTTTCATGTGGTTTTGAAGGAATACCAGAAACACAGTATTGTAAGAACAATTACTTGATTTTTAATCTTCAATTCTAATTACTTTCTGCTTCATCTTTTGCAAGAACAACTACTTGATCTTACATTTCAGGTTGTTCCGAGGCGTTTTGTAAAAGAAACAGGCTTGGAAGCGAAACGGAGGGCGGTGATTAAGGACCCGAAAGGTCGGATGTGGCCACTGAACACCATTGTTGATTCAAGATTATCGCAGGTTCGTCTGGGTGCTGGATGGGCGAAATTTCTGCAAGAAAATCAAGTAGTAGTTGGAGATACCCTTTTGTTTGAGCACATTCCGAACACAGGTAATTCGATTCATGTCAGGATCATTAGCAAGGCTCGGAGATGGAGGTAGTGGGAGTCAACAAGCGAGCAAAATGTCCGAGTATTGACTGTTCGCCAGTTTTTGTCTGATTACTGATTGTCGAAGTTGGTGACGATGGGTGTGTCGTGTCTGAGAGTGAGATTATATGAAAAAATGGCGTGTACATGTGATTACAGAAATCCTCCTTTTTGTAACTGTGCTTGCATGAAATTGGAAAGGCCTGTAGGTAAGTAAGCTTTCGTACTCTCATCTTCAACTTTTGCCTAGATAGCGGATGGAAATGTTACAAACGATGAATTCGGAGACAACAAGATTAAAATTTAAAATTTTATTCGAATATAACAAAAAAATTGTGTTCGATAATTTGATATAAAATTTTTGTATTATATACAAAGTAAACATACGGGATAAATTATACACACAAATTATGATATAAAAAATAGCTTGTTGCTATAAAATTAGCAAATTGGTATTTTTAATAAACTTCGATTTTAAGTTCTTAATATTTTCTATTTAGTGCAATTAGACCCTCATACTGTTATCTTGTTTAAATAGAACTGATTTTGGACGTAAACCATTAACGGCTCTGTTATCCCAGCTGTGAATAGGTGACGTGGTAGATTTTATGAAAAATATAAATCGATTTAATTATGATAATTGGAACATTATAATTTTTATAAAAAAACCCTAGATTTTCAATCTTTATTCAATCTGCCTATCTTTAGCCGGTTAGTAGTCGAGGACGGCTACTCACTTCGCCACCGACGTTTTCCGTCTTTTCTCTATGCCTGATCTCAACAACCCCCACAGGCCCAGGCCGCTGCTATAGCCGTTATTTCTCTCGACAGAGTTGTCGATAGTACGGAGAGATAAGACAAGCTCACGATACGAGCTTTCCCAAGTCCCAACCTGGCTTGAGCGATGGTTTTCAAAGTCTTCCAGAACTATTGTTTTTAATCAGGTACGACGTGTCGAGTTTTTAAATATTGATTTTTAATATGATAATCCGACATCACTTACTCGAAAAATGTTAAAATCTATGAACTTAAGTCTTAATTTCTATTTTATTTATTTTTACACTTTATAAATTTTATATATAATTTGTATTTATGTAATATAAAATATAAAATTTTTATGTTAAAATTCATATCACACACTAAATAATATTTTTTTTGTTTTTGATATGATTTTTTTTTGTTTTTATCGTATTTATATATAATTTTATATCTTTTTTACTTTTCTTTCATTCATGTGCATATGATCATTGCTTTATGTTAAAAATTCATGTTGGAATTAAATCATTTAGGTTTTTTATTTTATCATAATTGCCATGTCATCAAAGTCATCCTCATGTATTTGCCACATCGTATCTGTCAGCATATATAGTTAACAGAACCATTAGCCACGTCAGTATTTTCCATCAAGTTCTGTTTCACTGAAACAAAGTAATAGTAGGGCTTAATTGCATCAAATAAATGAATAGGGGCTTAATTGAAACATTTTCCATAGTTTGAGGGCTTATTGAATCAGTCCACTTGGAAACAAAGCTATTTGGGATTGACCGAGAACGGAGAAAACTTTACCTTTGGGGAATACACTGAGTTAACCATGTGATGCTAATGCTCATCGTTATTAGGATTCTACCTGGAAGAGAAGAATGCTTGCAAGCATTTCCTGAGCTGTTCAACAATGGATTCCGACTGTTCTAGCAAGCAGAGAGAGAATTACCTTTCCTTTTTTACACCCAAAACACCCCATTTCTTCAATATCATTTTGGAGGACACAATTCGAGATGGGAAGCTTGTAAGCATTCCTTTCTTCTCCCTCTATTGTTTGCTGTCATTGGTTTGAATAATTTATTGAGATGCTTACTTTCTGCAGGGGATTCCAAGAAAGTTTTTGAGTAAATATGGAGATGGGTTATCAAGTCCAGTGTTACTAAGGGTCCCAAGTGGTGATACATGGCATGTTGAACTGACAAAATCTGATTCTGATGTTTGCTTGCAAAATGGCTGGCAGAGATTTGTTGAGCATTACTCTTTGAAACATGGGCATTTCCTGGTTTTCAAGTATGAAGGCAATAGCAATTTTCAGGTAATCATATGTGATATGAGTGCATCAGAGATAGAATATCCGTACTTAGGTCATACTGAAGATCACAAGAGTGTAGAAGAATGTCAAGAACCTAAAAAGGAAGAAGCCAAAGCTGTTAACTCTGTTGAAATCAAGCATGAGACTCCACCCAAGAAAACTAGAGAGAGATCACGATCACCTTATTCTCATTCTCGTAAGAAACGGAGAACTACTCCAACAGTCAATAGTAAGTGCAATTCTTAGCATTAATGGTTGCAAATATACTGTTTTAACAAAAAAACCAAAAGAAAATGGGAACTCACCTACTTTTATGAAAAACTTTCGGGGCATGCCTTATTCCTTAGTAGTTCTTAACTTCTGTCTTAATTTGCTTAGATAAAAGAGATTGTGGAGATGTGTCTAGTGGTGAAGGAGACCTGCAAACCAAGTTTCCTAGGCAGACACATGCATTTGGAGCCAACCAATATGATACTGCTCTTCAAAGGGCCAGTGCTTTCACATCGAAGAATCCCTTTTTTCTGGTTACAATGCAGCCTTCATACATTGATCCCGGAAGAAAAATGGTAAAGCTTGGATGAAACCTGCTATATTATGAGAATGTTTTGAATTTGGTGACACCTTGCTTATAAAATCATGTATTTCCTGAAATGATTGCTTCTTTAAAGATGAGTTAAACTACAAGTATCTTAGTTCAGTTGATGTTGTTTGCAAGATTGAGGTTTTTTTCTTGCCAGTTGATTTTTTTTTCCTGCACAGTGCATACCAAGGAACTTTACCACGGAGTTCCTGAAAGAACAGAGCGGTGATGTAACTCTTACATTGGACGGGAAAACTTGGTCTGCTAACTACTGGCGCTATGTAAGCGTCAACAAATACACAAAAGCAATACTCTATAATGGTTGGAGGGAATTCATGCTAGACAACAAGTTGGAAGTAGGAGACATTTGTGTCTTCGAGCTGATTAAGCAAACTGAAATCTTGTTGAATGTAGTTATTTACAGGGTTAGTGAAGATTCAAACTGCTCTTCTTCAATGGGTGAGTAATACTCTGCTAGGTTATTTAGTCTTATTTTTTCTAAGCACTTGCATATCTGGATGTTTGTCTTCTTCAATTTAGATGGTACAAAGATGATAATATCAGATTGAAACGATTCAAATCCAAGTAAAACTTAGCTGTTGATATTGAATCTGGCTGCAACATTGATGATGGAACTGAATTGGCAAGTCGCTACGAACAATGTATGATTGTTCTATTTCAAGATTCAAAAAATCATATTCATTCCTTCCACAGAATTCTTGGATGACTTCTTGGCATGACATTTCATTTTTCACAGGCTCATTTATATATTTCTTTTTCCCAAATATCTATTGAATCAACATTGAATTAATGTATTCTAGGCTTTATAAGGTAATGAGAACCAATTGAAGTGTATACAGTGACAGTACTTTCAAAATTCATTCGTTGATACAATTTTGACCTTAGGAGTATTCAGTCTTTTGGGCTAAAGCTAATAGGCCAAGGAAAACACAAACTTGAATTATTCATGAAGAAATTCAAGAAATAGTAATCTTCATTTTCTTATACATAAAGTGAATTTATCCATTATTATGTATCCTTCCAAGGTTTGAACACTCTCTTATGATTATGTTGATACTTATCAGTTGGAATAAACTCTTTGGCAGATGGTGGTAGTGGAAGGTTGTCAATACAGAGAACTGGACCATTGACTTCCCATGAGAAAGCAAGAGCAATTCTAAGAGCCAGTGATTTCAAATCTAAAAATCCATTTTTCAAGGTTGTCATGCAACCAGCATACCTCAACACTAGATGCAGTGTGGTAAGATTTCTACTAGAATAATTTCAGGCCCCTTCTCATTTTAATTAATCTCCTTAGACTAGTTATGCTAGTGTCTGCTACACACTAGACAGACTGTTTTCCATCTGCGGATTGTGTTTTGGTCTCTCTGAGAACAATTGCTGTTTTAAATTCTATGTCGAACTAAAAAAAGTTCCTTCTTGTTTGGAACAGAGTTTTGTCTTGACAGGTCCATTGAAATTTCTTTTTTTACTTTTCCCCAGAACATACCATACAAATTTGCGAAGAAATATTTGGATGAAAAGAAAGAACAAGTCATCCTTCAAGTAGATGGGAGAGCTTGGATTGTTAAGTTTTCTGTTGATGTAATGGGCAGTGGACAACATAAAGCTAAATTCCATCAAACTTGGAAAGGTTTTGCACAGGACAATAACTTGCAAGTAGGTGATGTATGTGTCTTTGAACTGATTAACCGCAAAGAAACTTCATTCAAAGTCTCCATTTTTCCAGCTGCACCAGATGAAAATTTTTCTGTGTCACCACAGGGTTAGTAGGAGTCTATTTAATTTGTTGTTAAATTAAATTGATCACATATTCAATCTATTGATTAGTACTCTTTTGGTAATCAGCTGATGATACTAGAGACAGTGAAGCTGCATCCAAAAAGTTCATAATACCAAAACTTGAAGTTGATGACGATTTTGGCAATTGTAATGTTGGAATTTCTAGCCGTGCTGCTCAATCCACTAGCCTAGGAAATCAAGCTACTGAAGGTAAGTTCAAACCTAGCAATTGTCTGCCATGTCTTCATCCGTAGGGACCTATATGATTTGTTGTTAAATTGATGACATATTCAATCTATTGATTAGTATTTTTTTGGTAATCAGCTGATGATGCTAGAGCTAGTCAAGCTGGATCCAAAAAGTTCTTAATACCAAAATGTGAAGCTGATGATGGTTTTGGCAATTGTAATATTGGAATTTCTAGCTGTGCTGCCCAATCCACTAGCCTAGGATATCAAGCTAGTGAAGGTAAGTTCAAACCTAGCAATTGTCTGCCATGTCTTCAGCCTTAGGTATCTATTTGATTTATTGTTAAATTGATGACATATTTGATCTATTGGTTAGTGTTTTTTTGGTAATCAGCTGATGATACTAGAGCCAGTCAAGCTACATCAAAAAGGTGCTTAATACCAAAACTTGAAGCTGATGATGATTTTGGCAATTGTAATGTTGGAATTTCTAGCCGTGCCACCGAATCCACTAGCCTAGGATATCAAGCAACCGAAGGTAAGTTCAAACCTAGCAAGTATTTGCCATGTCCTCAGCCTTGTAATATGATGATCAGAACCAATTCAACCTCTAATACTAGGAGCAATTCTTTTTCAGGAGCATTGCCTGCAAATCTTAAACCTAATGACACTAAATTAAGGGGGATTAAGCTTGAGATTCCAGAGGAAAATTACACATTGCATCCTTCAATGCAAGGCCATGCAGGTATGAATTTTTATTTATGATTTCTTAGTGCATACTTTAGATTTGTTGTTTTTACCGTATATTGCACTGTTTCATTGGACTTTTGCTTTGAAGCCACATCTACAAGGCTGAGAGATCCACAAACTGAGAGCACTTGGAGGAGACAACCACTGCCAGGTGGTGCAAGAAATAAAGCTCTTCAAAGAGCCAAAGCTTTTGAGTCTCAGAATCCATTCTTCATTGTTGCTATGCAAGCATCATATATCCGAACCGGCCATAGATTGGTAAGCATTCAATGGAAAACCTGAATCTATTCTCTCATCTAAATCTGAAAATGAGGCACCTAAATTGCAATTTACTTGTTCTCTCATTTTTCGAGCAGGCTATACCAATGGACTTTTCCAGGAACCACATGACAAAGAGTGTTAGGGAAATAATCCTTTGCATGCCGTTTGGGAAGACTTGGAGGACCAAGTGCCACCGTGAAGCAAACGAAACAAACCCGAGAGCAAAACTCATTGATGGTTGGAGGTCTTTTGCAGAAGACAATAACTTGGAAGTTGGTGATGTTTGTGTCTTTGAGATGATAGGGTCAAAGGGCTGTGAATTGTCATTTAATGTAGTTATATACCAGGCAGAAGAGGATGGATGAGAGAAAACTTTGTTAAAACTTTCTTTATCCTTATTGATGGCAATGACATGTAATAAAACTATCTGTCACCGTATACAATGCCTTTGGAATTTCCTGTTTCAGCTAAGCATGATGCTTTGGTGTTTTGGATGCAAATAAGCGAAGGATTGCCATTGAAGCAGAGATTAGCTCCAGTATATCATATTTTCGTATTGTATTTAAATTTAATATTATCAAATATTTAAATCTAATATTACCATATCTAATCCGATTCTAACTATTTTGTATCCAATATTAGCGGATCTAATCTGATTCTAGTAATATCAGTTCAATTCCCAGCTCAATGGCAGTTTTTATTTTATTTCGTCATCGTGACTGCAGCAATACACATCGAGTAATTATGCTCTGCAATTAACCTGATACAAGAAAACGGCTTTTGATGTGATAGGATGAGTGTTGCAGTGAGAATAACTAGTAAGTGAATGAACAATTCTTCCCCATTTACCATCTTGGCCATAACGGTTGAATTTTCACTACTCTACAGTTACACCATTCACTACGCAGTGGAGTATGCAGACGGACTCGTATTCTAGAACATGCATAAGTAAACTATGGAATGAAAGAACATTAAACCCACGATGTCTCCTGTTGTTTTGCTTGACTTTTCAAGTACTAACCGTCATTACTCTACACTTACACCATTCACTACGCAGTGGAGTATGCAGACGGACTCGTATTCTAGAACATGCATAAGTAAACTATGGAATGAAAGAACATTAAACCCACGATGTCTCCTGTTGTTTTGCTTGACTTTTCAAGTACTAACCGTGAACTTCCTCAAGTTCAACAATGGCTTCTCATTGTGGTAGAGGAAAAGATTTTTCACCAGAACCACGCCATTTCTTTAAGGTAGTTCTTGAAGATAATATTCGGGATGGCAAACTTGTAAGTCTCTATTTTTTTCCTAGTCCAGCGAAGAATTCTTTGACATGTTATTGATTGTATAAATGGAATTTTCAATGGCAATAGGTAGAAATTATTTGTGGGGTTCTTGATTAGAGGGTTTTTCATTTTGGTTAACAGGAGATTCCTCGGAAGTTTGCAAGAGATTATGGGAATGCTCTGTCAAGCCCAGTATTCTTCAAGGTCCCAAATGGTGAAATCTGGGAAGTAGAACTGAAAAAATGTGATCGGAAAATATGGCTGCAAAGTGGATGGAAGAAATTTGCAGAGCGTTACTCTTTGGAGTTTGGGCATTTGTTGGTTTGCAGATATGAAGGGAATTGCCGTTTCCATGTCCTCATCTTTGATGGAACTGCTACTGAGATTGAATATCCATACTCTAATGGCATTGAGGAAGCTCAGCTACAAGAGGTGAAGATTGAAGAATCTGAAGACGATGAATCCTTAGAGATCATAAATGACATCTCTGCAGGCAAGAGGGAGAATCCAGAATTGCATTGTCCTCGGCCTCGCAAGATTTTGAGAGCAAATCCTGGTGGTAGAACTGAGAGAAGCTCGGAGTTTGAATCCATGGCTGCAGAGTTTAAACATAACAATCGGTTTTCAGCTGAAAAATCTAAAGCTATAAAGAGAGCTAGGAGTGCTTTCAAGTCCACAAATCCATCCTTTTTTGCTTTCATGCAACCAACTTATGTTGCTCTTGGTTCCAAACGTGGCACTTGCGTGGTAAGTTATCCACTGAAAACTATGCTAGATCTTACTAAATGTGTTCATTTTCACATGAAATATAAGTAAAATTTTCTTTTCTCGTTATGTTCTTGTTTTCTAAGTTTATAATTTCATCTCTTGTGCAGCGTATACCTAGAGATTTTTCCAGGGATCATTTGAAGGGTCCTGGCGATGTTATTCTCCTTGATTCTAATGGGAAAACTTGGCCCGCCAAGTACCGATCTAATCATGGAAGTAACAGACGACAATATGTTAAACTCTGCAATGGCTGGGATGCTTTTGTGCGAGATAAAAACTTGCATGTTGGTGATGTTTGCGCCTTTGAGTTGATTAATTCCACTGAAATCTCGCTCAAAGTGTCCATTCTCAGAGGTAAGAACGCAGATTTTCATGGATCACGAGCTTTCACTGATGATTCTTGTCCTGCAAGAAGAGAAGCCGGAACCTCATCGGCTCATGGAGGATGCCTCCCGGAACCACTGGAGCCCCATGAAACAGCTCTTCAAAGAGCACGAGCTTTCAAACCTGAAAATCCATCTTTTCTTGTGGAATTACAACGATCATATGTTCGGACGCATGCATTAGTTAGTTTTTCAATCGAAACCTGTTATCGTTTCAGATTTTGCTTACTGATCACGGTTTTGTTGATGAAAACATGTCACTAGGAGAAAGTGATTTAAAGTAATCTTGTTTCTTTAAAGAATAAGAAATTGAATTAACTGATACACATTTTTCTTTTCTACCAGTGTGTACCAAGCCAATTTGCCAGGGATCATTTCAACAGTGCCCACACCAAAGTTGATGTTACCCTTTGTCTTCCAAATGGGAAATCATGGCGGGCAGAGTACCATCAGCGAAGCAGTGGAAGACCAAATGGAAGAATCTGCAATGGGTGGAAAGCATTTGTCAAGGACAATAACTTAAAGGTTGGTGATGCTTGTGTCTTGGAGATGACGAATGATGGTAAAATCTCCTTCAAAGTATTCATTTTCCAGGCTACCGCAGATTCAAATTGCAACCCATCACAAGGTGTGCAAGTCCAATTGTCTTAAGTCAATGATTCCTTTGATTCATTCATGATCATTCTCCTTAACTGTAAAATCAGCTAACAAGTTATACTGTTAGAGACTACATGCTGAATCCAAGAGAATATAAACTATGAATAATCAATCTGATAATTCGAGCCATGATGAAATTGAAACATGTCTAGCCTAATGCTAATTAACTGATACATGGAATGGTTTTGGTGCAGGAGTTAGTAAGAAACCTTCATGCTTGACTTCACAGTTTGCTAAATCTGCTACAGAAAAAGCCTCAATGCCTTCATTCTTCAAAAAAGTTGTGCTGCCATTACACCTGAAAGAGTGCCGTGTGGTAAGCTCACTGTGAACGAATTCTTACATATATATGTATATACTTTGACCATGATTTCCTATTCTAGTTATATACCATTTAGAAATTTTTGCAGGAATCATGCACATGCATGGTTAATTGTCTGCAGTGTGTAAGTGAATTGATATATGAGAGCAGTGACAATACTAACAGTATTCTGGAAACTACTTTGTGCAGTCTATACCATTTAGATTTGTTGAGCAATACTTAAAGCCAGATATCAAGATGGTGATACTTCAGGTTGCAGATAGATCATGGCCTGTCAAGATAAGAAGCAACTCGCATTATCGCGCAGCTAAATTAACAAGCGGTTGGATCGATTTTGCAAGGGAAAACTCTCTGAAAAAAGGAGATATTTGTGTTTATGAGCTAGATAGAGTGAACAAGTGCATGCTGAAAGTATCCATTTCCCGATCTTGTCATTAAACTGTAATGGACATGTTATTTCTAGAAAGCAATCTGTATCAGTCAATCATGAGACAGACTGGGTTTTTTTATAGAACTTCTATCATGTTTGTCAAGGTTCTAATCTTGGCACATCTCTATGAATATGTCAAAAATTTGAAAGATGTTTTACTCTTTTTTTGTTTTAGTCTGACTCGGTCAATCTGTCATCACCAACTCTGGCACTCAGTGATGTTAATATTCAAGCAATTACTTCATGGAGTCAGCATAACTCCAAAGCATTAGTTCAGGGAAAGAACAGGCAAGCCTACTGCCTTGGAGTTTGTCCTAGTCTTTGACAAAAGAGGAGTGGAATTTCTAGTCAACACTCAACAGTTACTGTTGTTTTCCTGAATTTGCATTAATTGCTATTTATGAGTTTTCATTTTAATAATTTATAATCACAATTAATGTTTTCCGTAAAAATTAAAGAATAAAGGAAGAAATTAATAGAATAATAAGAGCCAAGAATTTTTTTAGCATTCTTAAGAGAAAATAGTTCATCGACTAAGGCTCATTCTGGAGCTGTTCAAGTATGGCTTCTTCTCACCAGAAAGGCAATGAACAATCAATGTTTATAAGCAATTCGCCTCATTTCTTCAAGATAATTCTCCAAGACACTATTCGGAATGGAACACTTGTAAGCATTCTGCTACACCCCCCCTCTCTTTTATCTGATACTTTGTGTTATTACTCAAGTAACTAGTTCATGCATGGACTCCTGAGGACTTGTCATTGATTCTTTGAAATGTGAAAACGGGAATAAACAAAAGAAATGTGATTTATTTCCATGGCATTTGGCATTTGACAGAAACATAATCATCATGTTCTGCATGTTTCACCAGCTATTTTGTATGTACTTTTTCTTCCCATTTTGTCTGATCATGGTTTGCAGTACCATCTTATTGTCTTTTATAGATTGCCAATGTTCTTAGTGTCAAAGCCTGATGCGATTGCATTCATTTCAATAAAAATTTACAGATAAATCACTCTTTAGTTTTTGTCAATTGACAACACAAAAAATAGTGTGAAGCTTCAAGACTTGTTACCTGCATGCATGGCAGAAATTGACAGTTTGTGGCATGCATGCAGAGAATTGCATTCTTTTCTTTTATTTGCAGATCTTGATTAGAGGTTTCATGCAGGGGATTCCCAGAAAGTTCGCTAGAAAATATGGAAATGGCCTGTCAAGCCCAGCATTCCTCAGGGTCCCAACTAGTGCAGTATGGAAGGTAGAACTGACAAAATCTGAAGGCGAAATTTGGCTGGAAAATGGCTGGCAAGAATTTTCAAACCATTACTTTCTGGAGTTTGGACATTTCTTGGTTTTTAGATATGAAGGAAACTCCAATTTCCATGTTGTAATATTTGATAAGAGCGCTTCAGAGATAGAATATCCATACACCAGCAATAACAAAGGGCTATACAAAGAACTTCCGATGCAGAATGCCGAGGAATCCGAAGATGATGACTCTATACAGATCCTAGAGAACATCTCTACAAGCAGGAAAATGAAAGGGAAATCGCAATTAACTTGTACTCAGCCTCATAAGATGATAAGATGTACTAATTCAGCTACCCAAACTGAGAGTGATGAGTTTCTGACTCCACAATCTTGCACAAGTCATTATAGGATTCAACAGCTGAAGGCTGACACAAAGGTTAAGGCTCTTGAGAGAGCTAGTAGTACTCTTAAATCAGAAAAACCGGTTTTCCTGGTTGTCATGCAACCATCATATGTTTGTCTCGGTAAAAAAAATAGACTGGTAAGCAAACAACTGAATTCCCACTTGATCTTATATGGATGCTTGCTGTTGAATCCATTACTCTATTTGCATATCTAATATGTTAACTGAAATGTATATGAACTTGGCAGAAATGAGTAATACTTTTCCTTTTGAATCGAAGTTTGCTCTTAATTTTCTTTTGTGCAGGCTATACCGACCAAATTTGTCAGGAAACATTTGATGCAAGAGTATTGTCGTGCAATTCTTTGCAACTCGAAAGGGAAATCTTGGACTGCTAGCATCAATCACAGAGGACATGGGAAAAGGCTGTATGCAAGTCTACAAAATGGTTGGGAGGCTTTTGTACAGGATAACAATATACAAGTAGGTGATGTTTGTGCCTTTGAGCTAATAAATTGCATCGAATTATCATTCAAAGTAGTCATTTACCAAGGCCAGAATGCAAAGTGTCATCAGTCATTTACTTCAACTGATGTCTTTCGTCCGGTGAAAAAGACTGCTGGAGCAACATATCAACCGGAATCATTGAATGCTCATCAAAAAGCTAAAGCTAATCAAATAGCCAGTGCTTTCAGATCTGCAAATCCATATTTTGTTGTTGTCTTACAACCATCATATGTTCATACACATAAACTGGTAAGTTTCACAGTTGAAACCTGCTCTCCTTTGAATAAGCAATTGAACTAACTTGTGTGTGTTTGTATGAGCAGAGTGTACCGGACAAATTTGCTAGGAAACATTTCAGAAAGATGCACCAGGAGGTCACACTTTTCCTTTCAAATGGAAAATCATGGCCCGTAAAGTATTATCAACTCAGCATTAGGAGGCCGAGTGCAAAACTCCATGCTGGTTGGAGGAGATTTGCTCAGGATAACAATTTAGATGTTGGCGATGTTTGTGTCTTTGAACTGATTGAGGACACCAAAACCTCACTGAAAGTAACCATTCATAAGAAGCAGGCTGTTGAAAATGCAAACTTGAGCTCATCACTCTGTAAGTAGAATCCATTTTGGTTATTATATATACATTGATCGTCCATTTGATTTATGCAATGCTTGGATTTTGTTTCAGCTGATGAAAGTAGAGAGAATCAAGTTGAACTCCATGAAAGCTTGGTGATTACAACTGAATCTGATCGGATGAACGAGAAATGAGACATGTTTAGTCTATAGAACCAATCCCTGTGAAGAATTTCCAGTGCCAAAGATCGAGGAAAACCAGAAAACACAGGAAGAAAAACCAGTGTGACTGAACAGTTAGACTACGGAGAAGAAAGCAGTTTGCTTTGGTCTATTCCATGGATATATAGTTATGTTTGAATCTTTTCTTTAGCTAGCCCTAACTTTATAACATGTATATTTCACTTTGAAAGGTGCGTTCTCAATTTTCCTGTACAAATAGTCTTGAAGGGATATTTGCTGCTTCAGGAATCAGGATCAAAACTTGGCTTTTCTGCCGTTTCAGCAGGATGTCACCATTGACAAAACTGTAGAAAATATTAAAAATGACTATAAAAATAAGAAATCTAAAATACAGCCAATGCGTGGTAGGCAAAGCTTGGAATAAAAAATCAAAAACTGTATGAACATGTTGGTGAAGACCAATTCTGTCTGGGTGTAGTTGTCAAATTGCGTCTGTTTTTCTTGTAATTGCCAGGAATTTCAATAAATCTAATAAATGCGTTAAAATCAGCCATTTTTAAATGTTTAAGAAGACTTTAAGATCATTTAAATATTCAAAATATCCCGAACTTCATTCCTTTTATCACAAGAAATTTAGAGTACATAGACTTTTACTTTATTATAATTAAAACTTTGATTGTATCCCTAAATAATTTACCAATTAATTCAAGCACGTTGAGGAAGAGCTAAGTGAGTGGGTTGAACTGGAGACCATAGCAGTTTCAACTTAAAATACGAATGAGTGTTTGCCACGGAATTCAATTTCAATAGCAACTGGACAAATGAAAAAGCTAGCAGTTGTTTTTTAAACAGAAAATGTCATTGAAAATAATTGTATAACATCAAAGAAGAAGCGTGTGTAAGATCAGAGATTGGAGATTCAAAACATTCAAAGATGGCCAAATCAAAACTAGTTCAAGTTGACATTTTCAACAAAATAATCTTGTTAAATTCAAACTTGTACACTGTGGTGACTGCAGTGGTGAAGATAGGGGCTTGTTACAAGAGTCCTCCAGCCCTGCACTCTGCTATTCAGCTAATCCTTGCTACGTTGCTTCTGGCCTTCCCTGTTGTCAAGAACAAAAACAGAGTAGCATTCTGTTTTACACCAGAAATTAACTTCTTCAGAACAATTGGTTAAGAATAAAAGATAAAATGGCACTAAAATCTTGAAGTTTATAACATATTCAATAAATTGAAGGAGTTCTAGTCTTAGAAAGGTAACTCTTCCCTATTGAATGAACTAGAAGTTTGCTCAACCAAAAGTTTTAGCAACACAAACCCAAAAGCATAATGAACCTGCTCCCATATAAAAAGGACTGAAAGTCTGAATAATTTAATTTGGCAAATTGAATTTAATGCAGAAAGGACAGCTTCAGATATGTGTTTGTGTGTGTGTGTATTGCTTAATTTGATGGATTTAAATCATAGCCAAGCAAATCCTTTTGAGCATCAAGTGATATCACGTTATACATTTAAAAATAAATTATATTATGCACCTGGCACTAGCGGCTTTTGATCTTGGCTTGTATACTTGTATGGTGCTCCTAATTCCTAAAAGTCTTGTATTCTTATCTTTGAAGGAAAATGACAGCTCTAGGAAGACCTCGGAAACAGATTTAAAATGTAGCTTAGGTTTGGAAGGTGTATTCTGCTACACCTACCACTGCCAAATCTTCTAATGGACTCTCTCCTGCAGTATCTGTTTAGCATATTCATCACCATAGTAGCCCTGGTTTGTTGCATATGCTTTTATCAGTCAAAGAAACTAAGAAGTCCCAATCCTGGGAAAAGAAGCTGCAGTGCACCACAAGCTGGTGGTGCTTTACCCATCATTGGCCACTTGCACCTTTTAGGTGGCAAGCAACTCACCCACAAAACATTAAGTGCCATGGCTGACAAATATGGACCTGTGTTTTCCCTAAGGCTAGGGTCACAAGAGGCCGTGGTATTAAATAGTTGGGAGATGGCCAAGGAATGTTTCACTGTCCATGATAAAGCGTTCTCCACTAGACCAACCGTTGCTGCTTCCAAGTTTCTAACCTATGATTTTGCAATGTTCGGGTTTGCTCCTTATGGATCTTATTGGCGTGAGATGCGGAAGATTACTGTAGTTGAGCTCCTGTCCAGCCACCGGATTGATATGCTCAAGAATATACGTGCTTCCGAGGTAAAAACTGCAATAGGAGAATTGTACAAGTCATGGCTAAGCAAAGGCAGTGGAGAAACCGGAGTATTGGTGGAAATGAAGCAGTGGTTTGGGGATCTAACTCAGAATATTGCTTTGAGAATGGTGGGAGGGAGAAGATGTTTTGGACCAAATGCTGATTGTGAGGAAGCTGAAGCACGAAGATGCCAGAAAGTGCTGAGAGATTTTGTTTATTTGTTTGGAGTCTTAATGTTGTCTGATGCCATACCATTCCTTGGGTGGCTAGATTTTCTAGGATATGAAAAAGCCATGAAAAGAACTGCAAAAGAATTGGACATTATTGTAGGAGGGTGGCTGGAAGAGCATAAACAGAAGAGACTTTCGGGTGGAGGGGTGATAGAAGAGCAGGATTTCATGGATGCAATGCTAAACATCCTTGAAGATGCCAAGATTTCTTGTTTCGATGCTGACACAATCAACAAGGCCACTTGCTTGGTAAGAACCCAAATTTCATTACATTTATGAATCCCAAACAAATATATCTAGAACTGTCCTATATATAATTCTAAATGCCAAGAAGGCCATAGACCAGAGTAGGTATCTAATGGAAGAGGCTGGAATTGGAGTGGGTGCAAGAATTTTGATTCCTAAGGTCATCAATCTTATCTGTTTTTATGTGTTTTATTGATAAATGTCTGATCATAGCATAATAAAGTGGCCCCTAATTTTGCTGATAAGGTTTGTTTTGGCAGAATTTAGTCTTAGCTGGGAGTGAATCAACCATGGTCACTCTCACCTGGGCCCTTTCGTTGCTACTGAACAATCCTCATGTGCTAAAGAAGGCCAAGGATGAACTAGACACGCATGTTGGCAAACATAGACAGTTGGAAGAACATGATATCACAAACCTGGTCTACCTTCAAGCCATTGTCAAGGAAACGTTACGCTTATACCCTGCAGTACCAATCATTGGCCTTCGGGCTGCATTAGAAGATTGCACCCTCTCAACAGGATACCACATTCCATCCGGTACACAATTGATGGTAAATGTCTGGAAGATTCAGCGTGATGAGCGTGTATGGTCAGACCCCCTTGATTTTCAGCCTGAGAGATTTTTGACCTGCAATAAGGATGTCGATTTTCGAGGCCAAACATTTGAACTCATCCCTTTTGGCTGTGGAAGAAGGTCATGCCCCGCGGCCTTACTAGCCCTCAAGATGGTGCACCTTATCTTAGGCAGTTTCTTGCACAGTTTTGAAGTAGCTAAGCCATCAAAGCTCGAAGATGTAGACATGACAGGAAGCAATGGATTGTCAAATCTTAAAGCAACCCCTCTTGAAGTTCTCTTTACTCCGCTTCTCGATTCCAAGCTCTATGTGATATAAGCACAGAATTAATATAATTACCTGGAATAATAATGTACTTTGTGCCGTAGATAGAGGCTTGTTACAAGGGTCCTGTAGCCCTGCACTCTGTCATTGAGTTGATCCTTGTTATGTGCTTATGGTTTTCCTAGTTTTATATGATACCTAGCAGCATGCATTCTGTCGCACAACCACAAATTAACTTCTTAAAGACAATTGGTTACGAAAATACAACTAGAAATAACAATTGTTTAAGAAAATAAAAGATAAAAGTGTCTGCTACAATGTCGAAATTTAGAACATTTTCAATAAAGGACTGCTAGAAAGGTGTTCTCCCTTTTGAATGAACTAGAAGTTTATTCAACCAAAAACATAAGCCACACAGCCCCAAAAGCTTGATAAAATTAGAGCATAATGGATAAATCAACAAAATTCTTTAGGCAGATCTAATGTAGTTGCCATTGTACTCTTTTCTTTGCAGTTGCACAAGTTGATGAGGTGCATAATAAAATAAACTAATCAAGCTGTGACAATTTCTAAAAAGAGCTATATTTTCATATGGCATCAACAGGAAAATTTATGATGATTCAAGAACTATTTTTCTTAGAGAGATAGTCCATAGCTTGTAATTTTCTGAAATAAAAATTCATTAACAAAGAAAAGGCTGCAATCTCGACCAAGCTCTCAACCACATACATATTTACATTTATTAACCTCATGATTAGGCAGTAATTTCTCTTAACCTGAAGGGTTTGATTTAGTCGGTGAGAGCTGTGTCAAGGTGACAATCTCATCCAAAACTCGAAAGATGATGACATTAAAGAATATGATTGATGCAAAATGGCAGCAATAGAAATTATTTTAGTTTAAGTTTTAAAGTAATTTTAGTCTTTTAATTGTTTTAGAGTTCTAGGCTGAAAAATGTTGTTTTTAATTTTATTAAGAGGATTAGGATAATAGAGTTTTAATAAAGAGTTTGTATCCTATTAGGATTAGACTTGCTTGCTTGCGTATAAATAGGTTTTGTACTCTCCTTAAAATATAGTGAATAAATAATTGAAAAGTTTTTCAGCAAAATTTGTGCTCTTTGGTTGTGTGATTCAATCATTCTTAGGTGTGACTCCTAAGAAACCCTAGGTGAGACTCCAGGCTTTTATTCTTTACTGTTTTAGTAGCATAATTAGCCCCAATTCACATCCTAAACCCTAATCCAAACCTAACTCAGATCTGTCCTACATCAATTGGCACCGTTTGTGGGAAACGAAAGAAGGGGACTTGACAGATCTGTGTTTGCAAAACAGATTTGCTTCTACGATGGTGACTAATGCTGAACTAATTAGAGAAATTGGGAAACTACGACAAGTGCATAAGCATACCCAAAAAGTTGTGGTTAACATAAATGAACGCCTCACTACTTTGGAAACTACCGTTAGAGCACTAGTAGCTTCTATGACACGGATAGAAGCACATCTAATTCAAGCACCTCAAGGCATTTTTCAAGCCCAAACGGTTACTCAACTACCTATAGTTCAACCAGCTTTAGTTGGAGAATGTGTTGAACCCATGATTATGCTACAGATATTACTGAGAAGATGAAGGTAGACACGACAAAAGAAGTTCAAAAGTCAGCAACTGTCCCTACCTCAGAAGTACCTCTTGAAATGAGCAAATTGATGTCTGATTTTTCTCATGTTGTGCCAAAAGAGCTACCCAATATTCAACAAGCAATTGATCTTGTTCCAGGATCCCAATTACCTAACCTACCAGCCTATGAGTTTAAAAGACAAGTAGATAAGCTGTTGTCCAAGGGATTCATTCATGAGAGTTTAAGTCCATGTGCTGCCCCGATCTTTTTAACACCTAATTCTTGGAGAATGTGTGTTGATAGTCATAAGTTTCTTATTTTTAGGCTTGATGATATGTTAGATCTAAAGGTTGGTTTTACTATCTTTTCCAAGATAGATTTGAAGAGTGGTGATCAAGAGTTTCTTGTGAAATGGAAAGGACACCCATGATTAGATTGCACTTGGATTATAGAACAAAAGCTGCAACGCCTCAATCTTAAACTCGTCGGAGTCGAGTTTTTCTCAGCCGGGGAGAATGATGCAAAATGGCAGCAATAGAAATTTTTTTAGTTTAAGTTTTAAAGTAATTTTAGTCTTTTAATTGTTTTAGAGTTCTAGGCTGAAAAATGTTGTTTTTAATTTTTTAATAGGATTAGGATAATAGAGTTTTAATAAAGAGTTTGTATCATATTAGGATTAGACTTGCTTGCTTGCGTATAAATAGGTTTTGTACTCTCCTTAAAATATAGTGAATAAATAATTGAAAAGTTTTTCAGCAAAGTTTTTGCTCTTTGGTTGTGTGATTCAATCATTCTTAGGTGTGACTCCTAAGAAACCCTAGGTGAGACTCCTAGGCTTTTATTCTTTACTGTTTTAGTAGCATAATTAGCCCCAATTTACATCCTAAACCCTAATCCAAACCTAACTCAGATATGTTCTACATCAATGATTTTCCTTTGGCTTTGCCATCCTCATTGAGCTCAAAAACGCAAGCATCACGTTCCAAGTTGTTGTCCTAGACAAATTTGGTCCATCCTCTTGTGAACCCTTGTCTCCACTTGGAGCTTGAAATTCTTACACTCCATCTCGCCTCACCTGGGGGCACTCTCAGCCCAGCTCTTCTAACACCATCAAAGATGTGCATGGCTTGCCATCCTTTGGGAACAGTCCGCATGCAGAGGGATTTTCATGAGATTTCTGATCAATGACAAATTTCAAGATTGAGTAAAACAGCTACAGTACTAGACAATACTCACTAGCCTTAGCAATATTGAAACATAAAATTAATTTTTTCAAAAAGCGTTAGAACCTCATGAGCTGTGTCATTGCCCGAACTATTTCCAACTCCCCTCCGCTGGGCTGAAACTGGCCTTCCAGAATTTCTGGAAGGGCTCCCTTGGTGAACCCTTAAAACGGTTCGTTTTGATCCAAACCGATAATGTGGTTTATACAGTATCTCCCTCTATCCTCAAAAAGCCGTAGTTCGAGAATCCCCAAATTATCTTAAAAAGTCCTGACTTTGAGCAATTCACTGAGAACCCAAAATCACTTACGGGCTTGAAGGAGGCGTAAACGATAGGCTTGAGTCAGCAATCCCGGCCGAGCTCCCGATAGTGATACGGAGATACGGAAAAGTTTCAAGGTACTTCTGGGATGGGAACCGTGTTCAGTTGCTTAGCATCGATGGCTTTGACGGCTCTGGGGCTTCGTTTTGTTTCAATTTGTATCATGTGTTGAAGTTTCTAGCTTGGCTGTTAGGAACTTCTTCATTCCTAAGCAAGTCAGTGAAAATTATATGGGCTATGTAAAGTGGAAGTTTTTACACAGGGTTTTCACCTCTGCTCTTCAAGTTCTTGCTACTCAGGTAAATGGTTTTTTTTGTTGGTTTATGCAAGTTCCTAAGCGGAATTGTTGTTGGAATTCTAAAGCTAATGTTATGAGAACAGTGGAGAAAAACGGGGTTTAAACATTTGCTGATGAATGCTTTATGACATAGTATGTACTGGTTTTTGACAGTTTAAGGAAAAAAAGAGGTATTTCTGGCAGTGAGACATCATATTGTAACGTTCACAAAACTGTATTTAGCTTATTTTTGACAGAATGTGATCAAAACAAGCGATGTTTTGGGCTATAGGAATTGGAAATTCTCGTTCACTCCCATCAGCTGCTGCATTTAACTGGGTATTGAAGGAAGGACTTGGACGGCTAAGCAGGTGTATTTATACAGCTAGCTTGGCCTCTGCTTTGGACACCAATTTGCAGGCACGAGTTACATATTTTTAGATGGCAGGTTGCATATGACATCTTCATCTCTCACTTGTTCTATGATTTTCTTTTCCTAAATCTCAGTTTTGCAGTTATCAGCACTCTATTTAGGTGTCTGGTAAAATATAATCAGAAATTCCAAAATATAGTAAATGTGGAGAATTGTTTTCCGGTGATTGTAGAGCTGCTAAATAAGAAATAAAATTCTTATTTGTTGTCTTTCTGATTTGAAGAGAGTTAGGTTTTCCACATTGCTGCTGTTCACTTTGAGCATTGGGGTGGAGCTGCTTACTCCTGTATTTCCTAAGCACTTCTTGCTTCTTGAATCTTTAGCCAACATTGCAAAACAACTGAGCTTGGCATGCTATATGGCAACCAGTGTAAGGATTGATTTTTCATTTAAGCTGTAGTGTCTTTAATTATTTTCTTTTGAAGATTTATTTCAGTCTTTTGCTTTGTTTACATGTTATATGGTTATTCTTTAAAGCTTATCTGCTTCATCTTCCCTTCTACTTTCCCTGGTCCCAAGGAATTTTTTTTTTCATAAAGAGGGAATTATTGGTCAAGTTTTCTGGTGTTGATGGTTTTTAGCACCTTCTCATTCGGTGTTTTAATGTTTTCCGTCCCCTACAAGCAGCCCGCTATTCATCTAAGCTTTGCAATAGCAGATAACCTTTATGAAGTTTCTGCAAAGTCACAGGTTATGGTTCTTTCTTCACATTCATCACATAAACTTTGATACTTTTGTGTGGAAATGCTCTGATATTGTAGTGGATTTCATATTCAATCAGTATGCTTTGATAACCTCGGTCTCATGCTTGCTGGTGCTTTGAATATGTTGCTCAAGAACAATCAAAGGTTTATGCCCTTTCATCTCTCTGATGTAATATTTCAGACTGGTATTATTTTAGTTGGACTTACCTGACCAATTTTGCTTAGCTATTTCTGGCATCCTCATTCCATAATGGCAATTCTATATCATTGATATGGCTGATACTTGCCTAAGGCCTATGCTGATATGAATTTAGTTTTAAATAGTGCCTATTGTTTCTGTTGGCCGCCTAGAGGTTATATATTATTATAGAAACTCTCTGCTAAAGTAACCTTTTCTATCTTGATTATTAAACATATAAGTGATGGTTGCACACTTGAATTGTTACATTAGAGTCATAATTTAGAGGGAAATCTATATTAATTTTCTTTTTCTTGGAAAAAATAGAAATATGCTTCATCCTTTTACTGATTTCTTTGTGAAACTAGTTGCTAGTATGGTTTCTTGACTTGTCTTTAATGTTCTAGATTGCAAGCAGGCCTACTTTTCGTTGTATATCCTTTTTTCTCAACAATTGACCTCTTCGGAATATACCAAGGGCTCAAGCACGTTCATCTGCAAACCTTAACTAAGGTGGCGTTTTCTATCTTCCATTGCACGTTCAATTATTCAAGAGCATATCAGCTTCTCGTATTTTCATTGCTATTTTGGAGAAACCAAAAAAACCACGTCTTATCTCGTGCTTTGTATATGCCAGCCCTATCCAATGGTTTGTATGAGTAGAGTGTACCAGAGGAATTTGCTCGGAAACATTTGAGAAAGATGCACAAAGATGTCACACTTTTCCTTTCAAATGGAAAATCATGGCCGGGAAAGTATTATCAACTCGGCATTAATAGGCCAAATGCAAAACTCCATGCTGGTTGGAGGAGATTTGTTCAGGATAACAATTTAGATGTTGGCGATGTTTGTGTCTTGGAACTGACTGAGGACACCAAAACCTCACTGAAAGTAACCATTTATAAGAAGTGGGCTGTTGAAAATGCAAACTTGAGCTCATCACTCTGTAAGGAGAATCCATTTTGGTTATTATATATACTAGTATAATGCCCGCGCGTTGCGGCGGGAGCCCAATAAAAATAAATATGCATATATAATTGTTTTGAAAAAAAAAATAATTCTATGAGTTTATCAGAGATTCAAAAAAGCAGAGAAAGAAAGAAAATATAAATGATTCTTTAAGTTATTGTCAAGTACAACAAAATTTGTTTTCATGGTTTCCCAAATATCATATCAAATTTTAACACAATCCCAACTTTTTAGCATCAACATTGTCCTTGATTTTGAAGGGTAAGTAAAATACAACAACACAATATAAAACTTGAACAACATAGGAACACTTGTGATATAGAACTAACAATACCAAAATCTATTGGGTTAAAGTTTTTCATATGAATAGATCAGAAGTGAATTACATAAACAGTGTAACGAAACTAAAATGGTGTCAAAATATTACTAAAAAGAGTAGTTTTTTTTTTAAAGGCCAGCATTGATTTCACTGAAATGAGAAGAAACAATACAGTTACATCATAGAAAGTGGCGTTGATACCAATGGTACAACCTTGCCAAAACAGAACAAAGAAAACTGCAGATTTACACTAAGGCCATGCAGTCATTAAGTACATGACACAAACACTTAATAGGCAATGCATTTCAAGACTTTATTTTGAATCTTAATGAACCATACGACACTCATATAGTAATCAAACAACCAATTTTAGCCTATTTGATCATAATCTGCATTAACCTAAAATAAACTAACTCAACAAAGCAAAATTTGAGGTGACATAGACTCTAACAAAGCAAAAAGGTCCTAGATTAGTTGAAAAAACTTGAATTTTTTTTTTTGAAATGAGTCATAATTCTTTTTTATTTAGTAGAAAATCTCATCATGAAATGTCCCACTCATCATGTTGAAGATATTAGTAAAACGAAAACTGAAAATTAAAACTTTATGCACTTACATTTTGACCAATCAAAACTAACCTGCGATAAGAACAAAAAGGAATTCTAGAATCTTTTTTCATTTGCAAGAAATAGACATCATAAATCTTAGTATACTCTCTATCAATCAACCATTAAATAAGAACCAAAATAAAACATCAAAATGTATACTAATGTAAGAGAAGCGGATTTGTAACTATCATCAGAGAGAGTTACAAAAATATTTATTTCTTCAAGCTCCATTTTAATTAAACTATATTTATTTTTCAGTTATTTCAACAAAAAAAGTATAATTAGTTTTCTATCATTAAGAGTAGGGGATGAGGTTGTTTGTGTTTGAATCCGAACTTACAATATGTCATATCTATTTTTTAATCTCTCGATCAAAAAAATATAAGCATAATTAGTTAAATTCAAGTTGATCCTGCATATCCCATAATTATATATATGTGTATATATTTTACATAGATTTGTATATAAAACAGTGCAATGTCTTTAGTAAGATAGTTGTGGCTTATAAATCTCATACATTGCATTGAATATCATATCTAGCTATGTTCTTCAATATTCTCGCGACATGATCACTATAGGTTTGAGGGAATGATTATTATATATTGTACACTGGAATTGAGCAAAAAAAAAAATAAACATAAACTTTGAACATTATTTAACAAATGGACATTCATTGTTCACATATAAATCAAAGCCCAATGAGAAAATTAGGTGAATTGAAATCAGACAGAAGTCCTAATTTAGAGTAACAGCCAACTGAAGAATAAATTATGATAAATGGATCAAGTCCATCTATTTCACCTCAAGTAGCTTTTTCTTAATTCTTTCTAAACTAAACAGAAAGTTGAATAAAAACATGAGGGTAGCTCTACAACTGTTACTCCATGAATTTATTTATATTCACTTCTTCCCTTTTTTTGTCATGAAATATTGACCTTTTTAGATTATGCTATTCTACATGCATGTTTTCCTCATGTTAGCATTGAAGTATCTTTCGATTCGATGAATAGGAAATGGATAGTCAGCATCCTATTACCTTTCATATTGATGAACTGGAAAATGTATAGTTTGAGGTCTAATTGACCGCCACTGAGATACTTTTGCTTGTGCCATCATAGGACATCTTTTTCCCATGCGAAATATCTATTCATCCAAACTTTTTGTGGCAATTTGATCATTCTCCCAAGAGCAATAATTTTTTTTTCTCTTAACTTATTTGCTCTGCAAGATTACGTTGTGGTACACAACAATTTACTTTTGATCATGGTGCTCAATTCCTTTCCTTGGTGGAACTCTTAATGTACAAAAGATCTTTTTTATTTTGTGCTTTTGAAAATATTCCATTTTGTTCCTCATATGTCTATAAGAGCAAGAAATATCTATGAGAAAGAAAATGCAAAAGTAAGCCAAGAGAAGGAATCCTGATGCTATTGTATGGAGGTATGCAAGGATGATTTCAATTAACCATACTACTTTGGCTAAAAAAATGTTTCAAGTCTTTACTATTTTCAAGTGATGCCAACCACCTCAACTGGGTTGATGAACTAATAGTCCTCAACCCAGAATTTGTTGAACATGATGACAATTCCTTTGTGTGTGAGTTAGTTTATGTGTGTGTGTGTATATATATGTATATATATTTATATATTATGTCTAAATCTTATTCTCAGTGCTTATAATTATCATTCTAATTGCATATATTTCTCCTTTGCTTTTACTCTAACAACATACATTTTTTTCTTGTTGTGCAGTCTATCGCATTAGAAGAAATCAAAGAAACAACAACAAACATGTAGCTAGAGTGAAAAAAAGAAAGCTAATGAAAAACAAAGAAATCAGCTGAAATGACTTGAGTAATATAGAAGAAGTCCTGGTTGCAATTGGAGCATAACTGCAAAACAGTACCTAATATTTCAGGACTTCAAATTCTAGTTAGCATCCATAAAATGATCTCACTTAATGCTATAGAATATCCAAGAGCAACAAAAGAAAATAGACCAAAATGAATCAAGGGAATACATGAACACCTTGAAGACTCAACTTTCATTGCGGGAATAACCACTATTTAAACACCAGTTTATATTACTTGAAAGAGCATAAAGACAACCACATTTAAAATGTAATCCCAAAATTAAAACCCCATTAAAAAATGAGAACTCAAAGATTTTAGACTTTGAAAGGATAATACCTTTATTTCCCCATATAGGAAGCATGCTAGAATTAGCGGCATAAATTAAGCACAATCACCTTACATTAAAAAAAAAAGGAGAAAAGCTCTTTTGAGAAAATAGTTCCATTTATGTATAATAAAAATTAACAAAGATTAGCTTCACTTAAACAACTTCATACCTTGGGTACATCTTGAGCTACAAAATTTTTAACTTTGCAAGGCTTCTCCCTTTTTTCTTAGAATTTCTACTTTGAAGATGACACTGTTCGAGTGAAAGGGTTCTTCTTTAACCCACCACTGACTCGCAACAACTTTTCTCTTTTCTTCTCAAGTTTCCTCCTAACAAAAAGACTTGACAAACACAAAAAAAACTCAGCTGAGGAAATCAAATTAAAATTAAGCAAAAAAGAGATAGAATGAAGTGAGGGCAAAAAGCAAAAAAATAACCTCTGGATTTGTCGATTAAGAGCAGGAATTGATAAGAGCATAAATTAGAACCCCTAAGAGAACATTTTTATGAATTTCTCGAAGTAATCATGGATGTCTTTTGTGGGTCATCTTCCTGCTTCTGAAATCAAAAGGCAAAGGCTGGCTTGTAAGCAAGATTTTTTTTTCATGAAATTCACACTTTGTCCAAATCCAGGCAAAACGATTTCAAGTTTGGAAAAAAAAAAGAGGAATCAGTGAAGCTGGCGCTATAAGAAGATAATGGGTTAAGCAAAATATGGGCATAAGCATCAGGAAATGGATTAAGTGAAGAAAGAGGGAGAGAACTTTGTTGGAAAGCTAAAGGTTGAAAGATCCAGCAAAATCTGACAAACCCATAGCAAATTGTAGATAATAAATAGAGATGAGAGTTGGCATGAGGCATTCATGGCACAAGCCACAGCGCACAATACCCTTTGGTTAGAGAAACACGGTAACACCGAGAGAAAAAAGAAACACGCGCTAAAGCCAAAGTCGAACGCTGGTGGGATGCAAAAGTGACTCTGTTGAATTACTTGTTGATCCAAAAGGAGACAAAGCAACCTGAGCAACCTAAGGGCACATAATGGAAAAAAGTGACAAAAAATGTGGCCAAACATGGAAGCAGAATTCTCTACAACTTTTATTATACTAGTGTGAAACTCGCGCGTTGCTGCAGTGAATGAAAATTTCAAGAGTTATAGTAATTTTTTCTATCAAAGTTAAGAAGCAAATAAATGTTCATAGCACTTTCCCTTGTATCATATAAGACCAAATCATAATACAACTTAAATGTCCAGCTAAGAACATTATGAAGACGGAAACAGACCATATTTCAAGGCATGAAAGGTACTCATGGAAATTGGTCACAATTGATTTATTACTAATTAAGATCGTTCAGACACCTAGTGTTATCATATTAACAGATTAGAAAAATATGCTTTTTATCCTATAGAAATCACTACTCTATAACATGTTCATTTGAAACAACATAATCAATTGATTCATCCATATGAAAATGCAATGTATCGAATAAACATGTTATATTTTTTCATCAGCTTGATGGATAAGAACTTTGAAATGATTAGGTTTGATCATCTGAAATGTGCAATAGTTTTCAATTTCAAGATTGATGTTAGAATGATCAAAATCATTTGTGTATTAGGATGGAACAGCACACAAATCAACTTGGGGAAACCACTAAAGCCAACAAAATATATATTGCATTTGTTCATACTTGGTACTTTATCTACAATGCAAGTAAAAAGCACATGAGTAACACAATCATTAAAAAGGCAAAAAGGTTTATGCTTGGCAACCTAGTACAGAAGAGCACTGCTTGGTAACGTTAGAATTTCTTAAGATGTAAAGTATGCAATAAAATACAAAAGCAAGAATGATGACAAACCAAACATTCGTAGATCGGCTCATGTTTAGCATTTATCAAAAGTTGCGATCATTGAAAGTACATGTGGAAGCTTGTCTTTGCAACAAAAGGTGGGCTATACTTTCATAAGTAGAGGTTAATTAGTCTTTCTTTTCTCTTTACCCCTGCATGTGAACATAAAAGCCCATAAGCAATGATCAAAGGAACTGAGTCTAAGTAGGATAGTTAATGTCAATGCATCATAGGTGTTTAATACCATAGAATCAGAACAAAGAGAAAGGTTAAGTAAGTAAACTGAGATGGGTAATGAGATTTGTAAAGATGGACTGATAATAGGAGAATTTATAGAAAACATTTTGCTTGATCAGAAATTGTGGGGGATAAATACAATTAAGCACAAAGCTAGAAGTGTGCAACTTGGTCAGGTAAGAAAACAAACCAAAAGGTGTAAAAGTTGAGGAGAAAACAATGTATGATCAATAGGTTCGATTTAAGAACAAATCCTACTTAAAAAACAAAATACTGGGAATAGTGAAAGGTTTTTTTCGCTGATATAGTTTGGAGAAATTTAATTTCTAGGAGATACAAAAAAAGAATTCCATAAATAGTTTTTCTAGAAAGACTTCTTGAAGAGGATGCAAGAATGCATGGGAAAACTGCTTATGCGCAAAGCAAATGGAAGGAATGGATAGAAAGTAATATTCGGGTGGAGAAGCAAAGATAATACCTAGATTTCAATGCCTTCAATGGAAGATAATCAAGAAAATCTTCTTCTTCAAGTTGTTGGGTAAAGATCACAGCTTGTTTTTTGCTTTCATCATTACAAGATTTAAAGAGGCATGACATAGTTGTAGAAATCAGCTTTACATCAAGAAGGGGAGAAGTGGAGTTAAATATTTGTTTGACTTAAAAAAAAATTTGTTAGAGGTGTACCTAAATAGTTTTCTTTTTGTTCTTTAGGTTGGAGTAGCATGGTGAGCTCAAATAGTTTGCTTGCTTGGTTCCTGAATTCTATAGAGGCAGCAAGGTATTAATCAAAGGAAAGCATTTTGTCAGAGAGAAGTGACAGAATTGCATGGTCTAAAGAGTGTTTCATCTTTTTTTTTTGAATTGCAACTTGCATGGCATTGCCCTGCATGGATAAAGGCATGAAAGCAACTTAGTAATATAAGAAAAAAAACTATGTTAAAAAATCAAGGGAAGTGAAATTTTAAAAGCTAAACACAAAATTTTTCATTAATGACCAGTAGATCCATGGACAAAAATTTCTTCTCAATGCCTGGCAGAATGGTATCCCAAATCGTTACAATGCGGACTTGAACCTTGTCCGAAGGCTCCAGCAGTTCAAGTTTGCTTAAAAACTGGTAGCTCATTGCTCAACCTAAAAAAAAAAAGAAAGTAGGGTAGCACAAAATCTGAATACATTTAATAAATAAAAAGATAAAAAATTCTTAGTAAGCAAGAGTGAGGAATGCAAAAAATTCAAAAACAAACAATTAATAAATCAACTGTACAGAAAGATGAATAGTGGAAGATGTCGAGATTGTTAAAGAACACATAAGTCAGCACAGGTTATAAAGCGCTTTTTCTAATGGTAAAAAGAACTATTACCTGAGAAGGGGCAAAGTTTTGTAAAACGAAAGGAAAAATGATTATATCAAACATTACTTGCTGTATCAAGAAAGCGGTAGGCAGACATGCAATGGAAACATAAGACATAAAAGCAAGGGAAAAATAGTCATTCATAAATTCAGAATATCTAAGGGATAAACATGGATAAGGGATTGGAACAAAAACATAGAACCTGCCGGCAAATTATCAAATATTTCAGAGTAAACAATATTCTTTGTTAAAGCATGTGTTTGAGCATTTGTATTGTCAATCAAGATTTTTAAACCAGTTCGATTTGTAACTCTCAAAATTGCAACATATAGCTGACCATGAGAAAAAACAGGTTTTGGCAAATATAAGCCAACAAATTCAAGTGTTTGGCCTTGGCTCTTATTTATGGTCATGACATATGAAAGGCGAACTGGGAATTGTTTTCTTTTGAGAACAAATAGCCATTTTGAATCCTTAAGAGCAAAGGATATTCGAGGCATGAAAACCTTGCCACCAATGTGGCTACCAGTGATGATTTGTGCTTCGATAACATTTGCAGCCATTTGTGTGACTATAAGTCTAGTTCCATTACATAATCTTGCAGTCTAATTTATGTTCGTGAGCAACATGACCACACATCCTAATTTCAATGCAAGTCGATGATACGGTGCATTTGTGAATTTCAAAGAATTTAAGAACTCTGGAGGGTAAAGGATTTTCCTGGTCAGAGAAGTCACCATCTACACTTGAGATAGAATCAAAGCTGAGAAAAACCTTTTCCTCCCTTGCAATCATTGAGAGAACCTCACATTTGATTAAATCAACTATATCATTAAAAGGAGTAACAATAGCATGGTTTCTTAGGTAGACTGAGTTAGAAAAATTATTCTCTAAATTTGGATAAATTGCATTAATCATAGTCAAGATAGGTGAATATGTAGGATCTAGCAATAAGTCTGCAGGAATTTCAATCCAAGTTTCATCATAATCGAATTCAACATGTGCAAGCATGATTTTGCCATCACCAACATCCAGGATCCATCTTGCAAATTCTTCTGTTTGTCTTTTAGAATTATCATCAAGCGAAGCAGACCTAAGTCTCATATTTACAGCAAGTGTATAGACATGACAGTAATTCCACAAAGGTGATTTGTTGATTGATGCATTAACAATTTGAGATCTTGTTCCACCCGTGATGACAGGTAAGGTTTGTCTGAAATCACCACCAAGGAGAATAGTTTTTCCTCCAAATGGTCGATTTGGCTGGTTATCAACACCGAATAGCATGATATCAGAGAGAGATCTTTCAAATGCTTCAAAACAATTCCTATGCACCATCGGAGCTTCATCCTAAACAATCAAGCTAGACATACAAATAAGTGTCCTAAGATCAGTGTTGCGTTTGATTTGACAGGTTGATATATCATCGATATTCAATGGAATTTTGAAGCGAGAGTGAGCAATATGACCTCCTGGTAGCAACAAAGATGCAATACCAGAAGATGCGACAGCAAGAACAATTTTCTGAGTTGAACGAAGAGCTACCAAAATGGTTTTCCAAAAGAAAAGTCTTCCTTGTACCACCGTGACCATAAACAAAGAACATTTTACCTTTGCTCAGCATTCAACATAGACACAGAAGAAGCCTGTTGCCTTTGTAGATCATCAAGATCATAGTCCATTTCTTCCCTAATCAACCTATCTTGTATTACATGAGTTGGACTAATTGAGGGAAAAGGTATATCATAATTGGACAATAATGATCATTCTTATTGGCAAACTCTTCAAGGAAGAGCAAGATTTGATTTTTTAAATCTTGCTCTATCAAGACAGAATGGTTTCTGCCAAGAACAGTGTTTGGTTTATATTTAATATCTTCACCCAAAAGCGTCCAATGTTTGTTCCATAAAGCTGTTGGATTTTCTACTTCACAAAACATAATCAACGTGACAAATAGCTGTCTCAATTCAGGAGCTGTTGCCCAAAATGAAGCTTGTTCTAAAGCATGATCCCATTCTCTATCATCACCTAGGAGACCCAAAGCTCGACACACAGATTGAAATGTAGGATGAATGAAACCATCAATTTCTTTGCGATCCTTATAGCTTGTTGCCCCTTTGACCACATTTAACAACAACCTGAGGAAAAACAATTCACCAGCAGCTAGGTGGACATGATTAATTCGCCTAATTGCTCTTCCTCTTTCCCTCTGTTGCCAAGCTTTTTCTTTCTAAGACCAAACCCATTGAGTTGGGAATTCAGTGTACGTCAAAGCTCGAGCACATGGATAGACCCTATTTGTTTGCATCCACTCAGTAAACATAGTTTTATCCAACATTGGTTGTCGCAGTATGCTTGACAAATCTGAGCTTTCAGGGAAAGTAATAAAGTGTTGGTTTGGCAAATGGATAGGAAGACGGATAACGGCAGGGTGGACTTCAAAGTCAAATATCCTCCAATATGCTTCATGCGATGATATATATCGACAATCAAGGAAAGTTTTAATTTCATCAATTTGCTCAAGATTGGGTTGACCATTTGCAGGCTTTGTGCTTGAGGTTTCTTCTATAATTGCCCTTACCCTATCAGGACCCTTATTGACATATTTGAATAGGTACTTAATCGATTTTGTTTTTGCACAAATCTCAACATTTATGTGTGCTTGATGTCTCACAAGTAAATCGACATTGTGTGGCACAACATATCTTGTATCAAGAATAACACCACTCTTCTCAACAACCATTTGTTGACTTCTTGGGATTCTTCTTCTATATGACACAACAAAATTTTCGCCAACAACAGTCTGTGCTTCATATGGCTTAGGAAAGAACTTGGAACATCTCCCATCTTTCATGCATGGCGATTGATTATTCAGAGGACCACATGGACCATGCATCATGAAGTTAAATATAACTTCATGTGCAACTGGATCCTTTTCTCTGTCTAGAATTTCTGCAGAAATGAAGCGATCGATTTCTTTAGGTGTCGAAAGCTTGTCATCAGGATGAAGCCAAAGCAAAATATAAGCATGAGGTAGACCTCGCTTTTGGAATTCTATCATGTACACAACTAGAACAAAATAAAAGAAAATGCACATAAGATTCAAGCAAAAGGAAGATATAATTGTATAGAAATAATCATGATAGAAAACAACTTAAAAGGCAAACTAACCTGCTGTTGTTTTGCCAAAATGTTTGTTCTTGATTAGATCATCCATTAGACATTTCAATCTTAGTTTGAATAGTCTTGCCAATATATCTGGTCTATCTTCGATTCTCTGACCAGGAATCATGGACAATGCATGATCGATTTCAGGCCACTTTGGGTTACAGGTAAATGTTATGAAGAGATCTAGCTGGCCAAGCTGCCTGCAAATGGCCATTGCATCTTGGTAATTTTGGAACAAAAATCGAGGACCAGATGCAAAGGTTGAGGGCAAGATAATTCGTTTGCCTATAGCATGGCTATCAACATCGCCTTGAGTCACAGCATCTTGCACGCCTTGATAAATTTCTAACCTTAGCTACTGTTGATTCTCTCGAATCCATTGTAACCTCATCCACTCAATGCAAAAATACGCATCAACAGCAAATTGTTAGAAGAGTCTACCTCCTCTAAAAAGAGTATGGTCGGTTGATAACCGCTATTGGATGATGTATGCATAGTACTCCATCATAGTAACTGTTTTGCGCTCCTTCCTTGTTCTTCGATTTGTATTTCTATAGTTAATGCCCAAGTAAAATCCATTGTCACCAAAAGGAAATAGAATTGGATATTGCATGGACATAAAGGCAGGATGGAGTTCATTAATGGGCTTCAAACCATCAGAGCGATGTTCCACTACAATATCTCGATCATCTTGGGGTCCTTCATCTTCACCAACTAACAAACCAGCTATTTCCATGTGGGAGGGCAAATCATATTGTCGATCGCAGTAGTCTCTACTGCCAATCAAGCGAAGTTGGAGCAAAGCATAATTTTCTTTGACAAATCGATCCCTCACCATCCTAAAAAGCTTTGCGATTGCATTTGTTTGATCAAACATATGCATCAAACCCTCGACAATATCTGCATCAATTGCATCAGAGGAGTCAGGAGCTTGGAAAGGCCTCATTCGATTAGCTACTTCATTTTCAGTGTCACATATGTACAACTGGGCAAATTTTAGAGCTTGTCCAATAAGTGGCAATAAAGATCCCATACGGTGGTGCACTTGGCCTCCAATTTTAAACACATAAGGGCTAGGTCAATTGTTTATGCAATTATCAACTTTGCTTCCAATTGAAGTGAAACATAGAATTATAAGCTCTGATATTGTCTCTAAATCTCCGTGATCTTTGTCCAGTGAGAGAATTTCAAAATGAGAGAAAAAATTCTCTTATTGTTATTAAAAGGAAGCATACAAGAGGAAAATAAATAGGAAGAAGAAAAAATCTGTTCCTGGAAATCAGGAACAGAATAGGAAAGAAAATAATCAGAATGGGATTAACAAATCCCTTTATTTTAGGAAACAAATTCCTAGAAATCAAAACATAAATCTCAGTTTTCCACACTTCCCCTCAAGCTAGGTTGTAGATGTTAAGTAAACCTAGCTTGGACTTAAGCTCATCAAAGTTCTTCCGTGGTACTGCCTTAGTTAGAATATCAGCAGTCTGTTGACTAGTCTAGACATAAATAAGTGATATCACGCCTGACTCTATCTTCTCCTTAACGAAATGTCTATCGATCTCAACATGCTTTGTTCTATCGTGATGAACGGATTCTTCGCAATGCTGATTACTGGCTGGTTATCACAAAAGGTTTTTATAGATTCTGCAGTTTGAATTCCTAGCTCATTAAGAACTCTTTTTAGCCACATTCCCTCACAAATGCCATGCGATAGTGCCCTGAATTCTGCCTCAGCACTGCTACGAGATACTACTGACTGCTTCTTACTTCGTCAAGTGACCAAATTTCCCCAGACATTGGTGCAGTAACCCGAAGTTGACCGTCTATCAGTTACAGACCCAGCCTAATCTGCATCAATGAAGATTGTTACTTCTCTATTTGTTGTCTTTTTGAAGAATAATCCTTGACCTGGTGTCATTTTAAGATATCTCAGGATTTTGTACACTACCTCCATATGATCTTCTGTAGGATTGTTCATGAATTGACTAACCAAGCTTACAGCAAAGCTGATATCAGGCCTAGTATGTGAGAGATAAATGAGTTTGCCTACCAACCTTTGATACCTCCTTTTGTCTACAGGAGCACTATCTTCCCTATTTCCCAATTTTGAGTTAGGGTCCATTGGAGTGTCAGCAGGCTTGCAACCAAGCATCCCTATCTCTCTCAATAGATCTAAAACATATTTTCGCTGTGAAACTAAAATTCCTCTTTTTGACCTTGCTCTTCCATACCAAGAAAATACTTGAGATTGTCCAAATCTTTGATTTCAAATTCTTTGGCTAGAAAATTTTTGAGCTTAAGTATCTCATCATTATGATCTCCAGTTAGGATGATATCATCTACGTACACAATAAGTATTGCCCTTTTTCCTGAGGATGAGAGCTTAACAAACATTGTGTGATCTGTTTGACATTGAACATACCCAAATTTCTTGACTGCTCTAGTGAACCTGTCAAACCATGCCTTTGGTGACTGCTTAAACCCGTACAATGACTTCTTGAGTTTACAAACTTTATTAGTGGTAGCTAAAGTATCAAATCCATGAGGTATTTCCATGTAAACTTCTTCCTCGAGGTCTCCGTTGAGGAAGGCATTCTTCACATCAAGTTGATATAGTGGCTAGTCTAGATTGGAAGCAAGTGAAAACAACACTCGGACTGTATTAAGCTTAGCCACAGGACCAAAAGTCTCCTGGTAATCGATTCCATATGATTGAGTGAATCCCTTAGCTACTAGTCTAGCTTTGAATCTGTTAACACTCCCATCTGCATTATGCTTGACCGTAAAGATCCACTTGCAACCAACTGGACGTTTCCCTGGAGGTAACTCAGATATCAACCAAGTTCCATTCTTTTCTAGAGCATGAATTTCTTCCCAAATAGCTGCCTTTCACTCCAGAATTCCAAGAGCCTCATGAATTGAACTTGGAACCTGTACTTTGTCAAGATTGCTAACAAAAGCACGATATTTGGGTGAGAGTCCTTCATATGATATAAAATTATAAATGGGATGATCCGTTCAAGTCCTTTTGCCTTTTCTCAAGGTGATAGGTCTATCATCATCAAGTATATGTCCAGAATTAGAGTTGGTGCTATTATTACCTAGTGAAATTTGAGGTTCTGGAACCTGGTCAGACGCATGGCCTTGTTCAAGCGGCTGCAAATCTTTCCGTTCTTGAGTTTTATTTCTCTTTAAATAGACACATAACTTAGAATTTCCTGCAGGTTGTGTGTGACTAATATGTTGAGGTGATTGGAACTCTATTTGAGAAGAAGATTCAGGTTCAGATTGGACAACAGGAGCTGACTCTGGCTGGATAACAGAACTTGGATCAAAAAGTTGAGATGACTGAGGATGTTCGAATTGGACAATAGGAAATGAAGATGAATCCAATGTATCAAAACTCCAAAGCTGATATTCTTGATTAGATTTCTCCCATTGAATATTAGCTTTGTAGTAGGGTTGTTGTTCAAAAAATGAGACATCCATTGAGTTGTAGAATTTTTGAGTGACTGGAGAATAGCACTTGTACCCTTTTTGATTTGAGGAGTATCCGACAAATATACATTTGAGAGCTTTTGGATCAAGTTTACTCCTATGTTGTGCATGTATATGAACAAACACTGTACACCCAAAGATTTTCACAGGAAGAGTAGTTAGGATATGAGTATTGGAAAAGCATTGAAGTAGGACCTGACATGGTGTTTGAAAATTTAAAACTCGAGAGGGCATCCTATTTATTAAATAAGCGGCTGTTAGGACTGCTTCACCCCAGAAAAATTTTGGAACATGGGTGGTAAACATCAATGATCGAGCAACTTTAAGAAGGTGTCTATTTTTCCTTTCTGCAATCCCATTTTGTTAGGGTGTATCAACACATGAACTCACATGAATTATTCCTTGTCCCACTAGATAATTTCCTAGAACTGTCTCAAAATATTCTTTAGCATTGTCAGTTTTTAACACTTGTATCTTTGTTTGGAATTGAGTTTGAACCATAGTGTTGAATTTTTTGAAAATATGACCTACTTCTGACTTCTTTTTCATAAGAAACAACCATGTGAGTCTAGTATGATCATCTACAAATGATACAAACCTGCCAGTAACATTTTTAACTCTCGATGGCCCCCAAACATCACTGTAAATCATTGAAAATGGATATGATGACTTGTATGGAAGACTGTGATAGGAATTACGGACATGCTTTGAAAATTGACACACTTCACACTGAAAAGTTTTTGGATTTTTATTCTTGAACAATGAAGGAAACAATTTTTGTAGATATAAGAAATTAGGATGACCTAGACGATAGTGCCATAACATGATTGCACTATCCTTACTGGAATTTTCATGAGAAACGAGATATTTTGACTCAACACATACTGCATTAGGAGTTTGTCTTACGGGAGATTCCTCAACTTTCAGAAGAAGAAGACCAGAGCACACCTTAGCACTACCAATCATCTTCCCCGAATCCAAATCCTGAAATTCACACAAACCAGAGAAAAATTTAGCCACACAGTTATGTTCTTGAGTGAGCTTGCTGACAGACAACAGATTACATTCGAGATTTGGAACATAAAGAACAGATTGTAGAGTTAGGTCCTTCGAAATAATAATAGAACGTGTTCTTGCCACTTTAGAAAGGGATCCATCAGCTATTTTCACCATAAGATTTTGCTGACATGGATTATACTTGTGAAAAAGTGTGGCATCTCCCGTCATATGATCGAATGCCCCTGAGTTTACAATCCATGGACCTGTTTTTTCAGATTTTACAGTGAGTGCACTTGAGTAATTACCTTTTTGTGCTAAAGATCCCATTCCAACTGTACTAGTTGCAGAATTTCGTTGTGAGAACATCTTTTGCAGAATTTCAAGTTGTTCTTTGGTAAAAGGGCTGGATTCGGTGGGAGATGGTCCTTCATCAATTGAAACATGGTTTCCTCGCCTCTCCTTATCACTTGTAGATTTTGAAGACTTCCAATCTGCAGGTTTATCGTGAAGTTTCCAGCAATTATCACGAGAATGACCAGGTTTTCTACAGTGATCACACCATGGCCTTCCTTTCTTTTGGCGATTGTCATTATTGTGCTGAACTCCATGAGCTGCTAAGGTAGAATTTTCAGCAACTAGAGTGAAGGTGGATTCTCTAAGTATCACTTTCTTCCTGCTCTCTTCTTGTCGAACCTCAGAAAAGACTTCTCGGATGCTTGGCAAAGGCTTTAATCCCATAATTCTTCCTCGAACCTCATCAAGATTCTTGTTTAAACCTATTAGGAATTTAAATATCCTCTTCTTTTCAACAATTTCTCTGAATTTCTTTGCATCATCAGGACAGTTCTAGTGATGTTCCTCGAAGACATCCAATCGTTGTCAATGACGAGAGAGGATATTGTAGTACTGAGTGACAGCAAGATCTCATTGTTAAAGATCATGAAGACTAGTTTCGATCTCAAAAATCTCTGAGGTATTGTCTTTGCTAGAGTAAAATTCTTTTGTTGCATCCCAAATCTCGTATGCAGTACTATAAAGCAAAAAATTTTCTCCAATCTCGTTTGTCATGGTATTAATCGGCCATGACATGAACATATTATTCTCTATCTTCCAGCTTTTGAATCTTGGATATTCGGTCTTGGGAGGAACAATATTACCATTCAGATACTCGTCCTTCCCTTTGCCACATACGTACATCATGACGGACTGCGACCATTGAAGATAGTTATTCCCATTCAACTTATGTCCCGTAATGGGAAAAAAGAAACTATCTGAGCTGCCTTGGTTGGCTGTGGCTGGAGTTTTAGGACCCGATGTAACATCGGATGAAGATAAACTCTATTTTTCCATGGCCATACCAGAAAAAGTTTTAAAGGTTCAAAGACTGCTCTGATGCCATAAGAGAATTTCATAATGAGAGAAAAATTCTCTTATTGTTATTAAAAGGAAGCGTACAAGAGGAAAATAAATAGGAAGAAGAAAAAATCTGTTCCTGGAAATCAGGAACAAAATAGGAAAGAAAATAATCAGAATGGGATTAACAAATCCCTTTATTTTAGGAAACAAATTCCTAGAAATCAGAACATAAATCTCAGTTTTCCACATCTAGCATTGTAATTAAGCAAGCAATCAAGGAATGGAGGTGTTATCGTTGCAGAAGGGAGAGCAATAGTCCTTTCTTTGCAACACAAGCTAAAAATTGGGTGAGCGGTGTTCCCACATTTCTTCAGCCTTTCTTCATACCACATCTTAGCACAACAATACGGGCATTCATAGTCTAACCCACCTAGATCTAGAGGATCATAGTATCGACCTGTAAATGCAACAGGTCAAAGCAAAGGAGCAAACTAAAATGGACAGCTGAAGACCAAAGAAAGAAACACAATATAGGAACAAAACCAGTAAAAGGCTAGCAAAATAATTGGGCACAAAGAGAAAACAATTGCATTAACATACGATTTGAATGCCACACCGCAGATTGATTCACTGTGCAACCTGCCAAGTAACAAAGGCAAGTAAAGATAAAGCCCAAATTAATCATTCTAAGGTGGTGATGAAGAAGAAGAAGAGAGAAAATTGAAACAGGAATGCATAAGCATAAATAGGGAGGAAATCTGAGCAAAGTAAAAGGCAGAACAACCATAAGCAAAATTGGAAACCATTTGAAGATAAGCACCTTGGCGAGAAGACAAGGGTAATTGTTCAACAGCTCAATCATGGGCCAACACGTGGACATGATGCACCATGTCTTGAGTGCTCGTACCAACATCATGTCTAAGAGGAACAAAAGTGCAACCAATATGCATCGAGGTATGACTATCAACAAAACATACATTTGTGGAAGAGGAAACACTTTCAAGGTCACCATTGGTATTTGCTCTAGAATGCAAACTAATTAACTTAATCATCGGACGTTGAGGATTAACATTTGATACAGCAGCTACATCAACAGGAATGGGCAAAGATTTGTTGTCAGAGGCAAAAGAGTTGGCATTAGGAGGAAGCGTATTCGGCAAGGGAGTGATACCATCATTAGTTAAAGAATCAAAGGTTACTCTTCGAGATAAGGTTGGTTACCTGATAGGAAAAGATGATAACAAGGGTGAGGCAAAAAAAATAGACAAAATAAAAGAAAACATGCTTGCCATCAACATTAAGTTGATATGTTGCATACCTTTGTTGCTTGTGTCTAATAGATCGAGCTTGCTTTAACCTTTTGGGTTTTCATGAAAATTCTTCAAACTCACAAAGATCTGAGAGCAAATCGAATCAACATAATGAACATAAGACCAAAGGCAAAAGTAAAGAGAAAGAGAATAGCAAAGCAAGAAAAACAAATGAGCAAAAAGATGGTAGGAGAACTAACTTGGCTGAGTTCGACTTGAAGGCACAAGACAGCAACAAAAAAGTATGAAAAAGAATCTTGCAGTGAGGGAAAATAAATGAGGAACAAAAGTAGACAGGAGCATATAAAAAAGCATACAAATAGCCAAGAACAAAGTAATGAACAAATGGAAGGAAGTATGAAATTACCGGAATCGAGACTGGTTAAGCTAAGATTCACACCAGGTGTTGATCGTGTGACATTAGTCAACATGGTTCGGTTACTTGTTCGAACATCGAAAACAGTTGGCACAACAATTGTTTGAACTATAGAGGGATTTGATCTATTCAAGACAACTATGTTAACTTGCTGGGAATCACTGATATCACCATTGCTAACAAAAGCAGTAGGTTGCAAGTTGATTGGCTGCGATCTTCCACAAGATTCAATACAAATGGAGTGCCTTACCTGAGGGCACTCAGATGAACTTGGATCGAGAGATGACTGACCACACCGTATACTTTAAGCATCCTTATTCCTAATTCTTTGGTTCCTAAGTGTTAGCTTTAAATTGCCATATATATTTTGAAATGACAAAAACTTAAGTAAGCTTTAATGTTTTAATTCATATTGTAAATTTGCCTTATCACACATGATTTTCTCAATCCATTTTCAAGTGAACATATCAAACATTAAGACCATAATTTAATGATACATCCTTATTGGTCTTAATACTTTATAAAATGTCTTGAATATTTTGGAAAATTACTTGATGAATATTTGGACTATGTTTTCATTTGAGAAAGTCAAGAAAAACTCCCACAAAATATTGGGTTGAATTAGGATCAAACACTATATCATTTCTAATCCAAAAGTGCAGGAAAAATGCCCTTTGGAAGCATGGGATCGATCCCTTTTTGGCAGAAGCACTCCAATGCGTGAAATGAATGAAAGGATCGATCCTTTTGATGAAAGGATCGATCCCTTTATGTCAGAAAGTCCCCAACGGCTAGTTTCTGTGAGATACAACGGCTAGCTTCTGTTTTGGCTCCAACCAACGTCCACAAACCATCCAAGGGACTATAAATAGAGGCTTAAAAGCTAAAGGAAGGAAGAGGAACCACTCAGCAACTTCAATACTCATTATTCCTCAAATCCTCAAGCCTCAACAACAAATCAAGAGCTACAAAGTCTTCATCTTCCATCATTCTCATATTCTTTGTATAGAATAGCACAAATCTTGTATAGGATTTTTCCTTGTGCTTAAACATTGTAATCACTTGCCTATCTAGAGGCCCTTCTTTGATTACACAAGTTGTAAACCAACTCATTCCTTGTAAAAAGGGAGGTTTCTCTTTAGCCTAAGAAAAAGAGGGAGGTTTCTCTTTAGCCTTAGAAAAAGAGGGAGGTTTCTCTTGAGCCTAGAAAAAGAGAGAGGTTTCTCTTGAGCCTTGAAAAAGAGGGATTGTAAAGACAAATTCAAAGATAGTGAATTTGGGGAAAATCCTTGGGAGAGTCTCAAGGTAGAGGACGTAGGCAAGGTTGCCGAACCTCTATAAATCGCTTGCGTACATTTCTCTATGCTTACTCTCTTTACTTATTTGCAATTATATTTGAGTTTATTGTATTGAATTTATATTGTATAATTGCCTAGCTTAGAGAACTTAGAAAACACTCAAATAGGCTAGAGAATTTAGAAGAATCGAAAAACGGGCTTAAGGTTAGCTAAGAATCGATTCACCCCCCTCTCGGTATAGCCTATAGAGCCAACACTAAGGAATTGAGATCCCTTAAATCTATTTTCTTGACTTGAATTCCTATCGCTCATTTGAAGTGGCTTGATGGGAAAACCTAAAGCTAAAACGGCATGAAAGGAGAGTATACGAGAACCAACGTGAAATCTAGGCTGTTGAAAAATGTCCTCACAAACAGGAAAGAAAAAGTGGGAGACAATGCCAAACAAAAGGAACAATGGAAGCAAGATAACAGAAAACACCATGGAAAATAGAAAAGGCTCCATGAAATTTGAAAAAATAAAAGGCAAGCAAATCAGGGGGAAAAAACTTTGACACACAACCAAACATCGAGACAAATATCAAGATTAACAGGTTGACCAACAAACATCAAGCAATGAAGAAAGCTGCAGCATCGTTGATACATGCCATAGAACTGATAAACATGTATCAAAGAAGTAAAAACAACCCAAACACAACTGGCCCAACAAAAGCAATGCCTAGAACATCAAAGGATCTAAACAGGGAACAGAAAGAGCACACATTAAAGAAAAACAAAGTATAGAAAAAACTAGATAGAGGGGGGAAAAACACAATGAACAAAACAGATGGGATAAAAGAGGAAAAGAGTAAAGCAAGATTAAGCATATACCACCCAAAAAGAAGGAACAAATGAAAACTTGGTTGTGCATCGAAAAGCAAGCAATTAACTTGGACAACCTACACCAAGGAAAACAGTCAATGTGACCAAAGACAGCTAACAGAGTTTCGAATAAAATATACACATGTAAAATTCCAAATAAGCAAAACACACCAAAAGCAAGAACAAAGAAAGAAAAAAAGCAGGCATAAAGTTACACCGAGCATCAACAGTTTAAGAATGGAAGCACGAAATCGAGACAAAACCCAAAGAAAAAAAAGAAAAGGAACTTCCCTAAAATTCACAAAGTAAGATTGCAAGCAGCAATAGCGCAACAAATAGAAATATATAAGCACAACATAGAAGAACCTAAGGAGAACCAAAAGATGAAGAGAGACAAAGCAAAGGAAAGAGGCATAAGAAAGCAATAAACACAATTAATAGAGCACTCAGCCAAGACATAGAAGACAGAAAACACACATCCACAAGAGACGATATAGAATTATAAGTAACCTGAGGGAAGACAAAACTCTTTTAAATGCCGAAACAGAAAAGAAACCAATAAGTAAAGCAAAGAAAAATCAGACTGAATATTGTTAAGGAAAGAAAGTAAAGCAATATAAGTAAACTACAGCATAATGAGAAGAGTAGGAAACAACTTACCAGAACAGCAAAAGAGCACACCAGAGATAAGACAATGAAAAAACAAACTTCAAAGTAAAGTTGCGAACACCAAGGAGAAAAACAACTCGAGAAAATAAAGGAAAATAACCTGCGAAAGGTGAAAAAACAAAACTAAAACGTATAAGGGAAAGTAAAGAAAATATAGCAAAAAACCTAAAAAAGCAACAGTGCAAAACGCAGGAGAGAAGAGGCGAGGACAACAGACGGCCAAGAGCGAATCCTTCCGAGCAACGAATGCAGGAAAAAGCTTACCATGAAAGCACAGGTAAGAGAAATGAAGCCAAAATAGACAGCAAAAATAAGGACCAAGTGAAAAATGAAGGGAAGACAAAAAGAAAAGAACCAAAGAACAGCCAAGCAAATTTCCCTTTGGACAAAATGACAACAAAAGTACAGGAGAGAGTTGGTAGCCATGATGGCTAATCAGTTGAACAAAAAATTGGCAGCAAGTAACAACGACAGACCAAGCCAAACAAATTAAAGAAGGGAGAAGCACTAACCCGAGATTTGTGGGGATGTTCATGGGGGTATGCAGTGGGAAATGGGTCATCTCGTTTGTGGAAAAGGCAAGAAAGAGAGAGGAGAGAAAGAGAAGATCTGTAGGGAGGCAGAACAATAAAAAAATACACATGAGTAATAAAAAACAAACGGCAAAGAAAGAGAAGAGATAAAGAGAGAAGTAATATATTTGACAAATATTAAAAAAAATAAAAGCAATTATCCTACACTATAAATGCAATAGCAAAATCGAGACTTTCCTTTATGGGAAAGCCAAATGTGATTAATGGATGGTGAGCCCAAATCAGAGAAAGTTACTTAAACAAAATCCAAGACATAATTTGGATATTGTCAGAGCATTATTTTTACCATGATGCACAGCAAAAGACTTTTTTTTCCCAAAGAACTATGGGCAGCAAGAATGTGTATACTGTAGACCAAGATAATGGACACATGTCGATCAAAGAAGCAAAATACGTGGAAGCACCAGAATCCAGCATTCTCACCATTTTTAAGTTATACTAGTGTGATACCTGCGCAATGTCGTGGGATCATAAAAGAAAAGAATTAAAAGATAGTTTTAGAGATGAGCAATTGCTTCACTCTGTCAAAGCACCTTCATTTTCAAATTTATTCAAGACCACTTGTTTCTCATAATCTTGCTGCATAATCCTTCTTCCAAGTTTCAAGGCTTATGCTTTTAAGTTCAAAATATGTCATACTTACCCATTAATCATTATCACACAATATTATTTATTTTCAAAATAACAACAGTTAAATTAAATTTTGAAATATCACATTCAAAATAGAAACAGTAAAAAACCATGAGTTGACAAATAATGGGTAAGCATCTCTAATTTTTGCAATAAACAATTAAAGTAATTTATCAAGCAATTTTCTAGATATTTTATCCATAGTCTTTCAAGTACCTTCAATAAGCAACCTTTTACCATAATCTTTTGCCTTTTAAGAGATACTCTAATCAATCATACAATCGAAAAACATGGAAGCTAATTGGTGTTAATTTTCACAGCCTTAAGACTTCCTTTTGCCATTTCTCACTAACTACAACATTTAAAAAAGGATTCTTCATAGTCAAAATTATTATAATATCAAAACAAAAGCCTTAACTATAGGGTTAAAAAAGGACACCATGGAATGGAACAAATAAAGCTTATAAAGTAAAAAATTTAACTTTATTTATAGTTAAATGTTTAATCCTTTGCACAAAACTTGGTTTATAAAGTAAAAAATTTGGGAACTCTCAAATGTTAGATGGGTCTACTAAATTCCAGTACATAAAGTTGATTTCTTTTATGCATTAGAAGACTTAATCAACTGCTTTGATAAAATATCCCAAAACTCAACAATTTACTATAAAAAGAAAAATGGAACACAACAACTCTTAAAATAAATGGTAAGACAAAATAAACTCGTATTAGCTCCGTTCCTTAATAGCTTGTATAGCCCAGGAAAACCAACAAAAATATGTCCTCAAAAATCACATAAAGTAGCAAACATGGAGAATGGGCGAGATCATTCCTCTAATCAAAGCCACCGTAAAAACTCTTCACCAATAGCAAAAACAATATTGCAATAGAGCTTTCAAAACAGAGCAACATCTCTTAACATTATCTTGTCTTTGCCAATAAATCCCTGGGCCTTCCCATTTTACGCCTACCAAGCTATCATTAAATCAAAGCAAAGCTAAACTAAACAAAAAATGTAGAAACATCGAGAGATACACGGAAATGAAAAGAAATTAAAATTCTTTCTAAGCAATATCTAAATGAGGCATTGACTACGAACGAAAGTGAAAAAAATCAAAAAAAAATATATAGAACCAATCATTGGGAACTTGGCAACCAGATTGCGTTTCTCTACCTGTTCTCACCCATCGGACAAAGGTTGGATTCTAATTACCCAAGCTAAATCTGATTTTTTTTGGACCTGGAGTGTGTGTAAAATATCAAATAAACAAAAAAAATCAAAATGACAAGGAAAGCGTAGACACTTGACAGGAAAGACAACGGGTACTAAGGGAAAGAGTTAAAGAAATGTCTTCTGTACCTCTCTCACATGCTTTTATCTACCGACTAAAGTTTCAGCCATGGAGATAATGCTTAAATCTCTGTTAACTTTCACATTTTTCCTTTTCTCATATTTCAATAGCAAAGAGAGAGAGAGAGAGAGAAAGAGAGAGAGAGAGAGAGAGAGAGAGATGAAGGGATGGGAAATAGGTGATGGGGGATGACGATGGGTTATCCATCAGTAAAGGAGAAGGAAGCATGGAAGAAGGGATGGGTGCAGGGGAATGTCTAGCAATGGAACTCTTTTGCAAGAGGTTTTAGCATGGCGCCAAGGAAGGGGAGGGGAAGAGAGGGAAGGGCAGAAAAGTGGTGGGTCCCATGTAACATTTCGAGGCCTTGGAAGACTGGCCGAAGAAAGTCACACGCGAGTAACAAACAAATCCTTGAAAATTACCATACCAAACCAAAGCAGACAAAAATGAAGAGAAGAAAGAGATGGCAAAATCGAAAAAAATGACCAAAAAAAACGTGGCAAAGGATGGTGCTATGTTCATCTACAACTTTTATATATAAGATATGATGATATTGATCGTCCATTTGATTTATGCAATGCTTGGATTTTTGTTACAGTTGAAGAAAGTAGAGAGACTCAAGTTGAACCCCTGAAAAGCTTGGTGATTACAACTGAATCTGATCAGATGAACGAGAAATGAGACATGTTTAGTCTGTAGAACCAACATCCCTTTGAAGAATTTCCAGTGCCAAAGATCGAGGAAAATCGAAAAACACAGGAAGAAAAACCAGTGTGACTGAACAGTTACTACGGAGAAGAAAGCAGGTTGCTTTGGTCTATTCCGTGGATATATAGTTATGTTTGAATCTTTTCTTTAGCTAGCCATAACTTTATAACATGTATATTTCACTTTGAAAGGTGCATTCTCAATTTTCCAGTACAAATAGTCTTGAAGGGATATTAGCTGCTTCAGGAATCAGGATCGAAACTTGGCTTTTCTGCCGTTTCAGCAGGATGTCACCATTGACAAAACTGTAGAAAAATATTAAAAATGACTATAAAAATAAGCAATCTAAAAAACATCCAGTTCGTGGTTGGCAAAGCTTGGAATAAAAAATCAAAAACTGTATGAACATGTTGGTGAAGAGCAATTCTCTCTAGGTGTAGTTGTCAAAATGCGTATGTTTTTATTGTAATTGCCAGGAACTTCAATAAATCTAATAAATGCGTTAAAATCAACCATTTTTAAATGTTTAAGAAGACTTTAAGATCATTTAAACATTCAAAAAATCCCAAACTTCACTCCTTTTATCATGTGAAATTTAGAGTATATAAACTTTTACTTTATTATAATTAAAACTTTGATGTTAGGATTTATATATGATGCACTGATAATGTATAGTTTTTATACACTGTAAAAATACCAGATGTTGACATCTCATCAATAAGCCCTTATGAGCAAATTAAAAAAATTTATTTATATTTGCTTTTAAGGGCTCGGCATATTTTTTAATTTGTTAATTAATGATGTATCAATCTCTGATGCATTGACAGTGTATAGAAACTATACACTATCAGTGCATCATATACTCTTAAATAATTTACCAATTAATTCAAGCTCGTTGAGGAAGAGCTAACTGAGTGGGTTGAACTGGAGACCATAGCAGTTTCAATTTAGAATACGAATGAGTGTTTGCCACGGAATTCAATTTCAATAGCAACTGGACAAATGAAAAAGCTAGCAATTGTTTTTTAAACAGAAAATGTCATTGAAAATAATTGTATAACATCAAAGAAGAAGCGTGTGTAAGATCAGAGATTGGAGATTCAAAACATTCGAAGATGGCCAAATCAAAACTAGTTCAAGTTGACATTTTCAACAAAATAATCTTGTTAAATTCAAACTTGTACACTGTGGTGACAGCAGTGGTGAAGATAGGGGCTTGTTACAAGGGTCCTCCAGCCCTGCACTCTGCTATTTAGCTAATCCTTGCCATGTTGCTTCTGGCCTTCCCTGTTGTCAAGAACAAAAACAGAGTAGCATTCTGTTTTATACCAGAAATTAACTTCTTCAGAACAACTGGTCAAGGATAAAAGATAAAATGGCACTAAAATCTTGAAGTTTATAACATATTCAATAAATTGAAGGAGTTCTAGTCTTAGAAAGGTAACTTTTCCCTATTGAATGAACTAGAAGTTTGCTCAACCAAAAGTAGCAACACAAGCCCAGGAGCATGATGAAGCTGCCACCATATAAAAAGGACTGCAAGTCTGAATAATTTAATTTGGCAAATTGAATTTAATACAGAAAGGACATCTTCAAATATATATATATATATATATATATATATTGCTTAATTTGATGGATTTAATCATATCCAAGCAAATCCTTTTGAGCATCAAGTGATATCATGCTATAGCACTTAAAAATAAACTATACAAGAGATAAGAGAGAATTACATATATCAGGGCTACATAAGTTCTTTCCGAAGCATCAAATAAAAGCAAATTTATAACAAATAGATTGCAAAAAATAAGAACTTTGGGTAAACAGTGTTGATCTCTAAAGTTGAATCTAGAATGATTTCCTGTTGAGTGCTGCCCCTTTCACGAATTTCTCTTTAAGACGACTATAAATAGTTCCCGGACTTGACTGCAGCCATTCCTTGATAGGTGCTATACTGAGATACTTTTATCAAGGCAAGGTGCTCATATTTGATAGCAAATTCGTCAATCAAACAGTCTTTTTTTTGTTTAATCAATCAAACATAATCTAAAATACTATAAGGTTACCATCAAAGCTGATCTATAATTGATTGTATAACTTGTTTGAGTTAAGCAGATCGTTTATACTTGATATCAATATTTAAATCTATACTAATTCTTAATTAATTAATAGTAATCATTTTTGTGCTCATGTATTTACCATTTCCATCAACAATTTAATTTTATTTTCCATAAAACTCGTGAAACAGGAGGGTATGAATACTTCAAGGAAAAAAGAAAAGTCGTGAATTTGCATCTAAATCTAAAGTAAAATGTGAAAAGTATGGTAATCTCACTCAACATTTTCTTGGTCTTTGCTCCCAAATTTCAAAAGGAACTAAACAATCTTATTTTCTGGATAGCTAATGTAGATCAAGCAATAGAAGTATTTTTTTTTCTATGGCCAAAATACTTCCATATTATTTTTATCTAGAAAAAGTGTCCCTTGCGTAATTACAAAATTCCAAAGGTAGATGCTGGCTTTTAGGTATAAGACTTTCTCTGGACCACCAGCCAATGAGAGAAACTAATACCGTTTGTCATCTTCAAGATATGTTTTTGTACTAGAATGAAACCCGTGCATAGAGATGAAAAGTAAAGATACAAATGAAGCATAGAATACTTCTCTCAAAAAGGACAAAAAAAGCTCAACGTCGTCAAACTAAACAAAACCAAGCTTAAAATCACAAAGGAAATAGAAAAATTAACTTCACTTTTGCAGACAATTTTACACTTGAGATTAATCTTATATAAACAAACAAAAAATTAGCTTAATAAACAAATTAATACTGATTTAAAATTTTAAACAAAACACATGAAAAAAAAGTAAACAGGTAAAACATTCAATTAAGAAAATTAATTGGAACATATAACAATTAAATAACTCTTAAAGTTAGGAAGAAAAGCACATGTAACAAAGGAAAATTCATTAAGATTTTTTTTATATCATTTTCCCTTCTTTTTATCTCTTTTGATTTTTTTTAAATTATTAATTTATTAAATGTGATTGAGGTGAATATCCAGTGTTAAACAATCAACAAATTCTAATAAAAACAAATACAACTTTAAATAATGAATAAAAAATACATAAGGCTCTAATTTTTCCATATTCAAAGACAATACATATTCTCAAAACTTATATCTACCTTGAAATCTAGCATGAATCCAATGGAAATCCTACCTACCTTGATTTGCCTAGCCTCAACATGAAAATGAAAGTTATGTCTATCATAATTTGATTCTTTTACTCAAATCATAAGCATTTGGATGGAACTTTAAGAACTGGCATTGCCAAAAAAGCCTTATTTCCATGCGACTTAATTGAAGCTTTTCACCAAGATTGTATATTTTAATTTTAGTCTTTCTATAAATCTTAGGGATTTGATGAGCATCTTATTTAATGAATTGAACATAATGCAAGCTCAACAATCCAAAACTACTTAACATGGCAGCTCTATTGAAGTTGTGAATCATTGTTAATAGATATTTTGCAACAGCAAGCATGTCATCAGCAAAGATGTCTCTCATAAGTTATGCAAGCCATTACAAAATTACAAACAATTCAAACATAATAGTATTAATAGCTAAATTTGTAAAGATAACATCCAATACAGTTTCATTAGAAGACAAATAGTGATACATTAAAACTAAAAAACTGACATAATCATTCAACTAAAAAACAGACAGACATAATTATTCCACTAAAAAACTGAAACTCAGCAATGATGTTGCCTGCGAGAGTAGAAGATAAACAAACAGGGCAAGTAATTAGAACTTGTGATATCAAAGCAAACAATTGAATAAGAGAACAGAAGTTTCCCAAAGAAATGCTATAAACAAACAGGGCAAGTAAAAAAACCTGTGGTATCAAAGCAAACAATTAAATTAGAGAACAAAAGTTTCCCAAAGAAATGCTATAAACATTGAATAGCATATCATTTAATCATTAGAAAAATGAAACTTCTTTCACACGAAAATATGATAAGTTGATGTATTTAAGTCGAATATGATTCTTTTACTTGAAACATTATCATGTAGATGAAACTTTAAAAACCGAAGTTGCTGAAAAAAAACCTTATTTCCCTGTAACTAAATTCAAGCTTTTCATCAGGACTATATATTTTGATTTAAATTACATATTTTTATAAATCTTGGGGGTTGATCAACAGCATTTTAGCGAATTGAAAATAATGCAAACTCAAATATAACAATCGAAAACCACTAAACATGGCAGATTTGTTAAAGTTGTGAATCATTGTTAATAGTTTTCTTTGGATTTTTTTTAATACTAACCTTGAAAACATTACTCAAGAAAATAATAATAGATTGGCATTCTCCTAACTAACATCACTTTTGTTTTCTATTGAACTAAAGAAGAAAGGTGTCTAAAGGTAGATATATGAAAGACATTAAAATGTGCATTAACCCCAATCTGATCAAAACTTTCAAAAGGATGGTTGAAAAAGCTCATTAACAATCATTTGGGAAAACAAAATGAGTGGGATCAGCCTAATGCAATTACATATGGACTATAAACAAGCCTCAAAATTACTACAAACCTTAAATTCAAAAACTCAACATTACTTACCCCATAAATGGCAAAACAAACCCACCAAGACAGTAATTTGAACAGGAAAAGAATAAAAGAGAAAAAAGATTATCATGTAGATGAAACTTTAAAAACCGAAGTTGCTGAAAAAAAACCTCATTTCCCTGTAACTAAATTCAAGCTTTTCATCAGGACTATATATTTTGATTTAAATTACATATTTTTATAAATCTTGGGGGTTGATCAACAGCATTTTAACGAATTGAAAATAATGCAAGCTCAAATATAACAATCGAAAACCACTAAACATGGCAGATTTGTTAAAGTTGTGAATCATTGTTAACAGATATTTAGTTTTCTTTGGATTTTTTTTAATACTAACATTGAAAACATTACTCAAGAAAATAATAATAGATTGGCATCCTCCTAACTAACATCACTTTTGTTTTCTATTGAACTAAAGAAGGAAGGTGTCTAAAGGTAGATATATGAAAGACATTAAAATGTGCATTAACCCCAATCTGATCAAAACTTTCAAAAGGATGGTTGAAAAAGCTCATTAACAATCATTTGGGAAAACAAAATGAGTGGCATCAGCCTCATGCAATTACATATGGACTATAAACAAGCCTCAAAATTACTACAAACCTTAAATTCAAAAACTCAACATTACTTACCCCATAAATGGCAAAACAAACCCACCAAGACAGTAATTTGAACAGGAAAAGAATAAAAGAGAAAAAAGATTACCTGAATGAGACTCCAAAATAGTGAAAAATCAATGCCTATATAAAAGAAAATAATAACTAATTTTGAATAGGAAACTCCCTCCTAGTTTCACAATGACACTCAAAAACAAAGGAAAATTTAAAGAGAGAGAACTTCCCAACATAGAGGTTACCTTTAACACCTTTCTTACTCTTCTTCCTTCCTGTCTTCTGCCACTGGTTAATGTTCCTGATTATAGGTACAGCTGGATTTGCTGTAGCTCTTAATTTCTTTGGAAAAATACAATGCACACCATTAGTTTAAATAACTCAGATAAAAAACCAACAGAAAGAAAGATATTTGACAAAAAATAAAATAGACACGTTAAACAAAAGGAAAGGAATGAGGAGTGAACCTTGGCCACATCAACTCAAAAGAAGAGGGGTTTTTCATTATTGGAAACTCGAACACGGTCCTTCTTGTTCTCAAAGGGTGATGAATCCGTGTTGTTGAAGCTGTTAAGAACTTCCGTTGTCCCCTCCATTATTTTTCTTCTTCTTCTTCTCCAACAGAAATGGAAAAACCCTGACTATCTCACTCAGTTTTGACAACCAAGCAAAACTAAGGAAAAGGAGGAAAAAAAAAAAGAAGAAAAGAAGAGAGGGAAAGACTGACAATGGGAGGCATGAGACAATAAACTGAAGACAGACTACTTTTTTTATTACCTGTCTATTGTGTAGTGTGTGAAAAAAGAAAGGAAAATTTATAAAAAACAAAGGATTAACATGAAAAACCGCAAAAGCAGTACTTAATTCACTAGAAGAATTTAATTTGACAGATGAAAAGAGGTACTCACGATGAAAGAAACTAAGCAGAAAAACTCAGGAGATAAGCTCAAATTATAGTTGAAGCATGAAATGACCGTATCGTATTTAAGATTTATTTTTTTCCCAAAGTACAACTAAAAAAAAGGGAAAACAGGCCAAATGAAAAAGGATGAAACAAAAAATCAACACCATTAAGTCAAATGACAAAAACATCTTTAAAAGAGAAAGAATGACAGAATCAAACAACATGAAAGAAAAAAATATGGAAGACAGAATGGTAAAAGTGCTTGTAGGCGACCTGGTTTCCTAAGAATCCAGGAAATCCATTAAGATTAAGATTAATAGAATAGACTAGAAAAAACACCACGCGTTGCTGTAGACAAATTTTTACCAGCTCTAGATTTTTTATTTATTTATTTAGTGTAACTTGATCCGCACAATACTAAAACTTTTACCAGGCAATGTAGATATAATCAATCAAGAACAATTAAGACGAAAACAAAGAAGATGCTAAGAACATGATAATCTATGGGTTTTAGAACATGTTCTCTGTGAGCACCATGAAAAATTTCACTATCAAAGATCTAAGACAAATTGCAGTTTAACTCTTTCTCCAAACAAATCTTTTTATCTCAATTAACTCACCTAGGAATTTTATGCATTCCTCACAATAATAATGATAGTAGCTGCATAGTGCCATTTCTTTGCTTCAACTGATGAAATGCAAAAACTATTGTTTTGTTGTAAGAATAAAAATAAACAAATAGCATACATGTATGTCAATGTCAAAGAAGTCCATCAACTGGTATCAATCATAGTTATCAAAATCGTACGATACGCAATACGTATCGTACGATTCGATTCGATTCACTATAAATTCAATACGTATAGATACATAGAATCGGTTTTATCATGAATCGGTAGCATATCTATCGATACACAAGTGAATCGATACGTACCGTACGATACACTGATTCATTTCGATACGCTTTATAGTAACATTAGGTCAAGCCCAAAATAATTTGATCTGACCCAATCAGCTAAAAATGCAATTTTAAGTATTTTTTAACCTAAAAAACATTTAAAAACATATTTTCTATATAATTTAATCTTGAAATATTGAAAAAAAATAAACTTTTAGTTAGAAAATTAAAAATAAAAAATATATAAAAATATTATTTAAAAATATATACTATTAATGAATATGTTAAGTGTTTGAAAAAAATCACTTTTTATTTTTATCATATACTTACTTAATCCTATTAATATGTATAATATTTTTTATATTTTATTTATCTTACATGTGTATATATTATTTATAATTAATTTTAAAATTATTTACCGTATCTTATAATACGATACGATACTCGATACTTAAAAATAAAATTTCAATTTATGATACGTATCTCGATTTAATAACTATGGTATCAATCCATTAGGTAGTTGTAAGCAAATCACTGCAAAAACAGCTAAAAAAGCTTCACTTGCCAGTAAATGAAGAAAAAAAAAAAGAGATAATGGAAGAAATTTAAAAGAAGCAATGAACTTGCAAGTCAAGACATTTATCTTCTTATGTTGCGGAAAAACAGCCTAGCCAAGGTAAGTTAGTGGCCACAGAATATGTAAATGAAAAAATTAAAGAAAAATGAGATAAGATGGAAAGTATTATTCGGCAAAGGGTGAGAAAAAAAACAGAAAACATGGAAAACTGGAAAAGCGGGACCCATCTTCATATCAGAATTTAATTTGACAAATGAATGTTGGGTCCACCTGAAGAAACCCAACAGAAAAACCAAGGAGATGAGATTCACATATTGTTGAATAATGAAATGACCATATTGGATGCAAGATTTTATTTTTTTTCCACAACTAATAAGAAGAAGAATAAAAAACACACAAAACAAAAATAGATCAAAAAGATATTTACCAGCATCTGCTTCCATCCATAAGTGAAATTACAACAATGAGTGGGAAACAGAAAACCAATATTACAGAGTAAGATAACAGGATGAAAGAACGAAAGAGAAGCAAAACAGTAAAATGATTAACCAGCAACGTGGCTTTGTGAGAATGCAGGAAGTACATCAAAATTGATAGTATAGATAGATAGATAGATAGATTATACACCTGGCGCTGGCGGCTTTTGATCTTGGCTTATATATCTGTATAATGCTCCTAATTCCTAAAAGTCTTGTATTCTTATCTTTCAAGGAAAATGACAGCCCAGGAAGGCCTTGGAAACAGATTTAAAATATAGCTAAGGCTTGGAAGGTGTATTCTGCTACACCTTCCATTGCCAAATCTTCTAATGGACCCTCTCCTGCAGTATCTGTTTTGCATATTCATCACCATAGTAGCCCTGGTTTGTTGCATACGCTTTTATCAGTCAAAGAAACTAAGAAGTCCCAATCCTGGGAAAAGAAGCTGCAGTGCACCACAAGCTGGTGGTGCTTTACCCATCATTGGCCACTTGCACCTTTTAGGTGGCAAGCAACTCACCCACAAAACATTAAGTGCCATGGCTGACAAATACGGACCTGTGTTTTCCCTAAGGCTAGGGTCACAAGAGGCCGTGGTATTAAATAGTTGGGAGATGGCCAAGGAATGTTTCACTGTCCATGATAAAGTGTTCTCCACTAGACCAACCGTTGCTGCTTCCAAGTTTCTAGGCTATGATTTTGCAATGTTCGGGTTTGCTCCTTATGGATCTTATTGGCGTGAGATGCGGAAGATTGCTATAGTTGAGCTTCTGTCCAGCCATCGGATTGATATGCTCAAGAATATACGTGCTTCTGAGGTAAAAACTGCAATAGGAGAATTGTACAAGTCATGGCTAAGCAAAGGTAGTGGAGAAACTAGAGTATTGGTGGATATGAAGCAGTGGTTTGGGGATCTAACTCAGAATATTGTTTTGAGAATGGTGGGAGGGAGAAGATATTTTGGACCAAATGCTGATTGTAAGGAAGCTGAAGCAAGAAGATGCCAGAAAGTTATGAGAGATTTTATTTATTTGTTTGGAGTCTTTGTGTTGTCTGATGCCATACCATTCCTTGGGTGGCTAGATTTTCTAGGATATGAAAAAGCCATGAAAAGAACTGCAAAAGAATTGGACATTCTTGTAGGAGGGTGGCTGGAGGAGCATAAACAGAAGAGACTTTCGGGTGGAGGGGTGATAGAAGAGCAGGATTTCATGGATGCAATGCTGAACATCCTTGAAGATGCCAAGATTTCTTGTTTCGATGCTGACACAATCAACAAGGCTACTTGCTTGGTAAGAACCCAAATTTCATTACATGTATTAATCCCAGACAAAAATATCTAGAACTATCCTGTATATAATTCTAAATGCCAAGAAGGCCATAGACCAGAGTAGTAATCTAATGGAAGAGGCTGGAATTGGATTGTGTACAAGAATTTTGATTCCTAAGGTCATCAATCTTGTCTGTTTTTGTGTGTTTTATTCTAAATGTTTGATCATAGCTTAATAAAGTGGTCCCTAATTTTGTTGATAAGGTTTGTTTTGGCAGAATTTAGTCTTAGCTGGGAGTGACACAACCATGGTCACTCTCATCTGGGCCCTGTCTTTGCTACTGAACAATCCTCATGTACTAAAGAAGGCCAAGGATGAACTAGACATGCATGTTGGCAAACATAGACAGTTGGAAGAACATGATATCACAAACCTAGTCTACCTTCAAGCCATTGTCAAGGAAACGTTACGCTTATACCCAGCAGCATCAATCATTGGCCTTCGAGCTGCATTAGAAGATTGCACCCTCTCAACAGGATACCACATTCCATCTGGTACACAATTGATGGTAAATCTCTGGAAGATTCAGCGTGATGAGCGTGTATGGTCAGACCCCCTTGATTTTCAGCCTGAGAGATTTTTGACCTGCAACAAGGATATCGATTTTGGAGGCCAAACATTTGAATTCATCCCTTTTGGCGGTGGAAGAAGGTCATGTCCCGGGGCCTTACTAGCCCTCAAGATGGTGCACCTTATCTTAGGCAGTTTCTTGCACAGTTTTGAAGTTGCTAATCCATCAAAGCTTGAAGACGTAGACATGACAGAAAGCAATGGATTGACAAATCTGAAAGCAAGCCCTCTTGAAGTTCTCTTTACTCCTCGTCTCGATTCCAAGCTCTATGTGATATAACCACAGAATTAATATAATTACCTGGAATAATAATGTACTTTGTGGTGTACATAGAAGCTTGTTGCAGGAGTCCTGTAGCCCTGCACTCTGTCATTGAGTTGATCCTTGCTATGTGCTTATGGTTTTCCTAGTTTTATATGATACCTAGCAGCATACATTCTGTCTCACAACCATAAATTAACTTCTTTAAGACAATTGGTTAAGAAAATACAACCAGAAATTAACTTCTTTAGAACAATTGTTTAAGAAAAAAAAAAGATAAAAGGGCTTGAAACTGGCCTTCGAGAATTTCTGGAAGGGCTCCCTTGGTGAACCCTTAAACGGTTCGTTTTGATCCAAACCGAGAACGTGGTTTATAAAGTAACTCCTTCTATCCTATATCAATGGCTTCCTTCTTAAACCCTAAACCCTCCCATTTCCAACCAACCATCAAGAGTTGGCGGGAAAATCGGTAAAAACCGTAAATTTCATCGTCCCCACTTTATCATGCAATCCACTCTTTACTACACACCGTCAAATTCTCATAATTTCCCATTCCTATGGAAATCCCCAAAAAGCCGTAGTTCGAGAATCCCCAAATTATCTTCAAAGGTCCTGACTTTGAGCAATTCACTGAGAACCCAAATCACATACGAGCTTGAAGGAGGCGTAAACGATAGGCTTGAGTCATCATACCCGGCCGAGCTCCCGATAGTGATACGGAGATACGGAAAGTTTCAAGGTACTTCTGGGATGGGAACCGTGTTCAGTTGCTTAGCATCGATGGCTTTGACGGCTCTGGGGCTTCGTTTTGTTTCAATTTGTATAAGGTGGTTGAAGTTTCTAGCTTGGCTGTTAGGAACTTCTTCATTCCTAAGCAAGTTAGCGAAAATTATATGGGCTATGTAAAGTGGAAGTTTTTACACAGGGTTTTCAGCTCTGCTCTTCAAGTTCTTGCCACTCAGGTAAATGTTTTTTTTTTTTAATGCAAGTTCTTAAGTGCAATTGTTGTTGGAATTCTAAAGCTAATGTTATGAGAACAGTGGAGATAAACGGGGTTTAAACATTTGCCGATGAATGCTTTATGACATAGTATGTATTGGGTTTTGAGGGTTTAAGGAAAAAGAAGAGGTATTTCTGGCAGTTAGACATCCTATTGTAACGTTCACAAAACTGTATTTAACTTATTTTTGACAGCATGTGATCAAAACAGGCGATGTTTCGGGCTATAGGAATTGGAAATTCTCGTTCGCTCCCATCAGCTGCTGCATTTAACTGGGTATTGAAGGAAGGACTTGGACGGCTAAGCAGGTGTATTTATACAGCTAGCTTGGCCTCTGCTTTTGACACCAATTTGAAGGTACGAGTTACACATTTTTAGATGGCAGGTTGCATATGACATCTTCATCTCTCACTTGTTCTATGATTTTCTATTCCTAAATCTCAGTTTTGCAGTTGCCTGCACTGTATTTAGGTGTCTGGTAAAATATAATCAGAAATTCCAAAATATAGTAAATGTGGAGGATTGTTTTCCGGTGATTTTTTCCAAAATAAAATTCTTATTTGTTGTCTTTCTGATTTGAAGAGAGTTAGGTTTTCGACATCGCTGCTGTTCACTTTAAGCATCGGAGTGGAGCTGCTTACTCCTGTATTTCCTAAGCACTTCTTGCTTCTTGCATCTCTAGCCAACATTGCAAAACAAATGAGCTTGGCATGCTATATGGCAACCAGTGTAAGGATTTAGTTTTCATTTAAGCTGTAGTATCTTTAATTATTTTCTTTTGAAGATTTATTTCAGTCTTTTGCTTTGTTTACACGTTATATGGTTATTCTTTGAAGCTTATCTGCTGCATCTTCCCTTCTACTCTCCCTGGCCCCAAGGAATTTTTTTTTTAATAAAGAGGGAATTATTGTTCAAGTTTTCTGGTGTTGATGGTTTTAAGCACCTTCTCATTTGGTGTTTTAATGTTTTCCATCCCCTACAAGCAGCCCGCAATTCATCAAAGCTTTGCAATAGCAGATAACCTTGCTGAAGTTTCTGCAAAGTCACAGGTTATGGTTCTTTCTTCACATTCATCACATAAACTTTGATAGTTTTGTGTGGAAATGCTCTGATATTGTAGTAGATTTCAGATTCAATCAGTATGCTTTGATAACCTCGGTCTCATGCTTGCTGGTGCTTTGAATATGTTGCTCAAGAACAATCAAAGGTTTATATCCTTTCATCTCTCTATGTAATATTTCAGACTGTTATTATTTTTAATTGGACTTACCTGACCAGTTTTGCTTTGCTATTGCTCGCATCCTCATTTCATAATGGCACTTCTATATCATTGATATGACTGATACTTGCCTAAAGCCTATGATGATATGAATTTAGTTTTAACTAGTGCCTAATGTTTCTGTTGGCTGCCTAGAAGTATATATTATTATAGAAACTCTCTGCCAAAGTAACCTTTTCTATCTTGATTATTAAATATATAAGGGATGCTTGCACACTTGAATTGTTACATTATAGTCATAATTTAGAAAGAAATCTGTATTTTTTCTTTTTCTTGGAAAAAATAGATATATGCTTCATCCTTTTACCGATTTCTTTGTGAAACTAAATGCTAGCATGGTTTCTTGACTTGTCTTTAATGTGCTAGATTGCAAGCAGGCCTACCTTTCTTTGTATATCCTTTTTTCTCAGCAATTGACCTCTTCGGAATATACCAGGGGCTCAAGCACGTTCATCTGCAAACCTTAACTAAGGTGGCGTTTTCTATCTTCCATTGCATGTTCCATTATTCAAGAGCATATCAGCTTCTTGTATTTTCATTGCTATTTTGGAGAAACCAAAAAACACACGTCTTATCTCATGCTTTGTATATGCCAGCCCTATTCGGTGGTCATTCTCTAGTTGAAACTTGGACAGCTTCATCTCTTTATAGAAATTGAGGAAATTTTGCTTGTCAAAATCTGAAGCTCTCTGTCTCATTAATTCTATTTCTTCTTTGTTTCTCACTTTTTCTTTTCTAATATTCAGGATAGACTTGAAGTTATACTTAATACATGGATTGCAATCAGACATGTGCCTTCACCTGAAGAAGTGAGTAAATGCGAGGACTTCAATTTTATGTGGAGCAAAGGTGAAGTTTCTCTTGGTCATGCTTTAGCTTTTGGTCCCTTGTCTATATTTGCTATTGTAGAACTAACTTTTAGTGATGGATGAAATTGAAATCAATTATTGAAATTTTGATTAGGCAAGGAGCCATGGCGTATCAGAATGGGTGCTTGAATCCTAAGCATCAATTGCCTAAGTTATCGATGATGGCAATGCAGTACGTAGGTGATGATGATTATTACTTCATATGCATGGAGATCTTCTACCAAGGATGGGCAAGAACTAGAGAGGTGCATACACATTGGAAACCTTTACTAGCTGTTGCATAAATTATGGTGCTTACATATAATGATAACATCACTTGTAGCTTTTTTTTTATTTTTTTCTCTTCTGAAACTCTAGCAAGGTATCCTTCTTTGCTTACGGGATGGGGCTTGCACAGCTGATGTTATCATGGGATTGTTGCAGGTAAAAGGATTTCCATACTCGTGTACGAAAAGCTTATGTTTACAGTTGGTTAGCTTAAGTTTGAGGCTAAATGTTTGTGTTGTTCTAGGCATGCTATGTTCGCAAGGCCCTCCAATCAATAGGTGGGAAAGCATGATGAAGGCTAGTGATTCCCAGACTTAGTTCTCAAAGAGTGGTTTAAACTGATTGAGGATAGCAAGCAATGTGTACAACGAGAGTTTGGCCCGTTGAACGAACAAATGGCAGCAGTAGGGTGGACAATCAAAAACGTTTTATTGAACACAAAGGAGCAGGCACGATACAGTTACATAATGACTGAAATAAATGTTCTACAGAATCAGCTTGCTCTTCTTTAACCATGGAGAGTTTTGGGGTTTGGTCAGTTTTATTCTTTTCATTTTATAAAAGCCAACAATACACGTCGACCTAATCACCATAGCAAATCAGTTTACACAAATCTCATAGTTTTGTTGTTATATTAATCATTTAATCAATGTAAATAGAAAAACCCTTGCTGATTTTTGTTAAAACAGTCTCTGATATATATAAATTTATCATTTGTGCTTGCTTTCATCTCTCTACCCCAGAAAGAAAATGAGAATTAAGGGAAGGAGAGGAAGCAGCTGTTACTTGTTGACTATTACATATGATTGCACACTGCTGTTCTTGCCAGATTATGCTAGATTATCAACATAAATGGTCCATGTTAGTGGCTGCCGCACAACGTGCTTCCAAGCAGAAAATTTCCAAAACTACAAATGATTTGCATGAAAACCAGAAACTCAACGGTTGACTCAAATTATTATTGAGTTATTTGAATTCAATTTAATAATTATTGAATTTGATTAATTTATTTTTTAACCGAAACAAATTATTCAAAAACGAATTGAATTAAATTCAAATATTTTAATATTCAATTCGGATGCATTGTAAACTTAACTGAATTTGTTTATATATTTTTTATATTTTTATTAATTTATCATTTTATTTGCATAATATATAATTAAAAAATAACAAATAGAACTTACTGAATTCAAACAATTCAGATGTTTTATCGAACTAGGCTCAACCTTAAAAAATGAAGCTTGATCAAGCACAAACCAAACCTCAAGTTTTCGAATTGAATTGAATTCAAGCTTAATATTAAATCAAATCAAACTTAAACCTGATATTGAACCATCTCAACTCATATCAATACCCCAATCCATCACGTCCCGAAAATAAATTAGCATGCCAGCACATATCCTCAGGATTTTCAGTTGTTAGAATAGACAGGATCTGTTTTTCTTGAACGTGAAGTATCACATTCCCAGGAGGATTTTTTCGCGACTTTGATATACTTGAGGTGCCTAGTTAAAGTGATCTACATTCTAGATATCACTGAAACATTTTCATCATATCTTACAAATGAATGTAATGAATCGTGTACAAAGCAGCAGCTACACAAAGCATTGTACAAAAATACATCAGGCCCCACTGGATAAGATATGGAGATTTACCATTCCATTACAACCTGTAGCTAGCATCCAAAGCAAGCACCATAGCTGGAGACTCGATGCTTGATGCACAATCTTCAGCTGCAAAACATGCACGCACGCCAATGCCATCATCTTCTCCTGTGCATTTACATGGCATAGTATGTACACTGGCACTGATGAGTTAGTAGAGGCCTTTTCTGGCCTAGAAATTGGACATCAATGAGAGAAAGAACTTGCTTCTGTGCTGTAAAATGAGTGCTCACTTAAGCTGAAGTTGGCTCTCTCTTCACCCCATTTTAGAATCTCCCTTGCAAATTTAAGAGCTGCATCAACGCTCTTGGGTTCCAAGCCTTTCACATAGGAAACATACAACTTCCGCCTGGTGAGCGAAGAATAAAGCCTCTTGAACTTGACGGCAATATAATGGAATGCCAACTGTCCCAGGGTAGGATTATTATTAATGCTGTTGCTATTTGTATTTGGACGATGACGACTGATCAAGGGATGAAAATCGTCAAACCACTCACACCGATTCAATGGTACCCGTTCTACCTTTTCCTCAAACAGATCATATTTGTTTAGTATTAAAAGGAAATCCATCTGATCAAATGTTGGATGAGTAACAATGGTTTCAAAGAATTTCCTGCTCTGTAGCATCTTATTAGTCCCATCAGCAGAGAACTGGTCATAGTCAGTCAAGGCAACACAGAAGATGACCATTCCAACATCTTCAAACATGTCTAGCCACTTGCAGTTTTCTCCGTGGCCTCTTGCTTGAACTCTAATTAGTTGGTACCTGAGAATCAATCAGAAACCATGAGGATAACAACACATTCCGCATGAGAATGTAACTTATTATCAAATGGGCTTTCAAAGTTCAATAGGCTATTAGATCAACACAGAGTGCACTGTCTTAACAAGTGATTTAAGCACCAGTTGCTTGTTAGCAGTCAATAAGAACAAGAGCCTCACAAAATGCAGATAACTGCAATTCGAAAACACGTGACTAAATGTGCACTCAATATTGGCACACACCTGAGCAATGAGCCATGCTGATCAGCAGTGTCAATGTTTTCATCACGCGAAGACAGGGGAAATGAAAAGTCCAGAGAGGCAAGCCCATTAGATGATGTAACACCCTCAGCATATAGGATATCCAAATGTGAGGGTTCATAGTCCATTCTCAATATCTCAACAACCTGGAGAGTACCAAAAGAAGTATTTAGAAAGAATTAATAAAAAAAAAAATAAGCGCTGTTAGTAGACTAGTAGCAACTATCCCAGCACAAAAGCTCAAAATCAAAACGTAGTCACATAAACAAGTGCAAGTATGAGTGCTGGTTTAGATTGCTTGACAGATCAGTGTTAAGAATGATATGGACCTCACTAAGAGGTCACCTAACCTTATGCATCAGCCTAAATAGAAGGTAAGTGTAATGCTAAATGAACCATAATTAAGGAACTCATAGCTCTGCTTATTCAGGAAATTAGAACCTCAAAAGTCAAGAATGTGCCATCTTCCACTTGTTTGGTGAAGCTAAATGCTCGTGCAGAATACAAGATTTTGAGCTAAGCTGATAGTCTCTGTTCTGAAGAGATCTTTATTTTCTTTCAGAAAGCATTAAACCTAGTGTTGCACAAATCCTTCACTTACTAGTACCAAGTTATAACACCATATCTGCAAAATCAAACGGTCTTCCTATTTTTATCTGTTTGTCTTGCAAACAAAACCTTACAGTCCATAACACAAATAAATCAGCAACTTTTCTTTTTTGAGTGTAAAAATGTTTTTATCTAACCACATTTTGAGGGTACAAGGTTTAGGTTTTAAGGTATCATAAAAGCAATTTATTGAACGTCTTGGTACAATTTAGCAATTGACAAGAAGTTGGGATGATGGAATATTATTCTTAAATCTAGCAATATGTTCAGCAAACTTCAGATACACAAAACTAGTGAGACGTAAGTAGATGCTGAGAAGTTTTAACAAATTTAAACAAGCTTGATTTTATCAAGCATGATCTTACCTGCTCCAAGTAATAACTAGCAATACTAGGTAGCATTCCCAATTCACTTCTCCTGTTGTAAGTTGCCCGAATGGCTTCATCCTTCCACAGCTCCTCGACTAATGGTGCGTATTCACGAGTAGCAGCTGGAAAAATGGCTTCCAAACTGCCTGACACCATAGTCTTCAGAAGCCAGTCAGAGAATGCTTTGAGCCTTGGGCCAAGGGAATAGATTGTTTTGTCATCACCATCATTGCTACTCCCTGCTAATAAATACAAAAAATATATATATATCAGATGCTTCTAGTACAGATGCTATTAATCAATTCATTATGATCATGCTGGATTAGATGCTAAAATTCCCCTCATGATGTACAAGGATGAGCAAAATTAAAAACTTAAATCCTTAATGATATCCATATATAAAGAAATTAGTTGAAAAACAAGCTGCCTATGAATTGCATAAACACTGCTACATTTGAATGTTCAGAAAGAGATAATAAACACTAATTTCTAGCTGACAAGCTTGTTCTTTCAAAGTATGATCATTTTAGCCAAAAGAGAGAAAGGGTTGGATGAGGATAGAAGTACGCATAAATATATATACATATGTATGTATATATTAGCATATCCATGGATATATGCAGGTCAAAAGGATGACCTGGAGAACAAAATCAACATGCAGCCTCACCTTCAGGGCCAGTGTCCTTGGAACAAATCCTTTTCCTCATTTCAGCCAAACTTTCTTCCTCAAAACGTTCACGGCCCTCAAGAAGTATGCCAAGATAACCATACACGTTACTTTGGATAGTCAACTTAATATTTTCACACTCATCCTCTGAGAATGGTACATCTTTATAAAGAATCTTTGCCTGAAACAAACCATTTTATTTAAAAGATCAATTGACTGATTAATTAATTTTGTTTAAGCAGTTATCTTACATTACCACATAAAAATACACCATTAACTGCATAGGCACTCTGTAAAATAAGGACATTTAGGAAACAATAATGAGTTGAATACGGGCAAAATGGTAAATAGAAACACTGAAGTATAAGGTTCATGAAAATTCAGGGATAATTTCCTATGCTAACAATTAGGATTACAAATTACCCCTTTATCAAGAACTTGAGAATCATAAATATTGTAACACACTCTCCTTCAGAGTCATTCACACTACCATCCCTGCAAAACTATGGAGTAAAAACTATCAAAATATATAAATCCTACAGAACCATTAGAGAATTATACCCAAATGTAAAGCAATCCTGCTGCTGACATGTGAATAAATTTGATTGATGCACTTAAATATCTTCTTTAAACCAAATTTGGATCTCCTTCGGTAAAAGAGGACATGAGATTTTTATACAAGTGCTTTTAGCATAGAAAAATTATTTGCACGTGAGTAGCACTACAGAAAAAAATGAAAGTGAAGACATGATCCCTGATAAATATTTACCTGCTTAAATATGGTGCTTGATCCAGATCCAGTATATCCAACCAAAAGAATTTTCTGTAGCGTGCGCTGCTCAAGATAGTCTGGAACAGATCTGCTGGACATGCTGTTCAGTGGCTCCCCAGAAGCATTTGAAGATTTAGAAGGGACAGGCAGTGACAAGAAAGCACAGACAAGCTTTGTTCCGGCCTAAATTAAGTTTGAACAACAGATGAATGCTTAATTAGAACTATCTTTGTACACCCAAAAAACAAATCCATTCACAAAACAAAAGTATATACCTTTCCCCATATATATCCTTTCGTATTTTTTTGTCCCTCTTCTTGGTATGATCCATCTTCATTCACCCAAAAGTGCGGGTTGCCAGCAACTTGAACCCCTGCCAACTGCAATGTTCACCTAAATGGTCATTGATAAACCTAGCACAATTACAACCATCTTACAACATTACATATTTAGAAATTCAACCTGCAACATCCGAAGTTCTACTTTTGTGATTTCTCGACCATTTATGAAAACCTGCGTGTTTCCGTTGCTAGCATCTGGCCTGATAGAACCACCAACATTTAGATGGGGACTAATTATCTTCGAAGGTTTCTGTCCCTCCTGTCAATTGTAGCATAATCATCAGTTTCCATAATGATGCAAATGAATTCTAACAAAGAAACGAAGAAATAAAGCCTTCCAAAGATTCCATATTCACCTTTCCCCAAAGACCGGATACTTTATCATACCAATAGTTTCCTGGTTTTAGCTTCTTGGGTGGGTTAGGGCCTCTGCAATATAGCCAACTCCTCGTGACAAAGTGGTTGCCCATTCACACAAATAGACTCAGGGGGCAGCTGATTAGCTTCACACAACTTTTCAGCCTTCATTATCTGTCTTACCTCCAAATCATTAAGCAGTCGTTTAAGCATGCGAGAACACTTTCCCAAACTCCCACGCTTTGCCTCATCAATTGGAAATCCAATACAAGTAACACATTTCCTCCCTTCAGGCATAGACCCCATAGCTCTAAGCACACAGTTACTACAATACTTGGCATCACAAACAATACAAACCTCTTTCTCTGTAAACCTATTTCCCTTAAAACATCGATAACAGGACCCTTTCTTCCCTTTCGTTTGTGGCTCTCTTTTAACTCTAGCAAACTGAGGCTGCACCTCATCTTGACTAAATTCCTCATCAAGCCCATCATCCAATTCAATATCTCGAAAAGTAACAACCTGAGGTCTCCTAACATCACCATTGGACTCATTATTACAATCCCCAGTCTTAAGAGAAGAAACCCTCGAAGACGGGTAATCTAAACTCAAAACGGACTCATTAGAACCCCAATCAGGTTGATTCAAATCATCATTCGAAACCCTTGCTCGAGACGAACTTTCCCTCGATTTATCAAAGCTATCACGATAATCAAGCATACTCGAATGTTCATTACTAACAGAACAAGCCCCTAACCTTCTCGAAGAACTATCATTATTGTTAACCAATTCAACTAACTCCCCAGACTCGTAACTGCTTAACTCCCCAGATAGCAAACAGTTGTTAGTATCCTCAGAAACCCTTTCTTCAAAAGCAATAACCGAAGTTGGTGAAACAGTTGGTTGACTAAGCAGTTCTTTGGAGAATTTGTTACGATCTGGAGGTAAAATTGGAGGCACAACTGGTATATGGAGTTCAGTATTGGAAAGTGGTACCTTTGATACCACAGCAGCTACTGGGATTTTCTCAACGTTGATTGGAACTGCGCGTGGAAGATCGTACGGCACCGGAGGGCCGGTGTATTCAACTGCGAAGGAGTATTCTTGTTCCTCTTCATTTGCTAAGCTTGGAAAAGGCCTAGCTTCCTCCAGTGTCATTCTGGGTTTCTTTGGGTTAGAGAGATGGAAGAAGAATTATTGAAGTTTGGGGTAGAAGGAAAGGAAATGAAAGGAAAAGGTAAAAAGAGTGCTAGGGGTGGCTGGTGAAGGAAAATGACAGCAAAGAGGAAGAAGAAAAAAAACAAAGGCAGATTACCGGGATTGGCTTAGAATTGGAATCAAATTTTTAAAGAAATATTTGGAGTTTTTGTAAAGAGAGCATGTGGGGTATGAGCTGGGGAAGAACTTTTGTCTTTTTAGGCAATGGGGAAGGCTAAGCTAGCTTAGCTAGTGAATTTTGAGTGGTGGTATATTGGAATTGGAGCTGTGAAAGAGAAAAGTGTTTGAAAGGCAAAAAATAGTGGGGACTGGAGAGCAGCCATGGGAGGTTTTGGATTTGGCTGTGGATTTTTCTTTCATGGGTACTTTTCATTCAATTTGTTTGGTAATGGGATTGAATTCAAGCTCTTTTCTGAAGTTTCACCTTCAAATTTTTGGTTGTGCGTGAGTTTTTAAATATGAGGTTTTCTGGTTGGTTAGTTTATAGGTTTCTGTCCTTTTTTCTTAAATTCGGTTGAAATTTAAATAACATTTAACATGAGAGAGGATAAAATTTGAAACACTCCGAATAAATTGAATGATATTTAATTAACATTTCATATGAGAGATAATAAAATGTGAAATGTTTTGAATACATCGAGTGAACTCCGTTTCAAAATAAAAATATTAAAACATTCTAACTCTAATAAAAAGTCTCACTTCTTTTTTTCTTTTTTTACAAATATTAATTTCAACGTTAAAATAAAATTTTGCAATCTTAAATTCGGCACTCTCTCTGGTCATCTGTTTCACTGCGATAGATCATACCAACTCATCAAGAAATTCCACATTGGCAGCATAAAGAAGACCTCAAGATGGTGCAAATACATTTCGCAAGTAATGGGTAACGAATCAAGGACTTCTATTTTTTTTGGTAACAAGTCAGTGGTTGATGGGCTGCTAGTAAAAGGTTCATCTGATTCTGTTTATTAGCTTTTGGTGGTTTATTATAAGAGTAACAGTGTCTCAGGCAATTTGAACACAAAAGTAAAGCACTTTAAATGCCAAAATAGCAAAAGATTGATCTAAAGTCTTTTAATTTTTGAAATTTGAAGTAGTTTACAGTATAAATGGCTTTAAGATCATCAAATTGTTTTACCCATTTTAGTTTAGATGGTGACTTCTAAGTAATAATTGTTTAGATGCTGAAATTTTTAATTCCATTAACAGATTAAAAACCGATCATATAACTTTTTTAAATTAAATTTTATTTTTTAAATATTTTTTAAAAAAGGATATGTATTACTTAATTAATTTTGTCTTTAAAATCTAAAAACTTTATTAATGGTATACATAATTAGATGATTTTGTTAACAAAAATTGATATAAGTGGTTAAAGTTCAAACCATAAATACAAATGACTCATTCGAATCTCACGGTCATTCATCGATAGATAAGTGGTCAATTTCAAAACATTTGCGAGCGAAAATCCGTTAATAAATTAGCAATTTGTGCCGAAAGTAACCCTTTGTATGTAAGTGGGCAAACTTTGCCTGAAATTGTGAAAGTGAATAGTCATTTTGGATCTCTAGTGCTACCCCTTAGATGTGAAGAAACAGTGGACAACAGGCCCCATTGTTGGGGTTTTAGAAGAAAAGCTTCAGTCCTCTGCACATCTTTAAAAAGCATGTGGTATCCTGATCCTTGTTACTACATGCCCAGCTTTGCATAGCCCGTACAAGGTTTTTGGTCGATGGCCTAACAATGGGTTAAGTTGGCTTGAATTTTTTCTTAATTTGGTTCAAGTGGTTGATGTTCATTACTCCATCCAAATCTAGCATTTAAGTTAAATTTTTTAATTAGTTTATCTATTTCGTATCAAATCATATAAAATATAAAAATTTTTTCATTATGTTTCGTACATTTCAAATATCCAATCGATTTTTTTTATAATATATAAATTTTATCAAAATTTTAATATGTCATTATCGTATTAGTGTTGCAATATTTTAATATGCCTGATGTTAAACATGCTTCACCATTTTTGAGTAATATTTCCCATCAACTTTATCTCTAAAACCAAACTTCTAGCTAATTCTCTTCAAAACTTTGAAAATTAAGCCTTGCCATTAAAGATAAGACAGCTACTGAACTTTAATTAATGCTTTTAATAACAGATTGTCAACAAGCACTTGAAACAAATGATTAAATCAATACCAAACTCACCCAAGAGCACGTAGATCAATTAATAGGGGGTTGTTCTAGCTTAACCAGAGGTCTCGAGTTCGAGTCCCTGGGTATGCAGCTGTGTTAAAACTCTTGAGGGAGAGCTTTGCCGCCCTTTGGGTCCTGCCCGGCTCGAATCCGGAATAGTCCTATACCAAAGGTATGGGGATACCAGATGGTCTAGACAAAAAAAAATCAATACCAAACTCTTGTAACCAAAAAAAAAAAATCAATACCAAACTCGTGCCTTTCAAGTTGACTCAGCTGCCTTACATTTATTCCTTGGGAGATAAACTTCACATCATTGTTATGATTGTTCAAGAACCTGGTCAGGATGCATGAAGGAATATTAGCAGAGGCCGAAACAAGTTCAATCAATAAGGCCAAACAAACCTGAAAAAGCAGAAGGAATTACTGCAGAATATCCATTTCAAGACTAGCTTACACGAAGTTTTCTGTTGAAGGAATTAACAGTCCCCGATTTTCAGCCATTGTCGGCATAGAAAATTGGTTAATGTCGCATTTGCCTATTTCTCATGCTTTGATACCAAGAAAGTAGGGTTGTAGACGGATCTGTTCTGCCAAAAAGACCGGCCATGCTGGTCGGCTCCAAACTTAATCATGAACTCAGGTCTAACTTCACTTTCTGCAGTAGATCTTGTTTTCCTTGATTCTTACTAGGTAACAAGTCACAAACATAATGTTTAACGCAGTAAAAACTTATTTGAATGAGATGAGAGTTCGATCTTACTGTATTGAAGTATTATTGAGTTAAAACATATTCTAAATGTCTTTCTGTTGATTGTTAGAGAGAAAGAGAGAGAAGGGTTTAAATACTATTTTTATTCTTTTTGAAATATGAAATTTAATGGGTAGAGGAGTGAAAAGTCTTAATTGTGACTAAGTTCAGAGTATAATTAGTCTCAGATAATTAAAACGGATGAAGATACATGTGATTTATAGCAAAAAAAAAAAAAGAAGAAAACATTGACTTTTTAAGGCTCTATACAAAAATGATATAGAGATCATACTTAACCAAATCATACTACTTAAGTCGGGTGTATTATTATCAATATCGCTAAAATAATTATTAATTTGACATTAATCAAAATTAAATTCAGATTAAAATTTATTTTGCCAGTGATAAATATGAGAATACTTTGTTTCCAGCTTTTAAACCGGGGATTTTAAGTCAAAATGCTTGGTTTCAATCTTCTACAAGGAAATGAATGATCCAGTACTTTCCTAATCAGCATGTCAACTTCAACCAAAAAAAAAAAACGTTTAACCTGCATTTGATTAATTAATGCTCGTTCTTTACCACAAATAGTTTTGTAATTGTGATGAGAATTAAAACATGCATAAACAGTCATTGTGGAATTTTCTTGCAGAGAAGAAGATAATTATGAGGAATTTGACGATGATCTTAAGATCATGAATCATGATTTAGAAGAAATTCATCAGATCTCATTCTGTTCACACGAAAACTGTAACATAAGTCAATGTTGGAGTCAGGGATGGAAACATACTGAAAACAGGGGACACAAGCAAAACGTGTCCTTGAATTTTGAGCTGCAGCGGACAATGAAACTCGACATGGAAATTGAATTCAGTTAAGATTCAGGAGAAATGGTTCTATGATCATTTGTTTGGGCTCCAACCCAAGTTTTACAACATGGGACAACTCTTATTTAACTATTCGACTACGAAATTATTGATGTTTAAGCACATATTTAAACTGGATTCAAGCATGTTCTTTGATTTGCATGCAGAAAAGAAGTTAGTCATTACATTTAGTTGAAAATTTAATCTGGTATGAACATCTTGAATGTCTAATTAATTTTCACTTCAAATTACAAGCATGATCGGTTAAAGTTAACAATCCAAATCAAGTCCTTGGTCACACATCGAACATCACAACCTGAAATCCATTCCCTGAAATGACCATGCAAAGTTTAGGTCATGAATCAGAATTGAGTGATTCTTGACCATTACTTTTTCTGGCTAATTCTGCCCTGAGAGGACAAACTAGGAGCCACTGACAATGTGGTCGGTGCACGATTGCTGTCTGATGAAAGACGCTGCTGCTGCCGCTGGCTTGGCAACATTGGCGGTGCTCGCTCCGATATGCGCCACATCTTCACGGACTTATCCAGGCTACCACTGTAAAGAATCCATCGCTTCTCACCAGATGCCGATTCATGGTCTCTTTCTATTGCCAAGCACTTGACAGGACCGCTATGGCCTGTTAACATCGACAAGCACAAATGATCCTTGCCTGATCTTCTCCATACAGAAATTCCCATGTCAGCTGATCCGCTGATTACGAGATTCCCAGCTACTACCAAGCAGAGAACCGCCAGTTTATGGCCTCTCAGAATGCCACCATGAGAAAGCTGATTTTCACGTTCCCAGAAGTTAACCAGCCCGTCCGACGAGCCACAGTAAACCATTGTAGCATCAGGATTCACGGCTAATGCTGTGACAGCACATTCTTGTTTCAACAATGTCTGTGAAAAGAAATGCTTGGTTCCTTTTCCTTGCAACTCTCTTCTCCAAACCTTTACTGTTCCATCAGCTGAGCCTGTAAACACCAGCCCATCGAGTCCTGCAACAACAGAATTAACTGCATCATCGTGAGCTTTAATTGATTCTAAACATTTTGAATCCGAAACTCTCCAGACTTTCACTGTTTTATCCCAAGAAGCTGAGTAGAGCAGCGTTTTATCTTCATTCAAACCAAGGCAAGATATAGCGTCTAGATGTTTGAGCCATAGCGCGCTACGATTGCTCTTAACTTCAACATAACTGCTTGGTTTGATGGAGTGCTTTAAATAGTCTTTGAAAGTTGGTAGCGTCCCAACTCGTTTATGAACACTTGCGTTTTTGTTAGAAATCTTCCAAACTCGAATCTTCCCATCTTGATGACCCGAAAAGATCTTCTCTCCGGCAATGACTATGGTTTTCACCAAGCCACTATTCGATTTAAACCCTGAAAACTCCTTCTGGTTCCTCCAAACTCTGATGTTCTTGCTATCAGAACCAGTAAACAACAAATCCCCAGAGGCCGCCAGGGAATATATATGCCCTTCTTCACGTACCAATGAACCCATCAACACATTGGGAGAGAAGTTGGTGTCTTCAGCCGCAGAAGAATTTAAGTTACTTGCCATGTGATGACCATGGGGATTTCTTGAATGGTGACGATGATGAGTCATTGTGAGGAGAGTTACCGTCGATTGCCATTGAAGAATACCCTTGGCTGACTCTGGGAGAGTTGTTTGAAACCACAGAATCACTCTTTCGATCTTTGCAATCCTCTTCAATGGAGATTGAGTTCTTTAGCCTACCAAACTTTTGCCCAACCGAGCCGGTTTCCTCCAAGAATATGCGACTACCCCTTTTTCTACTCCTTATGGATTCCATACACAAAACAACAAACACAAATGATAAACAATCCGATGAAAGCAAACCAAGTAAGAAAGAGATTAAAAAAAAGGATGATGGAAGGGTTGCCTAAGGAAAAATATAAGTAGGAAGAATTTCGTTGTTCTTTTATTGGAAAGGTGTGATGCTGATGCATGTTCTGTTGGGATTGTTTCCATGTTTTCATGTGAAATCGAATTTGCATATCCAATTGGATTATGCCACGTTGATTTGAGAGGACAGAATGACAATTCATCTCGATTGTCTAGGGCTGTCATTTGGCTATTTTTGGGTATGCATACATAGGGAAATTATGAAGGTTTGACTTGGTCTAAAAGGCTATGAAGTTCAATCTTTGTTGAGTTTTGAAGATTGTGGTAGAGAATGTTCCTAGGGAGCAAGATTTTTGGTGCATCTATTGAAGTTGGCATATTTCTATTTTAAGGCAAACAATTCCCAGAATTTAGGATGAATGTTCCTTTGCTTGATTGGACAATATAGAGAGTTTTTTTGGTAAAATTTAAACAAAAGTTTAGGGTTTATTTAGTTGAACAGTGTGATTGTTTTTAATAAGATAAAATATAACGATAACAATAAGATTAAATATTACATCTCATGCAACTAAATAAGTGTAAATTGCACGGTTGAAACATGAAGTGCTAAAATCTCGCTGTATCACGATCTCATTTGAAATCAAACAAAATCTTTAGTTATCTATTATTTCCAAACATTATTTGATTGTTTTTTTCATTTTCACACTCCCATTTTTTTTACTTGGCATCAAAATATAATTGATTTCTATTCAAGGGTGCCTATATCAGGGTTAAATATTTATGGTTAGTCTAAATATCTAAATATAACATAAAATATGAATTTTTATGAAATTATGCATTTTATATTAAATTTTGAATGATATATTAAAAAAAGATTATGTGAGAGTAATATTAGGATGGATGACTTATGAGAAGTTCTCGTGTCGCACCACTTTTCTCTCATTCCTCCTTTACACCTCTTATAAATAAAAAAAATAAAAAAAGGTTATTATGCAATACAATGCTTATGAAGTTTTAAATTTTATAAGCAGTGTTAAAAGGATTATACATATTTTTTAGGAATATTTAAAAAATAAAAAAGATTAATTAAAACATAAAGTGAGGGATATGTCACAATATTAACCTATTGTGGAGTCTAAAAATTTCACTAATAGTTTATTAGATAATAATCCTACTTAAAAATTTGATCGACTTTCAAAACTGTTTGAATCAAATAATAAAATGATTAAATTAGCTTTTTTTATTAAATTTAAATTTAAATCAAAATAATGCAAGCTGAATTTGAAATAACTCAAATAATTTAGACTTCAACTCCTTCCAAAATGACACGTACGTGATTCTAAAATTAACAATAAAATCATTCAAGAAAATACACATTTGTTGACTTTTTCCTGATTTAACAATTTATGTATTTGTATTGTATATATTTTATATCAAATCGTATAAAATATAAAAAATTATTGTTTTATAATTCGTGTCAACATGTCGAACAACAAATTGATTTTCGTTTTTTTTTCCCTAAATCCAATGTAATGTGTTTCAAAACTTTAGCTCATCTAATTTTCATATTTATTTGGTGACATGTTATTAGGCTTAATAGTCAAATATGACCTTAACGTTTGCCACAAAATAGAATTAAGTCCTCAATGTTTAAATGCATGAAAATCAGTCCTCAACGTTACAAAATAATTGAATTAAAGGACATTTTCGTTAAATTCTTTAATTTCCGTTAAGTTTTATTACTGGTTAGGGTAACGAAATTAAAAAATTTAACGGAAATGTCCTTAATTCAATTATTTTGTAACGTTGAGGACTGATTTCCATGCATTTAAATATTGATGACTTAATTTCATTTTATGGCAAACGTCGAGGTCATATTTGGCTATTAAGCCAATGTTATTATATTGTGCCCAAATTAATAAGTCAGCCACCATGATGACTTTTGGATTGGGCTAGACTTTGTCTTTTCTTTTGGGCTTTCCTCAAATTGGGCTGTCGGGCCAGAAGCATTGAATGGGCATACTATAATTTATTTTTAAATATTAAAAATGTTATGAATAGTCATAAATAATGGATGTCCATTCATCCCTCATACTCTTCATAACTTCCCCTTCATTAAGTTTATAACTTCCCTTCATTAAGTTTGTAACTATCCCTTCATTAAGTTTATAACTTTCCCTTAATTAAGTAACTATTCAATTCCATCTTTATTCATGTATTTGTAAAACCTATAAATAGAGGCTCACCATCCATGTATTGAACACACTTGAAGAATAAGAGAAAATCTCTCTTCTTGCTCTCTCTCTCTTTGTGTTCTTTCTATAATTTTATAATACGTTATCAGCACGAGACTATAAAAACCCGTGAGAGTTTTGGAGAATAGGCCTTCAATCACAATTATCTATCTCTTCTTTTACGGTAATGAAACTATTTTTATTTACTAATTGTCCAGTTGTTGAATTTTTGTTAATTATTTTCTCCTAACTTATTAAATATACTTGTGATAGTTCATAATGTCAAACCTTGCAAAACTTGAATTTGTGGCTTTTGACATTACGGGAAAGAACTATTTATCATGGGTGTTAGATGCTGAAATTCATCTAAATGCAAATGATCTCGGTGATACCATCAAAGAAGGGAACAAAGCATCTAGTCAAGATAAGGCTAAAGCGATGATATTTCTTCGTCATCACCTCCACGAGGGACTTAAAATTGAATATCTGACTATTAAAGACCCACTTATTCTTTGGACTAGTCTAAAGGAAAGATATGACCACCAGAAAACTGTGATACTCCCTAAAGCTCGTTATGATTGGATGCATCTGAGATTACAAAATTTTAAATCTGTAAGTGAATATAACTCAGCTATGTTTAGAATCAGTTCTCAATTAAAGTTATGTGGAGAAAAGATCACTGATGAGGATATGTTAGAAAAAACATTCTCCACCTTTCATGCATCGAATATGCTCCTGCAGCAGCAATATCGTGAAAAAGGTTTTAAGAAGTACTCTGAACTGATTTCATGCCTCCTTGTGGCTGAGCAAAATAATGAGCTATTGATGAAAAATCATGAAGCCCGTCCAACTGGATCTGCTCCATTCCCTGCAGTGAATGCAGCAACATATAATGAAAAAAACAGAGGTCATGCCAGTAGTCATGGCTGTGGTCATGGACGTGGACGTGGACGTAATAATCGTCGAGGTGGTCATTTCAAAAACACATATACCTACCAGAAGTGGGAACATAAGGATGGAAAACGCAAAGATAAAAGTGGGAAAGACAAAAAGGTTGTGGAGAATTTGTGCTATCGTTGTGGAGGCAAAGGCCATTGGTTACGTACTGTCGTACGCCAAAACATCTTGTCGAGCTCTATCAACAATCACTAAAAGATAAAGGGAAGAAGATAGAGACTAATTTTGCTAGTGATGATGGAAAAGATGAGACAAATTTTGTTGTGGAGATGATGATTTCGATTATGGTTATGTTGATGCCACTTCTAGATATTGCTGATTTTTTTCACACCCTGAAGGAAAAATTGACCATTTGATTGGAAATGAGAGTGTCCAAAAATAAAGTTCTTAGATCTTACTTAGATGTTATTGGACTTTATTTTAAGCATGCTTCTTATTAATAGATTATAATTATTAAGTATTTGTCATGTTTAGATGTTTCATTATGTTTTGGTTATTTATGAGATATTTTATTAATTTGGTTATATATTTCTTATTTTCAATAAAGAACATAGATACTTTCCTGGTTCGATTTGCGATGAGTGGTGGAGATATATGTCTTGCAGATAGTGCCACTACACACACTATATTAAAGAATAAGAAATATTTTTCTTATTTGATAATGCAAGAGGCCAATGTTAGTACTATATCGGGTAGTGCAAAATTGATAGAAGGCTCCGGAAGAGCTAACATATTCTTGCCTGGAGGAACAAAATTTGAAATTCATGAAGCTTTATACTCTCCCAAGTCTCAAAGAAATTTATTGAGTTTTAAGGATATCCGCCGAAATGGATATCATATTGAGACAACAAGTGAAGGAGAAATTGAGTACCTTCACATTACGAGTATAATCTTGGGTAATAAAATTGTATTAGAAAAATTACCGGCCTTTTCCTCCGGTTTGTACTACACAAGAATTAAAACAATTGAAACAAATGTGGTCATTAACCAAAAGCTTACAGATCACAATAACTTTGTTGTTTGGCATGACCGGTTAGGCCATCTCGGATTGATAATGATGCGAAGAGTAGTTGAGAATTCATGTGGACATCCATTGAAGAGCCAGCAGATTCTTCAATCGAAAGATTTCCCATGTGCTGCTTGTTCTCAAGGCAAGTTAATTGTTCGACCATCACCAGCTAAGATAGGGATTGAATCCCTTACTTTTCTGGAACGAATACAATGTGATATATGTGGACCAATATATCCACCATGTGGACCTTTTAGATATTTTATGGTTTTAATTGATGCATCAACTAGGTGGTCACATGTATCTTTATTATCAACTCGCAACTTGGCGTTTGCGAGGTTACTTGCTCAATTAATTAGATTACGAGCACATTTTCCAGATTATCCCATCAAGACAATTCGTCTTGACAATGCTGGTGAATTTACTTCCCAAACTTTCAATGATTATTGTATGTCTATTGGGATAAGTATTGAACATCCTGTAGCACATGTTCATACACAAAATGGCCTTGCAGAATCATTTATTAAGCGTCTTCAATTGATTGCAAGGCCATTACTAACGGAATCAAAACTCCCAATTTCTGCTTGGGGTCATGCTATTTTACATGCGGCAGCACTAATTCGCATCAGGCCAACAAGTTATCATAAGTCCTCCCCTTTACAATTGGTTTTTGGTCAGGAACCAAATATTTCCCATCTAAGAATTTTTGGATGTGCTGTATATGTTCCAATTCCTCCACCACAACGTACTAAGATGGGTCCTCAAAGGAGGTTGGGAATATATGTTGGATATGAATCCCCATTTATAATTAAATATTTAGAACCATCAACATGGGATTTATTTACAGCTAGATTTGCTGATTGTCATTTTGATGAATCAGTCTTCCCAACATTAGGGGGAGAAAATAGGCAGCTGGAAAAAGAGATAAGTTGGAATGAATTATCATTTTCTCATCTTGATCCTCGTACAAAACAATGCGAACTAGAAGTTCAAAAGATAATTCATTCACAAAGTTTAGCAAATCAATTGCTAGACGCATTTACTGACCCAAAGAGAGTGACAAAGTCACATATACTAGCTATTAATGCTCTAATTAAAATTGATGTCCCAGAAGGACAACCTTTTGTTGCCAATGAATCTAAAGCACGCCTGAAGCGTGGTAGACCAGTTGGTTCCAAAGATAAGAATCATCGAAAAAGAAAGGGAGCAAAGATTCAAGATGGCCAGGTCGAGGAAATTGTAACTCCAGAAGAGTTTACAGAAGAGCCCTTAGACATGACTAAAATTACAATTTCAAAAGAAAGTCAGGTACCTGAAATTACTGAAAATGAAGAGATCTCGATAAATTATGTCATGTCAAGAAAAATATGGAACCGAAACAAAATCGACGTCGATGATGTTTTTGTATACAATGTAGCGCTAGATGTTATGGATGATGACGAGGATCTTGAACCAAAGTCTATTGAGGAATGTAACCATAGACATGATTGGTCAAAATGGAAAGACGCAATTGAGGCAGAATTGAAATCTCTTGAAAAGAGAAATGTTTTTGGACCAGTAGTCCGTACACCTAATGGTGAAAAACCAGTGGGTTACAAATGGGTCTTTGTGCGAAAACGAAATGAAAAAGGTGAAATTGTGAGACATAAAGCACGTCTAGTTGTACAAGGTTTTTCGCAAAGACCTGGTATTGATTATGAAGAGACATACTCCCCTGTGGTGGATGTGACTACTTTTCGATTTCTAATTAGTCTGACAATAAAAGAGGGACTCGATTTGCGTCTAATGGATGTCGTTACAGCCTATTTGTACGGCCCACTTGATAATGACATTTATATGAAACTTCCAGAAGGATTTAAACTGCCAGAAGAATGTTATTCTAGTTCTCGAGAACATTACTCAATCAAATTACATAGATCTTTATATGGATTAAAACAATCTGGTCGCATGTGGTATAACCGCCTTAGTGAATATTTGTTAAATGAGGGATATAAGAATGATCCCGTTTGCCCATGCATTTTTATAAAGAAATCTAGATTTAAGTTTGTTATTGTTGCGGTATATGTTGATGATCTGAATATCATTGGAACTCCTGAAGAGATTTCAAAGGCAGTAGAGTACTTGAAGAGAGAATTTGAGATGAAAGATCTTGGAAAGACAAAATTTTGTCTTGGGTTACAGATAGAACATTTAAAGGACGGGATTCTTGTGCATAAAACAACTTATATAGAGAAGGTGCTAAAACGATTTTATATGGACAAAGCACATCCGTTGAGCACCCCAATGGTTGTAAGGTCACTTGATGTAAATAAAGACCCGTTTCGACCTAGGGAAAATGATGAGGGGATTCTTGGTCCTGAAGTACCATATTTGAGTGCAATTGGAGCACTAATGTATCTCGCTAGTCATACACGACCTGATATATCATTCTTTGTTAACTTATTAGCGAGATATAGCTCTTGTCCAACCCGAAGGCATTGGAATGGGATTAAACATGTACTTCGTTACCTACAAGGTACAAAGGATATGGGTTTGTATTTCCCTAACCTACCCAAAACAGATTTGATTGGTTTTACAGATGCAGGGTACCTATCTGATCCTCATAATGCTCGATCACAAATTGGATATGTATTCACATGTGGTGGCACCGCCATTTCATGGCGTTCCATGAAACAAACTATAGTAGCCACATCTTCTAATCATGCTGAAATTTTGGCAATACATGAGGCTAGTCGTGAATGTGTATGGTTAAGGTCTGTAATTCAGCACATACGAAGAGCTTGTGGTTTATCTTCAAGAAAAGAGGCACCAACGGTCTTATATGAGGATAATGCAGCATGCATCGCCCAACTGAAGGAAGGATATATCAAAGGTGATAGAACAAAACATATTTCATCGAAGTTCTTTTTCACTCATGACCTTCAGAAGAATGGTGATATAAATGTTCAACAAATTCGTTCAAGTGAAAATTTGGCAGATTTATTAACAAAGGCGCTTCCTACCACTACATTTGAGAAGTTAGTCCACAATGTTGGATTGCGTCGACTTAGAGATCTCAAATGATATAATCATGAGGGGGAGTAAATACACGCTGTACTCTTTTTTCCTTAACCATGGTTTTATCCCACTGGGTTTTCCTGGTAAGGTTTTTAATGAGGCAGCATCTCATGTGTATTTTGAAGAATAATGTACTCTTTTTCCTTCACTAGGTTTTTGTCCCACAGGGTTTTTCCTAGTAAGGTTTTAATGAGGCATATTCTTTAGTAATGGACATCCAAGGGGGAGTGTTATGAATAGTCATAAATAATGGATGTCCATTCATCCCTCATACTCTTCATAACTTCTCCTTCATTAAGTTTATAACTTTCCCTTCATTAAGTTTATAACTTTCCCTTAATTAAGTAACTATTCAATTTCATCTTTATTCATGTATTTGTAAAACCTATAAATAGAGGCTCACCATCCATGTATTGAACATACTTGAAGAATAAGAGAAAATCTCTCTTTTGCTCTCTCTCTCTTTGTGTTCTTTCTATAATTTTATAATAAAAAAAAATAAAATCACATTTGGATGACAAAACGTCAAAACGCAGGAAAAGGATAACACTAAATTTTCATTCGTAAAAAAAAAAAAAAAAACTGCTGGGAGCGCATATTTATGCACACTCTGTTGATCCAGTGTAACTTTCCCGCTCTCTCAGCTCATCACAAAACGAATTTCCGTTTGTTTCTTGTGAAAAAGATTTTGTTTCTCCAATGAAAGGAGCCGGGATTATCTTAAACCCCTTAAAGTAATCGAAATCCAGAAGGAAATGTTCTTTAGCAACTTCTTTAAACGGAGACTCTCGTCTCTGCTCCGTCCATGGCTGGAACGAGATCTCGAGCTGGACCTTCAGTTAGGGTTCGTCAATTCCATCGCTATAGCCAAAAACCTCCATCTTGACACGTCAGCTCTCAACCGCCAGCTCATCATCGGTTCATCTTCTTCGAGGTTCCTTTTCAAAGAATTCGTTATCGAAGAGTTCGTCGTTCGATTCTCTAACTGGTCATCTTCTGCCTTCACTTTTGAAGCTCGTGGAGTCAAGGTCACTCTGTCGTATGAGTAAGCACATCACTACTGTGCACTTTTTATTTATTTTATTGGATTTTTCTTAAAAAATTATGTAATTTCTTTTTGAAGGGAGATTGAAGAGGAAGGTAACAGAAAGGTGCGGAAGTCGAGTAATGCGGCGATGGAGAGTTTGAAGAAGGATTTGTCCATGATGGACCCCGAGGTTTCTTTTTCGGCGTTATTTTGTATAAATTTTAATTTCTTGGATCTAAATCATGTTTCTAAGTCGCACCTGATATGACAAATTGACAATAATAACTGGTGAAACTCCGGCGTTTTACTATGAATTAGTAAACTCATCAAAGGAATTGGTAATAACTATATATTCTTTCTGGGCGAGTGTTATAGTTGGGTCAAGTAAGTAGCATTATTCATCCTCTTGTTAGTATTGAATATATGTAAGAATTAACTTCTGATGATTAGATGCCTTTATTTCAATTACATACGGTTTCTTGAAATTTGTTAATTAATGGACAGTAACTTTTAAAGCAATAGTTTAGCATCTCTATACTTCGTCATGCTTAATTGCAATGATATATTATTATATTATTGTTGATTTCTTTTCTTAATATAGGTATGCCAAAAGGCCCAAGACTTGTTAGCTACTTAATATGTAAAACTCAGCCAAAGTAACTTGAGCTTTCTTTGATACCAGGGTAGTGCTCTACATAATATTCTCGAAGCAGTCTTGGCTACCACTTGTTGGAGTAATCGGGTTAAGTCTTCTTTTTCCAATCTCATTCTTCAACATTGCCGTCTACAGATGCTTAGCATTAGTTTGCAAGTACAATTCCCCACCTTAAATGATTCCTTTGCATATCTGTTGGAGTTAGAGGAGCTTAATGCAGAATCTCTACATTTTGTTCATGGTTGTCTTTTTAGAGGGCTTGTTAATGTCTTCTTTATGCCTCTGAAGGAGGGATCTTTGGTTATAAGTGGTAGGTGCTTTAAGATGGGGTATAAGAAAAGCAATCAAATTAACCATGTTTGTTCCTCCAGTGCACTAGGTACTTGCATCAAATTAAACAATCTCAAACTTGTAGAGTTCAATCTTCGTATTCCAGAATTAAGTTTCTTCTTTTCTCCAGTTGATTTTCCTGTTTTTATGGCACTTAGTAATGTCTCGTCTAAAAAATCCAAGCGGGTCAGAAATGGTCGGTACTTGTGGAGACGAGCAGCAATTAAAATAGGCCTTGTGATTTCAGCACCCACATTATCGTGGTACAAACTAGTTGGGCTTACTAGTTTGTGGCTAAAGTATGTGAACTGTTATGAGTATTTGTTGTCTCTAATTCGATTTTCTTCTGACCACTTATTGGAAAGATCTGGTATTGAGATGCCAAGAGACAAGGTAATATTGACTTCTGCTAAGCATTATTGGGAGTTGATTTTTGACATTGAGAAAGAGCTACCTGCTGAAGCTATTGCACAGGCTCGGAGAATAGCTCGATATAAAGCTTTATCAAGCGGTCGACATTCTGAAGATAATTACAGAGAACCCTTTGTTAATTCCTGTTTCAAAACCTTTGTTCAAAAAGTTATGCAAAGAATCCAGTCAACAGCACGCCTTTTCTTTTGGAGGAAATCTTCAACTCAAGATGAACAGTTAGTTGGACACCTGGGAAATGTTTCTGGGAGTTCTTATTCACACTTCTGCTTTATTTTAAGTCTCGATAAAATTTACATTACCCTCTCCTCAATGACTGCAGTTCAGCCTGTTAATGAACAAGTGGAATCACATGTTGGGATCTCATATTTTGATGATTTTTCATTCCGTTTCTCTATTAAAGTGATTTTACTAATGTACATAGAAGACATCTTTGAACAGACGTTATCTTTTTCCTGTGGAAAAGTGAAAGGCAAGTATTTCATGAGTTCTGTTGGAGAAAAAAGGGAGAGAATTAAGAATTTGAAAATTATTCTTCATGGTGAGCCTGCGAAAATCTTTCACGTCTCAGAAAGTAATGAAACCAGTACCACCAGTCATGCTGAAGGTGATTGGGAACCACGTCTAGAAAATTTTATAGGAAAAATGTACTTGAATTGGAGAAGAGCTTGTAAGCAATTTGAAGAAAGTGAAATCAAGTGTCCTCAAAGTCCACGCCTTCTTTTTGAGATGAAAAGATTTCTGAGACATTCAGATCTCAAAAAGCTGGGTTCTGGGCTTTGGAAATGTAATTTGACAGTGGGAAAGTTCAAGATAGCTTTGGGATATTTAGCAATGCTATCGGTTCTTATGCTCGTTAGGCAGATACAACATGCTCTTCACTGGACTTGGGGAAATGGAAGGGCCAGGGACCTGTCATATTTTCCTCCAAACACTGAGCACCAACAAGAGGCTGGTTGGGAAATAAAATTTGAGTGCTATTCTAGCAAAATAAAGATGTTCTTTCTTAGAATGCTTCCTGGGAAAGATATTCAAATAGGAGTGCTCATAGCTGGTCCTCAGATCCAATTCTCATCGAGGAAAACCGGAATAAGGAATGTAAATGAAGGTATGAACAGTCATGTAGTTGGTGGGGATGATTTTCATCTTGGATTTAATATCCATGATTTTGAAGTTGTTGTTTGGCCAACTTCAGAGTCTGGTTTGGCACCAATAAATGCCAGCACAGAACAGGATGATGAAGATTCTGAGTGTCTCAGGTTGCAGGAGCCTAAGATACTTGATATTCCAAAACTGGAAAATAAAAACTATACATCTAAGGATGAGAGTTCTCTTCGTTTCTATCTGCGACTCAAGGGTTTGCAGGCATACTTTGAGGACATGTTAGAAAGACAGAAAAATCAAATATTGGTCTTGGATCCCATAACATTTCAACTTTCATCCTTCAGGTAGGGATTTGAACCTTGCTTTTACGTTTTCTTATACAAATATGATGACTTTCTTAATTTTCACCCTGCTGTCTTTTCCTATCAAATTCAAATTGAAGGCCTATTTGCTGGTTGCTTGGCCTAAACCCAGTAAAGTTTAATGTTTTGTTGGAGGAACATACTTTTCATTTCTTTTATTGAATATAATTTTTGATTTGGTTCTTATTGAGCTTGCAATCACATTTGATAATTGTTATTTTTACTTTTAGTAGAGTGCATATTCAGCTGACTGCCTGACCTTGATTATTATGCAACATTTTGCTAGTCTTGTATGAATTGTTTTTAATGAATATCATAAGATACTATTTTGTTTTTCCCCTTTTTAAGTAAATGACTCAGTGATGCTTATTCTATTAATCTAATGAATGATTCATAATTTCTTTTTCCATAAAAATTTTAATTACTGGAGTAAAACTGTATATGCTGAGAGGTATATAAAGTTTGAAGATTATTGATTTTTTTTATTTGTTTCTTTTTATTGAAAATTTTACAATAATTTTTTGAGCTGTGACAAGTTAGCAGAATATGGTTCTTTTCAAAACTATATTTACTGTATCGAATATCAATCAATCCTTATCCCTTGCTTTAAACACAAAAAATTCTTGAGAGCCTTGTGATTTTCAACTGACATGTCATTTTGTTGACCAACTCTCTCTCCCTATAATATTTGTGAATCATGTATCTTGTCTGCCTTCTGTTGCCCCTCTCATACAGCATCAATTCAATTATTTGTATGTTGTGCAATTCTTTAATTCTATTATCAATCATGGTCCTCAGTAAATCTTTTTGATGACCAAGATTATGTATCTTTCGCAGGGAGTGTGTTCATTCATTTAGCATGACCTCTATTGCTTATTCAATGGCTTTTAATGGGCTGGCTATGGGATTTACTCTATTATTATTTATGGATGAGTTGTATGCTCGCATTCAGGTTATATCTTTTCAACTTTCGTTATCTGATTGGCTTTGACCATCTTATTATTTTTGGCATGCTTTAATTTCTTTTGTGATTATGATAATTTTGCTTTTTTAATATAAAATACAGGATTCTTAATTTCTTATTATTACTGCAGTTATTGTTATGGCAGCATTAGTTATCTTAAGTCTTAAGCACTTGAAATAGTTTTTTAGTTGCTTCTATCTGCTTTCATTGTAATGTTAAATAACTTCTGAATCCTTTTGATTCGTTTACATGCTTACTTAACCTTATACAAATTAAGGACAACTAATTGTTATTTGTTCCAGGTTTTTACTGGTTTATTTTCTGAATTATCCCATCCTTTTCACAACTTGGGTTCTCCTGGTAATGAATACTTCCAAAATTTTCAGAGACAAGATATGGTTTCTGGGGTTACTGAAGATGAAGAGCTTTCAAAAGCAACACCCTTCATATGTAATAACACAGTGATTTTAGTTAACGGCATCTTTAAACTCAAGTCAGTGGATATCTTTCTTTGCAATTCTAGGATAAGCGACAAAGTAAGGAGCTCTAAGATGGTTTTTGATGCTTCCAGTAGCACAAATTCAACTGCGAATAACTTGTCTGATTGTGGTATCTGTATTTCGTTCCATCGTATATGTTGTGACGTATTATATGAGGAAAGGAAATTGGAATTTCTCATTGATTTATCTGGAATTCAATCTGTGATCTTCAGATACCAGGAGTACATAAGAAAAAGTTTCAATCGCTCTGCATTTAGAGAGTTTATGCTTTGTTCACACAATTGCTTGTATGAGGCATCTCTTTCTCATTGCATATTTACTTTGTCATTGAGTCTGCCTCAGAATACCTCATCTTCAGCTAGAGTGAATGAGATGCTAAATGTTTCTACTTCTGAGGCAAATGCATCATGTGCGGTGGAAGATACATCTTTTAGCAGTGAACCAAAACCAAATTTTCAGTCTCCTGATTTTCTTCAAAAGTTGGGCTTTACTTCGAATATCCAGGTGCCAGCCTCAAGCCATTGCATATTCATAAATGTGGTAGTGGCTGAGGTTTTTGTGACAAGGTGTTCAGTGAAAAATATTCTGATTGGGGCACAAAAAATGAATAAGCTTTTGTCATCACTTTATGTTGCGGTGAATTTCCAGAAAATTGCTGGGGGGATCCAGGTGCAAATATTGTAGATGATTTCTGTTTCTTTCATGTTTTCACTTGCTCATACAATATATGCTAGAACTATTTTTTTTCTCTATGCTTTTGGAATAACTAAAGATGGGGGATAGGGCATGATTAGCCACCCAAAATTTAACGTACATTTATGCCATTGAAAATTTCATTCAGTTCAATCAAGTTATCAGACTACTGTTTTCATCCATTTTATAATCTTAACTTGTGGTGAATGACACATGATGGGCAGGGAGGTTTCTTTTGCCTTGAAACAAAAGCTTTGGCAATGTGTGTCCAGTGCTTTGCTTCCTATGTACATCACATTAAAAATTTATTATCAATTGTGCAATCAACTGCCAAGAACATGCGAAGAGCTGAACATGATGATGATCATTGTGGTGGTGGGCATGCGATAGAGATGCTCGTTGCATCTCAGCCAGTCAAGTGGGAAATGCCAGAAGCTTTTAACTTAGATGTCTCTCAATTTTCTCTTGTTCTTGTTGTTGAAAGTGAATCAAGTAAGCACATTCCTTCTTTAATTGAATGTTTTGATTATCCATATTTCTTTAATAGTTAGTCTCCTTTCGCAGGTTGTATTCTGGAGTTTGTATTGGAGCTTGATCTTATTCTGAACCTTGATTTGGAAAATATGCAAAGGAAGTTTATGTTTGAGCTTTCTCGGTTATCAATCTTTTCTCAAGTCATTCAACAAAGTGCAGAAGATGAAATCCCAATTCTTCATTTCTCTTCTGCCCAATCAAATGAATTATCATCTCATTCTTTAGCTGGAGAATCTACTGTACCATTTAAGCATGAAGATGGTTGCTCAAGAGCTCCTGTTCCCGAAGGGTTATTTTGCTGCCGTCATCAGGACTATATCTTGAAACATTTAACTTCTTCTTTATCAGTTGAGAAGGCCAAAACTAGTCCTTTGGATCCAGAACAGGTTTGGTTTGGAAAAGGTACTGTTTTGGGTTTTGATATGACAATTTCGTTGTCAGAACTGCAGGTAAGAAATGCTCTATCTTTGCTGTTTCTACCATAGTTTTTATGCACCTGACAATTTTGTCAGATCCCATCATTATAGCATATGAACACCTTGTTTCTGACTAAAACCATCAAGGCTCATGTCACTGGATCTAATGTAATTTGCAACATCAGATGATTCTCTCCATGGTCTCATCCTTCTCTGAGTTATCTGTTAAAGGCTCGAGTGATGAATCTAGGGAAAGGAACTGGTCTTATAACCAGCAAGATGACAATAATATTGAGGCGAGGATTCCTGATGGTATTTTATTTTCCAACGGTTTTAGTCTGTTGCTTGCAAATGTTGATGAACCTGTACTAAATGTTACTCATGATATCCCCAGGGGCAATTGTTGCTATTCAAGATGTGCACCAACATATGTACTTCATGGTTGAAGATGGAGAAAATAAGTATGCTATAGGGGGTGCAAATCATTATTCCCTTGTCGGAGAAAGGGCTCTTTTCAGGGTATATTCTTACCACTACATATTTGCCATAAACTTTCCTTGTTAACACCACCTTAAAAGAAAAAACAGTTTGTTTGCATATATTTTATATGAAAAGACCTATCTTTATACATGCTGATGCAAAAGTACGGTTGCTTTACACCCAAATCATTTTTTGAAAAGTCAATAATATTATTCCAAAATAAGCCATCAAAAGATAAGCTCATAAACAGTACACAGGAGCAAAATCGCAGAAGTTAACAAAAACAAAACAGAAACAAGAAAACAAAGAATTAAAGCTGAACAGATAAAACACCAATTCTGTTAACTCCTGCCTTAGCTAAGCTATCTGCAATGAAGTTTGCTTTGCACCCAAATCTTTAGTTTTAAGAAATTAAGATCTCAATTTTTTTTCAAAGTCTTTTAAAGTGTAATGCTTTTGTGCCAATAGATTTGGTGACAATTCAGTTTTACTAATATTTGTGTTCATATTTTGCTTGTTTGTTGTCCTTGTTATTACCAGTTATTTAGTTGATATATGTGAACAGTTGTATTTGTACTGCTGGGATATTGGTTACTGCTATTTAGCATATGTCGAGAAGAAAGTGCCGTATCTTATGAGTTATTATAGGAATATGCACGTTTACAATTCAATCACTGTTCCTCCTTTGAATAGATTTATTGATTGTTAATGTCAAGTCTTTATGCCTTTATGATAATGTATGCTACTGCCACAATATGTACAGGTCAAGTACCACAAACAAAAGAAACGGAATTCATCAGTTTTGTGGTTCTCCTTAATATCATTGCATGCGAAGAACAACTTAGGGGAGCCATTGCGATTAAACTCTCATCCGGGATCAGGTTTTGTTGAGCTCTCCAGCACCACTGATAATGCTTGGGCACTTTGGAGAGTGTTTTCTTATGAACCAGAGAATTATGAGGGTGATATTGACTGGGAACCTTACAATCGAGTGCTTAGAAATACTTTGTACCTGGTGAACAAGAAGAATGACTGTGCTATTGCTTTTAATGATAGGGTTCCAGTGTTTGTAAGGAAGCCTGGAAATCCATTCAAGTTCAAAGTGTTAAGTGATATGTCGGTTGCCCAAGATGTAGTGACAGATAGTATGTACCCTATGAAGTCTTCTGGAGCCAAGATGAGTGCACATGAAGATGGAGAGGGAAGTTCTTGCCAAAGTGGAAATCTGCCTTGCATTGATATTACTATTGAAAAAGTTGCTTTGACCGTTGTCCATGAACTTTCACATACAAATGACAAGTTTCCTCTTCTTCATGCTTGCATTGATGATACTCGACTTACTTTACAAATTCTCTCCACTAAGGCCAGAGTTATAAGCACCTCAAAGGCTTTGCTTCAATATTTTGATGCTCAGACAAACTTCTGGTGAGTATTTTACTCAGAAGAGAAAGGAATAGCTAATTTTTGAGCATTTTCCTTTCTTTGAAGTTAGTTTTCCTTATAAATGTATCTAATTATTTCCTCACCTCCTTTTGGTTGCAGGAGAGATTTTCTTCACCCTGTTGAAATATTTATTTTCTATCGTTCTAGTTTCCAAAACCCACATGGTGTGCCTGTCCATGCCTATTGTAGAACCAAAGGGGTCCGTACTTTATAGTATTTCTTCTATGTTTCCTTTGACCATATATTACATTCTTTACAATAATGCTCTGGCTTATTGGCAGTTGGAGATATCTTTAACTGAGCTTTCCTTGGACATACTACTTTTTGTGATTGGGAAATTAAATTTGGCTGGTCCTTTTTCAGTGAGAAGCTCCTTGATTCTGGCCAACTGCTGCAAGGTCAGTTTGTCATTCACATATATTCTTTCCCTTGTTTAACTGAATTGACCAGTAGAACAGATCATATGGGGATTGATTTGTCCGATTTCTCAATCTGATCCTGTAACTGATGAAAATTTATTTCAAGCCATATTAAAAGATGATACTGCACAGAACTTCTGCGATCGTCATTCCTTAGATCATTTGATCACTAAACACATAATATTAAATATTTTTCATGAGTTAAATTCAAGCACAGAATGGTTGGGGTAGATGGTAACACTGACCCACCAGTACATCTTTCCTCCTGCTGCTTTCTGTCATTCATCCAAAGTTGTTCTACCGCTGGATCTTTTGCTTACTCAATTTTAACCATTTCTATTATGGCAGGTGGAAAACCAAATGGGTTTGAACCTTCTTTGTCATTTCTATGGTAAGCAAAGTGTGACAGTGGGCAGGAAACAGTCTGCTTCCTTTTTTCTAAGGTACATCGGGCCATATTATTTTCTGTTTATGGGTCTTTTCCCCAAAGCTTGATTCCTGCTTCTGTTGTAAAGTGATAATTGCATTCTTGTATGGCTTGTAGGTCATACTGTCATAGAAAGCTTATATATTTATGTATAATTCATGTGTGCCTGTGCATGTAATTTATGCATATTTATGTCCATTGAGGAATTGCAGCCAATTTCTTTCTTTATTAGTTGATCTTGCTCTATGCATGTTTGTAAGGCTCTCAACTTTTGCAAATCAACCACCAGAAACAGCAGCAGTTGTTTCAATCCAGCTTTCCATTCCTGGTTCATTTACAACTTCTCCAATTCACCTTTCTCTCCTAGGAGCTCAAGCATTTGCTTGGAGAACACGTATAGTGTCACTTCTAGGTATGTGATTCTGCTACCTTCACTATGCAACATTATTGAAGAGTTTTACTGAGTTGTTTCTCTTGTTTTGAGAAACTTTAGCCAAGATGACTGTAGAAGTAGCATCATAGACTCATAGTATCCACTGTACTGGTGAGAATTTAAATGTAATATATTTTTATAACTTAAAAGAGGGGAACCTTGATGCAATGGTAAAAGTTGCTCTTTTGTGACTTGGAGGTCACAGGATCAGGTGGAAACAGCCTCTCTATTAATGCAGAGGGAAGGTTGCGTATATATGACCCTCCTCAGACCCTACAATGTGGGAGCCTTGTGCACTGAGTTGCCTTGTTTTTTTTTTTTTGTGTATATATGCGTGTGTGTGTATTTATATTTATAACTTCAATTAGAATACAATGAAATATGCTATTGTTAGTCTAAGTTTGCCCGGGATATCAAACCATCTAACTACTGACTTAATTGTGACATTGTTTGAGGCGATTAGTTAGATCTCAGAGTTTGTCTGGGAGAAGAAAGAGGAAAATGAAGAAAGGACCTCATCTCTGGTTGTATCTTATATTTCTAAATAACAATGTTTGGGCAATGAAAGCTAAATTCTACAGTTTTATATTGTTATATGTGGGGTAAAAGAGGCCTGAAATTTCTAGGAATTATTTTTTATAGAAAAATTAAATGAAATATGCTTTCATGGATTTTGAAGAACATTCTAAAAAGGCTAAAGATGATGTATTTTAGCTGCAGTTCAAAATAGGCCTGTAATACATTTGAAAGCAGAGGTTGACAGCAGCCTTGGCATGCTTATCTCTAAAAAATCCATAAGGTTGTAATTATAGTCAAAATTGAAAAAAATAGTCAATTAAGCAAATACATATCTAAGATGGAAACTGAGTCAAGCTGTGCAATGCTGGTACGATGAAATAGTTAAACTTTTGTTAGGTTGAAGTGATTATTTTTTGGTTGGATCATTGGTCTTTTCATTGCTAAATTTTAGCTGGTTTTTTGAAATTTTCTGCCTGCTAACAAAGATGATTTCAAAATTTAAATTGATGGGTCTTACTAGATTTTATTTTTGTTTCTTCCCTTGCTTCCATCTTTGAACAGATTCAAAATCTTACCCTGGGCCATTTGTGGTGGTTGACATTTCAAGGAAATCAGAGGTATTTTCCAAGATTAGTTTTCTCATTGTTACATATGCTCAAACAGATACACATATATGCTTGCATTATAATATTCTTTCTTGTTCTTTCTTGACATTGATGATAATTTGTAGGATGGTTTGTCAATAGCTGTTTCTCCATTAATCAGAATACGCAATGAAACCAAATTCTCTATTGAGCTACGAATTAGACGAGAGCCAATGGAAGATGAGTTTGCATCTGTGTCATTGAAGGCCGGTGATACAGTTGATGACTCCATGGCATCATTTGATGCTATAAATTTTTCTGGTGGACCTAGAAAAGCATTGATGTCATTAAATGTTGGTATGCATTGCTGCTAAATTTAATTTCTTACTATCCTTTATTTTTCCTTGGCTTCGTGTGATCTAGCATCCTCATCTTTGAATCAGTATCCACGGTTTTGCTGTTATAAGTGTGTATTATCACCTTGAAAGGATTGGGATTTGGTGATGGAATATGTTTGTCCATGAGCTAGTCATGTGTATGCAGAAGTTGTTCAATAACAAATATTTTATTTTCTTGCTCATGCATTTGGGATTACATGTCACTATTTTGATTGAAGTTTCAAATGAAGTTAATGTTTTTATTTAGGCATAATTTTAAAATAGAAAGTGTTAATCTGCATTGCATTATACTGTGAAAACAAAGAGAGATATCTGAAGGAATAATTTTTATGTATTGAGTCACTGTATAAAATACTTTACAGGCTTCCTTCTTATAGAAAATACATAGCACACTTCTAGGAACTACATAATAACTCTAGCTAAACTACAAGGAAACTTTCCTAATTTACATAAGTTGACTAAATCTTTTAACAGAAAAATCAGCTAGCAAATCTCTAAGATTCTGGCAATATCTCAGCAGAATCTTCCATCTTCCAACACTCCCCCTCAAGCTGGTTTGAAGATATCTTCCATTGCCAGCTTGCTAATCAAACTGTCAAATTGCTTCTTATGTAGCCCCTTTGTAAGTATATCAGCAATCTGATCAGTAGTTGGAATGTAAGGCATGCAAATCAGTCCATTATTGAGCTTTTCTTTAATAAAATGCTTATCCACTTCCACATGCTTTGTTCTGTCATGAAGGACCGGATTATGAGCAATAGAGATTGCGGCTTTATTATCACAATATACTTTCATGGGTGAAGGGTTAGAGATCCTCAAATCTTCTAACAACCTTTTAATCCACATTACTTCACAAATCCCATGAGCAACAGACCTAAACTCAACCTCTGCACTACTTCTAGCCACCACATTTTGTTTCTTGCTCCGCCAAGTAACAAGATTTCCTCCAACAAATGTACAGTAGCCTGAAGTTGATCTTCTGTCATTAATACTTCCAGCCCAATCTGCATCAGTGTAGACTTCGATCTGTAGGTGTCCACGTTTCTTAAACAACAGACCCTTTCCAGGAGTCCCTTTCAAGTACCTCAAGATCCTGTACACAGCATCAAAGTGTTCCAAACCTGGTGAATGCATAAATTGACTCACCATGCTTACTGCAAAAGCTATATCTGGACGTGTATGGGACAAATAAATCAATCTTCCAACAAGCCTTTGGTATTGGTCCTTGTTCACCACATCTTTAGTTTTGGCAGGTTGTAGCTTTAAGTTGGGTTCAATCGGTGTTTCAGCTGCTTTGCAACCAAGCAAACCTGTCTCACCAAGCAAATCGAGTATGTACTTGCGTTGATTGACAAATATACCTTCTTTAGACCTAGCAAACTCCATCCCAAGGAAATATTTCAACGTACCCAAGTCTTTGATTTCAAAGTCATTAGCAAGTCTCTTCTTCAATCTTTCTAGTTCAACATTATCATCACCTGTCAAGATTATATCATCCACATAAACGATCAAGATAGCAATTTTCCCGTCTCTTGAACGTTTATAAAACATAGTATGATCTGCTTGACTTTGACAGTAACCATGACTTTTTACTACCTTCCCAAAGCGTTCAAACCAAGCTCTAGGGGATTGTTTGAGGCCATACAACGACTTCTTTAATCTACAAACTTTATCTTTACCAATCCTTTCCTCGAAGCCAGGTGGTAGGTTCATAAACACTTCCTCTTCCAAATCTCCATTTAGAAAGGCATTTTTTACATCTAACTGATGTAGGGACCTATCGAGATTCACGGCCAAAGATAATAAAACCCGAATTGAGTTTATTTTGGCTACTGGAGCGAACGTTTCTTGGTAATCAATCCCATAGGTTTGTGTAAATCCTTTTGCCACAAGCCTAGCCTTGTACCTTTCTACACTACCATCAGCCTTGCACTTTACAGTAAATACCCATTTGCACCCTATTGTCTTCTTGTCCCTTGGCAAGTCCACTACCTCCCAAGTACCACTTTTCTTAAGAGCATTCATCTCTTCTATAACTGCTAACTTCCAATTTGGATCATCTAGAGCTTCCTGAATGTTTCTCGGAACAAACAAGTGAGAAATTTTTGAGGTAAATGCTCTATGGTGATTAGAAAGTCTATGGTAAGATAAATATTTGGCAATAGGGTGATTGGTACATGTTCGAACTCCTTTCCTAATAGCTATGGGAACATTAAGATCTGAGGACTCATTGTTAGAAGGCATAATAGAAGAAGGAATTGGAGCTGAAGATGAAATAGGAATAGAATTACCTTGAATATTTGAAGGACCATCTCTCGGAGATTTTGGTTGATTCTGTGCTAGAGTGATAGGTGGATCTTTACCATTTTTATGAGTTCTTCTAGTATAAACCAGAAGCTCAGAATTTGGATTGTTTTGATCCGTTTGTAGTATTTCTCCCCCAGTTTGTGATACATCCATGCTTTGCAATGGTTGATTAGAATTTCCTTTGTTCTCAATATCTTGAACAGATTTTTCCTGAATTTTTGTTTCAAAAATAATAGGAGAAGTGGTATCACAAATGATTGTATTAGGTAGAGAAATGTTCCAAAAATTGTCTTCTTCTCTTTCTTTCTCCCCCTGAAGATAATTTTTGCTAAAGTAAGGTTGATTTTCCAAAAAAGAGACATCCATACTGACATGGATTTTTCTGGTTTGAGGATTATAACACTTGTACCCTTTTTTATTTGGAGCATAACCTATGAAAACACATTTTTCAGCTCTAGGATCAAGTTTAGATCTAAGTTTGCTGGGTAAATGAACAAATACTGTGCAGCCAAAAACTTTTAAAGGCAAATCAGATTGTATTCTAGATTGTGGAAAAGTTTTTTTGAGGCAGTCTAAAGGTGTGATGTAGTTTAAAACTCGGGTAGGCATCCTATTAATCAAATAGGATGCTGTTAAAACAGCTTTTCCCCATAAATATTTTGGAATATGCATAGAAAACATGATGGCACGAGCCACTTCAAGTAAATGTCTATTTTTTCTCTCAGCAATTCCATTTTGCTTAGGAGTATCACGACACGTAGATTGATGTTGGATACCTTTTTCTTTAAAAAAATTTCCCAAACATTCATTAAAATATTCCGTTCCATTATCAGAGCGTAATATACTAATTTTTGTTTGAAATTGATTTTCAACCATATTATAAAAATCTTTGAACAACTTTTCCACCACAGATTTGTCACTTATCAAATATACCCAACACAATCGTGTGTGATCATCTATGAATGTCACAAACCATTTTTTTCCAGATAAAGTGGTAATCTTTGAAGGACCCCAAACATCAGTATGAATCAAATAAAATGGTTTGGAAGCATGATATGGTTTTGAGATATAAGTAGCACGGTGGCTCTTTGATAAATGACAACTCTCACATTGAAAAGATGAACAATCCAAATTTTTAAATAAAGCAGGAAATAAATGTTTAAGATAAGGAAAACTAGGATGTCCTAGTCTATGATGCCAAAGCATTATTTGTTCACGAACAGAAATTGAACTAATACTACCAAAACCTTGAGCTTTTTTATTACTGAAGAGGTTGTCATCAAAACAGTAAAGGCCGTCTATCATTCTAGCACTGCCAATCATCCTCCCCGAGTTCAAGTCCTGGAATTCACAACGAGAATCAAAGAAGGTAACACGACAGTTAGAATCTTTGGATAATTTACTCACAGACAAAAGATTACAGGCAAGTTTAGGGACATGAAGAACAGATTTAAGATCTATATTCTCTGAGATTTTTATTGATCCTTTTCCTGCAATAGGTGAGAAACTACCATCGGCAATGTAGACACCCTATTTTGTCCGGGGTCTTGACTTGTAATTGATTTAGGTGACGTAGTATCTTAGAATTAGGCTAGAATTAAATTAAGATTTTTTAGATGTAGAATTAACTTAATTAGGAAATTAGAATTAAAATAGGATTTAGGAATAATTAAAAAAAAAGATAAGAAAAGAAAATAAAATTAACCTTTTAAAATAGGATAATTAGATTAGGATTTATTGATTTATTAGGATAATTTATTTTAGAGTTAATGTTAGATTAAAATTAGACTTTTAGAATTAGTGTTAGATTAGGATTAATATAAGAATTAGATAAATAAAATATTAAAAATAGGAGATAATTATTAGAATAGGTTTAGTTGTATTAGGACTCTAACAAGTTTGTGGCTATAAAAAGGGATTAAACCTCATGATTTGATTCATTCACAATTGAGCATCTCAATTTTCAAATTCTTCCCCCAAAAACCGATCCACCTTGCTACGACCAAACCCCTGCTCTGCTACACCTACTTCGTTGCTGCTGTTTGATGTCGTTGCTATTTCATACTGCGCATTCTCTTCTTCTGTATTGCCTGTTACTGCTGTTGCTTGTGGACCGAACTAAAGCACACGAACTGCCGCTTGAAGCCAAGACGAAGACCTGTTGCTAACGTGAAGAAGAGCTGTTGCCGACTTGCTACCGTTGTTGTTGCTGAAACCGGTAGACGCATTGTTGCCGCTGATCGAGAGAAGCAAGGCCGAGCCTCTTTTGCAGCCGCAACTTTGGCAGTTACGTGAGAAAGCAAGATCCAGAAAAACAAGGAAAAAACCAAGGAAAGAAAAGGGAGTAGTCAACCATTCATTTAATAGGTATTTATTATTATTATGTTGTTTTACGTCATGCTAACATTATTACTAAATGAGAATAATTTAATTAGGTATTTTAGTTAGTTTAAGTAGTTTAGCTTAAGTAAGTAATTTAATTAAATTTCTAGAAAATCATTCATGAAAGTTAAATTATTAAAATTAAAAGACAGAATTAAAACAACGAATTTGAATAATTTAGTTGAAAAATTAACTTGAATAATTAATAAATAATAAAAATTATAAATAATGGTAAAGTATCAAGTTGAGATAAAATAATGATAAAGCTTAGTAAATAAAATATCATTTAATTATCAAAAATAAATGTGAATTATACCGATGATGACATTTTGAGGAAGTCAATTGAGACACCTTAGAAATGTCTAGGTGAGAAAAATCTTTCTTAAGTTGAGCCAAATTGATGGAATACTTTTGAAAGAATTTTTTTTAATTAATTCATATTTATTTATAATAAAAATAAAAGTAAGATAAGATAGATGAATTAGATATAGATAAAAATGAGCAAATAAAGATAAATAAATAAAATAAGATAAGACAAAAATTCTAAATAATAAATAAGAATAATAAGATAAATAAAAAAGGGTAAATATGAGTTATGCCGATGATGAAATTTCAAGAAAGTCAATTGAGACTCCTTGGAGATTTCTAGGTGAAGAGGTTCCTTTTGAGCTGAGCCAAATTGATGGGACGCTTAAAAGTGAATTTTCAATAAAACAAAATTCATGTGTATTTCTTAAAAATAAAGTAAATAAAAATATAAAAATAAATTAAAAAATCTAAGAAATTTATAAAATGAATATGGAGTCAATATTAGAAACAAAATTAGGAGAAAGAAGGAATCTCATAAAATACTAAAATTTATCCGACGATGGAGTTCAAGAAAGTCAATTGAGACTCCTTGAATATCTTGAGGTGAGGGGAATTTCTAAGGTTGGAGCCAAATTGATGGAAAAATCTTAGAAATTTTCCCAATATATAAGTATATCGAAATTAATATGAACTTAAGGCAAACTATAAAGATAACCTAAAGCTAGTTGGTACCATCTTAGGATGGGCGTTGTGGGGGTGCTAATCCTTCCCTACACGTAACCGTACTCCCGAGTCTAAGAATCTTTGAACGTAGACCATGCCTTATCTTTAGACAAGAATAGGTGACCAATCACACCTTAGGATTGAATGGTTGGTGGCGACTCCTTGATTTTAAAGTCTAGCGGTTAGGTTTACAGACCTAGACGTTACGACAGATTGGCGACTCCACTGGGGACTTTAGAGAGTCGAGCCAATAACTAGTTTTATGTTATTCTATGTTTGCCATAGGAATGTTAATTTTGATAAAATAATTGTTTGTTCCTTCAACACACACTTCACGTGCATGCGCATGCATTAGCCCTCTACCTGGGCTTTATCCTTTTAGGAGGAAGTAGAGTAACTACGCTCTCGTGAGGTAATACCTCCGCAATGGCTAGCGAAATACTACCACTCAAATTGAACCTTTCTGTTTGTAGCCTGTCATGGGTGAGGATTGAGTGCCTTACTAGTCCTGTGTGGATGATAGTGAGGAACAATTTGGGAACCTTTAGACCTTGAATTATCCAAGCCTAGCATGTAATAAAACATAAGACCTAGCCTTAGGGTGGAACCATACTAGATTGAAATGTAGACTCAAACCCAAGATAGGACACATGAAGGAATAAGTTTTACTTCCTCCTTTTTACATTGTTTTTCAACAAAAAAAAATTTCAAGAAATGTAGTTTTTCTTTCTTCCATTTTTCAGAAAAAAAAAAAAAAGAGTTTGTCTGTATCATTGAGTCATGCATAGTTGTGTTTGATTTTGCATCACATAACATATCATTCACGTAAGTTTGCATTTGTCTTGTCATAAGAATGAACATACTTTTGATTGTGAAGAGAGATTGGTAGACCTAAATGCATTCCATATACATTCATTTTTGTGCATAAACATATCATCACATGAAATATAATTTCAACTTAATTGTGGCACTAAAGGTATCAAAATTGCATCCACTAGACGATCTGCCCTCCACAGATATCATACAAGGTATCAAGCACGCATAATGGAAGAGGATCAAAATATTAGGATAGAAAAGTTGGAAAGGGATAATGCAGAGATGAAGGGGCAATTGAGCGAAATTACTCAGTTGCTAAAAGCCATGATTAAAGGAAAGGAAAAGATGGGTAATCAAGATGAGTCTGTACAAGAGGCTCAACAAAGCATGCGAGACAACCCCATTTTTGTTCCTGAAGGAAGCACTGCCAAAGCTCCAACACACCTACAAATACAAGTTCAAAACCCAGTAGAAGTGCCAAACTTAGATGATCCCACAGAGCTAGAAAAGTTGAAGCATAAGGAAGAATATAGTAGTACTAAAGCCCAGCTGAGCTTGATAGAGGAAAGACTAAGTGCCGTGGAAGGCGTTGACTATTTTGGACCCATTGATGCTGAAAGGTTGTGTTTGGTATCGGGTGTCGTGCTTCCACCAAAATTCAAGGTACCTGAATTTGAAAAGTTCAACGGAACATCGTGCCCAAAAGATCATCTCACCATGTACTGTAGGAAGATGGCGGCATATGCATGGGATGACAAGCTATTAATTCATGTTTTTCAAGATAGTTTGACTGGGTCAGCCACTAAGTGGTACAACCAATTGGAAAGGAGCAAAGTTTCTTCTTGGTCTGAGTTGGCGAGAGCTTTTATAGCTCAATACAAACATGTGTCTGATGTAGCTCCTGACCGCTTATCTCTCCAAGGTATGGAAAAGAAAAAAGATGAGAGCTTCAAAGAATATGCCCAACGATGGAGAGACGTGGCATCACTAGTTCAACCTCCTTTGATTGAGAAGGAAATTACCATGTTCTTTTTGAATACTCTCAAGGCTCCTTACTATGAGCGTATGCTTAGTAGTGTGACCAAGAATTTTGCAGACATGGTGTTGACAGGCGAAGCTATTGAAAATGCCTTTAAGAGTGGTAAGATTGAAGCATCTATGAATGATAGCAAGAGGAATGGGTTTTCAAAGAAGAAGGAAGAAGATGCACAAGCTGTCTCCAATAACTCACGTCGCTCCTATACCTCTTATTCACCTTCAGTGAATTACACTTATTCTCAACCCCACCCACGAACTTATCATCAGAATGCTTACCAACCCATTTCCCATTCACAAGACCCCACTTTTTCACCTAATGACCAAAAGAATACTCGAGCTAGCCGAAATGTCACAATAGACCCTATACCAATGACATACACAGGTTTGTTCCCACAGTTGGTAAGGGGTCACCTTATTGCCCCTGTTTATGTAGAGCCCTTGAAGCCTCCTTACCCAAAGTGGTATGATCCTAACGCAAAGTGTGCTTATCATAATGACAATGTTGGTCACTCTATTGAGAATTGTATGGGCTTGAAGAGGAAAGTCCAAGCACTTGTCAACACTGGAATTTTGAGTTTTGGGGCAAAGAATAACCCAAATATGAAGGATAATCCTCTGCAGATCACACAAGGGGTAGCGGTTAATACTATGGAAGAAAGTGGATGATATTGATTGATTCACTTAATTTGAAGATAATGGTTGTTTCTTTGTTTCTAATTTCATCTTAGGACGTTTCAATTTCTTAGGTAATATAGGAGTGCCTAAGCCCACAAGGCACTGAGAATTCTTTTATGTATTGGGCCAACTTTCATTTATTATCATTTTCAATAAAGGATTAGTGCGATACATATTTCTTAATTCCTCATTCCAATCTTGTCCTTTTATGCAAAACACCAATGCCCATATTCTCTACATTGTTACCAAGCTTAAAAGTATCCAAATAATGAACATGATAATGATGATGGTAATGAGTGTAAAATTCAATTCTGAAAGAACCACTTTGTTTGGTTGGATGGATTTCCAGTTTGCCAAGATTGTTCAAGCAAGAAGAGAATAAAAGATATTTGTCTTCTATAGAATGTTACGAGTAAAGGTGAATCTCTACATGAAATTCTAATGAGTTTGTCTTTGTTTAATAGATGACCTTTAATGTGAGTACTTGTATTGAGATGAGAAATGGCCTTCTTTCACTACCTTTCAGTGTGAGAAAAATTATCCATTGATTACCCTTTTTGAGCTTATTATATTCTTTTTGATATAACCCACCAAGAATCACCCTCCACACTGGGGGGCAAAGAGAAGAGAAGATGAAAGATTAGTGGGGCAAAGAAAAAACCCTTTTTTAAAAAAAAGAGAAAAAAAAAGAATGAAGAAGGAAAAGGGTCTGAATCAAGAAAGTGAAAACCCTTGTCACATTTGAATAAAAAAGGAGAGAGAAAGCAAATTAGAATGGGGGCAAAAGTCAAAATGCCTAAATGATTCATGAAAAATGATTCTTGGTTTGATGAACCTTGAAACACTTATTTTGGGCCTATATTATCCTTTCTTTCATGAACCCTCACCTGAGCCTACATTACGTGCCTTAAAAGTCCATTTTGATCAAATATGAGTACTTCTATTAAAGAATCATGTGTTGAATAAAGGCATACTTACACTATGAGATGATGATCCTTTGGACGGAACTAGGACAAGCAGATCAAGATAAGCAAAAAGATTTTGTCTAGATGGAAGAAGTGGGATCCCAAAGACTCTCTTGGATCCATGTGAGTATTAAATTGGGTGAAGAAATATTTGATGTTGGGGCATGAATCAGAATGGAGAACAGACAAGAGGAGTTTCATCAAGGACAATGAAGTTGAGAATGAAGAGATGAATAAAAAAAAAGAGAGAGAAAGAAATGAAAATGAAAAAGAAGAAAAGGAAAAAAAAAGAGAAAAAAAATTAAAGGAGGATTCAAATTGAAAACCCAAAAAGGGCGGTTTGGATCAATGGAGTGCAACTAAGTTGAAAACCTGAAAAGGCGGCTTAGATACCAAAAAACTGGATGTCAATGATACTGGGGCAAGAGGATATTTTGATGAACTCAACATGATCAGACAAGATGGACTTTTGAAGGGAATTTTGTATTCATTGATCAAAATTGTTTGAATTGTTATTATTTGGATACTATTACCTAATCCTAAAAATTCTCACTTTTCATTCAAGCCTACTTTCCTTTTAAGCCTGACAATTTCTTGTTAAATCTTTTCAGATAATGAATAATACCATTCCTTTCATTTTCACCTATTATTTCTTTACCTTGAGGGATTGAAAAATTGTATTGCATTGATTTTGAAATTGGAGTGATAATAAATGTTTGCTTGGCAAAATATGTGAAAGACTCCTATATTATTTACGAAAATAAAGAAAAGGAAACTTGTGAATGAATGGAAATTGGAAATCAAGAAAAACCAATGAATAAGAAAGAATGAATGATGAGGTCTCAGTAAAGATTTTAATGAGCAAATGAGTGACCAGATAGAGAGGAAAGTAAAAAGAAGAATCAAGGGAGAAGATAAGGTAAAGAGGGCATGAAGGCAAGAGTTTCATTGGGCAAGAAAAACGGAAGAAGGAAAATGAGGAAAGAAATAACAAATAGAAGGACAAGAGGACAGATGAAAGAGAAGAATGCATGAGATGGATTGATAAAGAATAACCTTGTTGTTGCCACAATTGAGCTTGAAATGTTTTTCGAAAAAACATTGCATGGATAGAGTGAATTGCATCATAGAGATAAAACAGATTGCTTGAATGACATTGCATGGATAAAATAGACTGCATTACATGGATAGAATTGATTGCATCAATAACATTGCATGGATAGACTAGTTTGGATGAATGATGTTGCTTGAATAAGATAGCTTACATGAATGACATTGCATGGATAGAACAGGTTGCAATTGTATGGATAAGATAAATTTCCCAAGATTTCAAATTTTAACAAGACAAGAAATTTTAGAGGGGTTTCCTAAAATTTCAAAAATTAGACAAAATAGAAGTCTTGGAGGAGTTTCCCAAGATTTCAAATTTTGGACAAGAAAAAGAAATTTTAGAGGGGTTTCCTAAAGTTTCAAAATTTGACAAGTAAAAAAAGTTTTGGAGGAGTTTCCCAAAATTTCAAAATTTGACAAGAAGAAAAAGAGTTTTAGAGGGGTTTCCTAAAATTCCAAATTTTGATAAGATAAGAAATTTTAGAGGGAGTTTCCTAAAATTTCAAAATTTGACAAGAAAAGGAATTTTAGAGGGGTTTCCTAAAATTTCAAAAATTAGATAAGAGAAGTTTTGGAGGAGTTTCCCAAAATTTCAAATTTTGGACAAGAAAAGGAGTTTTAGAGGGGTTTCCTAAAATTCCAAATTTTGATAAGATAAGAAATTTTAAAGGAGTTTCCTAAAATTTCAAAATTCAGACAAGAAAAGAAGTTTTGGAGGGGTTTCCCATAAATTTCAAAATTTGACAAGAAAAGGAATTTTAGAGGGGTTTCCTAAAATTTCAAAAATTAGATAAGAGAAGTTTTGGAGGAGTTTCCCAAAATTTCAAATTTTGGACAAGAAAAGGAGTTTTAGAGGGGTTTCTTAAAATTCCAAATTTTGATAAGATAAGAATTTTAGAGAGGGTTTCCTAAAATTTCAAAATTAGAAAGGAAAAGAAGTTTTGGAGGGGTTTCCCAAAATTTCAAAATTGAATAAGAAAAGGAATTTTAGAGGGGTTTCCTAAGATTCCAAATTTTGACAAGAAAAATTTAGAGGAATTTCCTAAAATTTTTAAAAAAAATCAGAGCTTTTTAAGACAAGATTTTAAAGTTTGACTGCCTGCCTGTTTAGGAGGAGCATTTTGGACAAGATTTTTAAAGTTTGACTGCCTGCCTGTTTAGGAGGAGCTTTTAGACAAGATTTTTAAAGTTTGACTGCCTGCCTGTTTAGGAGGTGCATTTTGGACAAGATTTTAAAGTTTGACTGCCTGCCTGTTTAGGGGGAGTTTTTTAGACAAGATTTTAAAGTTTGACTGCCTTTCTGTTTAGAGGGAGCTTTTTGAAAAAAAAAATTTAAAAAAAGAGAAGTCAGACAAAATAGGTGTTTATGTCTTTGTGCAATTACTGTTTCACAGCAAATGCACAAAGAGGGGCAGCTGTAGACACCCTATTTTGTCCGGGGTCTTGACTTGTAATTGATTTAGGTGACGTAGTATCTTAGAATTAGGCTAGAATTAAATTAAGATTTTTTAGATGTAGAATTAACTTAATTAGGAAATTAGAATTAAAATAGGATTTAGGAATAATTAAAAAAAAAGATAAGAAAAGAAAATAAAATTAACCTTTTAAAATAGGATAATTAGATTAGGATTTATTGATTTATTAGGATAATTTATTTTAGAGTTAATGTTAGATTAAAATTAGACTTTTAGAATTAGTGTTAGATTAGGATTAATATAAGAATTAGATAAATAAAATATTAAAAATAGGAGATAATTATTAGAATAGGTTTAGTTGTATTAGGACTCTAACAAGTTTGTGGCTATAAAAAGGGATTAAACCTCATGATTTGATTCATTCACAATTGAGCATCTCAATTTTCAAATTCTTCCCCCAAAAACCGATCCACCTTGCTACGACCAAACCCCTGCTCTGCTACACCTACTTCGTTGCTGCTGTTTGATGTCGTTGCTATTTCATACTGCGCATTCTCTTCTTCTGTATTGCCTGTTACTGCTGTTGCTTGTGGACCGAACTAAAGCACACGAACTGCCGCTTGAAGCCAAGACGAAGACCTGTTGCTAACGTGAAGAAGAGCTGTTGCCGACTTGCTACCGTTGTTGTTGCTGAAACCGGTAGACGCATTGTTGCCGCTGATCGAGAGAAGCAAGGCCGAGCCTCTTTTGCAGCCGCAACTTTGGCAGTTACGTGAGAAAGCAAGATCCAGAAAAACAAGGAAAAAACCAAGGAAAGAAAAGGGAGTAGTCAACCATTCATTTAATAGGTATTTATTATTATTATGTTGTTTTACGTCATGCTAACATTATTACTAAATGAGAATAATTTAATTAGGTATTTTAGTTAGTTTAAGTAGTTTAGCTTAAGTAAGTAATTTAATTAAATTTCTAGAAAATCATTCATGAAAGTTAAATTATTAAAATTAAAAGACAGAATTAAAACAACGAATTTGAATAATTTAGTTGAAAAATTAACTTGAATAATTAATAAATAATAAAAATTATAAATAATGGTAAAGTATCAAGTTGAGATAAAATAATGATAAAGCTTAGTAAATAAAATATCATTTAATTATCAAAAATAAATGTGAATTATACCGATGATGACATTTTGAGGAAGTCAATTGAGACACCTTAGAAATGTCTAGGTGAGAAAAATCTTTCTTAAGTTGAGCCAAATTGATGGAATACTTTTGAAAGAATTTTTTTTAATTAATTCATATTTATTTATAATAAAAATAAAAGTAAGATAAGATAGATGAATTAGATATAGATAAAAATGAGCAAATAAAGATAAATAAATAAAATAAGATAAGACAAAAATTCTAAATAATAAATAAGAATAATAAGATAAATAAAAAAGGGTAAATATGAGTTATGCCGATGATGAAATTTCAAGAAAGTCAATTGAGACTCCTTGGAGATTTCTAGGTGAAGAGGTTCCTTTTGAGCTGAGCCAAATTGATGGGACGCTTAAAAGTGAATTTTCAATAAAACAAAATTCATGTGTATTTCTTAAAAATAAAGTAAATAAAAATATAAAAATAAATTAAAAAATCTAAGAAATTTATAAAATGAATATGGAGTCAATATTAGAAACAAAATTAGGAGAAAGAAGGAATCTCATAAAATACTAAAATTTATCCGACGATGGAGTTCAAGAAAGTCAATTGAGACTCCTTGAATATCTTGAGGTGAGGGGAATTTCTAAGGTTGGAGCCAAATTGATGGAAAAATCTTAGAAATTTTCCCAATATATAAGTATATCGAAATTAATATGAACTTAAGGCAAACTATAAAGATAACCTAAAGCTAGTTGGTACCATCTTAGGATGGGCGTTGTGGGGGTGCTAATCCTTCCCTACACGTAACCGTACTCCCGAGTCTAAGAATCTTTGAACGTAGACCATGCCTTATCTTTAGACAAGAATAGGTGACCAATCACACCTTAGGATTGAATGGTTGGTGGCGACTCCTTGATTTTAAAGTCTAGCGGTTAGGTTTACAGACCTAGACGTTACGACAGGCAATTCTAATTGTTTCATTACCAGAATAAGGTACATAAGAATTAAATAGATGAGACAAACTAGTCATGTGGTCAGATGCACCTGAATCAATGATCCAAGGAGCATAATTTGAACAAGAAGATAAAGCATTAGGGTTACTACCTGTTTGAGCAAGGGAAACACTAGGAATACCAGATGATGAATTGGATTTTAGCAGTTTAAGAAGATGATCCATCTGCTCTTTACTGAAGGGACTTGTCTCAACTTCATTTGCTGAAGGATACGCACAAGTGGGTCTATCACCTTGTTTGCTGCTTTTCCAAACTCGAGGTCTTTCATCTGTCTTTCGCTGATTCATCTGTCTTGCATTAGAGGCAGCCAATGCTGAGTTTTCGATAGATACACCAGCACCCTTTTTTCCAAGCATAACATTCCTACGACTCTCTTCTCTTCGCAGAAAATTATCACCATTCAAACGGATAGTGGTGATTTGGACAGAGTGTGAACTAGAATTGGAGGCTTGGATTTGGGTTTCTGTGGTTTTCCTTGAGTTAGTAGGAGGACTGGATTGAATTGAAATATCAGACATGGTAAAAGCTATAGGTTGGCTAAGGCTTCTGCAGAATAAGTCCTAGGGTTTTTTAGAAAGAGTCAATGATCAAAATCCAGCTCTTGATACCATGAAAACAAAGAGAGATATCTGAAGGAATAATTTTTATGTATTGACTCACTGTATAAAATACTTTACAGGCTTCCTTCTTATAGAAAATACACAGCACACTTCTAGGAACTACATAATAACTCTAGCTAAACTACAAGGAAACTTTCCTAATTTACATAAGTTGACTAAATCTTTTAACAGAAAAATCAGCTAGCAAATCTCTAAGATTCTGGCAATATCTCAGCAGAATCTTCCATCTTCCAACATACTGCCAAGCCGCCCTTTTGTGGGCCTTATGTTGTTTATTCTCTCTATTTGTGGCTAGCCTTGTCACTTTTAACTATTCAATTTAAATGATTCCTTTTGGCATATCATACCGGTATATATGTTTTCCCTTTTTGTTCGAAAAAGTGGGGATTCAATGCAACATTCTCTTTTTGAGGATATTTAAGAGTTGACTAGGCTATTTGGGTTCTTGTAATGGCCTCAATCCCTTGTTGAGAATTTGTATAGTTATGCTATTTATTTATGTAAAGAATAGAACTTATACTTGTGAGGATATTTTTATGGACAAAATCATAAGACGTTTGGGTCAAAGTAGACAATTCCTCTTAGGTTGGGTGTGGATCTCCACAATTAATGGTATCAAGCCTAAGTTTGTGATTTTGTGGATTTTGGAGTACTTAGTTCGATTGATATTAAATATTACCTTTAGGATTTGAAATGAGGAGAAAGTTCAATTTTTTGCTGAAGACTAATGATTTGTCTTAAGTGATTTGGTGTGACTTTTTTAAATAAACATTTAACCTCAAATATTGTCATGGAGAATGATTTTGATTTTTGGGGATTTTTTGGGATTGAGGTCATATTTTCAATTTATAAAGATTTTTGGAGTTCTTTTAAGATGTTTACTGAATCTTTGATCATGATTTTAATTGTATTTGGAGTTAAAATATGAAATATTGAGTTGTCATGAAATGATATTTTGAAACCTTGAGGTATTTATTGGTATTAATGAATGCGAATTGCCGTGGTGTATTCATTTTCAATCTTACATTTGTGACGAATTGCTAATACAATGCGTAAAGTGGATATTTTCTTATTTTGATGTGGTTTTGGTTTCAGCGAGTAAGTATCTAAACTTATTCATAAGAATTGGTAGCTCAAGCATTAGTTGATGTTTAATCATTAGATGCCTATTTTGGACTGCCATGAATTTGTAATTGGTCAAAGTGATTAATTTATGATTATATTTTCAAATTAAGGCACAATATGAGATTTGTTCGAATAATGTTTAATGGTAGGAGGCATATGTTACTATTTATGTATAATGGCTAAGGTTATGGTTATCGAAAGGTTTTGTTAAAGAAGTTGATTTTGAATGAGTAATTTGTGTTTCAACGATGTGCTTTGCTAAGAAAATTTCATATGGTATAAGTAAAGAGGATGGTTTAACTTGTGGTGATAAGTCCAATTGTTAATGATAAGTTTCAATATTTTGTTATATTGAGCATTGGTTCAATTTTGAGGAATTTAAGAAAATCTATGATATTATGTGATGCATTTGGTTGTTGTTTATAGCTTTACTCTTGCTACAAATTCAAGTATTTGATCCTGTTTGTAAGAATCATTTGTATAAAAACAGAGTTTCATTGCAGTTCATTTGCTCGGTCATGATTGAGAGTTTTGCATGTATTTGGAGCCTATGGAATTTCAGAGTTTTTAATTCTGATAACTGCATCATGTTATATGACAAGAATCTAGATTGGAGATTGGGAATGTCTGTCGCATAGGATTTGGATTGAAATTCATTTTGATTTGATTATTAGATAAATGATTGTGAGGAGTTTCATAGATGCTTTTTGACAGCACAAGATGATCTCTTTTAAGAGGAGAATTTAATGTTACATTTGTTGAGAGATGGATAAATTTTGAGTTCATGAAATTTTGATTTTAGAGGAACAAAGTCTTTTAAGTGGGGAGTATGTAATATCTGGTTCAAAAAGGCCGAAGATTAATAAATAAGATGGATATTTGGTTAAAGACCTTAAGCCTATATTTGGAGGTAAAAAAAAAAGACACAAAAGAAAACTACGCTCAACAGTTTTGGTTTTGGCAGATAAAACAAATACTAGAGGAAACCGTAGAAGAAAAAGAGAGGCTGGAGATTGAGCAGAATTCCCCTAAATTGATGGAATAAGATAAGATTTAGTTCCTGATGTGACAATGGACTTGGTATGATGTGTTCTTATACAGAGTATGCTGCAAAACGAGCAGATTAGAATTAGAGCAAGTATCTTGTTTGAAATTGGGTTTTGGGACCTTTAAATGGTATATGAGACTTTTTTGGACCAAGGGTTTTTTTTTTTTTTCTATATACCATTGGATATTTTGCCATTTTTTATGTACCATGTGACATTATGGCAGAAGAAATATGAGGCAAAAATCAAAAGTTGTGCTCTAGGGCATACGTTTTTGTTCCTTTAATTTAAAAACTAAAAGGTTTTTATGAGGAATATAAAAAAGTTGATGTTTATGTTTTATGGATATAAAAGAGCTCACACTCAAGGTAATTGGATATTGACAATCCTTTTTTAACTATGTATCTAGATAACTAGCCTTTGCAACAAACTCAAAATTTTGCCTTCCCGAAATTGATTAATTAGGGGGCTGCTCAACCAGAATAAACCTGTGACCATAAATACTTAAAGTAGTCTGTATTCCTGATTTTTTTTTCCCTTCAGAATAAGTTACTTTTAAAGTAGACGACAATGTCTGAACTGAAGATTTTTTTATTTTTTCTCCCTACTGCCATTATTAATTTGCTAAGTATACTGAAGATGATCATTCTCTGTGCTCTGGAAAAAGTAGGAAAAGAAAGACAGAAGTGGGGGTGGGGGGGATGAAGCAATTATCTGCTTGTTTTTCCATCCTTTGCATCTTATTTGATTCTTTGAATTTGTTTTAAGATTTTCTGAGGTTTGTGTGGTTGGTAATAATATGCAGGTAACTTCTTATTTTCTTTTAGACCTGAAATATCAAATGACTTGATACAATCTGATACTCCACTTTCAGTCGAATGGTCAGATGAGATTAAAGGTGGAAAGGCAATTCGTCTTTCTGGAATATTTGATAAATTAAGCTATGAAATGAGAAAGGCTTTATCTGTTGGATCAGTGAAATGTTCCTTTAGCACAACATACTGTTCAGTCAATTCTGCAGCCACACATGTTTCTGACATGCACTTTTTAATTCAAAGCATTGGAAGAGAAGTGCCTATCATGAAACCTGATAAGTCTATGGATGGGCGTGAAAATAGAAATGCACCAATTTCACTACAAGAGCAGAAAGAAGTTTTTATTCTCCCCACTGTACGGGTGTCCAATCTTCTGCACTCAGAAATACATGTGCTTTTGACTGAGACAAGTAAGACATGAAATTTTTTTTAACAATGAAGTATTTCTTTTATTTTACTCTTTGAACTTCCATCTTTTTGCAGATTCATTTACCCCTACTGGCTATGACAACATTGGGAAGGAGGCAACTCTACCTTGCAGATCAACTGTTGATTTTTATGCTAATCCTGCTATAATGTACTTTTTTGTTACTTTAAATGCTTTTAGTTCAACATGTAAACCAGTAAACAGCAGTGAATGGGTCAAAAAGTTACTGAAGCATAAGAATGGTGTTCGTTGCTTGGACATTGACCTGGATTTCAATGGTGGAAAATATTTTGCATCCTTGAGATTATCCCGTGGTTACAAAGGCATATTAGAGGTATGCAAATGCGATATCTTCTAAATTTTTCTTGATGTATTTAGTCTAAGGGGCATATACTGTGAGTTTTGTTTTCAATCACTTTGGTTTTGTTTGCTGTAGAAGTTCCTGTGCATGTTTGTTAACTGAATCATCTATATATTGCAGGCTACCGTCTATACACCGTATACCCTGAAAAATGATACTGACTTTTCTTTGGTCTTCTTTGCTTCTGGTCAGAAGCCTTCATTTAGGTTGTTTCTATGTCTGAATATTGTTAGCAAATTCTACTAAGCACTTGTTTATGCCTGTTCTTATATACTTGACGCCCATAAATATCTGCAGAAATGAAATGGGGAGCATTCATCCTGAATTCGGTTTATTTTTGCCCCCAAAGTCAACAGGGTCTTGGTTTCTGAAGTAAGAAAAATTTATTTGGAACTATTATATTTGCGTATGAAGTTCATTATCTACCTTTATTATCAGAGAATCTTTTGATATTAGGGGTTTCTTCATTGGTTATAAACTTTTATGCACCATCTGTTGCCAGATCCCGTAAGATGCATCTCACATTATTTGAAAAACATTCATCTGAGGCACAATTTGACTTGGATGCTCTATCAGGCCATACAGAAGTAAGCCTGGAGATAGAGGAAAGAATTGGAGTGAAATATATTGCAAAATTTGGGGTATCTATGGGTCCTTCCTTGAGTAGTGATGTGCCTTCGCATATGATAACAATGGCTCCAAGGCATGTTGTGCTGAATGAGTCAGAGGAAAGTATCACTGTTCGTCAGTTTAATTCGGAGGTTTGTATCCACCAATATTGTATGTAGTTTTCCTTTTATGTATTTCAAGTTCTTACTTCTTGTGTTCTTCCTTGTTTGGTGTGTGGATGTGAAGGTTGACTTGGATGGCATGATATCCATTAACAGTAGTCAGAGAGCAACATTGTTGCTGCAGAGTGAAATTAGCAAGAGGACAGAATACAGTTTATTTGAGAATTTCATCAAAAAGCATAGAAATCATTGTGATAGTCTTTTAATATATATTCAGTTTCGATTGAATGAGTCTCAATTGGACTGGTCTGGACCATTATGCATCACTTCATTGGGACGTTTTTTCCTAAAATTTAGAAAACAGTCAGATCAGTTGACAATAGAAGACAAAAAGATTGCAGAATTTGCTGAAGTTCATGTAGTAGAAGAGGGTTCTACTATTGTAGTGCACTTCCAAAAACCACCAAATGGCAAGCTACCATATCGGATTGAGAATTGCCTGCGTGGTGTATCCCTCACTTACTATCAAAAGGTTGTGCTTTTATTCAATGTTACTTGTTTTCTCTCTATTTAATGGATGCTTGATTGAGGTATTCTATATGTATTAATTTGTTACTATTATTTGTTATTGGAGAATTTCCCAGAATTCATCAGAGCAAGAGTTTCTTGGATCTGAATGCAGTGTTGACTATACCTGGGATGATGTTACTCTTCCTCGTAAACTTCTTGTTATAATAAATGGTAATCACTTACCTCTCACTACTCCTTTCTTGCATGTACTTTCATAGTAATTTATGCTGTAATCAACATAATTGACATTTGAACTTTGAAGAATGGAACAGTCAAACTTCTTATTGGAATATGTTTGGATTTATCATATTTGCTGTTTCTTTTTTACACGTTTGAGTTTTATAATTTGCTTGAACGTGGAGTATTCATAATGTGCTTTGCTTCTGGTCTATCCTTTTGTTTGTTCTGATTGATGTGCAATATATTTTGTTTACTTTTAGTTTTTTCTTTGGACTATCGGCAAGATGGTTGCAAACCTGTATGGCACATGATCAAGCAGGCTCAAAAATTAGAATTAGAGCAGCATAGAAATAACTGGAGAACTATCCCTTCAATGTGGCATTGAATGTATAGTTGCTTAGTGAATCTGGATAGATACTTCAACCTCTGATAATGTAATGTATTATTTATAAACCCAGCACTTTGTGGGATAAAAGTGTAGGAAATCAAAGTATTGTATTGAAAAGACTTAAGATAAAACTGTACATAGGTACCCTATTTATATACAAAGAACTTCTAACTAAATAGGAAAGTATATCACTCATAATCCTAGATATTATTCTAATTAATAGAATCTATAATCGAGTGATTCTCTAACCTTAATGCTAGGGATACACATATATACTAATTTCGTAAAATAACAAATTAATTAAAACAGCAGTTGACTTTCCAATAATATTCTTGACACTCCCTCTCAAGCTGGTGAATAAACATTGTCCATTCCCAGCTTGGTTACAATCTTGTGGAAGAGTGGATTGTTAAGTCCCTTGGTTAGAACATCTGCTAGCTGTGATTCGCTTGGTACATAGGGTGTGCAAATGAGACCACTGTCAAGCTTCTCCTTAATGAAATGTCTGTCAACTTCAATATGTTTTGTCCTGTCATGCTGCACAGGATTGTGTGCGATGCTAATTGCAGATTTGTTATCACAGTAGAGCTTCATAGGGCCATCCCACTTGAGTCTTAGATCTTCCAAAATGATCTTCAACCATAGTAGCTCACATACACCTTGTGCCATTGCCCGAAATTCTGATTCTGCACTTGATCTTGCCACAACATTCTGCTTTTTGCTCCTCCAAGTAACTAAGTTTCCTCCCAAAAAGGTGCAGTAACCCGTGGTGGATCTTCTATCAACCACTGAGCTTGCGTAGTCAGCGTCGGTGTAGGCCTCCAAAGTGAGCTTATCACCTTTTTTGAACAAAATTCCCTTTCCTGGAGTTCCCTTGAGATAGTGCAATATTCTATGAACTGCATGCAAATGGAGTTCCTTAGGGTTGTGCATAAATTGGCTCACCACACTAACTGCATAGGCAATATCAGGCCGTGTGTGAGATAGGTAGATTAGTCTACCAACCAGTCTCTGATATGATTCTTTGTCTGTAGCATTGTCTCCCTCTACTTCCCCAAGTTTATGATTAGGATCAATTGGTGTGCTGGATGGTTTGCACGCCAACTTTCCCGTGTCTTTGGTGTGCTGGATGGTTTGCACGCCAACTTTCCCGTGTCTTTCAAGAGATTAAGGACATACTTTTGTTGGGATATAAAGATCCCTTGTTTCGACCTTGCCACTTCAATGCCCAGAAAATATTTCAAGTTTCCTAGTTCCTTAATCTCAAACTCCTTTGCCAAACATCTTCCCAAGTTCTGCCTTTCCTTTTCATTATTTCCCGTCACTATGATATCATCAACATAGACAATGAGAGCAGTAACTCCCTCTGAACCTGAGTGTTTTATGAATAGGGTGTGATCCCCTTGGCTCTGCTTGTACCCCATGGAATGCATTACCTTGGCAAATCTCCCAAACCAAGCTCTTGGTGACTGTTTTAGGCCATATAGTGCCTTCTTGAGCTTGCAAACCTTATTTGCAGCCATGTTTCTATTGAATCCAGGGGGTATTTCCATGTAGATTTCCTCTTCAAGATCTCCGTGCAAAAATGCATTTTTTACATCAAACTGTTGTAAAGGCCAATCAAAGTTAACTGCTAGAGACAAAAGAATTCTCACCGTATTCATCTTGGCAACCGGAGCAAAGGTTTCTTGGTAATCTATCCCATATGTCTGTGTGTATCCTTTAGCCACCAACCTAGCTTTGTACCTCTCAAGTGTTCCATCTGCTTTATACTTAACTGTAAAGACCCACTTACATCCCACTGCTTTCTTTCCTCTTGGTAGCTCCACAATCTCCCAAGTATTGTTCTTCTCCAGGGCCTGCATTTCAACATTCATAGCATTCTTCCAATTTTCACAATTTAAAGCCTCTGATAATGTTTTGGGAATGGATATTGTGTTTACGTTTGTAAGGAAACTTCGGTGAGATGGAGAGCATTTTTCAAAGGACACAAAATGGGATATTGGGTATAATGGATGTTTTGTGCACTCTCTAGTTCCTTTCCTAAGGGCTATAGGTAAATCAATGTTAGATAAGGAATCACTTTGAGGAGTAGAGCTAGAAGATATTACCTCATTTCCAGGATTTGAGTCTGATGATTGGTCCGGCCTTGGTCCAGGAGCTAGACTTTTCCTTCTTGAGTAAACCTGTGAGAACCGATTGTTAGTAGTGGCCTTTCCCCCATCTGCTTGTGAACTAGGTTGTAAGGAGGGCTCATTTTGGGTTTGTGAAGGAGGAGGCTCAGGTTGCTTAATTGTAACTTCAGCGGAGGTCTTGGTCTCGGGTTGGAATTTAGAAGATGATGACAGCAAGTCAAGGAAAAAGAAGTCTTGATCCTTATCTTCCACAAATGTTGTCTCCCTCTGAAGATAGGGCTGAGTGAAATATGGTTCTGTTTCAATGAAGGTAACATCTGCTGAGATTAGGAGTTTTTTAGTAGGTGGGTGATAGCACTTGTATCCTTTCTGTGTTGAAGAGTATCCCACAAAGACACACTTGATAGCTTTAGGGTCTAACTTTCCTCTATTTTGGCTATGGACATGAACAAATGAGACACACCCAAATACTCTAGGAACAAGATGGTTTGTTGTACGGAGACTTGGATAAAAGTGAGACAATACCTCAATGGGACTCTTGAAGTTTAACACTCGGGATGGTAACCTGTTTATGACATGTGTGGCTGTAAGAACTGCTTCCCCCCAAAGGTATTTTGGCACATTTTTCTGAAATAATAATGCTCGGGTAGTGTTTAGGAGATGGCCATTTTTCCTTTCTGCAACTCCATTTTGTTGTGGAGTAGAGACACAGGATGACTCATGAATAATACCTTTTTGTTGAAAATATGGGGAAAGTGTTTGGTTGAAATAATCTTTTGCATTATCTGACCTAAACCTTTTGATTTGGACCCCAAATTGGTTTTTTATCATGGAAAAGAAGTTTGGGAGGATATCACTCACATCAGATTTTGATTTAAGCAGAAATATCCAGGTAACTCTTGTACAATCATCAATAAATGAAACAAACCAACGTGCCCCAGAAATATTTGGAATTGTAGTTGGACCCCATATATCACTATGAATCAACTCAAAAGGAAAAAGGCTTCTTTTGTTATTGGTGGGAAAGGTAGCACGTCTGTGTTTTGCAAGTTCACATGCATCACAATGAAACTGCTTATCAACTAGTCCTTTGAACAAAGAAGGGAACATAATTTCAAGGGTTGAAAAAGAAGGATGTCCGAGCCTAAAATGGTGAAGCCAAATTGTGTCTTTATTGGTGAGGTTTTGTCCAGAAAGGTAGGTTAGGGGCTGGTTCCACTTACCAACTTTTGATTTCTCTAATTCCTCAAGATAGTATAATCCGTCCTTCTCCTTAGCACGTCCAATCATCATTCCCGAGCCCTGGTCTTGAAATAGACAATAAGATGGAAAAAAAGTTACTTTGCAATTCATGTCATGAGAAAGCTTGGATATTGATAAAAGATTGGTGGACAATTTGGGAACATGTAGGACATTTTTCAAAGTAAGGTTAGGACTGATTTTTATTTCTCCTACCCCAGCTACCGTGGCCAAGGAGCCATCGGCAGTAGCAATTTTCCTACTACTAGAACAAGGTGAATATGAACTAAAGTTTTGAAAGGAATGAGTCATATGATCTGTGGTTCCTGAATCAATAATCCACAAATGTTTAAAGGTTCTATCTGAGGCATTTAAAGCGTGAGAGGTTGGAAGTTTACCTGAATGTATCAATGAATAGGTACCTGAAGGTTTTTCGAGGATACTTAGGAGATTTCTCAGCTTTTCAATCTCTTCTTTGTTGAGACTGCCCAACTCCTTTGGTGCTGCAGTGGTTGTTTCTGCAACTTTTGACATCTTTCACAAATCAAAACTTGCTGAAGGATAGGTGAGAATCAGGGATAAATCGGCAATGAAGGCCAAGCAACAAAGAGAAACCACCAATGATGAAGAACAGAGGAAAAATTCAGCTATGAAGGCTGATAAAAAAGAACACATGAAATACTCTGTTTTGTCTTTAGAAAACAGAGCAAAGACAACAGCGATGAAGGCTGGAACAATAGAACCAGAACCGAGCCTATAGAGATGAACAAAAACAAATTTTCGTGATGAAGGCTGGATGAGAAAATGGCTATGAAGGCCTAAGGCAAAAAAATCAGCAATGAAGGCTGAAGAAGAAACTGCAGAAAATCAGCAATGAAGGCTGAAGAAGAAACTGCAGAAAATCAGCAATGAAGGCTGAAAAAGTGACTGATTTCCAAGAAAAAAAAAACCTAAAGCTCTTGATACCATGTAGGAAATCAAAGTATTGTATTGAAAAGACTTAAGATAAAACTGTACATAGGTACCCTATTTATATACAAAGAACTTCTAACTAAATAGGAAAGTATATCACTCATAATCCTAGATATTATTCTAATTAATAGAATCTATAATCGAGTGATTCTCTAACCTTAATGCTAGGGATACACATATATACTAATTTCCTAAAATAACAAATTAATTAAAACAGCAGTTGACTTTCCAATAATATTCTTGACAAAAAGTTTCCTGGATTCCGGAAATAGCCTACAGGGAGATTAGCAATTTCTTGAAAATGAGGATAATTTTTGAAGTCCCCAATGCTCCGCCTATCAAACTCAATGTTTTTTAATTTTTTACTTATCGCTGTCTTTGGTTAGAATAATGCAAGTGTTCATATAGTGTAGCAAATTTGCTTGGAGAATTATCCAAGTAATTGAGCTGCATGAAAATAAATTCTTCTGCAGTTTTCTGTAGAATTTAACTGCCTACTTGAAGAACTGTCTAAGAATACCTGTTGCATGAATATATTAGCTTTAAATAGCTAACACATTTAGCAAAGTGCTTACGAAATTGCTGCTTATGCTGGTTGTCTTTGTAGATACGAAGCTGCCACGTGAAATCAACTTAGACAAAGTGCGGACATGGAAGCCCTTTTATAAACTTGCACAAGAAAGGTTAGCATCTCATATTCTTTTGGACAAAAAGTCCAAGGACAAAAGTAGATTTGGTGAACTTAAGGAAATGAATGCTGTAAAGGTGGGGTATGAAGTGTATGCAGATGGTCCCACGCGGGTCTTACGGATTTGTGAGTTTTCAAATAGTCATAAGCAAGACAAAGGTTTCCATTCATGTGCAAAGGTCCGGATGAAAGTTTTCCAGTTTGCAATCCAATTGCTAGAACAAGGAAAAGAGGTCTTTCCTCCCTTTCTCTCTTCAGGAGATAACTTCATTACTCCTTCATAGTTTGAAACTCATAAAACTAGTAAAAGGCAATATCATTCTGGTTTGCACTTTGCAGGTGTTATGTTTATGATTTACACGTAAGGGTATCATGTTGAACTGCTTATAGATCAATTTTTCCCATGCTAGACAATTCCTCTGCCAGGCCTTCATGACTAAATATTCTTTTACTCTGACCTCAAGTTGCTCAGTCATGAGGCCTTAGTCTAATTGTGACCCACCAAGAATAAGATTTCAAACAGGGAACAACCTACTTGATGCATAAAAACTCTATTACACCTAAGGGAACTCTTCGAAACTCATATAAACCGTGGATTGATCAAAATGCAAAAAATTATGATTTTGTTACTGATTGAAGATGCCCAAAAATAAAATTACATGGTGTAGAAAACTTGCTCTTTCATGGCTGCATAGTACATTTTCATCCTAGGATGATTATTAATGCAACAGAAACTATTCCAAAAGGCTAGATGATAGTATTAAAAAGTAAAAACTGGACTTTGATTATTTGATTGTAGTGTATATTTATCATATGTTTGGTGAAGTGAATCTTGATGATACCGGTTTGTTCAACTAATTGTCTTTTTTTGATATAATTTTGTCTAGGATTTAAACCAGAGTGCAACGCTCTCTTATACACCATTTGCAGTTGCAAAGCTTCAGAATATAAGTCTAGATTCTGTGTTCACTGACCAGCGGAAATATAGCCAGATTGTTGTACAGGTAAAAATATTTCCATGCCTTTGATATCTTAATGTGTGTCCATCATCATCATCAGAGCCTTTATCTCAATACTAGGGTAGGCTAACGTCTTAATATGTGTTAATGATTTAAATGAACATTCACTTTTACAGTTGTGGTATACTAATAGCTCCTTGATTTAACCACCAATGTAGTCATTGAACGTTGATGTGAAGTGGACGGGAGCTCCTTTTGTATCAATGCTTCGTAGACATCGGTTAGACTACGGTGATGCAAATGATAGCATATTCAAATTTGTATTTGTCCTACTTTCAACGGGCTCTGATGTTAAGCAAGTTGAATATTCATCTCTCATTCTGCAGGTATAATTAGGCAATCCTTATCTAGCAATTTTGGATCTTTCCTGAACCCATCTAGCCTTTGTTCCTTTTGTTTCCATTGACTTTAGAAACTATTAGTGGTGAGAACTGTGGATAATAGATGATAGCTTAGTTTTGAAGGAGCCATTTACATCCATGCAATGAGTACTGCAGCGCTAATTTTGTGCTCTCTCTTGTATAGCCAATTGATTTGAATCTTGATGAGGATACTTTGATGAAAATCGTCTCATTTTGGAGAACGTCTCTTAGCGACTCCAATGCTCTGAGTCAGCAGTTCTATTTTGATCATTTTGAGATCCACCCAATAAAGGTACCATGTTTTTGCTTCTATTATATCATGACATACTTTGTCTTAACTATCAGATTTATTGAAAAATCTATCTTGTACCGACAGATTATTGCTACCTTTGTTCCTGGGGAGTCGTATTCAAGTTATAACTCAGCCCAGGAAGCGTTGAGATCATTGCTGCATAGTGTGGTAAAGGTGTGACCAGTGTGCCCTGTTCTCTCTTAATATATGCTCGAGTGATTTTGCTCATTCTTAGTGAAATGTGTTCTTTGGTGTCATGTTGAGTAGAGTCATTTTCTTGTTTTTACATCTTTCTTTTGCTTCTGTTTTATAGGTTCCTCCTATAAAAAAGATGGTTGTGGAGCTAAATGGAGTCTCTGTTACTCATGCTCTAGTAACAATTCGTGAATTGTTAATAAGATGTGCACAACATTATTCATGGTAAGATCTTCATTTATGTTTTACTTGTTTTGTGATTATATGGTATCCTCACTTTCAGAATGATATTAATTAACCAGGTATGCCATGAGGTCCATCTCTACTGCTAGAGGTAGCCAATTACTGCCCCCAGCTTTTGCATCGATTTTTGATGACTTAGCTTCATCTTCTCTTGATATCTTTTTTGATCCTTCTCAAGGATTGATGAATCTTCCTGGTTTCAAATGGGGTATGTTTTCTATGTGCTTTGTTCACTCAAGTCTTCCTTCCCCGTATGGGTTCACCCCACCCTGGTAGTTAATAATGGCATCTATAATATTTGTTTTTCATGTTCTGCATGTATGATTTATTTTGGGTTCATGAGAGGATCATGATAACCAGATTGTAGGCTCCTGACTGCAGAACTAAAATTGGGGTTGGGAAATTCATTTTCAATTTTTGCACTAAGAGTAACTGAAGTGTAAAATTCATAGTTAATTCAGGTTACTTTCCTTTTACGACACTGATAATGTGTAGTCCAAGCATACTCCGTGATTAAGTTCAGATTATGGTTTCAGACATATTTATGCTAGTCATTTATTATGAAAGAGTTAGCCGCAGGAACCATCCCCAACCTCACGTCTTGTCAACCATAAGTCCCTTATTATTGGTTATTTGTAAGTTGAGATATATATATATATATATATATATATATATATATTTATGGTTTCGGCATCATGCACAGGTACCTTCAAATTCATTAGTAAATGTATTAATGCTAAAGGGTTCTCCGGAACAAAACGCTACTTTGGTGATCTGGGTAAAACTGTAAGTCTTATATACCTTCTCGATTAGGAATATGACTTTTTCTAGTTTTCTCTGCACTTTCCTAAGCTGTTTCTATGCCAACTCTGCAGCTGAGAACAGCGGGGTCTAATGTAATCTTTGCTGCTGTTACTGAAATATCTGACTCTGTTCTTAAGGGGGCTGAAGCAAGCGGTTTTGATGGGATGGTACCAGTCAATCTGTCATTTTGAATATGTTTACATAACTTTTCTTGCTGTTACTTAAGGATATTAGAATTACAGTATAACTTCAACTGTTAAAACTGACTGTCAACTGTTTATATTATTCACAAGGTGAGTGGTTTTCACCAAGGAATATTGAAATTGGCTATGGAACCATCAGTCTTGGGTACAGCTTTGATGGGGTCTGGTCCAGACAGAAAAATCAAGCTTGATAGGAGTCCCGGGGTTGATGAGGTAACATTTGTGTTTTTGTACTCATTCCAATCACGTTGTTCTGTTTGAGTCACCTTTTTACCATGACGAAAGCAGTTCATTTATTTCTTCCCTTAATTTACAAATAATACTAAAGATACAGATGCCTAGTAAAGAGTGTCATACAACTGAGAGAATCTTAAAAAGACACATGAAAACCAGTGTTTTATTGCGTATGATATTACGAAGTATCTTTGTGTTATCATTTCTGCGGGATTTCAGATTGTTAATGCTTTGCCTCACTGCTGAAGGGCTGCTGATTCTGCTGACTTATCCAACAGTTTTTTTTTTCCTATTTGTTTTTCTTTTGCTTTAATAGTCACTTATAAATTTTGGACTTCTGCAGTTGTACATTGAAGGATACCTACAAGCTATGTTGGACTCAATGTATAGGCAGGAATATCTTAGAGTCAGAGTAATTGATGATCAGGTAACTGGTTGATTAAGAAAACAGAAACATTACTACTGCAGCAAAATTTATTTACTTATTTATTTGAGATTGATAGAGCAATACTTATTTATTTACATTAGTCTTTCAGAATTATACTATCAATTCTAACAAAATGTTCCTCTAGTTTCCCTCACTTTCAATGACAGATTTTGGCTACACCTGTCTTCTCACCCCACCTGCATTTTTAGAATCTTGCTTCACCTTATTGATTTCAGAATGAGTTTCAGCTATGTTGTAATTACCGTATTTTATATTTAGGTTATCCTTAAAAACCTACCTCCTAACAGTTCCCTCATAGCTGAGATCATGGATCGTGTAAAGGGGTTTCTGATAAGCAAAGCATTGCTAAAAGGGGATCCTTCAGCAGCTTCTCACCCCATGCGCTACCTTCAAAGAGAAAGTGTAAGTGTATCCGTCAAATTAATGTACCTCTCTATTTTCATTTCTGGCTTTGAAGGTACTTCAACCACTGTTGCTATGTAAGCATAAATTTTTTATTGAGAATAATAATATTATCAGTCTTTGCTTGTTTCTTATACATATGGAACATTGTGAGAGTCAAGATTTAATGGTCAATAAAAGTTGGTGATAATTTGGTCATATGCATTCTTGTTAATATTAGTTACCTATAGTTGTATGATCAGAATCATACCTGGCCATGGTAGATGCACAATCCACTACCTTGATTCTCGTTGTGATTTCCACTCTTTGCTATTCTGTTTTCTAGTATTTAAAAAATTTAATAAGCACAAGATTTAGTTGTAAAATGACAAGCATAGATTGGAAATCTGTAAGGCTGAAGGTTTTGATGCCACAGCAACAAGTGTAGAAATGCCTCTACATGGCTAGCATGTTCACATAGAAGTGTCCATATCGCTATCTATACATAGTATTTGCATTTTCCCATGTATGTCGGTCTTTGCTTACATTTTACACGGGTCTTTTGCTTTATAAGTCTCGGTCTGCTAATATTATTAAAATTAATTTAGATGCCTTCAGTGTCTGCATCGTTTCTTTTACAGCCAAAGAGATATTGTAGAAAGATCTTTAAAGAAAAAAGGTTACTTAGAAATAGGGGTACATGCATATGTGCATTCTATTTTTGTAACTGGGTTGAACTCAGGACTGCTGTTTACTGCCGCACTAGATTACTCTCATTCTATTAAAAGTATTGATCAAGCATAAATCTTAATCCAGGAATGGAGTTTTGGAACAACCATCATAACATTGTGTGAGCACCTCTTTGTGAGTTTTGCAATCCGAAAGTTAAGAAAGCAAGCTGATAAATATATCGCAAGAATCAAATGGAAAAAAGAGTCGGGGACTGATGTTCTGAAAGCAATTATCCCTGCAAAAACAGGGGAAGTGCAAAAGGTAAGGTTTATATGGAAATGGGGCATTGCCAAATTTGTGCTTTCAGGTATCCTGGCTTATATTGATGGAAGGTTATGTCGAAGTATCCCTAACCCTGTAGCACGCCGAATTGTGAGTGGCTTTCTGTTGAGTTTTCTCGACCAAAGTAATGACTGATGAAACTTTGCTCCATAGCTAGGCTGATAATCTTTTTTCTCTTTGTGTATAGCTTTAGTTCTTTACGCATGCATGCTTGAGCATTTACTTTTATTTTTTATCATACTGGGATGAAGGTTGATGTTGCATGTCATAACTTTTTTAATCACTCCATTAAAAGTTATTGGCTGGATGAACATTTACTTTTATAAAATCCATAGAAATTGTAGGTTTAATATCAAATATGCACTCCATCATTAGCGTACAAAATAGGTATAAGTATTAGAGGCAAACGGGTTGGTTCGGTGCGGATTATTTTCGGATTTGGGTTCTCAGGTTTGAATTATTTCGAGTTTGGGTCATTTTAGGTTTGAATTTTTTCGGGTTCGGGTTTTTTCAGATTCGGATGCTTTCGGTTTCGAGTTTTTTCGATTTTGGGCATTTTCAGGTTCGGTTATTTTTGGGTTCGGTCTGGTTCTAATGGGGTGGGTTTAGCAGGCCTAATCAAAATATTTTGAATTTTTTTAAGTTATAAATCTTTTTTATAATTTTGAATGTAATAATTAATTTAATATTTTATATAGTTAAATAAAAATATAATAAAATTGCTAAGGTAAAGTTAAAATTTAATAAATATTTATATATATATATATATATATATATAAATTTTTACATTTTAATGTTTTTATTATTTGACAATAATTTTTTTAAATTTTTTACGATATTCACATTTATTATAAAATAAATATAATTATATATTAATAATTGTATAGAAATTTATTTTTTAAGTGAGTCAATATATATATATATATATATATATATATATATATAAAACTAAAGGAAAGTGAAAATCCAGAAGTATTATACAAATAAATAACTAATAAATTATAAATAAATTGCATTAAATAATTAAATATTTATAGAAATGATTTTATACTCTTAATGATAATTTATTAGGTCATTGCATTTATTTTAGGTCAAAGTTGGGTTATTGGAACTTGGACACTCTTAGATTACTAAATTTTTTTTTATTTTGTTTTATTATCTTTTTCAATAATTATATTATAGTTTTAATAAAATTTTAAGAATTTTTCTTATATTTATTTTGTTTTTTAAATAACAACATAATTATTAATTAAATTAAACCTAACCATATACTAGTTAACTAATTATTCAATTATAATGTTGAATGAAATTATAGTATACATTAAAAAAATACTTAATATAATTAATAATAGGTCAACTAATTACCTTAATTTTATATTTATTTTATTTTTGGTTTGTACGTAAATCATAATATTAACATTATTACATTAAATACAATCGTATTCGTACACATTAATTAATTAAATATCTTATTAAAAATTTAAAAAATTGAATTAAAAAAGTTATATATATATTAATTGACATTATGTTAATGAATAATAATATTTGATATAATTATATCATATACAGTTTTACGCCAATTTAGTATTAATTGTTTTATGTCCACATTAATATAATAATATTAAATAGGATAATTATTTCATACATCATCAGTAGAGTTTTTTTATTTCATAATTGATGTTAGGATCATGATATATATCTTATAAAAATATTAAAAAAATAGATAAAATAATACATGTGTCATGATCTTACTTGTGGAGTAAAAAACTTCACCGGTGGTGTATAAAATAATTATCTTATTATATATACATTAATTGATTGAATGTCTAATTAAAATGTTAAATAGTGAATATTATTAAATTAATGAATATAATGTTAGTTGTTTAAATATAATTAATCATAATATTAATAAAGCATAAAAAAAACAAACTTTATTAAAATTATCCCTTACACAATAATGCTACTATAGTTTTATACCCAAAAAAAAAATAATGCTATTATAATATATTATTAAATTACACTTTAATTTACTATTAAAAATGTTATTGTTATCTACACTTTAATTTTATATTTAATAGTAAATAAATAAATTATTTTTAATAAATAATTAATTCTATCATAATAATATTACGTATTAAGATATTACATAATTTATTCTTAAAAAATTATTATAATATAATATATAAATAATTGTCATAAGATGTCAAATTGGAATCTTATTAATATAATAAATAATTAATTATCAATAGTTTGATTTATTTATGTATTTTATTAAAATTATCATGTATTCAATAATACTACTGTAGTATATTTTTAAATTACATTTTACTATTAAAAATAATTATTTTTATCCATATTTTAATTTTAAAATTAAAAATGTGTATCAATTATTTATTTATTTTTAAATAATAATCATATAATTATAATTCGGGTTTTTTTGGATTAAAAATTTGATTTTTTTACAAATTTCGGATCGAATCAGTCTCAGTTTTGGATCATATAAGGTTTGGGTTATGTCGGGTTTGGATTTTTTTGGGTTTGGGTTTTTTAGTTTCTAGCTTTTGACCTTTTTGTCAATTCGAGTTGATCCGAGTTTGGTTTCAGGCGGGTTCAAGCTTGCTTTTGCCACCTCTAGTAAGTATACAATCTTTTATTACATGTAAATTAATTTATAAATTTTTATTTTAATATAAATAAATTTTTAAGTTTTTAAAATAACAAAGTTAAGTTCAAATTTATTAAATGATATTAATTATTGTTTATATATTTTATATAATAGTTAATGCTAATAATTTTGTGAATTATTAGTGGCATGTCATGTGAGCTATACAAATGGAAGTTAGCTATATTTAATATATTTGGATATAATTGCATGATTTTAAAATATTAAGATTTATTTAAAAAATAAAATTGTATTGGTTGATTTGCATATAATAAAAAGTAGTGTTTATATTTATCTTGAATTAAAAAGTAAAAAACATATTTGGGTATTAAACAGAAATTGTATCAATCACAATTGTGCCTCACAATTGTGCTTCTCTTCCTCCTCGTAAATCTCGATAGGGAGACTATGGACATTTGCATGTTCTGAAAAGGCTTAATAGTCAAATAAGCCCTCAATTATTAGCTCAAAATGGAATTCAGTCCTCAACGTTTTATCGTATGAAATTCAGTCCATAAACTTTTATTTCAGTGAAAATAAACCCTCAACCTTTTATAATTATGCAATTAAGTTAAAATCTGTTAAATGACACTAACTGTCGTTAGTTTTGCATACGTGGCAGTTGACGTGGATAGCTTAGTTAGCTGACACGTGGCATGCCACATATGCAAAACTAACGGCAATTAGGTCATTTAATAGATTTGGTCTATTTTCATTGAAATAAAAGTTTATGGACTGAATTTCATGCGATAAAACGTTGAAGATTGAATTTTATTTTAGATTAAAAGATGAGGATTTATTTGATTATTAAAATTTCTGAAAACTATAGACATTTGCGTGTCTGACAAATCCATCCTAATCTTGTCTTTAAATAGTGTTATTTACTTTTTGGCTTTTTCAACTCTCAACCACACAAGGTCTTATTCTTCCCTGTTTACTGAGCACTTTACACTCTACCCGTACGTCATTCGTAAATCACAACTCGCCTATTAACTCATTGTTTCGGACCTTTTTATGGTTTTTTGGTGCAAAATTCTTAGAAGTTAGAATCACCAAACTTTATTATGAATTGGTTTTTGTTCCCTTCATTGTATTGGGCCTTCTGCATAAAGGATGTGGATTTGTTTATTGTTCTTTGGGTAAATGTTGAGAGCGACTGATTGCATCACCATTGACATCAAGATTTATGCTACGCCCCCAGTTTGGGCGAGAATCTACTGAATTTGCCCATGGTTTCCTTTCCACTGGCAAATGCGAAAAGATAATGTCATTTCTGGTCCCCTACTACTACAAGCAAGGGCGCTTACTTGGATTTTATGTTAACATTTATAAAATCTTTCTTATGGGATCACATATTTTATTATGATGGATAATATAAAGTATTATATATAATTATAATAAAATTGACATTATTTGAATTTGAAATCAAATTTTATAACATATTATAGTTTTATATTAATTATTTGGTCGAAAGAGTTTTTGTTACAAAACAGTATCGTTACTCGTGCTTTTAAGAACTTTTTTTTGTGGAAAAAAAAATTAGCAGTAGAACACTAATACTAGAATAGAGGATTGGGGAAGTCGCCGATTCAAAAATCTAAGCCATGCCGGTTAATGTAGCCTCAGTCTTTTGAAATAGGATCATCAAATCTTTTAGCCCGTGAAAATAGTAGCTCGTCAGAACTTACAAACGAAGAAAATAAATAAATGAAAAATGCTTTTATTACAATTGGACGTCTGTATATGAATTTATAATATCTTCGATCCTTACACCAAAAAATAATAATAATAATAATATCTTCGATCCATTAATAAATACCATCGTTTTGTGGTTGCTTTCTTTAAAAAAAAAATAGACGAGTTTTATAAGATTATAATATTTATAGTTTTAAGTAAATGGTTATATATCAGTAAGTTACTAATTCAATGGTATTGAATCGGTTTTAGAGCGAAGGATTTTGATTTTATATTTTAATCGTAATTTTAAAAATTAAAAAATATTATATAATTACATTAATTAAAATTAATTTTAATCACTTGTTTATATATAAGTTTGATATTCAATATCTTTTTTTTAAAATAAAAAGACTTCTTTAATATATCCATTCCTTGTTTAATGAAAATTCTACACAAACACTCAAACTTGAGTTGAAGTTTTGAATTTTGAAGATATTTTATTCTCTCGGTTCAACTTCATATGCGTCAAAAGAAAATCATGTCATGGACAAGTGATTGAAAAAAATAAAAATAATTTTTTTTTTAAATATTCAAACATGATTTGAATTTTTAAATCATCGTTGTTAAGAAATTTTTATTTTTTATTACTTCAATTCAAATAAATATAATTTTAATTTATAAAATAAATGAAAATACCTTCAATTCAAAAAAAAAATCATGTTTGCTCGTCCACTTCGTGTCTTTTTCCGATGTGCCAAAGATTTATTTAATTATCACCAAAAAAAATTTATTTAATCGTGACAAAAAAATTTTATTTAATCATCTCCTGCCAATAGAGTAGCATGACGAACGCTTCTCTACTCTTTAATTATGTACTTGAAACGTACGTCTGATGCCCGAAAAGATAAGAGAGCTTCTAAATAAAAAAAAAAAACCTAAAAACATTCTGTTTCTCGAGTAATTTATTACTTTATCTTTAAATCAAAAAACGAAGCTTATCGTAGAAGATTTTCGTGAGCTTTAAAAGTTCATGGAATGAGATTTTCGTGAATCTTTGAAGGCTCATGAAAATTTTTTTTGTGAGTTTCGAGAACTAAAAAAAAGAAAATAAAAGTAATTGATGAAGCTCACAAACGAAAATTTTAGTGAGCTTTTTAAAATTCAAGAAAAAAAATTTTTGTGAATTTCTAAATGCTTACTAAAATTTTCTTCCGTTAGCTTTCAAAAGCTCACGAAAATTCTTTTTCGTGAGCCTTGAGAACTCAAAAAAAAAATAAATGAAGAAAAAGAATGGTATTTTGGGAAGAAAAAATTATTTAAGTTGTGTTTAGTAAAATTTAAGTTGTAAATAAAATTTTTCATAGGTTAAAACCTTCCAAAAGAATATTAAAAACATCCCCTTCAAACCCACGAATTTTACTCAACAGAGAAAGCTAACCCTGAGCAGCAGAGAGCCGACAAAGCACCCAGTTTCACAACCCACAAGGACCCATGGCTCGATTCAAGTCTGCCAACCAGAGTACATTCTCTACTCCTGCAAAATCCACAATGTTTAATTTAATAATAATAGCCCTCTCGCCACCGGTTTGGAGTAGAACCTTGGAAACATCCAGAAAACAAGCAGCAGGAAATGACCAAACCCCACTGAATTATTAAAGCCTTCACTGTCCATAAATACAGCCCTCGTGTAGCGCTTCTCATTTCCTCCGTATCACACTTTTTTCAGCTTTTCTCTCTCAGGAAAATGGATTTCATGACTCCCAAAGCTCAGAGATATTTCTCAGGCGATGATCAGAAGGTGACGAATGTGAATAACCCGGAAGAAAAAGATACTCAAACAACCAACCCTGTCAGCAGCCAGCTTCAGATAAAGTCTTCAGCTCGGTCTTCCCCTGAAGCCCTGGACAAGGAGGTTGTCCTCAGGCGTATCCGTCATCACAGGTGCAAAAACAAAGTTGAAAGTGTTTTTCGGACTTTGGTTGGCAGTTCAGGGCAAGCTCAAGAAAAGTGGATGGAGCTGGGCGATGCTTTCACCTGCCCCTGAAAGAACGCAGCTAGAAACTTATAAATCACCATTTGTAAATGCCTTGAATGACTGTTAATTGGTATATATTTGACGATGAAGAAGAGTTCAGACTTCAGAACTCTCTTGTTGAAGAGGCTTACGTTTTCCCATCCGACCTGTTCATGGTCCAATGATGAGGACTTGAAATTGTTGTAGTTTTGTTTTTCTCCGATTCAAAACAGAAGTACTATGAATCATTATTGAAGTTTGAATTCAGAATTCTATCATGTGTTCTAGATTTCTATTACAGTAATTCTGTTTCTCTTTGTGACCATGATTTTGACTTCACTTTGTAGCTTGTACAGCTCTGTAGGTCCTACGGCCAATCCCTTGCCAACCGATCCATCTCATCAGGGCTGAAAATCTATATTCAAAATTTTCACTTTAAACCAGTATGATCGATAGTCACATAAAGAGAAATGAAGCCAAGGATTTGGTATTTAACGTACTTCTGACTATGACTTGAGACGTGTTTAAATCATAATATGAGCTGAAATTTGCTCAGTGATGCTGATGATTGATGGGGATTGCAATAGTGAAATTGCTAGTTGTCCATGCTTATAACTTTCAAGCTTGCATATGAATACCGACTCTTAGTGACCAACCAAGCATCAACCATCTGAATTGAAGGGAGCTGAGACAGGCCGAATTTTAATTTAACAAAACTATAAGTTGAACATTGGTTGTATCTTTGACTCTTTCTATTTTTGAGAATGATTGAAACAGTACTATAAAACCTCTCCTAAGAAAAGTAATGATCATTTGTTGGAATCCAATAGCAAGGCTTCAGAATGTGCGCTTCTAATGGATCCAGCACTTGTAGTTTGATACTTTATCTCAAGATTCAGATTGGGTGGGAGATATAAGTGAACATGGTGGCTGGAAACAATGAAATGGAGAGCCTTTTGATTTGATGATAGAAGAAAGCATATCCCAATAAATTCAATATTCTTTCAATACAATTGATGAGGGCCCTAAAAAAGTTTGTCATGCCATTGGCCAAATTAACAACCCAGAAGTTTTTAAGTGGAAGATCAGGTAGAATTTCTTCTGAAAAAACATCTTGGAATTCATCAAGAGGAGGCTGTATTCTAGGAAGCAGCTCATTCTTGTCTTCATTTCCTTCGGCCACAGCAGTAGACTACTCCAACCACCTTAGAAGGATCGGGAATGCTCTCAGGTTAGTAAGGACCCCCATAAAATTTTATTACAATCTTTTACAGCTCTCGGGTAACCCAGAGGTAGAAAGGGCACGACTAAGGCGAAGTGCTTGGTTGGAGTTCTTTAAAACTGAGAATGACCTTGGAACTTGCATTTTCCTTCTCTTCAAGAACTCCAAGGAATTCTGTAAGCATTGAGCAGGTGGTATGTCCTTCAAAATAACAGGCTCTAACCTGCAGATAACAATGCACAAGCACAATTAATATGTTTCAAAGGCTTTGATAAGAATGCTTCTTTTGTTATTAAAAAAAATAAGAGTGCATTTTCTGTTATAGAGAAAGGTAATCCCTCACCCAGTGCTTTTCTTCTTTTTCTTTCTTGAACTGGGCTTTACCTCAACGTTCTCATCCTCAGAGTCTGATAGGAAAACTTGTCTGCAAAAAGAACATGTTTGCTTTCTTCCTTAAACTATTTACATCTAAAGGCCAAACCTACACACTCAGATTATATGTAGATATATAGATATGGATGGATAGATAGACAGATATGTCACACTTTTCACGAGATGCAAGCATTTCAACAATATTAGTAGGAAGCATCCCCTTCTTGGCCTGAGACTCCTCATCAGTTTCAGTTTCTACATCTTCTTCACCATTTTCAACTGTGGCAGATTGACGCGGTGTTTTCCTCTGAGCCCAAAGTCTGCGACGTTCTTTTCCCTCACGAACAACCCTGCACAGAACAGATCATATTAAGCTCCATAAGGCTAAAAAAAATTGCATTTAATATAAAAGTAAACTTGATGCAATCAAAAGTTTGACATGACAATTACAAAGCTAAGCAGCATGACACTCAATTCACCAAGCTTTACTCCCACTGTGTTGCATATGTATGTCGATTATGTTCTTCTATTTAGTAAGAAATAAAACTTTTTCTCAAACTAGTTGTAAAGCTAATATCTAATATTCTTTCTCACCATATGTGAAAATACCACTCACTATCTTGCTGTTTCTTTCAACACTTTCCCATCCCGTAATGATGGCAATAGACATCTCTCAAATATGCTAACACCCAATGCACAAATCATAGCATACTGCACTTTCGAAACCATCCCTTGAACCACGGGAGCCTGGTAAAATCATAATAACAGGTAACTCAAAATCTGCCCATCTTAATCCATTCTTGACCTTTAAATAACTTGTCTTTGGCATCAAAATATAGCTGCCGTTTAAAGAATTAACTTTAGCACCGCCACATTACCATAAAACTGGCCGAGTAATCAACCTTGCCATGCTCATTACGTTCAATATGGATTCAAGAAACATAAAATGCATAGAACTCTTACATTTTACTAAACATTTGCTTAAAAGAGGTACTAAGTTATCAATGTATTAAGCCTGAAATACACTAAATCTTAAGCAGCTTAAACATACCCAGTGCTAGATATTCTTCCCCTCTTTGCTTTAGCCAATCACGAGGGAAAACAACTACTTGGCAACTTGATTTAATACAAAATTTAAAAAGAAAAAAACTTTTTTCATCCAAACAATCTTCTCAAAAAGCAATATAAATATATATTTAAAAGAAAAAAGAGGATTGTAAATAATTACTCATTTACCTTGCCTTGTTTTCTTTCTGGATTTTTCTGATCTCTTCATCTTTCTTTATTCCCTGCAATTCAAATAAAAAAAAATTCAACTTTGTTTTGTAAATTTTCAATTAAAAAAAGATAGAAAAGAAAAAAAAGATTTTCATGAAAACCTGCTCGTTTGTAAATTCTTCGGGGGCATCAGAGTCGTAATCTTCTTCTCTTTCCGACATGTCGTTAGCAGTGTTCTGTATTTCAATTCGGGGACTTCGAGACCGCTGTCTCTCTAGGGTTTAAGGTAATCAAACGCCATTAAAACCATAAATTTGAAGATCTTTGGACCCAAAGAGCCACAAAAACAAGAACGGCCCAAGTTTTCATAAGATCATAAAGACAGACTGGGCTTGTTTCCAATGGGCTTTATTTCCTTTTTCCATTTTTTATCATTGACTCTACTTTTTCAAACTTGAGGGTTACTTAAAAAAAATAAGTGAATAATATTTTTTTTTTTTTTACTTCTATACGTAAAGTAGTTGTATTAGTTTATTTATAACTACCAAGCTTTTGGTTAGGTTGGGTTTCAAATTTCAATAAATGTTTTTCTAAGTTTTAGTTTTAATTAGAATATTTTGTTCGATCCAATTAGATGAATGAGAAAAATCTTAATTTTTTTTTTCAATTTGCATAGGAAACTCTTTTTTTTTACAATGAAAACCTTTGACTTGGAGGAAGAAGAAAGATGGAGGTTGAGATTTGAACTTCAAACCATTTTTAAATATGACTAATGTAATAAGTTCTACCATTTGCATCAGTTTATTTTTCTCATCATTTTACTTGACGGGTTATTACTCTTATTATTTATTACCAACTAAGTGTCATGGTCTTAGCATGTACTAAAGATTTTGTTTAATTAGCTTTTATTTTTGTATATAACAATTAAGATTATGTAACTATGTGTTAATTAAATTTCTTTGCCACATTTGATGTTATATCCTACCAATTCTTTTGAACTTTTTAGCTTTATAGAAAACTGTCACTAATATTATAATTTTCAATGAAAGTTAAGTTTTTAATAAATTTCATCACTAAAAATCTATTTTCTTGTGTATTATATAATATGAAAACACCTTTTACAAGAAGCCTCCATGGCAAGCTCATGAAAGGAGAAAGCAAATCCTTCCACTTCTTTCTTCAAAATGTAATATTTTGTGCATATACTGATGCAGGACAAATGAAAGCTAGTTTGGATGCAGCAGAAACACGGCCGTTTTATAAATAATTAATTAGTAATTTCAATTTAGTTAAGTAATTAGTCCCTAGTTAAATGACAGTCAACATTGCTGAAGAAATATATGTAAGACACGGTTCATGAATGATACAGTCGATGAGCAATTTCACAACAAACTTACTTCTCTCTCAACTCTCTCTTCCCCTGCTCTTCTCTCATTCTCTGTTCCTCTACTAGAATCTGTCTCATTTCTTAACTTTCAGCATTTGAGCTGCATCATTGGCATCAGAGCCGACGATCTTGACATGGTTGACGGTGTAGCAATGATTGAACAATGGTCGATTGAGCAACGAAAGGAGATAAGGCAAATGCTCGAGCAAATGATGGTCAGATTAGATGAAATATTTGATCGTTACAAGTCTGATAGAAAATCTGGGAAAACTGAAAATGAAAATGAGTTAAGTGGTTTAACAAAGGATTTGAGTGCCAATATAGTTGAAGATGAAGAAGAAGATGAAGAGGAAAAGCATGATTTTATCGATCCACCCATGGGAGGAATGGACAATATAGTCACTGGATTCAATGCATCGAAGAACTTGAGTGACCCAGTTCAGTGGGCAACAACCGATGAAAGTGACGATGTGTGGCAAATTGTTCATCCACCGGAGAGGCTTCCTATTACAAATATTGTGGAAGAAATATCAGGTATTGATCCTATAAAACTTACTTCGATTGAATCTACCCCATCCATGGCAATTACCACTAATCTGTTTCCCTTGCCTTCTTCATCAAATCTGTCTACACTTATCTACGATGGCCCATTTTTCCTTTTGAACCCAGTTCAGAAAACAACTATCACTGACATGCTAATACCTAAAATTACTGATATGCCTAACAAAATGGTTATTGAAGATGCTAGAACCTTAGCTATTGGTCCTATCTTGTTAAAACGTGTGCTGCCTTGTCATGTGGGTTATACAATTGAATCTGTTTGGATTGCATGTAATGGAAAATGGGTTACGCAATTAATTTTTAGAACTATTGATGCTTATGAGCAACTTGAAGAGGCTTATTCGAAAGTGTTTGTAGCTAAGAATAAGCTGGTTGTTATTAGTGACCCTTATGGGTTTAGACTTTTGGTAATGGGGAGGAGGAATAATGGTGCTACCCTTATTCATACTATCGGCAAGGAGGAAAGGTGTGCTCAGGTGATAGGAGTAGACTGGAAAGAACCAAACAGAATTGTTAAAAAAATGCTACAATTAGGAGAATGTAAAATGGGTCTTGAGGATTGTGTGGAGGAAATTGATGTCCAGCTTTTGCTTAGGTATGGTTATGCTCTCTTCAAGGATGGAAGAAATACTAAACAATCATATTGCTTGGAGAAATTCCATACAGATGTTGGAATAAGTCAAGGTGTTGGTGTTCGGCAGACAATCCTTATTATGGAAGTTATCAAAAATGTTGCTAAAGTTCATGTTGTTATCTTAGTTTTTGCCGATGTTGGAGAACGTATTAGACAGGGTAACAACTTGTACAAGGAAATGACTAATGGTGGTACCATTAAACTAGGTGAAAAGAAGGCTGATAGCAAGTGTGTTCTTGTCTATGATCAATTAAATGAGAGCCATGGTGCTTGTCCTGATGTTGGCCTTAATTGTTTGAGTGTGGATGAACAATGTTATGAAGCTAAAACAAGTGGTCTATGCATGGTTGGCTACAAGAATCTAAGTAACATCAAGGAAAGCTGTAAGAGTAATATATTAGATATTGGAGTCAGCCTTGTGAACTCCCTTCGAAATTATCTTCCTCTGGATCTTACATGGTGTGGAAGCTTTGAGGTTTTCAATTCAGTTTCTTGTAGTGAAGGTTTTTGTGGATTCCATGCCCATCCTCATGGTAAAGCCCGTTGTAAGCTTTTAGAATTTTCAAAGCAAATACCTAAAAAGCTATTGTGCACGCTGTTATCTGGTTATGATGTTTGGATGAATGCTTTTCATGGTGAATTTAATGCTTTTCATGGTGAATTTGATCAAGCTGGCTTTGGGAAGGTTGTGTACAGGATGCCAAATGAACGCATTGATTATTCTTTGGCTGATGCTAGCACTACTATTTTTAATTGTATGAACTATCTTGAGGCTTTTGCTCAAATTTTAGATGACTTCAAAATATGGTATGGGCCCGACTCCTACGTGGGTGCAAAAATTAAAGGGTTGTTTCAACAAATGACTTGGATGTTTGATGAGGAAATTGTTGAGCATGTAAATGAGATTTTGACTGAAATATCATGGCTTACTGGTGCATTCAATAGGGTGGTTAAGAGAGCAGGAGTTGCAGGGCAGAACTTAAAGGCAGAAGTTTTGGCTATGGAGGAATTGTTCTATGTGAAAAAATCAGAACGCTACATGGACATTTTCAAGATGTATTACCTTGCTAGTGGTGATCACTTCAATATCTTTCTAGCAGGACAAAAGGCAGACAACAGAATGACCACAATTGTGGAGGTTGGCTATGAGTTCTTTGCTAAACTATAGCTTGTACCTATATTTTCAAAACCCAATTATTCTGGAGAGTTTGATAATGCTGGACCTGGATATATGATGAGCGTGGAGGAGACCATTATTGCTATAAAAGTGAAACCAAGTGGTGGCAGCCAACTTTATTCTACTTTACCATTGGTCGAGATATTTGTTTCTTTTCAAAAGATTCAAATTGGTAGAACCTTTGATCTACAGCACAAGTGTCTTGGTTTTCATCATTGAGGACAAGGATGTTTTTGAAGGGAAGGGTATTGATGCAAGACAAATGAAAGCTACTTTGGATGCAGCAGAAACACGGCCGTTTTATAAATAATTAATTAGTAATTTCAATTTAGTTAAGTAATTAGTCCCTAGTTAAATGACAGTCAACATAGCTGAAGAAATATATATAAGACACGGTTCATGAATGATACAGCCGATGAGCAATTTCACAACAAACTTACTTCTCTCTCTAAGCAACAAATTCTTTCTCTCAACTCTCTCGTCCCCTGCTCTTCTTTCATTCTCTGTTCCTCTACTAGAATCTGTCTCATTTCTTAACTTTCAGTATTTGAGCTGCATCATATACATACATACATACATACATACATATATATATATATATATATATAACACTTAAAACTTTCCAGATTAAACATGTTACTAATTTCAATATTACATCAAATGTATGTATGTGTGTAACATGGGTAAAAAGGAAATCATGAGGTTAATAATTTGTATGTAGAATATTTAAATATTATTCTATTTTATAAATTGTATATGGATAAGGAAAAATCAACATTCAACACTACATAATCGTCTTAATCATGCATCACTTTCTTATATTAATTTTGGACCCCATGAAAACCAGACTTTTTGCACTAATCTTCTTCTTCTACAAATTCAAGGCTTTATTAGTTAAAAGTTACAACTAGCTATGTGCCCATCCCTTGACTATACTACTTGGCAAGTCCATTTTAATTTCCTCTTCACCTTCTTCCTATCCCCTTTTCCGCACCATTCCAAATCTATGTTCTTCCACAAACTACACGTTGCCATGACTTTGTCAACAAAATCAAACATTTTTTATATAGATTATTATAATACATTATCATTGAAGTTTTTTTATTCCACGTACGGAACTAAGATAATTATATATACTCACTTTATTTTTACTTTTTTGCTAAACCAATATAATTTTATTAGCATGGGAGTCACAAAGACTCATAAAAAGCATCAAAAGATGCTATATAAACATACCAGCAAACAGAAACACCAGAAAAAAAGCTTCAGAGGAAAGTAAAACCAAATATCCTTAAAGGGTTATGTCATCATTATAATTTTGCTTTTAAAATCAAAAAACTCTAATGACAATGCATTGAATCGTTGTTAGAGCGCAAGTTGCACGTCTTGGGGAATTTTCGTTTGCCTGGAGGAATAGCATGCCAAAGAGAAACGGCTCCTAGTGCGTGTGGGGACTGATATCTGAATGCGATATACAAAGACTATTTGCCGTATGCCAATGATCCCTGCTTGCCTTCTATTTTGAGTAGGTTGATTTTCGAAGCATATTGGAAATTACCCAAGTCATTGATTCTGTCTAATTATTGGCTGATGATCCATCTCTTTATATGAAGTCAATGACCATTACCGTGGAAGATCCTAGACTACGTTTGAATTTCTTACTGGCAAGTTTCACAAACTTAATTTCTAAATCATAAACTACGTTTACTAGGGTGGTGGAAGATCCATTGCCGTGAAAATCCCTTTTCAACCTCCTACGTTGATTCAATACCAAAGCAGAAAAGATTTTAATGCGACAAATATACATCATATATCAGTGCTTTTCAAAAGCCAAATACAACTTGATCTTTTTTCCTTGTAATTAAAATGAATAGATTTAAAAGGTTTGGAACAGATTTAAGCACATTTCTTTGTCATGCAGTTAGGTCAATTTCCTTGCAACTTGTCCCCAACTACGTGCACAATGTAGAATAAATGGTCGAGAAGTTTGAAAAGTTTATGCGAAAAGCATGGTAAATCTAGTTTAATTGGCCACAGCTTTAAAAATTGTTGCTGAAAGTTTAACAAAAGTAAACAAAAGTAGATAACCGAACAGGAAAAGTCTTTCAGTTTCATCTTAAAAAGTAATATAAACGGAAGTCATCTGACAATATAAGCACGCCATGCATGACACCCGTCATGCATGCAAGCTTTTGTCCGTGATGATCTATAAATCAAAGACCTGAATAGACAAAACTGCAGGTTTAATTGTGACGAAGTCATTTTCAGTGTTCGGCTTCCACTGCTTTCGGTTCAAAGTTTGCAGCTGTGTTTTTAGCTTTGCTTTGACGAATTTGAGGGGAAAAACACTGGGTTCTGTGCGGCTTTGTCATCACTTCTCTTTACAAACAAAAATGGATATTAATTACGTAATCTTTTGTGTTTACGTTGAGATCAAATTCAATGGATATTAATTACGTAATCTTTTGTGTTTACGTTGAGATCAAATTCAAACATGAAAATTTACTTTTATTGGTGTTTTATGTATAAAACGAGTTACCTTTTATGTTATTGAATCAAATGCTCGGATACATATTTGAAGTCTTAAGCCACCTAATTAAATAATAATCGTTCAGGTCATAAATTTTAGGTGTAGAGATTACTGAAGGCTCTGCTCGTATGAGAGTGTCTATTTAGACCAAAGAAATCAGAATAGTGAAGAGAAATGTCAGAGTTGTGTGCTTCCGTGACGCTCAAGCCAGCAAAGAGCCTGAGAAATGATAATAAGAGGAAAGAGTATGGTGAAAAGGGCTAAAGCTCTTAAAAGAAAGGTAGTAGGATTCTAGTTGCCAAGGGTAAATGAAAAGTAGATTCGATGATTTTTTTCTCTCCAAAGCTCTGTCCCTTTTATACTTGATATGTGTGGTGTGATTTATTGTAAACATCCTTTGTTAAGGATTTTAAAAATCAACCAAGTTACTCACACGACTGTCAGTAAAGAATGTTTTTGTCGAATGCTATCTTCCAAGTGGTATTGTACGTGAAAGATCAGGCATGCGTTTAGGGGTGGACGGTAGGCAAGGCTCCTCAAACTTTTGAATTTTTTTTATATATAATAATTATTTGTATATTAATAAATAATTTATTTATAATAAATAAGGTTGGCCCTTCCAAATTTTGAAAATTGCCTTATATGCAAGGTTCATTTGTCATTATATCCTTTAATTTATGTTTACATAAACGTATAATTTATACGCATGTTTAGCACAAAAAACTGGAATAATTAATTCTTTGTTAAATTTATTGTATTATAGTATAGTATTATATTTACTTGTCTAAACTACTTATGAAAAACTATTCTTTCAAAAATCTTACAATTTTTTCAACACCGAAATTAGATTGGGATAACTTTATAAAAGTTAAGAAAATACATTCAATTTTATTATTTTAAAGATATATTATATATTTTTTTGTTTGATTAAAAATATAATTTATATAGTTTTTTAATTTTAAATTTCCAAACAAAATAATCAAGAAAGTTTTTTTTTATTCATAGGAGGTACAAGGGGAATGGGAAGAATCGAACCTTTGACCTAATTAATCTTAAAGAGAGATAACAACCACTAAGTTAAACTTTGGTTTATCCATATATAATTCACCCCATTTTAGACTCAATTTTTGAAGATTTTATTTTTTTTTTTAAAGAATATTGTTCATAAATTTAGATGAAATTATAATTTATTTGATTTTTTTTACTTTTGTTTATTGATTGATAAAATTTATAATTTTATAAACTTGTTATTTTTTATAATTGGTATACTACTTGCATATGTATTTTACATTAGTAAAACATACTAACATAACTCAAATACACATACATATATCATTTTAAATTTTAGTCAGCTCTCTCAAAATTAAGAGTCAAGATCTACCACTGCCCGCATTGGTGGCGTAAGCTTTGACCACCAGTGATTGAGCTAATTGTTTTGCTTGTAACTTGGGTTAGGGGTATAGATCTTGATTGATGGCGTTTGCGTCAGATTGTGATTTAATCTTTGTGTTTGAGCTTTAAACTTGTTATTAATTCTTATGGGCTATAACAATAATAATATTAAACGTTTAAAAAATTAAAGATGGTGGACATCATTCGCATTGAAAAAAGTTTATTTAGGTAAAATCTCCACGATTAACATGTCAATGTGTTAGGTTTATCACAATGAACCAACTGAGATTGCTGATGCTAATGGCCATATATAAATATATATATATATATATATATATATATTTGTCTATGGTTTTGGATTACGTAATGCAAAATGAGCTAATTCACCCAAAGGAGGCACGGCTTTTACCGTTTGCAAAAGAATGAAGCTGGCAACCCACCATCCCAAATAAGTCGTTGTACCAGTTCCACTGTCGTAATTAAGACTGATTTACATTCCTTCTCCTCATTTTAAGATTCAATTGTTTCTTCTAAAATATGTGTGGAAGTTTTTCTTAAGCGATTCTCCATTACCAGTGGGTTGTCATTTTCATACTACAGTCTTAAAATCTGTGTCATGTTTACATAATTATCGTTGAAATAATATTTGAAAATTTCGAATTTAAATTAATATTTAAAAATAATATATGAGATTTATGAAAGAAAACAAGTAATTACCTCTCATAAGATTTGATTTAGCGGTTTAATTTTTTTTTAAAGGCTTAGGTCTCTATTTGTATCTTTATATGAATAAAAAAAATCTAAAATCGTAAATACGAACAAAAGTTACCAAAAGAATTTGTTTTAACGTTGCTAAAACTGTGATAGAAAAATATAAATGTTGGTCATAATTATGCAGATGGAGAAGATGGATATTCATTTATTATTATGGAAATTCCAATTATTTTGTGCTTGATGGTTTTGAAGTCAATTTGAACCATTGCACACGATTAATTACGAGAGTACATGGTATTTTCTTTTGAAGAATATATAGAGAAGATGTCCAAGAGAAAGAGACTTATCATTACAATTATCCCACCCTTGTATTGTATTGGAAATTATTGCTTAACATAATGATTTTGCACAAAGTTTTTTTCTTTTTCCAATTAAAAGGTTATAATTTATAACTAAACCAGTTTTATTGATAAAACAGGCATGATATAAATATATAAATTGTACAATGATTATTGAAAAAAAATTTTGGGACAAACGATTATTGAATAACACTCCATTGTAAACTTGATTAGATTTTATTGTTAATTAAGTTAGAGTTAAATTCAATTCTTCCTTCTTTCTGTTCATAATTTATTTTGAAATATGCACAATTTTTTAAATAATATTACAGTATTTTAAAAAGAAAAAGTTGATTAGTCTCTTGAATTAGTCCAAGAAGGTCTCAAACTAATTACTCAAATTACTGATGAACAATAATAATCAAGTCAAATACCAGGATAATTCATGGGCAGCTTTAACTTGTTCACACTTACTAATAAGAGTACTTGGCTAGTTAAACTTAAATATCGTTTTTCATGTTAAAACACTTCAAAATTACTTTCGTAGGAATTAATATCACCAATACTTTTTGAATTTTATTAAAAAATATTAAGGTAGCATTTGTATGGATAATCCACTGTAAGAAAAAAGGCTTTCAGTGACGGAAATTTTTCATCGCTAAAAGATGACATTAGCGACGGAAATGAAGTTTAGATTAGTGATGAATTAATGACGGAATTCTGTCAGTAAATTGCGACGGAAAAATTTTCGTCGCTAATTATGGTGGGAGGTACTGTTCAAAACCGCAAAAAATTACCGATAGAATATTCTGTCGCTAAATCCAAAAACAGTAAAATAAAATAAAATTAGAATCAGAGATGGAATATTTCGTCGCTAAAGGTATTTAGCGACGGAATCAACGACGGAAAAATTCTGTCGCAAAACCATTGTAGTTATATTTTTTATTTTAATTATGAAAATTTTCGGAAATAAGTGACGGAATATTCCGTTGTTGATTCCAACATAATGAAAATTATTTAAATTTTGTTTTTTATATTTTTTTTACCTATTAGCGACGGAACTGAAATTAAAACTAAAATAATTTTATTTTATAGTTTTTATTTTAGCGATGAAATATTCCGTCGCTTCTCGGTAACCATTTTTCACGAGAGTCGAGGTGTGTCAGAACCAATTAACGACGGAATTTCTGTCGCTAATCCGATGAAAATTCCATCGCTAATTCCTTGAAAAATGCAATTTCCCCCATTTTCTCCTTTTCTTGCTCGTGTGTTTACTTTTTAACCCCCCCTCCCCACTCCATTTTTTCCCCTGCTCACCGTAGCTCCCCTCTCCAGTCGTCGCTCGCTCCCCCTTTTTTCGATTGCCGGCCAGTTGGTTTGTTGGTCATTGTGCCGCCGTCGGTCGCCCCCACCAACGTCTATCTCCACAGTGGTATATATATGTATTTATCATTTTTACATTTAAAAATATATATTTATTTGTTTATATTGTTAGTTTGTTTTATTTTTATATATACACTCTTTTATTATTTATTTGTATATAGATTTAGTTAGTTGTATATATTTTTAATTAGTTATGTGTATATATTTATTTATTTGTATATATTTATTTGTGTATGTCAAAGTTAGTTGTCTATATATATATTTGCAAATATTTGTATTTATTTATTTGTGTATATATATATTTTGTTGTTGTTTATTTGTTTAATTAATTGCTAATGCTTTTAATGTTGTTGTTATATATATATATACACACACGCGCGCGCGCGCACACACACACTTAATAGTTTATATTTATTTGTATAGATAGGAATATTATTAGCAAATTTTTATTTAAATGTCATCAATTTATTTTTGTTAGCTTTTGAATATATAAATTTATTTATGTAGATTTAATTTCGTTATAATATTATTAATTATGAAAATTTATTGTTGTTTTAGTGTATATTACATGATATTAATATATTGATGGAATTAGTATTATTAATTTGTTTAATGTGAGATATACACATTGTTATATATATTATTTTTTTTCTTTGCATAAATGTATATATTGTTGTATTAATAGTTTTAACATATTTATTTATTTGCATATATTTTTAATTAGTTGTGTGTATATATTTATTTATTTGTATTTATATTTATTTGTTGTGTGTATATTTTTTTTTTATATATTTTTTGTGTATTTTGTATATAATTATTTATGCATATTTTTATTTGAGTATGTCAAAGCTGTTTGTGTATATATATTTATTTTTTTGCATATATTTGTATTTATTTATTTGTGTGTGTGTATATATATATATACACACTTTGTTGTTATTTATTTGTTTAATTAGTTACTAATGCTTTTAATGTTGTTATATATATACACACACATACACATTTAATAGTATATATTTATTTGTATATATAGGAATATTATTAGGAAATTTTTATTTAAATATTTATATTTATTTTTGTTAGCTTTTGAATATATATATATTTATTTATGTAGATTTTATTTGGTTATAATATTATTAATTATGAAAATTTATTGTTGTTTTAGTGTATCTAATTACTTGATATTAATAGATTTATGGAATTAGTATTATTAATTTGTTTAATGATAGATATACATTGTTATATATATTATTTTTTTTCTTTGCATATATCATAATGTTTCCTATGGCTAGGACGTTAGACATTAAACAAATGGAGTCGCCACCAATCTTTTTTTAGCCTAAGTGTGATTGGCCACTTAAATGACTCTAAGGACTGGTCTACATTTTAAGTTTTGGGTTCGAGAGTTCATTTACGTGCAGGGAAGGTTATAGCACCCCTACAACGCCCAAAATTGGTACCATTTTAATCTTGTATTATTTTAACTTAGTCTTTGTTATGTGGCCTTTATATTTTATTATTTAAATATTAAAAATTCTTTTAAGAATCCTTCATCATTCTGGATGAGCTCTTAAAAAATCTTCTCACCTCAAGAGTATTCAAGGGGTACCATTCGACTCCCCTGAAGAGGCTCCGTCGTCGGAAGTATTTTATTATTCCTTAATTTATTTTTTTTATTTTTAGTTATTTTATTACTTTTATTTATTTATTTTAAAATATTTTTTATATATTATTTATTAATATTTTTAAGATTTTGGTATTTAATATTGAGAATATCTCCTAAATTTTCCATCATTCTGGATAAACTTAAGAGAACCCTCTCACCTAGGAATTCCTCAAGTGTTACTCATTCGCAATCGCCTTGAAGATTCCATCTTTGGAATTATTATTTAATTATTTATTATTTATTTTTTATCTTTATTAGAATATAAATTTTATTATTGTTATGTTTTTATCTTTATTTATTTGTTTATTTTGAAAATGTCTTCTGAATCTTCCATCGTTCTGGATAAACTTAGAAGGATCTTCTTACCTAGGAATTTCTTTGAGTGTTACTCATTCGTAATCGCCTCAAGAATTCCATCATCGGAATTATTTACTATAATATTTATTGGTTTTGCAATTTGTTTGTTTAAAATTTATTTCCATTTTTTATCCTACTATTTTATTATTATCTTAATTAGTATTATTGTATTACTCATTTACTATGTTATTATGTTTGATTATTTTTTATTGTATATTACTCTTGTTATTATATTTAAAAAAATTAATATGCAAATACTAGCTAACAAATAAAACATATGACACATAAAAATATAACATGATGAGAAACATACCTATTTTGCCAACGCCAAGTGTCAAAAAAAATTTGCTTCAAAGTTACTTCACGTGGCACCCATTTCACTAACAAATAAACCCAAATTCCAAGCTTCAAAGTTTCACGTGGGTCTTTAACGCAGGCTGTAAACCTTTTTTGCTGGTTTTGTGCTATGATCGTCGGTTGGCACTGGTTTGGTCTCTATGGATGCTGTCGTCGGTCAGATTCTGTTCGTGATTAGTGCTCTTCAACTATTGTGAGTTTATTGTCGTGGGTGTCCTCACTGTGTGGTTTTATTTTTTCTGATGTTTGCTGCTTTGTGTATGAATTTTTTCTCTTAAATCTCCCCCCTCCAGTTATGGGGTTTAGCCCCTTTTTATAGTCATAAATTTGTTAGAGTCATAATACAACTAAACATATTCTATTAATTATCTCTTATTTTTAATATTTTATCTATTTAATTCTTATGTTAATCCTAATCTAACTCTATCGAATTTAATATTAATCTAAATAATTATCTTAAAAAATCTAATTATCCTATCCTAAAATTAATTTTATTTTATTTTCTTTTCTTATCTCTTCTCTTTTTTTTTTAATCATCATTCCTATATCCTATTTTAATTTTAATTTACTAATTAATGTTAATTCTAAAATCTAAAAAATTCTAACTTAATTGTAGCCTAATTCTAAATTAAAATACAATGTCACTCAATCCAATTAATTATTTTTACAAATTAAGATTCCTGACAAAATAAGGTGTCTACAACATAAATGTATATATTGTTGTATTAATAGTTTTAATATGTACTGTAACGAGAGTTGTATGTATTGCAATCGTTATTTTTTTATTTTTTATAAAACGAAAATAGTATTTAATTTTTAATATGTAGTTTTTATGTTTTTATAGGTTATTTAATATTAACAAGGAGTGTTTTGATAGCAAAACACACAAATAAAAGGACCAAAAGAAGATATCATTAGCGACTGATTTCATTGTATTAATGACGAAAATAATAGCATCAGTGACGAAATTTTCTGTCGCTAATACCATTAGCGACGGAAAAATTTTATTATTAGCAACGGAATATTCTGTCGCTAAGTATCTTTACTGACAGATTTATTATTAGATAAAAAATATTAAATATTATTTGACGGAATAATTTAATAACATAAAAAATAAATTTATAATTAGCGACGGATTTTTTTAATAAAATTAAAAAATAAAAGTAAAATTAGTGACGGATTTAGCGACAGAAGATTCCATCGCTGATACTTTTTATCAATGAATTATTAATGACAGGATTTTGATTTCAGCGACGATAATAACAAAAAATCCGTCGCTAATTAGCGACGGAATTACTGACGAAGATGTACTTTCAGCAACGAAATAAGCATTAGTGACATCGATTTTTCCAACAAAAATTTTTCGTTGCTAGTCGGTCGTTGAAACATTTCAACGAGGGAATCCGGCTTTTAGCGACGAAAAATTTCATCGTTAATTCCGTCGTTGAAGGTCTTTTTTTTTGTAGTTATCATTCTAAAAATTATGGTTATCTATATTTAAGTATTTAAATCGTCCTAGCTGGTAATCATTTAGAATTTAAATGGCAATGCTAGATAAACATCTAATTTAAAATTAAGGATAATTATATAATACATATTCAATGGAGTTTTTTTATTTCACAAGTGGGATTAGAATGATAACACATGTCTTATTTTATTTATTTTTTGTTTTCTTAACATTTTAAATGACATGTATTATCATTCTAATACTGCTTATAGAGTCAAAAAAATTTACTGACGATGTATTGGATATTAATCGTAAAAGTAATTAACAATATATGAAGTGACTTTTCTTTATATCTACGTACGTCATTATGTGTCTATAATATCATAATTTAATTGATGTAAAGTTTATATTTTTATATTAATACTCATATTATGTATGCATGTAATAAACTTATCTGTAACAAAAAAAAAAACTCATCACGAGTTATAAATTTTACAATATACCACATTTTTTTCTAGATCACCGTTGAATATATATGTTGGTTATATGTTTTTTACACAATTTTTTTTGTGAAATAAGAAAAACGAATTAAAATAAAAAAACAAGGTTATTATTATACCCTCAGATATTAGAGTCAACGACCAGCAAAGGAATATCTTAGTCAACTATTTAGGCTGTGTGGCAATATTGTCCAATAAATTAGTGTCACGTTATTCTATACGGCAATAAATAAATAAACCACAGCGGGAGGGAATGCGCGTTATAAAGAGAAAGGGACTGCACTTACGAGCTGCAAATTGTCATTATTACCCTTGATTGTAATCCTTGGAGTCATTGATTTTTATTTTATTACTATTTCAGATTATGTCAACTCTATTGCACTCTTTTAATTGGGGTTTATTTTATTACATATTAAAAGGTCTAAAAATCGTATAGCCCTTTATGTTTACTATTTCAGATTATCTCATTACATCTATGATATGGTGAGAATCATGAGATTTAAACACACACACAAAAAAAATTATAGAATGATATAAGTATCTTTTTAAAAATATTTTTTTAATTATTTTATTAAAATTGTTTTCTTTTTAATATTTTTTTCAATCTTAGAGTTAATTTCATTATCCATTCAAATTAACTTTTAATCATTTGATCTTCTTGGCATTTGAAACCTTTTGTTATTATTTCTAAATTAGACAAATCCTCCTCCCCTCTCTCTCTCTCTCTCTCTCTCTCTCTCTCAACAAATGAAAAAAAAAATACAAATACTACTATTAACCTATTATTGTTATACACCCCTTTATCATTTCACAAAGAAATACTTAAAAGCCTAAAGAAATTTCCTTTTTTTCTTTTTAAAACAAAAACTTTTATTTGAAAAAAAAAAGTGTAAATGCATAAACTTCAATTTAAAACTTGTAAAAGTTTTTAATATTTCACGCATGTATAATTAATGCATTGTTTTGTTTAAAGAGTTGGTAGAATGAAGGTTTCTTAACCTTGTGGCTTGGTCCTGTGTTGGGTTTATTAAGATTAATTAACCGGAGTTGAACACTAATTTGGAGAAGGGCTTATTGGATTTAACACAATTATTTTTAGATTCAATTAAATTTTATGATAAATTCATCCAATAAATTTTATCTAGTTAATTAATTTACTATTTATGATATAAAATATAATACTTGATTAGAAACTTCCAAAAAAAAATGAGTATGAATCTCAAGCTGAAACAATTATTTCAATTATTTAATAAAGTCTAAACAAAATGGAATATTTGTGGGACCCCAGCACCAAGATCAAATCAGATTATTAATCTATCAGTGGTTGGTGATTTGGATGCCGTCCATTCGCACGCTTTCTATCGTATAACAATTTTCTTTTTCCTCTTAGTCAAAATCCGTTTTAATTGCGTGCTGACCACACCATTATTATGCATGGGTCCATCCCCGTAAATTACTCCGCTTTACCAAGGACATTTCCGTCTAATCGCTTCTCCCATGTTCCCGAACTTGAAGGGTAGATCAGTCATTTCAGTGTAGACTTCTACTTTCCATGGAGTTTAAACAACCGTGTACACAAAACTTTCTCCATTCTCATTTCCTCTTCTCAAAATTCTCATTTTTTTTTTGTTTGATTTGAATGGAAAACCAAAAACTCAAATCAAAGAACTTCAAAGAAGCGTTAACGTAATTCAGATTCTGATTTGAAGCTCAGTTCTTTGGAAAAAGCAGAGTTAATTGCTGTAGCCATTGAAGAACATCAAAGAAAAGTTCAGAGGTGAGCTAATAAATATTCTCAACTAAACCAACCCCTTTCATTCAAAATCTCTCTTTTTTACCATCACCACATAAAAGAGAAATTTTTAAAAAAATTCCTCCAATTTACCATTCATTGTATTAGCATTTATTGAGATTAGATGGCCTCCCCAACGCCATCAATTTTCCTGCTTTAACTCCACTCAAGTACCCTGTTTTTATTTTTGCTCTGTTTCTCTTACTCAAGCTCTGTTCTTTTCAGGAAGCTGGTGATTGCTCTGTTTTCTTCTTGGAGAGTCCAAAATGATGTTGTATCAAGCAAAGTTATCTTTCTCAATGGCAATAGCAGTTCTTTTTGTTATCTCCATGGCTAAATCAGTTAACTCACAGAGCAACAAGTGCCAGGGCTCCTGCGGAAACAGAACGTTACCGTTTCCATTTGGATTCTCATCCGGTTGCCTAATTCAACTCAACTGCACCTCAGCCAGGGTCACAATTGGAGAATTCGACGTCCTCAACATAACTTCCACAGACATCGTCATTGACGTTCGCGCCAAATGCGAACGATGGCTTGCTTCACTCTCCGTTCTGTTCGGCGAAAACTACGCGCCTTCGTCTGCTAATAATCTTCTGCTCCAAAACTGTTCGAGGTCCTTACCATCTCCTTGTGAAATAAGGCCAATGTTTTTAGAAGGATCATTCAACGTTAGCCGTTGCGTCGCTAAGAGTGACAATATAAGTTGTTTTTCCGGCGTTGATGATGGGAAATTGTTGAGTTTCGACGAAGTTAATAGCACGCAGTGCCGTTTCTTGTTTTCGTCGGTTTCGAGTGTCGTTGACTCGGCAAGGAACTCAGCGTTTTCTTTTGAGCTTGAACGACTTAACTTGAAATGGTGGGTTAAAGGCGACAATAATGTTTGTCATAGAAATGCTAATTATATGGATGTTAAGAATGGTAGCAGTACGGTGGGTTTTAGGTGCCTTTGCAATGAAGGGTTTGAAGGAGACGGGTTCAAGGAAGGCCGTGGTTGTCGGAGAGGTGAGTCAACTCTTCCGGGTCAATAATTCTGTTTTACTTGTTTATTTTTGTTTAGGTTTGTTTTTTGTGGAACTGGGAAAGTAGACGCCCCATTTTTATGACTGGCTTTTCTGATTGTTTGACTTGGAATTTAGATTATTTTGGAATGAAATTATGGGATTCTTGACTAGTATTTAGAACTAGAAATGGTAGTTTTAATAGTTAAACTATAGTGAAAAAATGGCTAGAGGATGTAAAACTGCATTCAAGGTAGAACTAGAAGTTGATCTCTTATCAGAATCGTATGGAATTTGAAGTTTAGCACTTTAGCTTATCAATTTTTAGTACTATCTGAATGAACATGAAGAGTTTAAAATGTCAGATGCTTCTTCGAAGTCGGGAAGGGGGGTTGGGTTTGTTGTAATGTTTAGTAATTTTTGTTTGTGCATTCCTTCTTTAGTTGTTGAATTGCTCCAAATGGAGAAGTTTTTGCCGGTAATGTTTACTAGTAATTTCACCAGTAGTTAATGAACAATGTTTTCCATGAATTTAGCCTCAGTAGCTGGTAAACTAGTTTGTGCGTCTCTGAACTTTATAGCTTCTTAAGACGGTATAGTGTCTGCAATGTGTATGTCTTGCATGAAAATTTTTGGTCTTGGTTGGACAAACATTAAACATTTCATTTCCAAGTTAGTTATACATTCTAGAACACCATAACAGGTTTTCTACATTTTAAAAATTTTAACAGAAATGGTTAAAATTATTGTGAGAGTCGTTGAATTGAACTGATTTCTCAACTTCATGCTTCTGTTGAAGTTAATTTTCCTCGTAATCATAAATGCTCAGCATCTCTCTTTTATAAAGGTGCCCTCTTTAAAAAAGGCAAGAATGGAGTTGCATGGTCGGTGTTAATAAAGAAAAGTGTTCTTGACTTGGAAAACTAAAGGAGTGTTCCCATATATGCTGCTTTGTGTCACATCCCTTGTTGATATCTGACTTTTCTCCCTTGTGGAGGTTTAGGAATGCATAAAAGTAGAATGCACTAAAAATGATGCAGATAGATTGGGATATTATAATTCATTCCTTGAAAAATCTAGAGATTAGTGGTTTAGAAAGAATGCATGGGATTTAACATCTCCTTTGGTCAAACGAAGTGGTTAGAAGGATCTTCCTATCATGAAGAGTGCACTATGTAAATGTGAAATGATCTGATTATGTAAATATTTTAGCTTTAAATAGATGAACATAAAGGGTGATGTTTTTCTGCAGCATTCTTTAAAACTGGCATGATTCTGGTAGGAACGGTTTTCTGCTGAATGAAAAAGGAAACCTGCTAGTCTACTGCAAAGTTTACATTCGCTTATTTTGCCAGAATTCTCATCCAATTACTGTCCCAAAAGTAGAATATGAATTTGCTGCTAGCATGTGAAATATGTCTTAGATGCATGGCCTTTTGTTCTGATGATCGATATTGAATGTCATAGCTTGTATGTAACTGGATAAATTCACTAACTCCTCTTTTCCTCATCTTTTCTAAATGCTAAATTTACCAGTTTCTAAGTGCAATCCTTCAAAATACATGTCCGGCAAATGCGGGGGAACTACAAGAGTTGGTGTTCTGGTTGGAGGTAATTAGGCAACAAGTCACAATAATTGTATTAGAGTATTGTTTTCATTGGTCTCCTTATAGTTTCTATGTTGTCTTCTTGGAGTAACCAATGAACCACGTTTTGTTCTTAGGGCTTGTTGCTGGGGCTTTGCTAGCAGGTTGCGTAGGTCTTTTATGTTGCTATATTCGACGGTGTTCTAATTCCTTCAACAAACAGATGAGTGCAAAGCGCCTTCTATGTGAAGCTGCAGGCAATTCCAGTGTTCCCTTCTATGCCTATAAAGATATTGAAAGAGCTACAAATGGCTTCTCTGATAAACAGAGGCTGGGGACCGGAGCCTATGGTACAGTTTATGCAGGGAAACTCAACAATGATGATATGGTTGCTATAAAAAGGTTCAGATATAGAGACCCTGATAGTATTGACCAAGTACTGAATGAGATTAAGCTCCTTTCCTCTGTCAGCCACCCAAATCTTCTCCGCCTCTTAGGTTGCTGCATAGAGGAGGGTGAACCTATCCTGCTCTATGAATTTATGCCCAATGGAACTTTATCCCAGCATCTCCAAAGAGAGAGGAGCGAAGGACTTCCATGGACAGTAAGGCTCACCATTGCCACTGAAACTGCCAAGGCTATTGCCCATCTTCACTCTGTGAATCCACCTATTTTTCACCGAGATATAAAGTCTAGCAATATACTGTTGGATTTCAACTATAGATCCAAGGTAGCCGATTTTGGTCTTTCCAGGCTTGGGATGTCTGAATCATCCCACATCTCAACTGCCCCTCAGGGAACGCCTGGGTATCTTGATCCTCAATACCATCAGTATTTCCATCTTTCAGATAAAAGTGATGTCTACAGTTTTGGGGTTGTTCTTGTGGAGATAATAACTGCATTGAAAGTGGTGGACTTCTCCCGTCCTCACAGTGAGGTAAACTTAGCTGCACTTGCTAATGATAGGATAGGAAGAGGCTGCATCGACGAGATAATCGATCCATATCTCGACCAACATACAGATGCCTGGACACTATCATCAATCCATAATGTGGCTGAACTAGCATTCAGATGCCTTGCCTTTCACCGGGACATGAGGCCTACCATGACCGAAATTGCAGAAGAGCTAGAACACATCAGGCTCAGCGCTTGGGTTCCAGGCATGCGCATCCAATCGCCAACATCTTCCTCTTGTCCATCCTCGGATGATGAAAGTGAGAAATCTTTGAGTACTAAGTCTGTCAAGAAGCCGTACGCGGGAAGCCGGAGATTGAACCTGAAGCAAAGGGGAGGAGATTGTTTTACTTCAATGGATGAAGTCAAGAACAGCTCCCCTGTTTCAGTCCAAGATTATTGGTTAAGTGAACAAAGCTCACCATCAGCAAACAGCTTGTTGGGTAATTCATCTCAGCGAGAATGAGACCTCACACGAACTGTTCCCCTCCAGTGCTTGCCTTTATCATTTTTGTGAATGCCATTGCCCCATCTTATAAAACTTTCTACACTGTGTCTTTCTTCTTCTTTTGATTATTTCACAAAGATACTTACGAGCAATGTTGAAACATGAAAGTGTTTAAAAGCAATTAGTAAAGTAATTACTCAATATATTTTTGCCAAAATTGTATTAAAGCTTAGGTTTATGCAACGCAAATAAATTTGCTTGAACCGATCGACTTTTTAAACAATTTGATGTACCAATTTAACGTAAATAAACCTATTTCGATCAAAGGCGTCGGTGATAATAACTCATTTTACATTTATATCTTATCATCTTGTTGTGTTTAAATTTATCGTATCTTAAAAAATTTTAATTTATCAAAACAAATGTAAAATTTTTATACTTGCTTACATTGGTTTTGTTTGAAACTTCTCGAAATTCGGTAGCCATTTTGAATCCGGTTAATTAGGAGTCTGAGTGTAGTTTGAATTCCAAATGTAGAATTTTTCTAATGTTTTTTTCATTAAAAAATTAGTACTCAAAATCTTATTTAAAGGACATTAAACTCTTTTTACTCTGCCGAACAGATGTTAGTTGCATACATTGGCTTTGATAGCCAAGAAAGAAAACAATGCCAATATTCCTCTTTCGCATGAGCACTTTGCTCTCGCTGCCAGGATATTGCTGAAGTAAAACAGCCAAAATTCATCCCATTATTATTCGGCAGTCTTGAATCTTATCAATGCAGCCAATAATAATGGGGTGGAAACTGCTTGTGGTCGAGTGATCAGCCAATAAGCGATAAAACCAATCAACACAAAACTGCTATTTAGCTAATTAAGCAATAATATGATGAAATGGGTCGATTACAACAAAGCAAATGTCTCCCTATAAAGAAAAAAGAGGATAAAAGTAATGTGAAGCAACACACACACACACACACACACATATATATATATATATATATATATATATATATATATATATATATATATATATATATATATATATCAGTATCATCACGTTTCAAAAGATGTGCTGTAGAGTGGATTGCAAGCAATGTGGAAAATACTCGTGGGGTGGCTGTGGAAATCACCTCACCACCCTCTATGCCAGCATAGATGACGGAAAACATTGCATGTGCAGGCCATGGCCTGGCTTTGCCACCCCATCGACAAACAATGTGACAAACAACAACAACAACAATCGACAACAACCAGCAACTGCAACTGCAACTGCAGCTCGAGCTTCATGTATTAGTTTTTCTTTGAGTTTGTTGAATTCATGATTGTGGAGCTGCTGATGTGGATTTGAATGTGTCAAACTAACTGTTGGAGTTAGTGCTATCTTCAAGCTAGGAGATAAGATTTATTTTGATATGTAGCAGATTTTCTGCAGATATTTAGCAAGATTTTGGCATTTCAGTTGCTCATATTTCTGTATAAATTGATGCTTTGATGTTCAATAAAAATAAGCCTCTCTAGCCCTTCATTGGTTTTATTTCTTGCCCATCTTTACTTCTTAAAAAACCAACAGATTGGCATCAGAGCTGTATTCTACGGACCTGTGAGATTTGAGTGAAAAAAACACAAGCCTAAACACCAATCATCTTCCCAATACAGAAACATAACCTTATAATTCAATGGATTTAGAATCTTCATTCACTGCGCTTGCGCCACCTGTGTTTGATGGAACAGATTATCAAGGTTGGGTTGTTCGTATGGAAGCCTATCTTGAAGCAAATGATCTTTGGGAAGCTGTTGAACAAGAATATGAGGTTCCTCCTTTGCCAAACAATCCAACAGTGGCACAAATCAAAAGTCACAAAGAAAAGAAGCAGAGACAAGCGAAAGCAAAAGCAAGCCTGTTTGCAGCTGTCTCCTCTACCATCTTCACCAGAATTATGACGCTGAAAACGAGCAAGGAAATTTGGGATTTTTTGAAGCAAGAGTATGAAGAGAATGAAAGGGTCAAAGGGATGCAGGTGCTAAATCTGGTCCGAGAGTTTGAGATACAAAGGATGAAGGATTCAGAAGCAATCAAGGATTACTTTGACAGACTCCTCAATATTGCCAATAAAGTAAGGCTTCTTGGTACCAAATTTGATGATTCTAGAATTGTGCAAAATATTCTTGTTACTATTCCAGAGAGGTTTGAAGCTACAATCTCATCTCTGAAAAACACTAAAGATCTGTCAAGTATTACTTTGGCAGAATTGGTTAATGCATTACAGGCACAAGAGCAAAGGAGGCTTATGAGGCAAGAAGGATCTGTTGAAGGTGCTTTTCAAGTCAAATCACAAAGCAGCAATGGTGGCAAGAATAAGAAAAAGAAGCAGGAATATAATAAGCCCAAAAGTTTAGGTAACAACAAAACAAACAACAACAGCAACTCTCAAACCTTTCCACCATGTCCCTATTGCAAGAAAACCAATCACTCACAAAACAAATGTTGGTGGAAGCCTGATGCAAGATGTCACAAGTGTGGTTAGTTGGGGCACATGGAGAGGATATGCAAGTCTCAACAACACGTGGGAGAAACCAAGCAAGTTGAGAATCAACCTCAGGAGGAGTAGTTGTTCACAGCATCATGCCTAGCCACCTGTACCTCAACTGAAAGTTGGCTTATAGACAGTGGTTGCACAAATCACATGGCCTATGATCATGAACTTTTCAGAGAAATTGACAAAAGTTTTGTCTCTAAAGTCAGAATTGGAAATGGAGATTATATTGAAGTCAAAGGAAAGGGTACAGTAGCATTCAATGAGCACTTAGGTTTGAAATTAATTTATGATGTTTTATATGTGTTTGAAATTAATCAGAACCTGTTGAGTGTTGGCCAGCTACTTGAGAAAGGCTTTAAGGTGCTATTTGAAGACAAGAGCTACATGATTAAAGATGCAGCAGACAGGGTGGTGTTCTGAGTCAAAATGAAGAATAAAAGCTTTACTTTGGACTTGACGAAAGAGGAACAAGCTGCTGTTCATAAGGAAGATTCAAATCCTGTTCTGTGGCACAAAAGACTGGGGCACTTTCATCATGGTGCTCTATTGTACATGAAGAAAAATAATCTTGTGGAGGGCTTACCTGAACTTGAAGGGGAACTTCCTGCATGTCCTGCTTGCCAATGTGGAAAGCAAACAAGGCTTCCTTTACCTCAGAATAAGGCCTGGAGAGCATCACAAAAGCTGCAGTTAGTTCATACTGATGTTGGAGGACCTCAAAAAACACCATCATTGAATGGTATTAAGTTTTATATTGTTTTCATTGATGATTATACAAGAATGTGCTGGATTTACTTCATGAAGTATAAATATGAGGTTGCTAACATTTTTTGGAAGTTCAAAGCTTGGGTGGAAACTCAAAGTGGATGCAAATTACATGTGATCAGGTCTAATAATGGAACTGAGTATATCTCAAAAAAATTTGAGAAATTTTGTGAACAAGTAGGTATTGAACACCAGTTGACTACCCCTTATACGCCACAACAAAATGGGGTCGTGAGAGAAAAAATAGAACTATCATGGAGATGACAAGGTGCTTGTTGCATGAGAAAAAGCTACCAAAGAAATTTTGGGCTGAGGTTGCAAGTACAGTAGTTTTTCTGTTGAACAAGTTGCCAACAAAAGCTGTGCAGAAAAAGATTCCATTTGAAGCTTGGTATGGGTGCAAACCAAAAAATGTTTAATCTGAAAACATTTGGTTGCTTGTGTTTCTCTTACATTCCTTAGGTTAAGAGAGACAAACTGGACAAGAAAGCAGAACCAGGGATCTTTGTAGGCTACAGCTCAATTTCAAAAGCCTACAGAATCTATTTACCACAAAGCAACAAACTGATAGTCAGCAGAGATGTTGAATTCATTGAGTCAGATAGCTGGAATTGGAAAAATGACAAGCAGTTTGAGTTCTAGGAGGAGAATGATGATGTTGATGATGTACCCGTCAGAGGCACCAAATTACTCTTTGATATATATGAAAGGAGCAATGTTGCTATACTAGAACCTACTGGATATGAAGAAGCTGCAATAGATCAAAAATGGGTGGCTGCAATAGAGGAGGAACTTAAGATGATTAAAAAAAAATCATACATGGGAGCTAGTGGACAGACCTGACCATAAGAAAATAATAAGAGTCAAGTGGGTGTACAAGACCAAACTCAATCCTGATGATTCTGTGAACAAGTACAAAGCAAGGCTTGTTGTCAAGGGATATGCTCAGACATTTGGAGTAGATTTCTCTAAAACATTTACTCTAGTTGCTAGGCTGGATACCATCATATTGCTATTGGTACTTGTTGCACAAAGGGGTTGGATCATATACCAAATGGATGTTAAGTCAACCTTTCTGAATGGATACTTGGAGGAAGAAATTTTTGTTGAGCAACCAGAAAGATTTGCTGTCCAAGGAAAGGAAGACAAGGTTTATTTGCTGAAAAAGGCTCTCTATGGTTTAAAACATGCACCAAGGGCCTGGTACAACAGAATTGATGCATACTTGGTGAACTTAGGCTTTGAAAAAAGTCTAAGTGAATTTACTCTATATGTAAGGAAAGTTGATGACGAATTACTTATGGTGTCTTTATATGTTGATGATCTGCTTGTTACAGGAAGCAGTAAGAAGTTAATTGGCTGGTTTAAAGAAAGTATGAAAGACATGTTCGAGATGACAGACCTTGGGAAGATGTCATTCTTTCTTGGTATGCAGGTGCAGCAAAAACAACATGAAACTTTTGTGCACCAGCAGAAGTATGCAAAGGAAATTCTAAAAAAATTCAACATGGAGGAATGCAAGCCAACTACTACTCCAATGAATCAAAAGGAGAAGTTTTGCAAAGAAGATGAAGCTGAAAAGGTTGATGAAACACTGTACAGAAGTTTAATAGGCTGCTTGATGTATCTAACCGCAACCAGGCCAGATATCATGCAAGCTGTAAGCCTTTTGTCAAGGTACATGCACTGTGCTAGCAAAATTCATTTACAAGCAACAAAAGGAATTGTTAGATATGTCAAAGGCACAGTTGATTATGGCTTAAAAGTCAGTCAGGTCAAGGATTTCAATCTTCAATGTTATTCTGATAGTTATTGGGCTGGATGTGTTGATGATATGAGAAGCACTACTGGTTACTGTTTTTGTTTTGGTTCTGGCATTTTTTCTTGGTGTTCCAAGAAGCAGGAAGTGGTAGCTCAATCCACAGCTGAGGCAGAATATGTAGCAGCCGTTGCTGCAACAAACCAAGCTCTCTGGATCAAGAAACTCATGGCTGATTCGCAGATAGAGCATGAACAAAGCACAAAGATTTTTGTGGACAAACAAGCTGCAATTTCGATCGCCAATAACCCAGTGTTCCGCTGCAAGCAGTAGCGTAGCCAGGAAATTATGTCAGTGGGGTCAATATTATAATATTATATTTTATATAATATTTTTATTTAATATAATGTGAACAAAATTAAATATAAAAAATTACATAGTATAATGTATTCTTTTTAAAATAAATATTTTTTTTATAATTTACTCATAATAAAAATTTATCTCATGATTAGATTAACGATGTTATATTTTCTCTCATGTTAATAAAATGTTAAAAAATAATGCTAGTAGATTGATGCTATCAATAATCTTGTTTTTATAACGAGATACATTTTTACTATTAAATTGGACCTATCAATCTTAGATATGATATGAAAATGACACCAGACAAGATACAAATGTAATACAGATTAAAATTTGACTACAATTGTATATGAATTTAAGAAAAGCAAAAAAAAAACAATTTTATTTTGTTTGGCATGTAGACACGAATTTTGACACAGTAATTGTTATGTTTTACATGATATGAACACAATTTAAGATGACATGAACGTGAATTGTCAGGTCTATATCAAATAACTATGTATAAAATAATTATTGCATAAAGTACAACAAACAAATCATTTATAAATTAGATCAAACTTATATATAATATGTATTATAAAGATAATTAAGAAGAAAACTATAACCGAAAAGTGTAATGATAGTAAAGTGAAAAAATAATTTCAATAAGGAAAAAAATCAAAATTAAAAAAATTAAAATAAAACTAAGAATATAATTAATAAAAAATCAAAAGAAATACATACTAATTTTTTTTTCAAACTTACGAGTTAAACTTGTACTAAAAAAATTATTAAATTAAAATGAATAACAAAGTGAAGATAAATTTATTTTTAACCCTTCTTAACAAATTTTAACAAACTTTAGTGATGTCAATATAGAAAAATTATTAATTTTTTATACTAATTATATAATTTTATACATATATTATTTAGTTTCAAAATCTGAGTAGGGTCAGTTGACCCCACTCAAATACATGTGGCTATGCCACTGACGGCAAGAAAAATCATTTCAAGATTAACATTTACTTCCTGAGAGAAATGCAAAAGGAAGGAGAAGTGCAGCTGGTTCATTGCAAAACAGAAGACCAAAATGCTGATATATTAACAAAAGCGCTACCCAAAGCTCATTTTGAAGATTTAAGGTTGAAGTTTGGAGTATGTAGCTCCAAAGTCAAGGAGGAGTGTTAAATTCATGACTGTGGAGCTGCTAATGTGGATTTGAATGTGTCAAACTAGCTGTTGGAGTTAATGCTATCTTCAAGCTACGATATAAGATTTATTTTGATATGTAGCAAATTTTCTGCAAATATTTAGTAAAATTTTGACATTTCAATTGCTCATATTTCTATATAAATTGATACTTTGATGTTCAATAAAAATAAGCCTCTCTAACCCCTTCATTGGTTTTATTTCTTACCCATCTTTACTTCTTAAAAAACCAACAGAGTTTTAGTTTTTTCTTTTTATTGCTCGAGGTTCTCTTACTTCAGCACCCAATCAAGCATTGCCGTAATCTAAAGTTTTGTTTGATTATAATTATAAAGATTATTAATATGAATCTTTTACTCTTTCTTTTGCAGGCAACCAGCAATCTTCAAAAGTGCTTTGAATGCCTGTCAGAGGGTGCAGCCTTAAACATGAATAAATAAAGCAAAGAGAGAAAGAGAGAGAATAAGAGTGATTATTATTTATGTTATAAACAATGTATGTGGTTGATAATTGTCAATGTTTTGCTGACTAAAATGTCTTTTATAGGTGTATGGATTAATGAATTAAAAATCAAAATGTTACCATCTTGTGCAGGGTGCCATAAGTATTTTCCCCTTAACCGTAAGCTGAAAACTCCACTGGTCTCCACGGGGTTTTGGTTTTCTTTTGGATGGTTCTGTCATGGTTTTTGTGCGTTCTTGATTTTAACCCCATATCTGTTAAATTTTCTGCTGAGTTCCAACTTCCAAGCAGAAGCCTTAACATAGAAAGAGTAGATGGAAAAGAAATTGAGAGATTTGAAATCTTATCAGATGACAAATTAAAGGTGGCATTGGATTTCTCTCCTAGTGGGGAGCATCTGGCCCCTCAAATGAACAAGCATGTGACCCACATTAGAATTATTGATTTCATCAAACCAAAACCAAAGTTGCAATTCTTCTGACCTTTCAAAAAATATTTGGCTTTCTATAGTTCAGCTTTTCTTTTGCCTCTTGATTCAAAAGAGCCAGTTCAACATATACCCACAATGAGGTGTGCCCCAATGGAAACTACTATCCCCATCATTCTTTTTGTGCATTTTGTCTCATGATTACTCACCTAACCACATGAAAATGAAGAAATTAAAGTGCTTCCATTAGTCTACCTCTTCAATGATTTTCTCTATCCTCCAATTGTCATTCAAAGGCAATTATTATCAGAAGAATCAGCTTTGAACAAGGAAGGATTCATGTTCTCTTTTTGAACAGCCCTTGTTTTTGACATCATCACCACCATGTTAACCTAATTGTTTGATCATTATATTAGTTTAATAATTGAATGAAAGTGACTCAATTCTTATACCAACATTGAAACAATCAAAGAAGAAGAAACAACCTAAAACAAAAGATAGTAGAAAGATTCAAGGAGTGATAATTCATGTGTAATCCTACACTTTTCCCTTTTTCTCCCTTCTATCTCGATCTACCCCAAATCCCACACCCCTTTTCTTGAACACTACAAAAAGGGCGATTGTACTGTATTTTGCATAGGTTTAGCTGTCAGCTTTCATGGGTGGTGATTAACTAACATTCCCCTTGTGGTTACCTCATTAATGTACTCATAAATGCAAGCAATGAAGAGAGTGAAAGGGTGGATATGTTGCCATAACTGAAGCCAGAGCCACACTTTTGTTTTCAGACCTGAATTCTGAAAAAAATTCAAAAGAGAAAGCAAAGAAGGAAAAAAGGGTTGGAAATTGGAATTTCAATTTTAAGCTGTGGGGCTTTCTTTTTTGTCGGTCATGAGCTAGACTGGCAACGGCCATTTATTTTCCATGACTGTATTAATAACGATGGATCTATTAGTTGTAGAACAGGACAGCCAAAATTTCAATTTTTTCTGCCCCACTCAAGGAAAACTTTGGGAAATCAAAATCAATCTCCTTTTCAATTAGTTGTAGCCTCCAAAGCATTTTATCAGGACTCCTTTTTTTTTTTTGAAATAGGACTCATTAACTATCATGGACAAGCCTAGTTCTTGTCCTCTTGCTTATGGGTTGTTTTTGTTCTTGTTGATCTTGTACCAACTTTGATTAAGATTTTTAGCCTCCACATAAGAAAAAGCAATTAAAACCCAATGATCTCTTAGCTATGTACCAAAAAAATGCTTCCAAATCTTCCACAAAAAAAAAAAAAACCCCTTCCAAATCTCACTATCTGCCAATGGCCAATGAGCAAGGATCCCTCATGACTCACCATGTTTACAATTATGTTTGACAATTACCTACGAAGAAACCTTAACTTTGCATTCAATGGCCCAGAATTTTTTTTAAATTATTTGCCAGTTATTTGAATTTAACTTAATAATTACTTTATTTCAATTTATTTAATTTTTAACTAATTTTGAGTTCAAATTATTTAAATAACTAATCAAATCAAGTTTAAATATTTTAATATTTGACTAAAGCTCATCATGGTTAAATTAATTCAATATTTAATATTTAAATATTAATTTATTATTTTTTCTCATAATATGTTTTTAAAAATTGATAAATCCGATATATTAAATTGGATTTGAATGACAAATACTTAATATAATCCCAGCCAAAAATAGAAATTAAAAGATCAGTACTGTATAAACCAGAAATATTATCTGTCGTTTTAGAGAGAGAGAGAGAGAGTTGGAGTAGTTGAGACTCTGGAGGTTCTGTCGTGATTCAAAGCATGAAAATGAAGTTAGTATAAAAATTTGATCCTCCTTTTTCGAAATTTGTTCAAGCTTCTCTGTCCCGGTTCGAGTTTTTTTAGTTTTCGAATCCTCTCTTTCTCCCTTCTGATGTTACCAATTGTTTCTACCCTTTTCTTCCGATACCCAAAACCATCCGCCAAGAAAACCCAAAAGCATATCTCATCCTTCTCCCTCTCCTGTTTCTCTCTTCTCTAAAACTGAAAACTTGCAAAACCAAAACCCTGAATGGATCTGCTTTAGTGTTTTTGTCACAGAAAAAAGAGGTTTAACTTCGCACAAGAAATGGCTGCTGACAAACCTAGCTCTAAAGGCCAAGCATGGTTAGATGTTCATTTGCAATTTCTTCATTTCTCTTCCCTCAGAAAGCTTTGTAAAGGAAATATGTTAGTAACATTTTTCTTCTTATTACAGGTTTTGTGCCACTGGATTACCAAGTGACATTGTAATTGAAGTTGATGACATGACTTTTCATCTCCATAAGGTTAGCTCCGCTCTGAAATTTTCCTTGGTTTTCAACTAAACAAACATTTCTTCTGTTTAATGATGGTTTTTATTTTCTGTTTTTCAGTTTCCTTTGATGTCCAAAAGCCGAAAGCTTGATCAGTTAATAGCAGAGCAAGGTCAGAAATCAGCTACTGCAATCGTTACCAAACAAAAGCAACGTGAAACTGAGACCGAAATCGAAGAAGAATATCATGAAGAACAACAAGACGAAGAAGAGGAACAATACCAGATTTCTCTTCAAGATTTCCCTGGTGGTTCGGAAACTTTTGAAACCGCCGCCAAATTCTGTTACGGTGTTAAAATCGATCTCTCCTCCTCCACTGTCGTTCCTCTCCGTTGCGCCGCCGAGTTTCTCGAAATGACTGATGAGTACTCTGAAGATAACCTTATTTCCAAAACCGAGCGGTTCCTTTCTCAATCCGTTTTTAAAAGCCTTCGAGAATCGATCAAAGCGTTAAAATCATGCGAATCAGTGATGTCTTTAGCGGAATCTTTAGGCATTGTTCAGAGATTGATTGATTCGATCGCTTCGAGAGCTTCTTCTACAGATCCGACTCTGTTTGGCTGGCCAGTGAATGACGGAACCATTGAAGCTAAAGGCTCTTCGAGTCAAGCTTTATGGAATGGAATCGAAACTGGTTTGAGAAAAAAATCTCTAGCTCGAACGAACAATATTCAGTTGTGGTTTGAAGACCTGGCACTGCTGAGTGTGCCGTTGTTTAGACGCTTGATTTCAACGTTAAAAACGCGGGATCTGAGTCCAGAGATCATCGAAAGCTGCCTCATGTGTTACGCTAAGAAGTACATTCCTGGAACATCGCGGTCAAATCGCAAACCGTCGTCGTCGGCGGCCTCAATCGTTTCAGAGAATGAGCAGAGAGAGCTCTTGGAAACTATAATCTCGAACCTTCCGTTAGAACAGAGCCCCTCTAGATCATCAACCGCAACGCGGTTCTTATTCGGTTTGTTACGAACCGCCAACATTTTAAACGCTTCGGAATATAGCAAAGCGGCATTAGAGAAGAAGATCGGTTTCCAGCTGGAGCAAGCTACGTTAGACGATCTGTTAATTCCGAGCTACTCGTATCTGAACGAAACGCTCTATGACGTTGACTGCATTGAGAGGATTTTAGGTTATTTTTTGGACGGATTAGAAGAGAGAAGCACAGGAGGAATCGAAGCCGCAACCGGAGGTAACAACAATGACAGTATTAATGTTAATGATACTGTTAGACCGCCTGCGTTGTTGCTCGTTGGAAAATTAATCGACGGTTACCTTTCGGAGATCGCATCCGACGCGAATCTGAAGCCGGAGAAGTTTTATAATCTTGCAATTTCCCTTCCGGTCCAAGCTAGAAACTTCGACGACGGACTTTACAGAGGTGTGGATGTGTATCTCAAGGTACAACTAGAAAACGAAAGGATTAAATTAAAAAAAAAAAACACGATTGAATTTGGTAATGAAGGTTTTTTTTTTTCCTGTGCAGGCGCATCCTTGGATACCGGAATCGGAGCGGGAAAAGATATGTGGAGTGTTAGATTGTCAAAAGCTGACGCTCGAAGCCTGCACACACGCGGCACAAAACGAGCGGTTACCATTACGAGCGGTCGTGCAAGTATTGTTTTTCGAGCAGTTGCAGCTACGTCAGGCGATCGCCGGGACGTTGTTGGCGGCGGAAGCTGCGCCGATGAACGCGGGGCGGTTGTCGGAGGCGAGGAGAGAGGAGGATGACGAGGAAGAAGAGGAGGAAAGGGTGGTGGGAACGGTTTCGGTGTCACGTGGGGAGGAAGTTAGTAGCACGTGGAAAGCGGCGGTGAGGGAGAATCAGGTGCTACGGCTGGACATGGATAGCATGAGGACGAGGGTGCATCAGCTGGAGAGGGAATGCTCCACGATGAAGAAAGTGATCCAGAAGATAGAGAAAGAAGGTCCACGTGGCGGTGGTTGGAGAGGGTCGTTGAATAAAAGGTTTGGGTGTAAGCTCAAGACTCAAGTTTGTGATTCTCATGGTTCAACGGTTGCGGAGACGCGAAGAGGAAGGCATCATCCGTCACACCAACACCATCTACAGTAGGGCTTTCCACACAGGAACGCAATTATCAGATGATTGTTTTAATCCGCCAACTACAACAAAAATAAATAAATAAATAAAATATTTATTTATTTATTTTGTTTTGTTTACTATCAATAATTTTCTTGGTTGGCTGATTGAGCTCATCTTTTGAGGCACTGGTGATTGTGGGGTTAGTGGAGAAGGCAGATGGGGAATGCCTGACTTTTTGAAGTGGAAAAGTGGGGGAAATTGCTTTTGTTTTGCTTTCGGAGTTTCAGAAATTGGAAGGATCATGGCCATGATGATTACTTTTTGGATGGTTTTGGGTGGGGGCAGGTGAACAAAAGAGTCAAACTAAAGATTACAAGGAAATGTTACTTGTGCTTCATGTTTTCTTTATTTTCCACCTTATTAAGGTTCTTATTCGGGGACCATTTTGTACGCCAAATTCTTCTCAAACAAAATGAAAATGGTGGTAGTACTGGCAGTAGCATGTACGAGTCAAATGTGTTGGGGGTAGAGATGTTTGGTGAGATTTTCACTAAAATATGGCTTGTATTAGATTTGGTATTGGTGTATATTTTTTGTATTCGTGTTCTATTAAATTATGTTCTTATAGGTAATCTGAAAGTTTAAAAAATTTATAAGTGAAAATTGAATAGATTCGTAAATCTTAATAATAGATTAACAACTTATTTTAATTTTAAAGATGGAGTAAATTCTTTTACTCTTAAATTTTTATGAAAAAAATATTCATATTTTGTAAAAAATAAAAATTATCTTATTAAAATTTATATTGATACATTAAACGCTAAATATTATTTTAATTTTTGTCTAATTTATATATAATTTATTACTTTATGTGCTTTCCGTTTTGTATCATGTTTAAGATTTTCAAACTTTATTTGCAAAAAAAATGTCGTGTTCTGCCGAGATCAATAATTCTAGTAGTCTCTGGTCTAATAGGTGGAGTATAAACAGTGGGCAAAGCAGGACATTAGATTTGGATGCCTCCCTTCCCTTGTGTTGTATGGTCAGTGAAACCCCAAATTCCAGTGTTAAAAAAATTGCTGACTTTGACAGGGAATGTTTTTTGGTAGAGAGGCCTCCAGCACTCTCTAGGTTGGGGCTAAGTGGATAACCTCTACAACCTTTTTAGGCCAACAAGCAATCAAATCTTGTAATGGGATCCTAAGCTCCTAGAGTCCACTTTCAGGTGGTCGACATTGTTTTCTTACCCATTTTTTTACTATCCATTATTATGAGGTGGCATATAACGTTCATAACGTAATATATTAAACGATCATATCCAATAATTTATGTATTTATATCATGTTAAATCATATAAAGTATATTATAATTCATGTCAGCATGTTAGACATTAAGTTTTTTATTTTTTTACATTTTTATATAGCTTTTACTAACATTTTAATTTAATCATTTTTATATGGTGATATCAAGTTGTGTTAACAATTGCGATATCTATTTACATGAAATTTGATGAAATTTAATTCAATTTTGTATTGAGTTTGTGTATTTTTTTTTGTGTTGATTGATTTATTTATCACCAATTAATTTATTGAATTTATTACACTATCAAATTACAATATTTGATTGGAACTATAATACGAATTCGTTTTTGAACATTGATATTAATATTTTTTAATCTAACAAATGAAATTAGGAAACTATCACATGTCGTCAATAAGGCCTTGTTTTAGTGGCAAGGAGGAGGCCCTGAGACTTTGAGGTCTTGGGTTCGAGTCTCACCAAGTGTGAGCTTGACTTAGTCTAGTTATTTACTGGTTTACCTAGTTTGAGTAATGTGATTTTCATACACTTATTTAAAATTAATTTCATTATTTTTAATACACTTTTAGACATATACATCAGCTTATTAATTCTGTTAGTAAAATCTAAAACCTTTCCTTATAATATGTGAGATTTTTTATAATATTTAGGTCATGTTTGGTGTATAGGATGAGGATTGGATAAGATAATATAAGATAATGGATATGATAATATTAGATTATATCATCCTATCTTATGTTTGGTATATACAATGATTAAGAATAAGATATGATGATTTTTTATGCCTTTCACCATATTTGCTGTGTAAAATTAAAAGTAGTATAAAATGATTTTTTTAGTACTCTTTCTTTTTTAAAGTAACATTATTTTAAATTTATAATTTTTTTGTTATAAATATAGATAAAAAACTAAAAATTATTTATAATATTATAATTAATCATCAAAGTTATTAGATTTTTTGAATAAAAATTATTTTTAAAAATTTATATTAGGTTTTCAAAAAAATTATTTTGTTAAAAATTGAATTTTTATAAAAAATTCTCTTTACTTTTTCACTTTTTTTTTCTTTTCTCTCCTTTTTTTTGTTTTTATTTCTTTTATATGTTTTAAATTTAAAATATTTTTTGTTGTAACTTAAATATATTTATTTTTAGAAAATTGAGTTTTTCTAGGAAATAAGTTTATTTTTTTAATTACATTAATTTTTCCAAAGACAATTCTTAAATATTTTTCTTTATTTTTACGGTTTCTTTATCTTCTTTCTTTTTTAGTCAATTAGAAGGAAATATAGAAAACAAATGAAAAAGAAAAAAAGGTGAGTTAAATTTAATAATTTAAATTTTATAAATTAAAAAATATAATTTCTAATAATTTTATGATTAATATTTATTTTTCTTTCTTTTTTTCACGGTAAAAAAGAAAAAAAATAAAAATTTAAACATAAGAAAAAGCTTGTTAAAAAATATGTTTCATAATAATTTTTTTGTTTGAGAATTTATTTTCTAAAAAATAATTTTAAAATTTTAATTATTTCCAAAAAATAATTTTAAAAAAATTTGCTCAAGAAAATATTATTTTATCAAAATTATAGTTTTTCTTGAATAAAAACAAGAAATAAAAAGAAGTAAAAAATGAAAAGAAGGAAAAATTTTGAATTAATTAATTAATTAAACAAATATAATTATTATTTTATAAAATGTTTAAGTTAATTTTTAAATACAAATTTTAAAAATGAAATGAAAAAAAAATATGCTTATTTCTAATCCTATGCGATTAGAAATAATCCTTACCTTTTGAAGAGGATTGAATTATCCTATACTAGGAGGATAACTAATCCTCCTTGCAATCCAATTCTCCCTTTAATGTGTGCACCAAATATAAAATAAGATAATTATCATCTCATCCTACGCAACAAATATGTCCTTAATATATTAAATAAATGGATTAGAATTGAAAACTACGGGCAGGCCCATTGTGGCCGACAAGCCCATGCTTTTATCAATTGTTGGGTTAACTTTTTACAGCAGCAGCTCTCAAGGGCCAACCCAACGCATCTTCAATTCGGAAAAGCCACCTGCAAGCTTTGTCCCTCAGTCACCGCCAAACACAGTCAAAGCCAAGAATACAGTTATGATCCGAAACTCCGAATCCTCCTCATATTCCCTTTCACTTTAAACTAATCTGAAACCCCGAAATCCAAAGGGATCCTTTCCATTTACTGTTAAACTCTCAAAGTAACTTTGCTTCCTTAAGCTATCAGATAAGATCCAAGAAAGTAAACTGCCTGTCTGTCACTCTTGTCTTAGAATCTTTTCTGTGCTAGATTCTTCTTTTCCTTTAAAGATCATCACATTTTTCATTTCTAAAGAATTCTCGTTTGTTTATGTAGATCTTCGAAAGAAAAGTGAGAAATGGGGAGAATGGAGTATTTGGCTATGAAAACTGACCCTGTAGCAGAAGAATTGATCAGTTCTGATATCAACGAACTGAAGCTGGCTGCTAAGAAATTAATCAATGATGCTGCTAAGCTTGGAGGTCTTGGTTTTGGAACTTCTTTTCTCAAATGGGTAGCTTCATTTTCTGCTATGTGAGTTTTCTTCTTTTACTTTTATAGAATACCGGGTTTTGTTTTCTCTGTTGGGTTGTTAAATTTCCTAAGATTTGATAGTGTTTTGGATTAGTTAGGTCTATTAATATATATATATATAAAAACTTACTTGTACATGTGTATCTGTAATTTTCTGAACTGTTTTACTTTTGAAGGTTTGGTATAAGTCATTGTTAGGATTGCTTTGCCATACTTGTCCAAATTATGTCACTCTCAGCATGTGGCTTAGCGAGGCCTTTCCTGTGAGATTTATTTTCTTAAAGTTTTGTTTCATTGTGGGAGGAAATTTGAGTTCAGGAAACTTGGTGTTGGTGCATTCGTATTTAAATAACCATTGGGTAAAAGCTACCAATAGGAAAAAAACAAAAAATGGAGCAAAGATCTTGGGTAAAATGGGATATGAACTGATGGATTAATCAGTTTGAATGAAGAGATCAAGTGCTACTGGCCATTGCCTAAGCTAGCAACCATGAATGCTTTTAAATGGTATAAGGATCCAACCAGCAGTTGCACCGATTTCTTGACAAAATCTTTAAAGATATAGGTTTACTACACTATACGCCAATAAAGGTAATGATTTGATGACTTTGTTTGCGTGCATATTGGCAATTTATCTGAGCCATTAACTGCTGCTTGTTCAAATTGGCCTGATCAAAGCAGCTAAACAGAACGCATTGCCTTAGCCATTTGGTGAAGGTTTTGAGTTCATTCTGCCTGAGCTTTTTTGTAATGTGCATAAGATTTTCTACGCATTGTCACAGTTGCAGTAGGGACGGACTGTGTGAAACATAGGAAAAATTAAACACTCGATCCTGTTCTACTTCATTTGGGATTACTCTCTACAGTTATTGAATTGGTGATCATGTATCTTCTTTTATCTTGTCTTTGATCTGACTATTAGACACAGACCATGTGCTTATAAATCACTGGACTTTTTCTCATAGTATGACTGCGGTTCATTTCTAACCTAGTGTTGACTCACCATTTTGCTATTGGAATTGAACTTCATGAATTTTATAAATACCATATTGCTTATAACAAACTGGTAATTTTGTAACTAATATTTCTATATGTTCTCTGCAGTTATTTGTTAATCCTGGACCGAACAAACTGGAGAACAAACATGTTGACTTCACTCCTGGTACCTTACATCTTCTTTAGTCTTCCTTCAGTACTGTTCAACTTTCTAAGGTAACAATCTTTATTACTTTTTTCTTTGTCCCATTTTTTCTTTTGCTCAAGTATATTTCCTGATGCCCATTTAAATACATTCAGGGGAGAGGTTGGAAAATGGATTGCATTCATCGCAGTTGTTCTAAGGCTGTTCTTCCCCCGACACTTTCCAGGTATATGCTCAACACTACTTAGGCAGGAATACTCATCTTACTTTGTTGAAGGAGAACTTGTGGAATAGAACTTGTGGAATCCATAATAAGTCAATCACAAACACAAATAGAACTTGTGGAATCAAACTGTGGTTTTCACAATGGTTACATGTTCTGACTTTTTGACCGGTGATTATAAATAACATGTTCATAAGCTCATTATGGATTCCCTACTTATTAGATGTTATTTCTACTTTCTAGTCATGTAAATTTGCAAAAATTTCCCTACAGCATCTCTTTCTTTTTAATTTTCTTTGTCATTGTCATTTTGTTATAGCAAATAGGAGTTTTTGTCTTGATAGTTTCATTGAATTTTGTTTTGGTTTTCCAATCTAATTATCCATGTGCACTTTCCTTGACACAATGAAATTCGTGACTAATCACTTTGATGATTCAGCATCTTCACACCTGCATCATATTCTTAACATTGTTGAGATTCAGATATACTTTTTTTCAAGTGTAAAATCACGCAAAACAAGTCTAACTGCATTGCTCATATTTGTAGAGTAAATGTTTCTCAATTAGAACTCATACGCTTGTTTTACTTTGTTCCATCAATGCCATGGCTGAGATCTCATGCATTTCGACATTTCCTTCTACCAGATTAGTTTATGCCAATCCTTAACTATATCCAAACAAAACCCTCTTACTGCTTGTGCTCAAGTTCAAAGCGTCAGTATTACCATGCCAGAGGGTACTTTGCCTGCAATGCTGTACTGTTTTAGTTCCCTTTTCTGATACCATCATTCATTGGTGATTGCAGATTGTCTCGAGATGCCAGCGTCATTGATCCTTCTTCTGGTGGTGGCTCCAAACTTCTTTGCACACACCTTGAAGGACAGCTGGGTTGGTGTTCTGATATGCCTCCTCATCGGATGTTACCTCCTGCAGGAGCACATCCGAGCCTCGGGTGGATTCCGGAATTCCTTCACTCAGAGCCATGGAATATCAAACACCGTCGGAATTATCCTTCTCATAGTCTACCCCGTCTGGGCTCTGGTGCTTCACTTCGTCTAGCCACTCACACTCACTACAGTGCTGAACTGTTGCTGCTCTGCAAAACTTGAACAGAAGCTATTACTATTATTACTATGATTGTCATTGTGTCGAAGCTCTCATCAAAAGCTCAAATGAAGGAAAATGAAATGAAATTCGAATTCGGAGTTTAGAACAGTTTGTTCATAAATTTCACGACAATATTTATTAAGTTTGAAATTTAAATCTTAACATTTATCATCTTTTATTTTTATCTTCACACTGCAATTTCGAAATTTAGAACAATTGATTAATACAATATCAAAATAATTTTTATAACATTTTAAATTTAAATTTCAACATTTGCCATCTCTTATTACTATCTTGTTCAGATTGCGAGCTAGGTTGTCAATATCTTGCGAAACCAAAATTCCAATTTCTCGAGTATTTACGTTGTTTAATTTTTTTCTTAAGATAAAAAGGAAATAATTAGGAAAAAAACAACAAATATCCACCATGAAAGTTGGCCCACAGCTTCACTGGCTCACAGCTGGAACCAATGGCTAATTTGTAAATTCGATATATGGGGAGGGTGACGATTGAACTTTGAAGCAACAAAAACAAATGTACAACAAAACCCTAACCCTAAATCACTTTTCGCCTATAAAACGAAGCCAGAGGCGTTTCACCATCCAAGCTTCATATTTTATGTCGTTGAGGATGCAAAAATGGCTTCTACCCCCCCACACCCCTTTTTTTACCCCTCTCTTCCATTTTTAGAGCTTAAATTATTTTCTTTGTTTTTATCAATGGGTTTTTTTATCATTAAATTTTGGAGAGTAGATGGTAGATTATGAGGGGTTTCTCGGTGATGATCGAAAATGATGACGAGTCCGATACTTTTCCATTCTTTCAAATCCTGACGACAAATCGAGGCATTTGTCTGAGAGAAATCCATCTGCTGCTTTCCTTTTTTTTAGTGAACTTTATTTTAAAAAAATCAAATTCAATCTTTTTCTTTGCCAGGCATAATGAGGATGAATTTATGAAACGGTCTGACATTTCTGATGATCAATTACCTCCTACTCATTCTGAATGCCAATACAATAAAGAAAAAGAAAAATATTCTTTCAGTCTTTAACATTTTATAAAGAAGACAAAGCAATGATGAGGTTGGTTTAGGGTTAATGAGGATTACCTGTGATTTACCATTGAACTACTTCTGAGCTATTATTTGATTTAATCAAAAGCTGAAAATTTGATTTTGAAAAGGTAAGGTTTTTATTTTTGAGTATTTTTGGAATCGAAAATTTCTATTTATACCCAATTTTCTTACTCTTTTTGCCCATTTTCTTCCTTAGATTACCGTTCATCAAACTGATATAATGGGGTATGAATACAGGGAGTGCATTTAGAATTTTTCTTTGGAATAAAAAGAAGAGTGGAGAGTAGCAAAGACGAAAAGAAACATGTTTTTAGGGTTTATGAGGATGGATTACCATTGATGACATGCATAAATTTCAAGCACCTCTGCGCTGTTCTTTTCTCAAGCTTTTGGACTCTGATTAAACAAAATCCAACATAAGAAGTAACAAATTTAATTTTAAGTAAGTTTTGAAATATTATGAAACAGAGACATTTCTGTGTCCCTGGAATTCTAGCAAAACTTATTCGAGATAGAATTTAAAGATATTTTGTATTATGAAACAAAATAAACAATATGGCCTATTAGCTCAGTTGGTTAGAACGTCGTGCTAATAACGCGAAGGTCGCCAAAATTTTTGGACGTTTAGCTTTCATTTCGGGTTGGGTTTGGAAAGAGACCTTGCATTTTGGGTTGGGTTTGCAAAGGGACTGGAACATGCCTGGGTTTGGGCTATGAACTTCGAACCTTTCCATTTGGGTTACCTCTTGATGGTCTATAATCTTTTATCGCAACCCAATTAGAAAGAAGCCAATGAAAAAAGTTATTTGGATTTAACTAGACCTGCTCAAGGGCCGGGCTACCCGTCCAAGCACGAAGGCCCGTTCAAAATTTGATCGGGTTTGGACAAAAATATTAGACGTATTTATCAGGCCTGGACAAAATTTTTAGGCCCGATCAAAAATGGGCCCGGGCCCGGGCTTGACTGTCTAAAGCCCGAGCCCGGCCCGAACATATTATTAATTAAGTTTTTTTTTAAATATATCTATAAGTATAATATAATTATATGTATATAAAATATTGTTGATTAATAAATATGATTATATCTATTTAATATGAAAATTAACATGAAAATTTTGACAAATTAAATTAAATTTTAAAGGGAATAAAAAATAAAAAACAAATAAATAAAAAATAAAATACAAAATAAATAAAAAAAATAAAATACAGGCGGGTAGGGCTTATGTAATAAAATTTAAAATGGGCTTGGACTAAAATTCAGGCCCGAATTAATGGGCCGGGCCTGGACATAACCAAAATATGTTGTTATAAGCCTTCGGCCCGGCCCGAACTTGACCCGACCCGCCCAATGAACAGGTCTAGATTTAACTGTATCTTTATCCCATATGACTAAATCCCCACTTGGCAAACTCTCAAACCATAGACTTCACCTTCATTCCACCATTGGCCACATACCTTATCTTATCCCCTTATCTTACTCACACCAATCCCACCAAGATAATTGCCACAAAATTCCCCCCGCCCCTTCAGTCTCACTAGAACAACACTCCTTTTGGGAGTTTCCACGTTTCCTGACACAAACACAGAAAGGCGTTTGAACCATGGCAGCCTCTCTACAAGCAGCAGCTACCCTGATGCAACCAACCAAGGTTGGTGCGCCATCTAGGACCAGCGTGCAGCTCAGGTCCTCACAGGGCATTTCTAAGGCCTTTGGCTTGGAGCCTTCTGGTTCTCGGCTGACTTGCTCTTTGCAAACTGACCTCAAGGACTTGGCTCAAAAGTGTGTTGATGCTACCAAGATCGCTGGTTTCGCTCTTGCTACATCTGCTCTTGTTGTCTCGGTATAGTTCATTTGCCTTCATTCCTTTCATTTCTGTTTTAGGTTTTAAAAGTTCAGTAAGCAAAGTTTTGTGGGATATGAACTGAATTCTTTCCCATGAGAGCATTTCTAATTATGCTTTGTATTAATATTTGGTAGTTTAGGTAGGACCTTGGAGAAAAGCCAACTTCTCTGAATTGTTATGGTTGTTTTAACTAAAATGGCAAACTCAATGCACAGAACTTACATTGTAGGGTCTGGCGAGATTATATGTACATGGTCTTCTTTCTGCGTTAAAAAATATATTGTTTTCGTGACTAGAACCTGTGATCTCAAAAAGATTGTTTCCGTGGTTTGAACCTGTGATCTCATTAACAAAGAGACAGTTTTAACTAATGAGGTCGCAAGTATAGGAAATTTTCAATGAATTCTACAGGTAATTTGAACCATTTTTTAATGAACAAGTAAAATAGGGTGTGATTGGTGATGTAGAAAAAAGTACCAACTGTTACTATATGCTTGTTGGTACTTAATTCAATGAAAACTTGTTAAATATTGCTCTACCTGGCTCCTGGATTGATTGAAGCTTGTCTGTTTCTGAAACGCATCCAGTTTGCTGGACCATTTCCATTTTCATTTCAGTTTTGATAAGAGTGATTGGACTGTGATCTGAACATTATGTAACAATCACTTGTTTCTTTTGAAGGGAGCAAGCGCTGAAGGAGTTCCAAAGAGGCTAACCTTTGATGAAATCCAGAGCAAAACATACATGGAAGTAAAGGGAACTGGAACTGCTAACCAGTGCCCCATCATCGACGGCGGTGTTGACTCATTCGCCTTCAAGCCTGGCAAATACTACGCCAAGAAGTTCTGCTTAGAGCCCACTTCCTTCACTGTCAAGGCCGAGGGTGTCAACAAGAATGCCCCTCCTGAGTTCCAAAATGCCAAGCTCATGACCCGTTTAACCTACACTCTCGATGAAATCGAGGGCCCTTTCGAAGTATCTTCCGATGGCACTATCAAGTTCGAGGAGAAAGATGGCATTGACTACGCTGCTGTCACGGTTCAGCTTCCTGGTGGCGAACGTGTGCCCTTCCTTTTCACCATCAAGCAACTGGTGGCCACAGGCAAACCTGAGAGCTTCGGAGGAGACTTCCTCGTGCCATCCTACCGTGGGTCATCTTTCCTGGACCCAAAAGGAAGGGGTGGCTCAACCGGTTATGACAGTGCAGTGGCTTTGCCCGCCGGCGGAAGAGGAGACGAGGAGGAGCTAGCCAAGGAGAACATCAAGAGTGTTGCATCTTCGTCGGGGAAAATCACCTTGAGTGTCACCAAGAGCAAGCCTGAGACCGGAGAAGTAATTGGTGTGTTCGAGAGCCTCCAGCCATCTGACACTGACTTGGGTTCCAAGGCTCCCAAGGATGTGAAGATCACTGGTATCTGGTATGCTCAGCTTGACTCATAGAGAGATCTTTTTATGAATGTGTTTATTCTTGGTTCAGATTTTGTAATTTGAAGCTGTAGTTAAACTTTGCTGTAACCCAATGAGGAGCACTGAGATTATCATCTTCTTTGTATATTACTATGTCGGCTTCATATAATAATTTTCAGAGTTCCGAATTCCAAAGGTTCCTGAGCAGGCCCCAACTCCCTTCTTCATGTCCCAAAACTGGGTTACTCTCCGAATTTCTAAAACTTATACTCATCTTTGACAAAGTACACTGGAATCGAGGAAATCAAATTGTGAAATTGTGAAAGTGAGTCAACTACCCTTAAAAGGAAAGCAAAACTAGTTTCCTTATGCGGCAATGCATTGTGGAATTGCCTGATGATCTTTTCGATGGGTCTTGCTCGAGGATATACCCGAGTTGAGTCAAGTTGATCTAGTATCAAGTTTGAGTTTCGTTCAATTTGAGTGCTTCCGACATCATACTTAACTTGAGCTCGATTGAGTTTATTTTTTAAAACTTGAGTTCAATTTAACAAAATACTTGAACTGTTCAGGCTTGATTCGATAGACTCTAGTTCGATTTAATAGATTTGATTTGTCATTTTTAATCACATATTATGAGAGTAAAATAATAAAACTATAAGGGTAAAATGATAAAATCTAATAAAATATAAAAAATCATATATTAAAAAAATTCATTTCCATTCGTGAGTTAAAATACTTGAGCTTGGTTTGATTCATTATTCCTATAATTTGAAATTGAATTTGATTAAAAAAATCAATTTCGAATAATTATTAAATCTAACTTGATTAGGTCACTAATAATTTGACTTCTTCACCTCCCAAATCTTGTTGTCCCCTCTTGTGCCAATCATTGTTTCATAGAAAATGCCCTGCTTTCGGCAATGCAAACTTAATTGGACTTGTAACCTAAGGTTATTGCTTCTGATACTATAGACGGATCAACCAATTTTATAGAATAGGTAAAAGGGGAATTAGTGAAATTGACTTTTGGACGTAATCTCTCTTAAGAAGAAACAACAACCGTCAGATCAAACTTTGATTGTTAATTAAAAATACGAATAAAATAAGATAAAGCTATCAAAAGGAATATGTCCTCTATTAAATATCCTTTTGTGGGGTTTAAATTGTTTGGCCCGGCAATCAACCTTCAAATTAATCAACTTGTCAAATTATTAGACTTTTCTTTAAACTATTTATTCAAATTTGTACTTTTTAATTACTTGACTTTCATCCCATTTTATTAAAAGTAAAATTTCAAAGAAGTACTTTTAAAATGACAAATAATTTTTTTTACAATAGAGCTCTAAATTTGAGCATAAAAAATTATGCTAATAAAATTTAGACTCTAAACTTTTTAGATGTCATCTTTACAATTGATTACATCAACCATTTAATTTAAATTTTATGCTCAAAAATAAAAAATATTTAAGCAATTGTTAAATCAAACTTCAGTTGCTACTAAAGCTAATTATTTCTATAGAGTTGAGGTTGCGAGTCATATAACAACACAAGTCAAAAAACAATAAAACAAAATAACATGTTTTTTTTCTTGGGTAATGAGGGAAATCAAGTTGAAGCAAGATACAAAGAAACAAGACTAAAAAATCAGCCTCAGAGTTTGGTAATTAAATGTTATTACATTATCCATAGAGTTTAACAGTGTTTCATCTTTAGAAAAAAACTGCAGGAAAACAAATTTAATAGGACATTTTTACATCAACTGGAAGAAAAATAATGGTGGTAAGAATGGGACATGAAAAAAATGTCAAAATTTAGGTAGCGGAAAACCCCGGGAATCCACGTAACGAGAATCAGAGTGGAATTGGAGAAGGAAAACATTACGAGAAAATACAAGGCTCTCCAATTCTAAGATTAAGAGAGGGACTTAAAATTGACCCAAACACACCATTAGAAAAAATTTCTCCATGGTTAAGCGTAATCATCCCCTTTTTTTCCTCTCTTTTCTTCTTTCTCTCCCAATTTCTTCATCATAGGAAACAAATACCAAAGCCAGAGTTTTTTTTTTTTTTTAAATATAGGTTTTTGGAATTTTCAAGTTCAATTCTTCTCTTTCAGCCTGGTTTCATTATCTTTGGACTCTTTTTTTTTTTGTTGGGAATTTACAGATGAAGAAACAGAGAGATAAGTGACATGAAGGATGATGGAGCGAGTGCCAGGGGCGTTGGGAACAAGCGGTAGCTTGGCTCTTCGTTTGGGACAAACCATTTTCTCCTCCGCTTCACTTCTCTTCATGTGTTTGGATGTTGGATTCTATAGCTACAGTTCTTTCAGGTAACTCCCAAAGCTTAAATTCTTCTCTCTTTTTTGGTCAAAATTTGATTTTTTTTTCTCTTTAGCCTCAGAACCGATGTTTTGTTTCTGTTATTTTGTTGGAATTTAATTTACTGTCAGATTTTAATACCTTACTCTGCTTTTAATATTGACTTGGTAGCTGATTTCTGGTGTTAATTGGAAGCCTCAGGAGAAAACTATTGTAACCATGAGCATAATCAATCTAGCAGTATATTGTTGAGAAAATGGATTGAGGTTAGGAAATCAAAGTCTGTCTTTTCGCCATGTAAAACAACAGCTTTACCATCGTTGGAGAGAGCAAAAGTTCTGATTCCTCCTAGCGTTATCTTGGAAATTGTTTGAAAGGAAGCCTTTTGAGGAGGTTTTGATAGAAAATGAATGAGATGAGAATTTGATGACTAAAAGGATTTGAATTTTGGGATTAAACAGAAGTGTGGGTTATTTTCTTTATTCATATACTGTTAGCAATTTAGGCACCATGGTGAGACATGCTTCATCAAGGAAGAGTGTAGCTTAGGATGACTGCAGAGAATGGTGGGGAAAGTTCTATGAGAGGAGTGATCAATCATTTAGTTTCTTTTCTACTTTGATTGAGGAAGCAAAGGGGTGGGATCAATGCAGTTCATGAACTGTATGCAAATTTTTATTTTTCTTTCGACTGCAGTGATATGCAAAGATCAAATGTTTTCAATTGCTTAATTATCAGGCTTCAGTTAGGAATAAGGATTATAACGTAGTTGATTAAGATTATATGAAAATTTGGGGTATCAACAATTAGAGTTATTAAAGCCAGTATTGTACCAGTTTCTTTGCTAGTTGTTGAACTCGATCAAAAAAGAAGACTTAATCAATGATGATGATGAATATTGTTATCTGTAGACCTGGGTGTTTGATTGTTACCGAGTTTAAAGAAGGGTGAATTGTGTGTCATTTCTCTTATTTCAGTAGGCATTTCTCAGAAGCTAGATTGTGAAACTAGTTATCAGGAACATTACTAGATCTTGTATTATATGCTTTAGTGCTTATTCCTTGACTTGGGGTCCTTGTTTTTGCATATTTCTATGAAGATGAAACTAGATAATACGGCAGTGTTCATCTCTGTTGTCTAACTTCAGTAGATGAGCAGAATTCATATGGATCAATTTTAAGATGAAAATGTAACCACTTTGTGTTGAGATTTACGTCGATTATAAAGATTGTTAGTCGAAGCTTCTCATATCCAATTATTGTTTTGTTTTGGTAGGTTTGCTATGTGCTTATGAAATAAGATTAAACTACCATTTGTTATGACTCACCATTGTAGTTTTTTTCCTGTGATCAATGGAGGATGGCCTTTTCTCTTATCTGTTCTTTGCAACTTCAAAGCCTTCACGCTACTAATAAAAGCTGAATAATAAAGAACACCTTCCTGTTTGCTCAACTTGCCTTGTCTATGCTATTTTTTGCAGCTACCTGGTGACGGTCATGGGTTTGGTAACTCCATGGAGCGTGTCATTAGCAATGGTTGATGCATATTCCGTGTTTATTAAATCCTTACCACGACAACCAAGGGTACTGCTGATCGTCATCATGGCAGACTGGGTACGTAACAAGGTTTTTCTTTGTTATCGTCATCGAGATGTTGTCCTTTTTCGCAACTTGATGGAAAAATTGTGTTTTATCTGATTGCAGGCCTTGTCATTTCTCTCACTTGCCGCTGCCTGCTCAACTGCTAGCGCTACAAGTCTCTTGGTCACTGTCGACCCGTCATTTTGCCAATCAAAGTTATGTAGTAGATATCAGTTCTCTGCAGCCATGGCTTTCTTGTCTTGGTTCCTGTCGTTTGCTTCAACTCTCTTCAACCTTTGGCTCCTTCCTTCTTTATAGCGTTCCGCCGCTTTGAACCTTTTTTTCATACATGAAACTCCGTAGGCAAATCTCGACAGTTTCTTAGATGCTTCAGTTAAGAATTATACATTGACAGTATTACATACAAACAGCAAAATCTTGAATGATACAGATTGAATTTGAACGATTCTGAATAAAGATTACTTGCCAGCGTTTTATTCGTTCAGCTTTAGCTTGGTACCAGACAGAAAATTGAAACAGCAGTTACAACAGCAAGGGTTTCTTCCTAGTATTCAAGTTAGATCCCGCTGTCTTAGACACAGCATGATACAAAAACGGCATTAAATTAAATGCGAATATTATATGAATTAAAATTTAGTAAAATTGTATATAAATTTGAAAAAAATGAAAGAATTTTTCTGCTTAACTTGTTGAAATGAATTTTAACACAATAACTTCCGTGTTTTATATAATACAAATACAGAATATATAGAGGAATTGTCAAGCTTAAATCAACAGACCAGACCAGTTGGGCCAGTTACATGAGTGACTGTTGGGTCCAGCCTCAACCGCAACTTTCATTTTCTTGACTTATCTTGCTTCAGAATCCAGCAATGGCCCATCAAACCCTGCATTGTTTGCCAAACAATGGCCCATCAAATATCAATGAACTAACGTTAAACAAATCCATGCTCAAACTCATCCTCCATTGCCTCACCTGCTGTCCATATTTAATGAGAAGAATATGAAAATTGTATTTCATTTTCAAATTGTATTTCATTTGTAGGTATTTTTGGTTGAATAACTTTAATTTTATTGGCATATTCAACTAGATATATAATAACATATTGTGTCAATTATTTTGCATATCAAAGATACTTTAAAATCATATTCAAATCTATACATATATACTATAACCTATTTTATTCTTTTTTTAATATAAAATGATAAGAGTCCATGTTTGCAAGACTAGCAATGAATTGTTTTTTTTTTTAATTTTACAAGAAAAATTTTAAAAAAAGTGTCACATGTCTTATTATGTGTCACTTTGCTAATCTCTTCTTTTTTTTGGTATAAACCACAGGTGTTCTCATCCGTTTTAACGGTCTGAGATTAATCCTGTTCCGTGTTTAGCTACAGGTAAGACTCTTCACCCCTCCTCAAAGATGTGTTTAGTGAGAGTCGAACCCGAGAGCTCTTCCCACAAACTCAGCTTGCGTTGTCAACTGAGCCACAACCCTTGGGTTCACTTTGCTAATCTCTTCAAGTATGATTAATAAGTGCTAAAAATTAATTAGGCTGATAAATATCCATTTTAAGTGGGAACAAAATGAAATTGGGTATGGCTATGGCCTGTGCCTTATCTGATATCTCCGCCTCAAGCTGATTTTCCACTAGGAAATATCCCAAAGTTAGCCCATAAGATACATTAGGCAAAATTTCTCCTTTCTTTGAGGTTTTAATAACAACAACAACAATAATAATAAATGGATTGATCTAATTTACCTTCAATAATAAATTAATTAAGATACCATTATATTTATGTTATTTTATATTATACTTCCTTTATAGATTGCATATTTGTTTTTGTATCCATTAAGTTAGCTAGATAAGGAATTTGGCTCAATTTATGAGTTAAAGCACTGTTTTTATGCATTATACATGAACCCTAGAATTTAATGTATTTCCTTTAATCATTACAGATTTGATTAAGGTGCAAAAACAGATTTGATTTGCTTTAATCATAAATGTGGCAAACGAACAATGAAAACTTCTAATTGAAGGCAATCCTATTTATAATAATTTTTCTTCATTTTCAAACTTTATATTATTATTATTTTCACATGATTGTGAGTATCACAATTCATACATAAATCAAGCAAAACAAATGAATCTATAGCATAAGACAAAACAAGTTAGAATTTCTTTAAATAATATTGATTCACTGATTGAATTAAAGATATACTAGAGAGAATTTTTCCTGCACTCAAATCCCATCTCCCAAAATGTTCTCTAGTATATATCTAGATCCTTAGGTTGTTTAATTTAGATCATTTAATTATGATTTAGATGTGTTTATGCTGGTTGGTGGGCTTAAATTTTTTTTTTCAACTTTCTTTTTCTCTAATACAATGGATTAAGCAAAAAACATGTCTAACAAAATTTTCAGATAAAACTGGGATATGCCAAAGATTCATTTCTTCTACATATTAAGTCTTTGTTTTGTTACTCATGCTCTTATCCTTCAATTCCGGTTCATAAAAAATTGTGCATATTCGTAGTACTACTCACCCACCGAAATACAATTTAAGTTAATTTGTACATTTAAATATAATTCTAATACATATATTGTTGAACGATAAGAGGATTTTAGATTTCTTTCAGTACGAGTAGTCGGTTCAAATAGATTTATATACTTCAAAGTTCAAACCTGACAAATTTATGAAAATTTACTTTTCCCTAACCTCCCAAAGATTTGAGGCAACTAAGAGTGAAATAGACATTTGTTGGTATTCTTAAATTGTACTTATCATTCAAGTACTGATTAATTTATTTTACATTCATCATTGATCAGCTGCTAAAAAAAATTATTATCCACATAATCTTGAGTACTAGTAACCAAAACCTGAAACTATAACATAAAACAAAAATTTCTTATTGGTGTTTGATATAAATGCATTTATCATGCCATTTTTTTTAAAGTTGATCCTTGGGCATACAATGAATCCATTCATCGAGTCATGCATCCCTTATAATTTTAAATCAATACCCAATAATTTGATTTGCTAGGAGAGAGAGACTAGATGTTGTGGCTCGTGATCTGAGATTTTAACCATGGAAGATCAGTCTCCTTAAGGTCCTACCAAATGAACATGACAACCTTACATTAGGAAAATAAAAACAAAAGCTTCAAGCTCTAGACAAGGAAGGAACTTTCATGGCAATGCCGGTGGCAACCTTGTTTGATCCCATGATTGAATCAAAGATACCGAAGGAGCAAAGTTGTCTGGCACTGAAATCACATTATAAAATCTAGAAGATCTAGGTAAAATTAACTATACTAGAGCACATTATTGTGATTGACTGATTGTAATGTGTTTATGCCGGTTGGTGGGGGCCTAATTCCTTCTTTGCCAACTGGTTTTGCTCATATAATCCTATGGATTAAGCAAAAGCAAAACCACGTTTAACAGAATGTCACAGATCAAATCCTTGTCGATTATTGAATATTTTCATGGACTTTGTCCTTATTGTAGTTTTGCATTATTAGGGTTTTGACTGGTCATTTCAAAACAACTATAGTTTTAAGTAAATGGAAAACTTGATATTTAGCCAAACTCTTATTCTTATCCACGTTAGGCAAGAGAATTAATCTCAAATCTAATTGCAATTTATCATCTTAAAACAAATTTCAAACCAATGCGTTGGTGGGCATTTTAATGTCAGCCTAACTCATATTAGCTTGTATGCGACTTCTTCCTTATTAAAAATTCAAAATTTAGTACAATTGATTTATGCAATCTCTTTATAAATTTTTTTTTTTGAGATTTGAATTTTAATGCTTGCATTTTTTTTCTAGATTGCAACTTTCTAACTTCGTTAAAAGTGATTGGAAGAAAAAAAAAGTAATTAATAAAGAAAAAAGGAAATGGTCCTTGTTTGATGAAAGTCAAAAAAGGGAATAATAGGGTCATTCAATAAAAGAAAGAAACTAATGCAGTTTAATGGAATTGAAATTAAAGAAATGAAAAGCATTCGTGTGAGGCCTTCCTGTGAAAAGAGAGAGAGAGAGAGAGAGAGAGAGAGAGAGAGAGAGAGAGAGAGAGATTGGTTCCATGATTGGGTTTCTTTTCTGCTAGCTAGGGTGAGTGTTTTCGGTGGATGGAGTGGGGGGGAGAAAGGAGCCCCATGAAGCTTCATAGAAAGGGTTGGAGTGGGACATCATTTTTCATTCCTTAATTATTAGCATTATTCATGCTTGATTTAATAAATAGAAAAAGCAATAAGAGTTCCTCCTAAATTCAACTTTTGGTTACAGATTTATATCATTCAATATAGAGTTGAAAAAAAAAGCAATTTTGTTAGTATATGCATAGTAATATTTATTTTTCAAGATTTTTATTTTAAAATTTTTGGTTTAATGTGATGGCATGTTATGACTTATAATGCACTTGATATTGATAATGTATAGAATCTATATACAGATAACGTATCAAATATAAATTATACATATTTGATTAAAATAGAAGATTGCCTTTTTTTTTAATTCATAAATTCATTGTTTAAACTTAAAAGCTTCAGAATAAACCTTTTAAGTTTTTAACATTAAAGTGCTCATAGACAAAATTAAAAAATAAAATTGTCTCAAGGTACATGAGTGATAAATGAGGCTACAAGTTTCAAAGGGTAAACAAATTTTAAAATCATGCATTGTTTCATTATATGGTAAAATCAAAACAAGAGAAAAGATTGTTTGACCCGATTATTCCATGTCAAAAAAAATTAATAACCTTCATTAATGTTTATTATTTAATAACCTTCATTTAATAACCATCATTTAATAATGTCAAATTTGATCTAATTGTTATAATATCATTCTTTAATAAGGTAAAATTCAAAGTTTGAATTCTTTCCTTCCCTTTTTAAACCAAGTGAGATCGAATACAAGTTGAGAAGTTCCAAATGGCATGAGTTTCGTGATCAAGTTGCGAATTAAATTCATAATACCCTGTTGTCGCCAGTAGAACTCAACTTTCTAAAAAAATTCATTTAAGTCGTAAAACCATGGAATTTTTATCTAGTGGCATTAACCAATTCTAAGAAAGCATAGGTGGAAACCCGAAATGTAAGCTCTCCCATTAGTCATCTCGTCTCGCCCCATCACTCGTGCACATGGAAAACGCTACAGCCTAGAGCTAAATAATAATTAGAGAGAAAAAAAAAACAATACGAATAAAAAATAAAAAATGATGCAAAATAAAGTTGCATGCAAATATAATAAAATTTAAACAAAAAGTTTTATGTTAATATATCAATGTAAAATTTTTACGTTTAACATAATATAAACACAAATTATACACAAATCACGTACACATATTATCAAATTTAAACCGTTTTTAGAATGAGCGGCCGGAGTTAAGATAAAGGATTAAATGGTATAAACAAAAGATAAAATAAGGGGCAGCGGGAAACAGGGGCATGGCAAGGTGGGGGGTTTGGGGTAAACCCCAGCAGACGCAGATCAGCTTACGCCATCTCTTGTCGGATTGTTGGGGTTTGCTGTTTCCGAGGCCCTTCTGTTCCATGTGTGTTTTCTCTTGCCTTGCAGAGTTGCATTTTTTAGTGCAGCTGGGATAATTCTGTATCGCCACGTTTCTCTCCTCTTCTTTCTCTCTTCTTCTCCAAATACCCCTTCTTTTTCTGTAAAACTACATTTCTGTCGTCTCACCAGCCACCACCAGGCTATGCTACCCTCTCTACCCTGTTAAAATCAATGCCTTGCCTGTTTTTCTCCGGGGTAACTCCGGGGAAGCAACCATCTTAGTCCGGTCCCGTTAGTTACAAATATTGACTTCAACCTCAGAATGCGTTATAAAATTCGGTTTGTATATTCATCTTTGTAAATTAGTAAACTTATTCGTGCACGGTTTGAATTCGATTAAATAATTATTTGAGTTTAATTCATTTATTTTTAAATTGAATTCGAATTACTTATTTAGATTCAAATCTAAAATTTACAATATGTCAAAACTCATTTTTAACCATTCGGTGAAGAGGTTATTAATAAGATGAGTTTGAGTACTCTACTACTCGACTTGAGCGATTTGTAAATTTAATGAACTTTTTTAATATATATTTATATTTTATTATTAATTTACCGTTTTATTTTTATAACATATAATCGAAAAATGATAAATTGAACTTATGAGGTTAAACTCGAATGATTTGAATTATTTGTTAAATCCAATTTAAATTTCAAAAATTAAATTTCATTAAGCTCAAATCAAATTTTGACTTTTAAATATTCAAATTGAACAAAAATCAAATCTAATACTAAATCATATCGAGTAATTCTTTTTACACACCTATCTCAACCATCAACGCACACTTTAAATCAACAGTAAACAGTATATCTACATATGTTTTCTAGTTCAATGCTAACGAGAAACGGTATATCTACATATGTTTACTAGTTCAATGCTGCTAACGAGTTTTTCAATATTTTCTAATAATTCACAATATTACATTTTTTTTTAAAGTTTAAACCACTAGGTAATGGTTGTTAACTTATTATGCACCCTTTAAAAGGTTGAAAACTTAAAATCCAAACTTAAAAGGTTGAAAATATTAATTACTCAATTAATTAAAGATTTAATTCATCTTTTGATTAATTCATCAAAAAGAAGAAATCATGATTCAAAGTATGAATTGGCTTGATTAATAAAACATTAATACTAGATTAGATAATCCACACTATGAACTAAAATTAAACCAAGTGGTATCGTTCATAAACCCCATTAATAAATCATTTAATTTTAAAGTCTAACGATAAAATAAAAAATAAAAACAAAAATTTCTCCTAACAAGTAAATGGTTTTATATATAACATAAAACAAACCCGCTTTATTTTCATGGTAAAAGTAGACTATATTAGCTTAAAAAAACTCATACATAATATTTATTAATATATCAATAAAAGTGTGATCTAATAATATCGGATTTTTGCTAATGAGGCCTTGGCTTAGTGACAAGGAGAAGGCCCTGAAACTTTGAGGTCTCAGGTTCGAGTCTCATCCGGTGTGAGCTTGAGTTAGTCTAGTTATTTACTAGTTTGTTATAGTTATTTACTAGTTTACCTAGTTTGAGTAATGTGATTTTCATAGTTACCTGTTCATGGAATGCTGATTGTGATTGTAACTTCTAATGAAATATACTACTAAAAAAAATAATATCTGATTTTTAACTTTAATAATTATAATTTAAATTTTGACGGTTGCAAATACAAATATATATTTATCTACCTATAATTTATGTTAAAGTATTATAGTGATAATTGGTAAGTACTATATGATTAGAGATGAGATGAAGATCTAGTTTAATTTGTATGATTGTTTCCATCGAAAAAAAACATTTGGATTCAAAAAATTATTTGAAAAATGCTGTGAAAAAATAAGTTTTAAAACATTTGAGTATTTTATATTATTGTAAAAAAAGTATTTTTATGAATAAAAATATTTAAAATAATATGCATAAAATAATAAAAATTAGAGATGTAAGAATAATAAAATAATTTAACAATCAAAACTTGACTTAATATCCTTGAATTAGAATCAAAGTTTGAATCCCATTCTCTCCTTATATCTCATTATAAACCAAAATAATAATAATAATAATAATAATAATAATAATAATAATAATAATTTATCCCTAAAAATTAGGGTAGGAGAGTAAAAACACCTCTTGTAGTAAATGTGTAGAGTTATATTTTCAAATATATTCACAATATCAAAATTTTCGTAAATAAAATGCTAATATATTTTGAGTTTCATTTCTTGTAGCAAATGTGTAATGATTCAAGAAATCATCAACTAAATTTAAGTTTAAACTACTAAGTGATAATCCATTTATTATTATCCATCCTTTAATAATAAAAGATTCAATTCATCAAAAAGGAAACAAAAAAACATAGATTCAAATTATGGCTTGACATGATTAAAAAGACTTTTAATCCTAGACTAGATAATCTATACTATGAATTAAAATCAACCCAAGTGGTATCGTGCAAAAGCCTCATTAATAAATCATTTAATTTAAAAGTCTAAACTATAAAATAAGAATTGAAAACAAAATTTTCTCTCTACAATTATTCTCGGCTGAATTAAATGGTTTTTTATATATGACATGACATAAACACAATTTCGTTACGCGGTAGAAGTAGTCTTGTGAGAACAGGGGACCAATGGAAGAATATAGAGAGATGTTAAACTTTGATACTTTTATCTTAGCATAGCAAAAAGGTATTTAAAATTAGGATGAGAAAAAAAAATGTAGAAATTTTAAGTACATTGTATCATAGTGACGATAATCCAAAAAAATGCATAAAATAATAACAATTTAAAAGTTTCAAAATAAATTATATATTTTTATTCTTTAGTGTTGAAATTAAATAAAAGTTTAAAATTAATAGTCAAATATATATTTAATCAATTTATAAATTTTTATTTTACTGTAAATAATCTTTTTTTTTAAATCATACAATAAAATCCAATTACGTTAAATATTACTCATTTCTATTTATGGTATAAGTTTATATATGATGCACTGCTATACACTGTCAATGCATTAGAGGTTGACACCTCATGAATAGGCCCTTAAAAAATTTATTTATATTTGCATATAAGGGTCTATTGATGAGACGTCAACCTCTAGTGCATTGACATTGTATATATATGATACACTGTTAGTGCATCATATATAAATCTTTATAGTATATACGTTACACGCCATAAAACTATGGATTTATATATGATGCATTGACAGTGTATAGTTTCTATACACTGTCAATGCATAAGAGGTTGACACCTCATCAATAGACCCTTATATGCAAATATAAATAAATTTTTTTAATTTGCCCATAAAAACCTATTGATGAGATGTCAATATCTGATGCATTAACAGTATATAAAAATTATACATTTTCAATGCATTATATACAAACTCTAAAACTATTCACATGAATTACAAGTACGTAAGATACGCAGAGGGTAGTTAAAGTCCAAATCCAATGGCCCAGTCCGTAATGTCAGCCTGAAACGAGGGTTGATGTGTTAAGGACACTGATCTTCAGCACTTGTACAACCTGTCACCACCAACTTACAGGCTGGCAACCGTGCCCACTGTTCCATAAAATTGCCTTTTACCACGTCACGACAAAATCCTACGTGGCAACTTGTCCAAAATATGAGGCCCTTCTATATAAGGCTCCTTCGATCTTCACCTTCCCCTTCAGCCTTCATCATATTCGAGTTCAACTGAGTTCAAATCCACGAATTCGAAAAATGGGCATTTGTTGTTCTAGCGAGTCAACTCATGTAGCAACCGCCAAGCTGATTCTCCAAGACGGAAGGTTACAAGAGTTTCCTTACCCCGTCAAGGTTTCTTATGTTTTACAGAGGAACCCCATGTGTTTTATCTGCAACTCCGATGAAATGGACTTCGACGACGTCGCATCAGCTATCGAGGAAGACGAGGAGCTTCAACCTGGCCAACTCTACTTTGCTTTGCCTTTGAGTTGGCTTAAACATCCTTTGCAAGCTGAAGAAATGGCTGCTTTGGCTGTCAGAGCTAGCTCTGCTCTAATGAAAAGTAGTAATGGGGGTGAAAAATGTGGGCGCAGACATAAAACTGTTACCCCTTTTGCGTTTACGGAAGTATCTCCTTGGCGGAAAGCTTCCTCCGCCGGCGGCGATGGCTGTGGGAACAGTGGTGAGAAGAGAGGGAGAGAGAGGAGAAAGTTTAAGGCCATGTTGAATGCTATTCCTGAATAAAGAGGGGGTTGTTTGGGAAATGAAGGGTGGTATATTTGTAAATATGTAATGATGTTGAGGACTTGCTAGTCAAATCATTGGTAGAAATGGGTGGCCGTTGACCATCCGTCAATTGTGATTAGCTTAAAATTTAGAATTCTACTATTTTTTGGCAATCCCAACGTGCCCATGCGAGCATCGTATTACAATTTTACCCCTATTTGGGTCAAAACTGAATTTTATACAATATTCAACCATATACTTATCCCTCTTCTATTTCATTTAAATCTAAAAGTCGTTAACAAACTAAACCTTTAATTGTTGCGTAAGTTACTCTCTGATAAAAATAATTACAAAATGAAAACGAGATTACCAATAATTAATTTTATTTCATAAATCCCATTTTCTATTCCAAAGGTTCGAATTGGTTAAAAATTTTATCTCAACGTATAACATCTCTCAATTGTCGTTCCAAAAGTGTTTGCAGTGAATATCACTTTTTTTTTTAATTATATTATTGCTCGGGTCTTAGCATTTGCATATATTGTATTATAGAAAAATATTTAAATTGATTAATCTTCTTAAAATCAATGATGGAATTAAGTATTTAGACAAGGACGAGTTCGAATTTTTTTAAATTATATTATTGTTCGAGTTTCAGCATTTGCGTAGATTGTATTATAAAGAATTTTTAGATTGATTGATCTTTTTAAAGTTAATGACAAATTTAGGTATTTAGATAAGTATTAGTTCAAACTTTTTTTTTTTCTTTCGAGAATATACATTTTTAAGAGGAATAGAGTAGAGCGGAAAATGGATGATTAATTTGTAGTATGTGTTGTGAATGGGAGTTATTTGCAAGCTAATGCGCGAAAGGCATTGTACGCGGAAACAGAAAGAGAATTGGGAGTAAATGCCTATAAATGCCTCAGGAACGAAGGCAGACAGGCTTAAATCAAACGCGGTTCACGTTAAACCAGCTTATACCTTGCTTGCTTCATGCTTATTGTGATGGATCGAGTGTTTTAAGGAAGGATTCTTTACAGCTGTTTGCAGATGCATAATTACGAGTTATAACAACAACCAGAACAACAGCCAATTTTCGGTTTGTTTCACTTGAAAAAACACTGTTATAATCTTACTTTTTTGTTACTTCTCATATTACATTACCTGATCTCTGCATTGTTTGGAACAGAGAGAACATGAGATTCATGAGCTGACGTATGCTTGCCAAATGTTCTCTCTGAGTTAGTGGCATTGCGCAAAGCTTCGAAAATATTGTCTTCGTGTTGATGATGGAAGTGAAGTAGGGATGGGTAAAGTTCTGTCCCAGAAGTTTGAAATGTTCAGATTCATGATGATGACGATGCAGGGTGAAAATGACACATGATTGTCCCAAATTTTTATCCGTGGAAACTTATCACTATTGGCTATAGCTTGGGCCACATTGGTTGGTTTTGGATAGGGAATACGTTAACTATTCTCACACACGCACACACATAAGTTAAGCTGAGATAACAGATCATTACATTAGAGTATTATTAGAGTACTGCAATCTGAAAGCTCCAATCTAGGTACTTTTTAACAAGCTTATCAACCTGTGCACAAGGGTTAGGTACTACATTTACCATTCAAAAAAAGGAAAGAAAAAAGAAGCTTGAGTTTTAATGTACATTGATCTTATCCCGTTACATTAAAAGTTCAGAGGGAGAGAATGTTCATCTTTGTTAACGTTACCTTAAATTGATGTAAAGTTAAGAGTTGTTGTACAATTAATTCAATTTAGTCCAGTTCCATTGTTCTTGTACTGTTGTTTAACTTCCAGTGGCAATGATTATTATTGTTATGAGCAAAATTAACTTTTTTCTAAGCAATCTGTGTGACCTACTATTATTATTTTTCAAAATTACTCAAAAGGTCAGTTGAGCAAAAGAAGAGGTTTTTCTTTTTCAATTTATGCACTGAATTACTTTTTTCTTATAAGAGTTTTGGTTCAGAGAAAGAGAAAATAATGTTGTTAAAACTCCAACTTCAAAAATATAAAATTCTCACATTATGATAATATAATTATTTGAACCAATACATAAAATTATTTTGAGATCGAAAAAAATTATGTCAAAGTTTACAACATGAAAAACTGCTAACAATAAATGGTAGCAGTGGTTTTGGTACAGTGTGATAGTGGTCCTTTCTCTTTGGGGTTATTGTTCCAACTTCTCTTTCAACTTTTGGAATTTCTAGCTGGAAACCTATCATCTCCTGGTTGGAATGGGGCATAGTCTTTCTATTTCCATGCGGTTGTAACCATTTCATCATCATCAACCTCAGCTTCAGCTGCCTAGTTGGTACATTGAATTGATGACTCCCAAGTTTCCGACCTTCCCATGGGATTAAACTCAAATCTACCTCCATTGAAATCAAAATCTAGAAAAGAAAAAGTATGCTATAATTACAGTAACAAACAGTGGTTGGAATGCTTGAGAATGTGAGCCAATGGGGATTTTTTGCAAGTTGAAAAGTCTAACCACAGTGCACCAAAGATTGGTTCTGGCCTGGCCATCCAATTACAAGATCATTAATTAATGAAGATTCAAAGGTTAACAAGTCAAAGCTAACCCTCCGTAAGTAGAGACAGCCTGGAGAAGAAATGGTGGTAAAACACAGTTTGATGGATTTGGTTGCTGAGAAATTACCACGCATGTGATAAACAAGTGGGATGTTTCAGAACTGAAAATGCTGATGGTTTCGAAATTAGAATAGGTTGTTCATGCTGGCGGGGCCATGGCCAACAAACACCCAAGCTGCCATCATTTCATACAAGTCGGTGGTCCTTAGCTTCTCGTGAGTTGGTCCAATGGAGGAGGAATAGCATAGTATGCTTGATTTCTTTTTCTTTTTTAATTAGCCTAGTTGGAATTTCATATATATATATATATATATATATATATATATATATGTATAGTGCTATCCACTGGCTGTCATGTATGTTTCATTTCATTTGGAAAGTACAGCTTTAAACATGGAAGAAGAAGCAAGCAAACATTATTGGGGTCAAAGGGTAATCTTATCTTTTAATTTCTGTCACCAACATTATGATTTATGGCCCTTTTGATGTTAGTATATCTAACCCTACCAATGTCAAAAACAGTGAGGATTTTCTGGTTGAAGTAAGAAAGACTGGTCTAAGCATTTCACATTGGAAAACAGTGAAAAGGTTAAAGCATTGATACGTAGAATTTGGTGAGAATCATTTATACACAATTTTATTATTTCATTAATAAAAAATTATTTTTATTTAAATTCGTGACTTTTAAAATATAAAATATAATTTTTATTATGCTATCAAAATTTTAATCGTACCATTATTTTTAGGCTTGTATGTGTCTTTTATGTTTGTTACAAAATAAAATTAAATCCTTAACGTTTAAATACATTGAAATCAATCTTAAACGTTTAAAAATAATTAAATTAAAAACATTTCTGTTACTCCTACCAATAATAAAACTTAACGAAAATTAAAAGATTTATCGAAAATGTCCTTAATTCAATTATTTTAAAATATTTAAGATTGATTTTTATTTATTTAAATATTAAAAATTTAATTTTATTTTATGATAAACATAAAAAAATATATTTGGATATTAAATTTTATTTTTAAACCTATACGTTTTATTTAGGGTTTAGACCCTGGAGCTGGACAGTGGATAACTGTGACAGGCACAGAATGCAATAATTAGCGTTCTTGGAGGAAGGTACAATACAAATACCGCTTTAGAACTTTGTTAGCTAGCAGCTGGCCAGGTCAGCTACACTCGGCAGCAGTACTTCACACACTTTTGCTACTTACCACCTATTTTTGTTTCTACATTTGTGTGCTTATTCGAGTGAAAACAACCAAAGGAAGATTCCAGCTCTCTTTCTTACTTTCATGGCAGCAAATTTTAGTAAAGGAGTTGACTGTGTCAGAACCTTTTCTATATTGGATTGCAGCTTGTTTTGGACTGATTAGCATATCAGCTCCAATCTCCATATCTAGCTTCAAGCATTGGCCCCCACCAGGTTTTTTTTTTTCCTTGTGTGCTATTGCTATAGTATTAATAGCTTAGCTTAGCTTCAACTACCTTGATTGCAGAGCCCCAGTTGCATTTGGATCCAGCTGTTTCTCATATTCTCATATTGCAACTTGTCTTTTTCTTCGGTGTTTTTTTTTTTTAAGGCGACATTGATTCATTGATGAAAGCCATGCCCTGCTCGTAGTAGACCAAGAGCATGGCCAACATAAGAATCGGTTAAAGTCGTGCAAGAACCCTTTGAATATATTTCATGGTTTCTTTCTTGCAGGCTCAGTAAAGAATTCCACAATAGGCTTGCAACTTTAGATTTCAGAATTTGTTCAAAGAATGATTATAGAATTAATGATCTGAATGTGTTAATCCTTCTCTGTTAAGAAAAGTATTCTCCTCGGTCCTCGGTACAACTTTAACCAAATCGAGCCCTGGATTTTGCAAGTTTAAGACTAAAGAATGGTGGCTATCCTTCAAGCAAGTAGGTGAAAAAGTTCAAACAAGTGATGAATCTCTGTATCATATAAAGTGTTGAAGATGCAATTATGATACAGCAAGATTTTTTGTTTTACTATAAGATTGATATAAACACACATGACAATAAGCATAAACAGTATCAATATAAGGTAAAATATATTATAAGTATTGTAAACACATAAATATAAATGTAAAAGCTAATTCAATAGACGTAAATATATGATAATTTTGTTTTAAAATATGTTTACATTTATTATCATATGTTCATGTCAATTGATGCAATGTTATGTTTATTTTCGTATATTTACTAATTACCACAATTCTAACATATTTTATGACTATGATATTAAATTTACATTTATTATCATATGTTTACATTAATTTTACAATAAAATAAAAAATTTGGACCATCCCGTAAAAGTTTTCGACTAAGTGCTATTGCTTTATCTCCAAACCTTCATTTTCCCTAGGAGCATTTTTTGCACGTTCCTTTTGGTTTAAGGCAGTTCTCTAGGGATTTTATTAACCTATGAAATCGTAGATAGGGCCCCTCCTGAATCCTGATGAAAATAATTAGATGTACAGCTGGAATATTGTTCCATGGCTACACGCAATGTAGAAGTCTAGAAGAGAAAGAGTGGTCCAAACTGCATTAATTTGTATCTAAGAAAACCATAATTGGATCTTCATAAGCATGATTATGAGAGCTCCTCGATCACCTACGGCGCAAAATAAATCCCATCAGCATTTTCAGTGCATGCAACTAACTTTTCCTGCTATATATTTATGAGAGCCTCCTTTTGGTTGGATGTTAATTGTTTATTCAATCTATAAAGTACATAGGATGGTGTTGTTGGTAATGTTAATCCGTTCAAATAATCAAACCCGAGCTTGGGTTAACTTAAGAAATCAGTATATTAAAATCAGGAATTTAGTTGTCTGCTCAAATTCAATTGTTCTGTAACTGATTGTAAATGAATTCTTTGTTGAAAAGAGAAAAACTTTTAAACAGGAAAAAGGCGGAAAAAAAAATTGAAGAAGTTCCTAAAAAATTGAATGTAACAACATTTGTTTTATCTGTCCTTCACTGTAATATGAAATTTAAATAGATAAAATATTAATTTTTAAAATCAAGTATTTATGGCGCCATTTGGATAACGGGATCTCAGTGCAGCACAAAGAAAATTCTTACCGTGCTGCTGTTCCAATTTTGCTTCACCCTTCTTTATTTTTTTCATTTAATATAATATCTTTAATGATTATTTTTTTTATTATACTCATTCTATTGTTACTGTTATAATTGCATCAAAATACATTATCGTCTTATCATCACCATTATTTTTAATCTTACTGTTCATCCGAACTATTCATATTAGTCTATCAAGCAAAGCTTGAAGCAAGTTCATACGTTCAAGTTCACATGTTTTCCGGAGCAACAGGTTGGTGACTTGCTTAGGTTAAATCCATGTTAATAATTAGAACCGTAGATTGCAACTTGGCAAAAGCTACCCCATCCATTTGTAAGCTTGCAAAACACTGCTAAATGGTGCACTGTCGGCGTGTTCCGGTCTGAAAGAAACACATCCAAACCTTGAATTTCGTGAACATGCAACAAAATTAGGTGATAATATGACAGAAATGTGGGCGTCAAATAAGGATGAAGATGAAAAGAAGCAAGAAGACAGAAAATTGGTGGCATATTGGAGAAAATCAGTACAATCATTTGAAGCAATTGTTGCTGGAAAAGAAGGCAATTGAGATTGTTCTCTTGTTCACCATATTCAACATATTCATGGACCCCTCCATGCTCAAAAATCTAATCTTTCATTTTCTTTTTGCCCTCTTAATAAAAAATGAAATCGGTGTTTCCCGATTTAGATAACGGTCGAAAATTATTTCATACTTCTCTTTACCATTGATTCTTCAATAGGAAAACAGCATATTATTAATTAGACTTACGTTTATATTTAAAATCAATGGGAGTTAACTCTTTTATAAGCAAAAAACTTTTGACCCCTGGCTAGTTGAGAACCTTGCTTGATTTCGAGGCCAGAAGAAAAGCTTGTAGATTTATTTTACAACTAGGCAATACCCGCACGTTGTGCAGGACGATTGACGAAAAGGTCAAATAAGGGAAGTTTAAAATAAAGACTAAGAGTTCATGTTCTTTAACACAAAAAAGTAAATTGAAAAGAAAAAAAATGTATGAATGTTTAAAACTTGTATGCTGCAAAACATGCAAGTAGTAACATGTAAGAGAGAAGATATGCAACGATGAGAACAAAGAGGAATGAGCAACGACGACAGTGCAATAGATGACAAATCAAAGCAGCGAAAGAACAAAAAATGAAAGAACCTACAACGGAAGGACAAGAGAAAATTAAATGTACATGAGAACGAATAAATGACAAAGATAAAACAATCAGAAAATAATCAAAATTCAATAAGTAGTAACTAATAAAAGACTAAATGATAGAAGCAAAAATGTATAGCCATGTAAATGCATAGCATGGTACAAAAGGAAAGGCAGGCAGAGGAGTTAACAATATACCCACCAGAACAAAAAAAAATGGAAATTTCGGATTAGATTTATTGATTTAAAAGATTTGCATCCACTTCAAAGGCCAAAGCTTTAGTTTCAGATTATTTCTAATAATTCTTGCACTTCAATCCTCACTTCCAAATATTGTTAAAATCGGTTAGTTTCTCCAACTAAAATAGAAAATAAAAAGAAAAAGTTTACAAAATGTACATTATATGTTGTTGGAAGCAAAAAAAAAAACACACACATCAAAATCAACAAAAACCACCGCAACAAAATAGTAAAGTACGCGATAAAAGGTAGAGAACACTCTTTATGTTCACAGTACTTAGTTAAAAACCTCAACTATTATAGCCACTTGATTCAAACCAAGAATCAAATTAAAATTGACCTGCATTTAAAAAAGGCAGCTCCAATTAAATGAAGAGTTGCTTAAACCCAAATCGCGTAATTTTTCCCTTGAGTAAACAACACCAAAATTAATATGTGAGTGTGCAAATAAATATAATTACTTTCAACATACATATATGTTAACCACAACAAAAAGCCTTGAAACAATATCTAATCACAATTAAAATTACAAATTTAAATAATTCGAATATTTTTATGATAAGCTAAAAGAATTCAAAGATAAAATCTAATTCAATCATCAAAAATTGAAATTGGCCAGTACACATTAGCGCAAATGAAAAAGTTTATTTGAACACACAAGTATTTATGTCAAATAATCCTTCAAAGACGAGTGTAATGCATCTACCTGGTAAGCAAAAACAATTCTTAGGTTCCTGTCAAGATCAATTTCAGGTTCCATTACTTCTTTCTTCTCCTTGAACCTCCTGCAACACACATATATCCATATATAAAAATATACATAAAAAATGGCATAGTAGTTTTATATAAAAAATGCATATAAAAATGGCATAATCGCCATTTCTCAAACACAAATAAAAATCTAACAATCACTAAATAACTATCCAACTGAAAAAAAAAACCATTAAAACTCATAAAAACTTACAAACAATATATTTTAAACACCATGTCTAGAGATAAAAGAATTTAAATAAGTTAAATAACAATTACATAAAGTAAAGAATGATAAAAGAGAAGCTACAGTTAATGGTTACGATACCTGAAGAAACTATCAGTCTGACTTGATAAAATAAAACAAATCTAGATTTTTTTAAAAAACAAATATATAAATCAAAAAGTATAAAAAAAAAAAGGTTAAAACTTGCAAAGAACAAAACTACTGGGAAAATACAAAAAACCTATATAAGTGACAAAAAAACTTTTACCACAACATACGCAAAAATTAACAGAACACAATGAGTAATTTATCATAACAAACATTGACATAACAATTATCATTAAAGTTATAACAATAATTAATTTAAAAAAAACATAAAAAAGTTATCAATTTGTGAAATGAGCTAACCAATATGATGGCTTAATAATAATAATAATAATAATAATAATAATAATAATAATAATAATAATAAGGGAATGGGAAAACTACATAAAGGGAAAAAAAGTTTAAAAGGCAAAGCAAATAAAGGCAAAGAAAGAGTAGTAAAAGAATTTAATAAATGATGCACACCTGCATACCTGCCGCGAACTTCAAGAACACCGGAGTGCATAGCAAGCTGGTCCCAAAGAAAGTGTAGTGAAAAAATGTAATAAAGGATGCATACCTACTAATAACTCCAGGAACACCAGAGTGCTTAGTGAGATGATCATACGAACAACAGATTTAGGCTCAACATTGTAGGCATTCATTTTCAAGAACAATGGATTACTTACATACTTGGAGGAAAAAATTGAATATATTGACAATAACTATTAAACCATCAGTTTGATTAAATAATAAACCCTAACAATTGAAAAAAAAAAGTTTTGGTCTTTATTTTTCCTTCATTTTATATGAATCCAGGTAGTGGGCAAATTTAACAAATTTGACACTGAACAAAATTTTCAAATTCCTGTGTTCATACCATGTCGTTTGAAGGCATTCTTGATGATGCCAATGACATCTTTAAAATGATGTTTTTTGTAAAATTTTCTTCACATGCCATATCAAACATCTACCAAAGTAAGACAAAAGCTTTAAGCTGTTTGGTAGCATATATACTCTGTTTTTTTAAGAATCGCTGTATTTCTTTAAAAATTCATCTATTTAATTAAAAACATAAGGTTTCATCAAGATCATATATTTCGCAGTATGAGAGCAGGAAATCACACTCACTGATAATAAGCTCATGGCAAACTTCCACAACGTAGGGAGAGGGTTCCCTTGAGCTATCTCACACTTTGCTTGAATGGACTCCAAGCAAAAGCTGCCATGTTTACCATAGAAATATCACAAAAATGAATACAGAACCACAAACAAAGAGAATTATCAGCATACATATCAATCAAACAGAAACCCTTTTAGATTAACAATGTTGTGTATCAATCAAATTCTTATCATTAATAAAAAGGAACTATTTCATTGATAAACATTCTATTTGAAATTACACCCAGGAAAAGCAAATTTAATACTATTAATCGTTTTAGCATTAAAAAAATTGTACCTTTCTCAAGGTTTTTGACCTTCTTAGAAGAGAGTTATCCCAATCTTGTGAATTTGCTCGAGGCTCCTCCAAACCAAGCTTGGTATACTTCATTATAACACATACCATTGTTCTTGACTTTCTAATTCCGCCAAGAACTATCAATTCAAATTAGAAACCTCTCATCCAAAATTAAATCACAAAGTTCAAAAACCTAAAACCCTTGAAATAAATCACAACATGGGATTCAATTACTAAGTTCTAACTCCTAAAGCTAAGAACAGAACTTCCCATATTCCTTACAAAGCTCAAAACCTACACTAAGAGAAATTATGTAGATCAGCTTCACACATTACCTAAAATACAGGAGAATCGCAAGGCAGAAAATATGTTTGGGGAGCTTTTAGGTTGTAATATACATATGGGTGAAATACATGAGAATTGATGAAAGAAAGAAATAAAAATGTAAGAAATTTTCTGTAATAATTCTTTAAACAACTATTTCTGAAAGTTATGAGGATGTATCGATCATCTTTGCTTGGTTATGTAAGATGTGAAGACATACTAACTTAGTTTTAAAGTTACACATTCAACACTCTTAAGTTTGCAATGTATCAAAAGAAAGTGAAAAGGTAGTCGTGTTTCTTTTGTTTTGAAAGAGCTCTTTATTCAAACTAATGTAATATGTACTAAAATCAATCTTAGGTGCAAAATCATTTACAATCTTGTTCAAAAGCAAATTTGAAAAAATTGCTAAAAAAAATAGTGCTAAAGCCTTCCTGCCCTAAGAACTCAGTAAATAAAGTGCTCTAAAAGCTCAATTATACAGGAATCCTAATGCTTCCAGTTAAAATTTGAAATGTTACTAAATGATACTCATTTTTTCTTCAGTGGATTTTTAATTAAAGTTTGTTACTTATTCCAAGCAATGTTACATTACACCTAATACATTTGAAGCAGTATAACCGGATGGTATTCTTTAAAAAAGGCATCACACCTTTAATCCTATCACATGCATTATGATCAATCATCACAAATTCATACACATGCAAGAATATAAAAATAAAGAAAAAAGAATATTAACTTACAATCAATCTCCCCAAAAGTAAAAGAATAAAGAACATTAAAGACAGCATGAGTTACCAACTTTATACAAGTTGCACTTTTTCACTTAAGGAAAAACTACAAATCAAGGAAATTTTATAATGCAGCAAAGAGTAAAATAAGCGAAAAGATGAAAAAAACTGTGGAAAAAAAAAGAGAATACAGGCAAGTGTTAAAGAACATCTATTGGCACGAAAAGTGATATATATAAATGATTATGTAATTAATGCATTGTCTATTACTGAATTTGCTTTAATAGAAGACAAAAGCTACCCATTTCCTGAATATTTATATGTATATATGTATATTTTCTTTTACCTTAATTAAGCAAATAATTAGATATATTGTTTTGGTTAAGCCTTTAATTTGTTGTAGCCAACAGAAGGTGTTGAAATCTAGTTCATTCCAATGCTTAAGATAAATGCTTTAATGCTTTCAAATCTGATTCCAGTGCAATAAAAATGTATACACAAACAAAATCCAGATTTAATTAGTAATACCTTCAAACTTGAGTTGTAGAGAGGTTATACACAGTCTTGCTTCCTATAAGGAACCGAGATTTCAAGTTCAGTTCATCATAGACAGTAACAATGAAAAGAATAAAAAGAGAATTCTAAGCTTAAGGTTTTCTTAATCACATATGCTGCTGTTAAACAGGTGAAGCATTTAAGGATATGGATTTTTAAGTTTAATACAAAAGCCAAAGATTAATACAAAAGCGTGCAATCTGAGTTTTTAGATAAACCTGAGAAATCGAAATGGCTTAAAACTAAAAATTAATACAAAAGATGACCGTAAAAAAATTTACTAATTAAGGTCCCAAAGCGTTTAAGCTGTACCTGTATCTTCACCTCCGTTACAGCTCTCCTGTTTCTCCATTCAAATCTCTCAAACAACCTATCGGCCAAGAACTCCTCATCGTTAACACTTCAGGAAAGCATGATACCATCACAAATTTTGACATCATCTGCAACAGACAAAATTATAATAAAAGAAATTAATAAATCACCATTAATGTATAAGGATTATTCACATATCAAAAGACCAATGATGAAAAAACTCAAGACAAACACTTAATTGGAACGACGGATGCTATTTCTCCTATATCAATTTGCTTTCCGAAGCTAAAACCACTGCATTTCATCTCAAATCATGCTTCTATGAACGTACAGTTAGAGATTAAAATCTAGTGTTCTATCTAAACATCCATAAGATCGCTAGAGTACAACCTCAACTCTTTTTATCTGGCCATTGTTTTTATAGAGTAATTCTTCAAATTTATGCCTTGAAAAGCTACAAGGTGAATTTTAATATAGCTAGAGCAAATTTTAGTTTGCTGGAGTCTTACATTTTCAAAAGTAAAGCTTGACACCAAGATCATTTGTTAAGAGTATTGTTTTGAAATAAGTTGTTTCCGTATGCCATTTTTTGTTCACCCTTACTCTCTGGTGTATGTTTATCAACAATTCAATTTTGATAGGTGGTACAATATAGAAATCAGGCACATGAAGCCCTCATAAACAGAAGTATTAGCTTGCTCTCAATAGAAAAATCTCATTCAACAGAAGAAAATATAAATACACAGCAAAATTTGGATTGCCAAGCCGCAATTTATATCTCATTTTCTAACTGTAATTTTTGTATAATGTACAAATTTGTTTAATTGAAACTGAAATCCCACTGAATATATACAATGACCAAATAACAATCCATTAGCTCCCTTAAAAACTGAAGCAAGTCAAGAAATTAAAAGCATGCCCTAAGATCACAAAATTAGACACGAAAATCAACTCAAATATTAAAAATTACAAACAACCAGTAACTTTATTTGATTAGAACAATAAATGAAAAATGAAAAAAAAATCAGAAAATGACAAAGTACCTTGTAGTTACTTTTATGTGCACCAGGGACTTCTAGAGCTTCGACATTGAAGCAATACCCATGTAATAAAAAATGTACTGCATCCGACATGTCTATGACTTTGTATTTACATTATATTCACATCCTCTACTGCAGATATTATGTTTTAGGCTAACATAATAATATAAATCAAATTGATAATGACATATAATAAGTAAAATCTATAAAATAAAAAATTGAAATGATTCCATCTCCCACATTCAAGAAGCAAAAGAAATCGAATTTTCATCTATGTATGGTTGTAAATAAAACGCAAAATAACAAAGAAAATCCATGAATTTAAAGCTGACATCACAGCCCAAATATGTTAAATTTGAGCTTTTTCTCTTATTCTAAACACAAATACCAATAACTACAAAAAAATGATTAGGAAATAAATTAAAAAATATTACCTTACAGAACTTTTCATTTTCTTGTATTTGCCATCATGCGGAAGGTAGCCTTTAACCCAACTGCAATGTGAAAATCATTTTATCAGTCATATACGTTCAAGGTATTTTTCTAAGATTTCCAGGATTTCTATCATCACTCTTCAACAGTAGATTTAGCACGTATAAAGGTGAAACCTTTACCCAATAGGCATGAACTCAAACGCAAAAAAGAGAAGACAGAAAAATTCATCAGAAAACCTTGTAAGAGAAGACAGAAAAGTTCAAAAAGTGGTAGCTAAATTTAGAACACACAGTGAATACCAAATCAAGTTCTCGGCATCAAGCAATCTCTCATCACCATTGCAGCAATACCCAATCAAGTTCACCACTCTCTTATGGCTCAACATTCCGACACCCCAAGCTTCATCCTTTGACGAAAGACAAATAAAAAACAACAAAACATCAGCAGAGTTGAAACCCAAAATGGAAACGATTTGATGATTTTGGGAAAAAGGAAAAGGAAGAATACCAAGAACTGTTTTGGATCGGGCTAGGCTAATTTGGCAAATTTCTTGATAGCAATCCAACGGCAATTATCGTTCTTTTAGAGGCGGCCTAGACCACATTGGGGACCTTTTTCACCGCTTTCAGATACAACGAAATCAAAATTGAAGTTGTTAGTCGCAGCCTTAAGCTCAGCAAGGGAGAAGTCGCAACGGCGGATGGAAAGAGATCGTAGAAATTCTTCTTGAAATTCCTTGTTGGTGGCAGCCTTTGTAGACCATGCTTCTCACCTAAACAAAGAAAAAAGCTTGTAGAAATTTTTCTAAGAGTTCCTAGAAAGTTTATTGTAGATTGAGGGTTTCAAGATTGGTTTGTTTATGATTTTGAAGCCGAGATTTTTGAGGATGTTCATGGGGGCTGCAAAGGGAAATGGGTCGTTTGGTATGAGGGAAAAGTAGAGAAAGAGGCGAGAAAGAGAGGGAGAATTCTGGAGGAAAAAAGACAGGGAAGAAGTAAAACCAAAGAGAAACATAAGCACCAACGTGTCAAACAGAGAAGGCACCATCGTGGAAGCACCAGAAGGCTCAAAATGCATGCGCTGTCCAATGTGAATACACATCAATTGCTTTGTTAGTTTCTCAAAACTCAAATCTAAACGGTAAAATACTAACAATGTGTGAATAAGCACAATAATGACAAAACAATTTTATCAGTATTTGGAAGGAAATTTTGCTAAAAGCAACCTAAGATTGCAAATCTGAAGAATAAAAATCTTTTGAGCTAAAAACAAAACAACATCACATTATTAAGAGAAAAAAAAATGATACATAAAAATAAAAAAATGATACATAAAAATAACAATTTGAAAAGTCATTTAAGCCAACTCAAGCATGCAGTAAATTATAGTATTTAATTTGGAAAGAGAAAAAATATAATGGCATGGACTTAATTCTGACGTTAACCAACAAAATTATTTCACTTCCAATTCAAATAATCCAATCGCATCCCAAATGTTTGACACTTTTGATCATGTCACATACCTTCACATACCTATCCTCCTAGAATTGGAGTGCTGATAGTTGTTGAACAAAAATTACAATTTAATAGTCCAATGTGAGTACACATCAATTGTTTTGTTACTTTCGCAAAACTCAAATCTAAATGGTAAAATACTAACAATGTGTGAATCAGCACAATAACGACAAAACAATTTTATTAGTATTTGGAAGGAAATTTTGCTAAAAGCAACCTAAGATTACAAATCTCAAGAATAGAAATCTTTTGAGTTAAAAACAAAACAACATTGCATTATTAAGAGAAAAAAAATGATACATAAAAATAACAATGTGTATTTCAAATAAAAAAAATTTGATAAAGAATTGTACAAAGATATTTATATTTATATTTATATTTATATTTATATTTATATTTATATTTATATTTATATTTATATTTATATTTATATTTATATTTATATTTATATTTATATTTGAGACTTTGAATGATAACCATCATAATTGAAAGCAAAGGTAAACAACACGTGCATACTTGTGCTGGTAAAAAATAAAAGTAAACATTTCTAGATATAAAAAAAAATAGCAGATCAAGTAGCATCTACATACTTGTGCATATGTTTGAATTGGGTGAGATCAATATGCCACTTTATCATCATATTTTCACATGTCAGGTATCACAAGAAAAATAAATAAATAAAAATATTAAATGTCAAATAGGAAATAATCAACAAAAAATCTTAACATAATCTCAACTTGTGATAAAATGAAAATTTTAATTAAAATTCATTTAAAAAGCTGAAAAATAAAATTTTTCCACAGTTTCCAGGCTTCTGAAAGAGTATAGCCAAACTTTGACTATCAACATCATAAGGCAAATTCCCAACAGATGCTCACTTCATTTCTAAATGCTGATCGATTTTGAGATGCCATCTGTAATTGAAAAAAAGAAGTATGATACTCTAAAATGACAACTGAATAAAGTAGCAATCTTAGAATTTCTTAAATCATTTATTTTCAAGTTAAGTTTGTCATCTAAGTCTTATTAGTTAACTTGTCCTAGCCCAAATTAATTTGAGAAGAGCTATTCTCTTTGCTAAGCATCATAGAAAAAAAAAATGATAAAGGCTTAACTCTTGAAGAAGAGCTGCACTTTCTATTAAGCACCATTTAAAAAAAGTTCTAATGTTTAACCTTAATTACACATTTCCAATATTCATTACCTCAACTCATTGATGAGGAACTGACAAGTTTAGCAAGTCAATTTAAAAACTCCATAATGACTTACCTTAAAAATTTGAGAACTATTTCATTTGTTTCCAAATATTTTTGGCAATCAAGTCACGATTAAAAATACCCACAGCCACACACATTATTGCTTTAACAAATATTGAATCCCTAATCACATAATTTACATCACTTTAAGCTTCAATTTAAGTATATGTTAGGTGGTTTTATAGGCTTCAAACGATGGCATTAACAATAACATAATTTCTCATTTGATTTTACAACCCAAGCAATTCAATCTATGGACACATGAAACCTGTCATTTTACTTGAAAATCAGGTCTGTAATTTAAAACCAATTGATTTATAACACAAACCTTGTCTATAACAGGTGCTTGTGCCTTCTCAGAGGAGTCTCCTATTGCTCTAAATTCCATCAGCTCATTATTCTCAAATGTTTGAGAAACAATTTTCCACCAACATAAGTAAAAAACTTGGGGGCAATAGGAGAAATTTATATGAAATAAAAGAACTGAAGGAAGATATGCATAATAAACCACCAATCATAAATGGAAAGAAAACCAAAAGCCTAAAACTTTACAATCCACGTTGCACACAACCACACATGTAATCTAATAGTATTAAAAGAGAAATTAAAAAAGAGATGAATCAAAATAACAAATTAAGTGAACTTTAGAATTTACAAATGGACTATTAAGCTTTGAATGATATATTTCTCCTTGTCTTGAAGAGATATATTTTGCACTTCTATAATAATCTTAAGATAAATCACTTTTTTTGGATATGCGGTTTGTTGGTTACTCAAGTTTAAACATTTACACATATTTTTGTATACACATATTTTGTTGTCCAGATTAGTTAATTGATTAGCAAAAAATATTTAAAAAACATTTTGATTTTTGGTTAACCTAATTCAGTAAATTGTATGAATCGAATTAAGAAAATTTTTAATCGAAATAAAAACAATTCAACCTAAAACTGAAAGATATATGATATGTTCAATTTTGGAGTTTAAAAAGCACTCAACATCCCAAGTCAATGAAAGGAAAGAGAGAAGGTCAAACTGTAAGAAAACTTATCTATCATTTTCCTTATTTTGTGCAGCAGCTAGAGATTTCTCAATGAGAAGTTGCCTTCCAATGCTTCAAGCTCTGTGACATCAATCACCTTCTTGCCTCCCAATGATTCTATTCCACAACTTCCTTCTTCATTTCCATGATTAATATCAAGCAGTCAAGGTCTAATTCATAAGAATGTTGTGAGATTTTAAAAGAGTTAAACATAGTGAAATAAAGCAAAATTTAACTTATAGGTGATGACTGGACTTTTTAATAGGTAGGAAAATGTGTAAACAGAAAAACATTTAGAAACATGAAGTTAAACAAACAGTCTAGTAAAAGGGTCAATTAGCAATAAAGGTTTGAGCTTTAAAATAATTTCACATCATAAAAAGATAATATATATATATATTTATATCAAAGAGGAATGTTGTTAAATTTATCAGTTTTCTTAAAAATCATTTAGTGCTTTTGATGCTTATTATGTGAACTTGGATTTTTTTTTTGGGTCTTTCAAACTAAAATTTTACGTTGACATTCTTGATAGCAAGCCAGCCATTCACATTATTCTCGATAAAGCAACCACAATTAAAGATCTAATTATCTAATTCTTTTGGAACTAATCATAAGTTTGTATATGTTGAAACAATTCCAACGCTTATTTATACAATGTCATTAAACTGGACATCAACTTTTTGTGAATATTAATTGTCAGGCTTGAAATGTAGAATTTAATGCGTAAAGAGAAAGTAGTAAGTTAATGAATCAGGAAAAGAAGTTAAATTTTAACAACCAACCTTCTTTGGGCAGAGAACAATAGAAAGCTGGTGGAACTTACTCCTTGAACATCTCTTTCCCCTATTTGAAGGAGATGGAACATCATTTAGAACAATACCACCACAAAGAAATCATGTAAGCAGAAATCCTGTAAGTAGAAACTTTATCTAAAAATAAAAAAATCATAAAAATCATTCGTGGTGGGATTTGACATTGCAAAAAAAGCAAGTTTACTTGCATCAGAGTCACGCAAGGCATTGAGCACCTGTCTTTGTGCAAACACAATAGTGAGTAGCTCAACATGATGCAGAATACAAAAGGTAATTAGAATTAAAAAAAAAGCACAAACTCCCCCGGACAACAAAATAAAAGTTATCAACAATACATATAATGGAGATATATTGAAAAGTAGGAATTTTCACCTCTTCATTGAACACACCACCAACTATTGACAAACCAAGAAGCACATCAGGTTTGACCTTTATGACCTGAATAAAATTCAGTTCACAGCAATTAGGTTCTTATAAATGTAAAGAGCATCTATAACTTGTAGAAGAGTATAGTTATTAAAGTGTGGCAAAAAAATCAACTTTTTTTTTATCACCGTACATTCAAATGTTGTTTTGTTTCTCAGACAATCTCATATAACACCAACATGGAACTTATACATGCTGTCTTCAAGCACTGACATTGAACTTACGACTTCAAGCAAAGAAGCACCCTCTCTAAGTCCCACTATCTGTTCTGGATCTTTAGCAAAAGGAGCTGCTGGTGTATCAAGATTCCTCCTTTCTTTAGTGATGAGACCCTTAACCAATAACAAACAATAGAAAAGTGAGCAATTACCTACCATGTGGAGGATGAAAATAAGTGGTTACCTCTATTGGAGTAGGCCAATATCGGGCTTGAAGAGGTTTAATCCCATGAACCAAGAACGAAGGCCATGGCTACTGCATTATTAAACATAGATTAGGTTCTAATTCTAAATTCTTTTTTCCTGGTTCTGCCTTTAGCTGTTGTTCTACCGATGAGAAAGAGAAAATAGTATAAAGGCAAATAAATAGAGAGAGAACATAATTAAAAAAAATTGACAATCGAAAAATGTTAACAGCAAATATTTTGGTTCTTATCTGTCGATATTTGATTATCATGAAGTTCAAGATGATTTTGAAAAACTGTATTGTGGTTTGAGTGGCTGAAAGTTTGTGCTTCTTCCTCAACTCTCTCTTGTACTAAATAGCCGGTCCACAGTTCCCTTTTATCTCTGAAACTCCTGCGAAGGCTGAACTAAAAACCAATCATTATGGAAGTCGTTTTGTTGATGACTCTGAACCGGGGATTTTTGAGGATGTTCATAGGGGTCTCCAAGTTTTTTTCTTTGTTTGGGTGAGAAACGTGGTCTACAAAGGCTGTTGGGATTTTAGTCTTGGGTCGGCAAAACCAAAGAGAAACAGCAAACACCAACATGTCAAACTTTTGTACCGAAACGTCGAGAAAGAGGCGAGAAAGTAAGGGTCGTTGGGTCTGAGGGAAAAGTAGAGAAAGAGGCGAGAAAGACGGAGAATTTGGGGACAGCAAAGGCAAATGGGTCTGAGGGAAAAGTAGAAAAAGAGGCGAGAAAGAGAGGGAGAATTGGGGTTTGATCTGAGGGAAAAGTAGAGAAAGAGGCGAGAAAGAGAGGAAGAATTCGAGGGCTGCAGAGGAAATGGGTCGGCAAAACCAAAGAGAAACAGAAAACACCAACGTGTCAAACAGAGGAGGCATCATCGTGGCTTCACCAGAATGCTCAAAAAGCATGCGCTTTAATATTATTGATTAGAGAAAAATGTGTCACATTTAGCCTAACAGACAAAATTCAAATTAAGTACTAAATTTAATATTTAACGACAATTCAATTAAAGAATACCTCATTAATCCTAAAAATTCCAACTAGTCTTTATAAATTATATGTTTTGGTACATGAACTATCTTTTGCCTTTTATGGTACCTTTTTCCAATTTTGTCAGACAAGCAATGGACACATTAGATAGTGGGGCATTGGATAATCGTTTTCAAACTGTTCACTATTTTGTTGTTCGAGCATCAAATTACAAAACTGACCTAGATGAGTTAAAATCATGAAATGTTCTCACGGATAATGTCTTTGAAAAAACAAAAATTCTCCATTCGAAATTCTCAAATGAAATAATTTTCTTATTATGCAATTTAAACTTTAATATTTGTGTCGTATAAATTATTATGTTGGAATTCGCATCAACACGACATTTATAAAATAAATTTTTTAATTTTTCATTATCGAATTTATATACAATGTTGTTAAAATTTTAACTAGCATTATTTTTTTATATTGTCATCGTATCATATCTAAAATAATCAGATTAAAAAATTATAAATAAAAACAAAAATTATTGTGAATAATGGTGCATTTAACATAATTGAATAGAAAAATAATTAAGAAAGAAATCAAGCAACTGTGCTTAAGAACTGGCATGAAGTGCAAACCTCGTAGTCATAGGTGGTGCGGTGCACATGACTACAAAACAAAGAAAAGCCGATGAGTGCCTTTTCCGCCGAATGTGACTTTAATTTCATAGCCTGCCTTTTGCATCTTTCAATCTTGACCTTCAAGCAAAAAATGTTGGGGTTTGTCTTGAATCTCATATCGAAAGTATAAGAGAAGTTATAAGAGCTATCTCCTTATAAATAGAGTGTTAGGCTTGGTTTGTAAAATATCCTAGAGAGTTATAGAGTTTGGGCTATTAAAAGGGTGTAGGTGGGCTCTTTGGGTAGTTGGGCTTTGGGTTTGTAAGGAGTTTGCAATTTTTCTCTTCTAAAAATTGCACGGTTGTAATTGTTTGATTGGTTATTAGATTGGTTGGGTGGTTGTAGGCCAAAGTGGTTGGGCCAAACCACATTAAAAATTATTGTGTTTGTTTTTTGCTTTCCTCTGTTTTTGTGGGTGTTTGGTTTGAGGGATATTTTTCCCAACAAGTGGTATCAAGAGCTGAAGGTTTGTGATCCTGCGAGAGGAGGAAAGCTATGGCTGAAGGTATGTCTGGAGGTATGCCTAAGTTTGAGATTCCTTTATTTGATGGTTAAAGTAATTTTATGTTATGGCAAAGTACGATTCAGGATCTTCTAGTACAACAAGGTCTAGATTTGGCATTAGAAGAAAATAAGCCAGATGGAGTGTCTGATAAGGATTGGGTTGGAATTCAGAAGAGGGCTGTGAGCACAATTAGATTGGCGCTTGCTCCAGAGATTAAGTATAACGTATTGACTGAGACGACACCAACTGGATTGTGGAAGAAGCTGGGAGACATCTATGCATCAAAATCGCTGACGAATAGATTGTGTTTGAAGATGGATTTGTATTCTTTGAAGATGGATGAAGGTAAGAGTCTCCATGATCACTTAAATGAATTTAACAGATTAGTTTCACAACTATTAGCAATTGATTCTAAAGAGTTGAAAGAAGAAGAGAAGGCATTGCTGCTGTTGTCATCTTTGCCCAAGTCCTATAGCCCTTTAGTTTAGACTTTATTGGTAGGTAAAACTACTTTGACGTTGGATGATGTGATTGCTATGTTGCGTGAGAATGAAAGATTTATGGGCAAAGAAGATTCTTCATCTGCGCGAGGTGCACTAGCTGCTGTGGAAGGTTCAACTCGAGGGAGGACTAATGAGAGACATGGTGGATCAAGAGGGAGATCAAGATCAAGATTCAGAGATTATAGTGAGGTGGAATGTCATTATTGTAGAGAGAAGGGTCATATTCAAGCACGTTGCAAGACATTAAGAGAGGATATGGCTACATTCAAGAAGGCTCAACAAAAGAGTGATGATGGAAAGAAGAATGAGACATGTGTTGTTTTGACTGATTCGGATGATGATATATTGGCAATTTATTTTGATGGGCCTTATACTTATGAGAAAAGTTGGGTTTTGGATTCAGCTGCATCGATGCATATTTGCAATGATAAAGATCGGTTTGATGAATTGAAAGGGTTGAAAGTTTAGGCAATATTGCGGTTGGGAATGGTAATCGAGTGAAGATTGAAGGTATTGGGAGTGTTCAACTCAAGCATCATGATGGTGGTGTCAAGACTCTTCGTAATGTGAGGTATGTACCCAGTTTTAGCTACAATTTGATTTCTTTGGGTGAGTTAGCTTCACGTGGGTACACATATGTTGGTAACAATGATTGTTGCAAAGTATACAAGAATGATGGTTTAGTTTTGCAAGGAAAGAGGAACGAGAAACAATCATATTTGCTTGATGATGCGAAGGATAGAGTTGTTTCCAAGAGTAAGAAGATTCAGAGGCATGTCAGTTTTTCAGATGTTGTTGAGCAGTTTGGGGAGTTTGGGGATTCAAGTCAATGGAGGATTTGTTAGGGTTTGCCTTGAATCCCATATCGAAAGTATAAGAGAAGTTATAAGGGCTATCTCCTTATAAATAAAGTGTTAGGCTTGGTTTGTAAAATATCCCAGAGAGTTATAGAGTTTGGGCTATTAAAAAGGTGTAGTTGGGTTCTTTGGGTAGTTGGGCTTTGGGTTTGTAAGGAGTTTGCAATTTTTCTCTTCTAAAAATTGCACGGTTATAGTTGTTTGATTGGTTATTAGATTGGTTGGGTGGTTGTAGGCCAAATTGGTTGGGCCAAACCACATTAAAAATTATTGTGTTTGTTTTTTGCTTTCCTCTGTTTTTGTGGGTGTTTGGTTTGAGGGATATTTTTCCCAACAAAAAAGACAATTAGGCTTCTAAATTCTAGAAGTTAGAATCATACTCTGTAGTTTGGCATTGAAATTTAGCACTGCCATTTGCAACTAAAAAAATCGACTCTTTTAAGACTTTTTTTTGAGAACAGTGTTTAATTTGGGCAATTTGAGGCCTCCACTTTGAAGGAAAGAAGAACGCAGATATTAAATTTGAATTTTAAATTCGTCAAACTTTTCATACTTTATAGGTGGACAATATAACATTTTGAAATTAAGTTTATATATATGTATAATCATATTAATTTGGATATAAGAGAAAGAGATAAGAATGCACCAGTCGATAAGTTGATTTGGGAATGTCCTTACCATAAAAAAAAAAGAAACATGCTCGAATTCAAAAATTAGATTTATTGAAAGTCATTTTTTAAAAAAATAGCATAAACAAACTTGATTAAATCTTGAATTCGTTCAAATTAAGTTTTCAACAAAAGAAAATATCACCCAAATATACATAAAATCTATATAAAAATTGAGTTTATGTTTGATGTATTATTATTGTATAAATATCATACAATATCATTAAATCATACCTAATTAATAAATGAATTTAATAGAATTTATTTTTGCTTTACAATTTATGAATTAATAATGTGACATGCCAAAGTATAAAGTCAAATGATCAAATATAAATTCATAAAAAATTGTATCCATGCAATCAGCAATAATTAATAATACAAAAAAAAAAGAAAAAAAGCTACCAAGTACTAACAACAAATATTAATCAATATCCTAACAAAAACCCTTCTTCTAGCACTTGCAAAGGCACTAAGAAATATCACAGCAGAAGCCTAAATGGGAGCCTGTGCATCCTCAACTTCGAACTCAAAATTCAGGCAAAGCGGTCGAAGGAGGATCGAGCAAAACCCCGACTGTCATCGGCAGCCGCCAAGGTGGTTTACATGACGGTCACGTTCAAGAGTTCCAGCAACCAATCCCAGCAAGAACATCACTTTCCTAGAATCCGAATGCTTTCTGTGTAGCTCAGAGTCGATGACCATTGGCACTTGCGTGCCTCAAGTGCCTGACGATGAAGAGCTTCAACCAGGAACAATTTACTTCCTGTTGCCACGCTCCATATCCCGCAAACCTCTTTCCTTGCCAGACTTGTGTTCTCTTGCCATTAAAGCTGGTTCTGGCCTACGCAAAGACAATTTTGAACTTTCCTATAGTAATTCGAAACTCATTCTTAGTTGATCAAAGTGGGAAGATGGCATGTTCATGATCATCAGCAGAGAGATTCAGCAATCCTGTAGTTCATTTGAATGTGATTCATATTATTTGATATAATTTTAACACGAAATTTTCTTATGTACATGATACAAATAAAATCTTACACGACATGAATACATGAATATGAAATACAGACACGAATGGTCAGGTCTAGTTACTCTCTAATTAGCATTTAATTGTCAACTCTCAGGTTTATGTCCTCAATTGTCAGCTGCCCTTTTGGTTGCTTGGTTAGTTCTTTTTTATATTGTTTGATTTGGCATTCAAAGTCTAATATTATAAACTTATAAAAGTTAGACAGAAAGATAACAGCAAATGAATGGCTTGGCAAATGGATCAGAGATTACGATGCTTAACAGTTTTGTCAGCTTCCAGAACTTGCTTAAAGAAATCAAAAACGATTATGAAAAGTGTTAACTTAATATTACAATTAATGTTACAATCAATTGTAATATTACAGTTGACTTAGATTAATTGATTAAGTTGACTAATTGATTACGATAATGTAAACGTAATATTACATATTAATGTTACAATCAATTGTAATATTACAGTTACCTTAGATTAATTGATTATAGTTAACTAATTGATTATGATTGATTTTAGGACTTAATTACAATTTTAATTTTTGGTTGTATTTCCTTTATTGTCATGTTCTATTGCCTATATAAAGGCCTTTAACCTTCTTGTAATGTATCATCAGAAATACAATTCCTTCTTTCATTCTTTCTTTTTTCTTTATCTCTTTCTTTTATAATCTCTTTCTTTACATGGCATCAGAGCAAATTTTTTGTTTATCCCGAAGGTGAACATCTTGGGATAACTCGTTCTTTCCATTTTCTTTTTCAAAACCCAATCATCTAGAAAAGATGATAAGTACTTAAAGAGAAACCGCCCAACCAATCTCAGTCATTCTTGATGGGCATAACTACAATCGATGGGCTTCAGCTATGTGCAGTTTTTTAAAGGGGATGAAACTATGGCTTCTTGTCATTGGAGAATGTAAGGCACCGATCAAACAAATAGAAGAATCTGATGAGAAGTATGCAGATCGACTTGAAGAATGGGAAAGTAAGAACCATCGGATCCTTACATGGTTCACCAACACTACTGTTCCCTCTATCAATGTACATTTTGGACGCTTTGATCTTGCTAAGGAAGCTTGGGATTTCATTGCAACACGGTACAGTTCTACTACTCTTTCTCATCAATACCATCTTATGATCACTTTGTCTCAACTTCGCCAAGAATCAGGTCAGTCAATTGATGAATTTCATTCCAAAATGCAACATTTATGGGATATGCTTGAGAATTCTGAGCCAAAATTCAAAATGATCGAGATATTTTTATTGATTATCGGAATCAACTTCGACTTATTCAATTTCTCATGGCTCTTCGAGATGATTTTGAGAATACCAAGTCTTCACTTTTGCGTCAACACCCTCTACCGACCATGGATAATGCACTTACAGAGTTGATTTCCGAAGAAACTCGGTTAGCTATGACTCGAACTCATCAAACAGACACTATTGTTGCTGCAACTCCTAAATAACACACTCCGCCTTGTTTTTGATGCGGACGAAGCAGTCATCTTGTTGCCCATTGTAAAGCAATATTTCATTCTAATGGAGCACGGATTTCTGACTCCAAATCTTCTTCGGCAATGCCATGTTCGCAATGTGGTAGGACTAATCATCCGTTGAAAAATGCAAGGCTACATTTCATACCAATGGAACACGTCTTGATGGTTCTCCAAGCACCAAGGCTGCTGCAGCAACCAACACTGAGTCTATTACCTCTGAATCTTCTTCTAACAAATTTACAATCTCGACTGATGACCTTCAGGCGTTGATTAATCAAGTAATGTCTCAAAATCACACTACTGCCATGTCTGCTGCTACATCAGGTAACACTTGGTTAGATACTGCTTTGTGGAAACCATATGACTGCTGATCCTTCTTTATTTAAGAATACAATGCCTATTTCTAATAATTCCATCATTACAACTGCTAATGGTTCCACCTTGAAAGCCACCCACATTGGTAATGTTGAAACTTCCACTCTTTGTATACCTAATACTTATCTTGTTCATAACCTTGCCTTTACCTTGCTTTCTGTTGGCCAACTTTGTGATCTCGATCTTGACTTACATTTTTCAAAACAATATGGTTGTATTGTGCAGGATCCTCGAACAGGTCAGAAAGTTGGGACAGGGCGTAAGGTTGGAACATTGATTGAACTTGAAAGCCTGAAAATTCCACAAAACTTGATCACCGCTGCTACATCTCAAACATCTATTCCATTTTCTTTAGAGTTATGGCACTCTAAGTTAGGTCATGCATCTATTTCTCGAATAAAATCACTATCTTCTACTGGTGTTTTAGGTAAAGTTTCTCATGACATTTTTGATTGTTTATCTTGTCAGCTTGGAAAACAAAGTGCATTACCATTCAATAAAAGTGTATCTTCTTCTTCTTCACCATTTGATTTAGTTCATTCTGACATTTGGGGTCTAGCTCCAACATCAACTAGGGGAGGTTCATGTTATTTTATTATTTTTATTGATGACTTTTCATGATATATTTGGATTTATTTATTCAAACAACGATCTGAACTCTTGTCAAATTTCAATGAATTCAATAATATGATACAAGCTCAGTTTTCTCGCAAGATAAAAGTTTTTAGGTCTGACAATGCTGGTGAATATACATCAATTGAGTTTAGTAATTTGTTAAAAAATGATGGAACTCTTTCTTATCGATCTTGTGCACACACTTCACAACAAAATGGTAGAACTAAAAGGAAACACCGTCATATACTAAACACTGTTCGTGCCCTTCTTGTTTCATCCTCTCTTCCTGAACAATTCTGGGGCAAAGCTGCTCTTACTGCTGTTTACACTATCAACAGAGTTCCTACACCAGTGCTAGGCATGCGAACTCCTTTTGAGTGTCTATACAATAAGACCCCTGACTATCATTCTCTTAAAATTTTTGGATATGCTTGTTTTGTTCTACTTCCTGATCATGAAAGAACTAAACTTGAACCTCGAGCTTGTTTATGTTGTTTTCTAGGATACGGTATAGAACATAAAGGCTATAGGTGTTATGATCCAATTTCTAAGCGTCTTCGTGTCTCGCGTCATGTGGTCTTTTGGGAGCATAAGCCATTTACTAGTGTTTTTGCATTGCCATCCCATTCTTCTTCTCCACAGGTTTTCACAGACTTATCTTGTGATATTTCACCAGCTGACGAGAATCTTGCAGGTATTTTTAGCTCAAATAGTGACCAATCTTCCTTGTCTCCCTCAACTTTTGATTTGATCGAGGCTCCTGCTGATACATCCGTGCCTTCCCCATATGTACCTCCTCCTCTTCGTCGCTCCACTAGAGTAAGGGAACTAAATACTCAACTTCGTGATTTTCATTGTTATTATGCCCTAGCCACATTACATGAACCTCATAATTTTCGTGAGGCAGCTTTTAATCCAATGTGGCAGCAAGCAATGGCAGAAGAGTTACAAGCTCTTGAGAAAACACATACTTGGGACATTGTTGATCGATAATCTGATAAGTCAGTCATTGATTGTAAGTGGGTTTACAAGATCAAGACTCGGTTTGATGGCTCAGTGGAATGTTACAAGGCACGCCTTGTTGCTCGGGATTTACTCAAGAATATGGCATTGATTATGAAGAGACTTTTGCTCCAATCGCTCGTCTCACATCTGTTCGCTCCCTCTTAGCTGTTGCTACCTCTAGAAAATGGCCAACATATCAAATGGATGTTAAGAATGCATTTCTAAATGGTGATCTTATTAAGGAAGTTTATATGAAGCCACCTCCTGGTTCCTCTGTACCTTCTAACAAGGTTTGTCGTCTTCGGTGAGCATTGTATGGTCTTAAGCAAGCCCCTAGAGCTTGGTTTTCAAAATTTAGTACCACTATTGCTGGTTGGGTTTTACATCTAGTGCTTATGATTCTCCTCTTTTTACTCGGAAAACTAGCTAAGGTACCACCCTTCTTTTACTTTATGTGGATGACATGATTATTACATGTGATGATAGTGATGGTATTCAAGATCTCAAGACTTTTCTCCATTCCCAGTTTGAGATGAAGGATCTTGGTCCTTTGAGTTACTTTTTGGGTATTGAGGTTACTTTTGATTCTACGGGCTTACACTTATCACAAACAAAGTATGCTTCTAATCTTATTGCTAAAGTAGGATTGACAGATAGTAAGATTTCCTCTTCACCACTAGAATAGAACATCAAGCTTTCTCCTTCTGATGGTAGTCTTCTCCCAGACCCGACTTTGTATCGTACTTTGGTGGGTAGTCTTGTTTATCTGACGGTTACTCGCCCAGATATTGCTTATGCTCTTCACTTGGTCAGTCAGTTTCTTTTAACTCCACGTTCTACTCATTTTGCTGCTGTTCTTTGTATCCTAAGATATGTAAAGGGTACTATGTTTCATGTACTGCATTTTCCTTCTAGCTCATCATTGGATTTGCAATGTTATTGTTATGCTAATTGGGCAGGGGATCCTATTGATCGTCATTCTACCACTGGTTATTGTTTCTTTCTTGGTTCGTCACTTATCTCTTGGTGTAGTAAGAAACAAACTATTGTCTCCTGCTCCAGTACTGAGGCTGAGTATCGAGCTCTTGCAGATGCAACATCTGAACTCCTATGGTTACGATGGCTTCTTCAAGACATTGGTGTTTCTCATCGTTTCGGTACTCCAATCTATTGTGATAATCAAAGTGCTATTCAAATAGCTCATAATGATGTCTTTCATGAGCGTACTAAACATATCGAGATTGATTGTCACTTTGTTCGTCATCATTTGCTCAGCCAAACTCTACGACTTATTCCTGTCACTACCGCAGATTAGAAAGCGGATATCTTCTCCAAAGCACATCCACCTGGACAATTTCTTGCACAAGTTTCCAAACTCAAGTTGGCTTTCACATTACCACCTTGAGTTTGCGGGTGTCGTAACGATTTTTGTCCGGGGACCTAATCACTAGATGTTAAATTATGGAGTCACCACCAATCTTTTTTATCCAGGTGTGATTGGCCACCTATTTTGCTCTAAGGATAAAGCTTATTCTACATTCCGAAAATTAAGTTCGGGAGTACGATTACGTGTGGGGAAGGTATTAGCACCCCCCACAACTCCCGTCCGATGGACGGTACCAATTAATCACATGTTATCCTAAAAAGTCTTAACCAAGTGGTCTTTTAATATTTATTATTTTATTTTTATTTTTTCATTTATTATTTAAGTATTGGGAATTTTCTTAAATATTTCTCGACACTTTCGGTATAATTTAAGAAATTCTTTTACCTCAAGAATATTCACGAAAATCACTTATTCTCTTGAAGAGGCTCCGTTGTCGGTTTTAATTTTAATATTTTTTAGATAAAAGACTTTTACTTCATTTTGTACTTTAACTTTAAATATTTTACTCCTTTTTTTAATATTCTATTTTTATTTTAATATTTTAAAATTTCTCCAACACTTTTGGTGAGATAAAGTTCCTTACTTAGGAACCTTATGTAGAAAATCATTATATGAAAATTCTTAGATTTTAATTATTCAAAATAAGATTTTATCGTTAATTTTATTACTTGAGATTTTATAGTTAATTTTATTATTTATGATAAATTCTTTATTTATTTTTATATAAATCATATTATAAAATTTTATTTGTATTTGCCAATACTTTTGGAAAATTATAGAACCAATCCCTCACTTAGGGACTTTTAAAAAAATCAATATTTGTTTATTTTTTATTTATCTATTTTTTAGAAAATGGCATTTATTAAAATTTTTAAAGTAAATTGATCATATTAGCCTCTGATATATTTTTATTTTTTTTATTAAAATATTTTAAAATCTTTCCACACCTTGGAAAGATTTAAACATGATTTCTCACTTAGGAATTTTTTTTAAAAAAATTATAATTAGTTCCAATTATATTTAACGGAAAACTCCATATTATTGTTTTAAAAATATTTTGAAATTATTTTTACGCCTTTTTTATTTTCTTTATTAAAAGGTAAGCCTTACCAACACTCTTGGTAAGTATTTAGAGAAAGTCCCTCACTTAGGAACCTTTTTATTATTTTTTTAGAACATTATTATATTTCTATAATTGAAATAAATTTTATTAAAGTTTATAAAAATTATTTTATTTTATTATTTTTCGTTTGCAAGTTTTGTTTCATTTTAAATTACCTTTTCATAAATCTTATTTTGAAACAAACCATCCAACACTTTTGGAAAGCTTTAATTAAAAATTCCTCACTTAGGAACTTTTTGGGAAAATAGCTAAATGTTATTAATTAGCGGATTTTATTTCTTAGTTGAAATTCTATATTTATTATTTTTTATTAATATTTTATGCTATATAAATCCTTTTATAAATTTTTATTTAAATATCCTAACACTTTTGGAAAATTCATAGAGTAAGTCTCTCACTTGGGGACTTCCTTAAAAACTTATTATGCTTTTTTAATTTGACTACCAAAAATCTTTTATTTTGAAATAACCAATTTTAAGATATATTTTTTTTGTAAAAATTTCATTAAACCTTTCCAACACCTTTGGTAAGGTTTTAGAGTAAGCCTCTCACTTAGGAACTTTTAATTGAATTTACTGTTAAAAATTTTACTCAATTTATTTTTTGGGTCTAGTATGATTATTTATTTTATGTGAAATTATTATTATTACTTAAATTTTATTTTATATGTTTTGAAGTTGTCATTCAGGTTACAAACCCAAACATATAATATATATACAATATATGAAAGCAAAGATGTAAAACAAAAAAAACATCAAAGTAAACAAAAAGCAATGCAAATGAATATGAAACAAAATATAAAAAGCAAAGAATTATAAAGCAAAGCAAGCAAAACGTGTGGATAGCCCAAACCCAAATCCATCACATTTTTTACATGGAACAAAATTTACAAAACCAAGCAAATGCGTCCAAAACAAAGAATAAAAGGCAAGTAAAAAAAAATGGAAGCAACATGTACCCAACCCAAAGCACGTCCATTTCATTTTTTTTTCACATAGCCCAAATCTAAAGAGTCACAGATTGTAAATGAAATAAAAATCCAAATAATAAACTGAATTTAATTGGCTCACAGAATCGGGTGAAGCTTTCCCTCTTTTCCTTCTGTCGTTCTTTTCCTTTTTCTAAATGGGCCTCTTCTCCTTGCAGGTAAATCACCTACGACGACGTCACTTGCTCCTCTCCTAGTCACGACTTCTGCGAGATCTCCTCCAAGCAGAGTTGCTTCGTCGGTTCTGCTCTTGTTCTCTTCCATTTTTTTTCTATACTTCTTTGGACAGTGTTTTGATTATTTCGATTGGATCTCAGATTGTGTTTTGGGTTGTTGATTTTTGAGCTGAGATTGGTTTTTTTTTTTTAATCTGTGTTGTTCAGATTATTTTTCGGTGTATTTCCCTCTGTGTCTTTCTCCAATCTCCTTCGGACTATTTATAGGCATTTTCAGTTAAGAAACTCAGATGAATTCTTTGAAACCAGGGATTATAATCCATTGTTCCGCTGTTTTTTTCTTATCATTCTTAAATGCTTGCTTGAAAATTGTGATTCTTCCGTGTAGGTGTAGAGCTATAGAGGAAAGACTTTAAGATCTTGAAACAGTGCTCTGGAACCAATCCCCCATTATCTTCATCTTTTTCGGACTGCTTCTCAATGTGAATTCTTAGTTAATAAAAACGATCAAATCCCTGAAAATTCAGGGTTATGATCAATTTCAGAAGACTTTCATGCACAAAAAGTTTGTCAATGAGTTGGTGATATGGCAGAGTGATTGAAAATTTTTTTTTTTATATATATGCTGGTGTTGGCACCAGCACAGTCTCCTTTTTTTTACAAATAATCTAATAAATAAATAAATATTTAAAATACTAATTAATTTTTTTTCATTTTAATTTTAATACAAATTAATAAAATAAAATAAAATAAGACATATGCGCTTAGATCTTTAAATCTAAACAACCCAACTTCAATTAATTTGGGCCCATGAAATTTGGACTTTTAGCAAAGCCCAAAATTAATAAATAATCAAATCAAAGAAAAAGGCCCGGTTATTTAAGCAAATTTGGAGTTGATCTTGATAGATAAAATTCGATTTTCACGATACTTGAACTAATTTAATTTCAAACACGAGTTTACTCAAAGTCTTTTTTGACAAATTAATTCAAGCGCACGATTAAACCGAATTGATTAATAAGCAAATTTCAATCTCAAATTACTAAGACTGAAAGAGATTCAATCCAAATATATTTACAATTCCGGACAAAATTGGTATCTACAGCTGTCCCTCTTTTGCACATTGCTGAGAGTCAGAATAGGGCAAAGACAATAGATAACAATTTCGTCCGGCTTATAACCTACTTTTTTTTTGTTTTCGTTTTTTTTATAATTTTTTTATAATTTAACAAAAAGATTTAAATTTAACAATTGTCTTCTTACCAAAAGCTCTTCAATTTAATTTGGCTCCTCTCTCAAAAGGCATGGACTTTGAAAAATAAACTGGGCTCCTCTCTTTCAAGAGGTACACGACTTTGGAAAATAAACTGGGCTCCTCTCTTTGAGAGGCACAAGACTTTGAAAAATAAACTGGGCTCCGCTCTTTCAAGAGGCACACACTTTGAAAATAAACTGGGCTCCTCTCTTTCAAGAGGCACACGACTTTGGAAAATAAACTGGGCTCCTCTCTTTCAACTTTGAAAATAAACTGGGCTCCTTTCTTTCAAGAGGCACACGACTTTGGAAAAATAAATGGGCTCTCTCTTTCAAGAGGCACACGACTTTGGAAAATAAACTGGGCTCCTCTCTTTAAGAGGCACACGACTTTGGAAAATAAACTGGGCTCTCTTTTCAAGAGCACACGACTTTGGAAAATAAATGGGCTCCTCTATTTCAAGAGGCACGCGACTTTGGAAAAATAAACTGGGCTCCTCTCTTTGAGAGGCACACGACTTTGAAAAATAAACTGGGCTCCTCTTTTTCAAGAGGCACACGAATTTGGAAAATAAACTGGGCTCCTCTCTTTGAGAGGCACACGACTTTGGAAAATAAACTGGGCTCCTCTCTTTGAGAGGCACACGACTTTGAAAAATAAACTGGGCTCCTCTTTTTCAAGAGGCACATGACTTTTGAAAAATAAACTAGTGTTCGCAGAAAGTTCCTAATCAATCATAGTTCAACCTTTTCCTATTTAAAGGTATTTCTATGTTTGGCTAATTATTCACTAAAAACCAAATCCTACCCAATATAGCATTATCGTGATGCAAATGTTCCCATAGGGATGAAGTCACAAATGATTAATGAGAATGCATTGCACAATTTTTGGGGATGTGTATGTAGAATGTGTATACTTCTTAAAGGGATGCAACACCTATTATGAGATGATATTCATGTGAATTTTAATTCAAAGTTTTGCGATCTCATGCCTTTTTCCTCTTCTTCTTCTTCTCTTTTTCTTTTCGTCATTCCACTAAGATAACTTTCGACCTTAATTCCTGTAGTTGCATTCAAGCACTCTTAATCCTTTACCATGCCAACTAGATCTCATCGCTTTACCCCTAACTTCCTTTAGTTATTATTCCATTTGGTACCATCATACTTTGCCTCATTTACTCTCACTCTTTCATTATTAAATCTCTTTTAAGTAATTCAAAAAGTAAGTAGATCTTATGCCTTCATGATTTTATTTGCTATGAGACATACTGCAATTGTGAATCTCTTTCAAAAGATGGGTAAATGAAGATGAGTGTTAAGTTAAGACAACAAAAGAGAATGTGTTCTTATTCAAATGGAAGGCGAATTTAAACAGATATAATGAAATGGTTGATCAAAGTTCCACATGAGGATGCCCTTACAATAATTATTCTGATCATTGTGAATTAATCCAAAAACCTTCTTTTGACCTCATTGTCTAGCTGATGGCTTTAAGCTTCAGAGAATACCTCAGACTGACTTGCCCCTCTTTGCTCACGAGCTTGTAAGATATTTGGCTACCAGCCTCATACACCATTACTTTCTGTCTAAGTCGCCCTTTTCGGGTTTTCAACTCAAACATTCCCATTTGGGTTCAAATCGCCCTTTTGGGTTTTCGCCTTGAACCCCTCCTTATATATATCTTTTTTTTTCGTTTTTTTTTTGTTTTTTTTATGCATAATACTTCTTTACTGCATCAGCATTTATTGGATTGGGAAGGTCTCTTCCGTCCATTTCTGCCAAAATCAATGCTCCTCCTGAGAATGCTTTTCTTACTACAAAAGGGCCTTCCAATTTGGAGTCCATTTGCCCCGCGGTCAGGAATATTGGGTAGAATCTTTTTCAAAACCAAATCCCCTTCTCGAAAATTTCTGGACGAACCTTCTTGTCATGTGCTCGCATCATCCTCTTCTGATACAATTGCCCATGACATAGCGCTTTGAGTCTTTTTTCCTCAATAAGGTTCAATTGCTCATACCGGCTCGGACCCATTCAGCTTCGTCCAATTCAACTTCCATAAGGACACGCAAAGAAGGAATTTCCACTTCAATAGGCAAAACTGCCTCCATCCCATATACTAATGAAAACGGGGTGGCTCCTGTGGATGTGCGAACCGATGTACGGTAAGCGTGCAGAGCAAAAGGCAACTTCTCATGCCAATCTTTGTATGTATCTGTCATCTTCTGAATGATCTTCTTGAGATTTTTATTTGCAGCTTCGACAGCTCCATTCATTTTTGGACGATAAGGCGCCGAATTGTGATGCTTAATATGAAATTGGGCACATGCTTCCTCAATCAACTTATTGTTGAAATTCAGAGCATTGTCTGAAATGATCCTTTCTGGTAGCCCATACCGGCAAATTATCTCTTTCTTGAAAAACTTGCACACTACAGACTTTGTCACACTGACATAAGATGCTGCTTCCACCCATTTCGTGAAGTAATCAATCATTACCAAAATGAAGCGGTGTCCATTTGAAGCTTTAGGGGTAATTGGTCCAATCACATCCATTCCCCATGTAGAAAATGGCCAAGGAGTTGTCATGACCTGTAAGGATTTGGGAGGGGCATTTATCTTACTGGCATATATTTGACATTTATGACAACTTCGAGCAAAGTTGATGCAATCACTTTCCATTGTCATCCAATAATATCCAGCCCTCATAATTTGTCGAGCCATCATGTGACCATTTGCATGAGATCCACAAACACCTTCGTGAATTTCTTTGAGTATCCTTTTGGCCTCTATGGCATCCACACACCTTAGCAACACTTGATCTTTCCCCTTTTTGTACAAAATTTCACCATCCAAGAAGAATTCCATGGCCATTCTTCTCAAAGTCCTTTTGTCATTTTCTGATGCCCTTCTGGATACTGGTGATGCTTTATGTATTGCAATATATCATGATACCATGGTTTCCCATCTATCTCTTCTTCTACATTTGAGCAATGTGCTGGTGATCCATGTATGCTCATCTTGATGGGACAAATTTTAGCACCTGAATTTACTTTGAACATCGCAGCCAAAGTAGCCAATGCATCAGCCATTTGGTTTTCTTCTCGAGGCAAATGCTTAAAACAAATTTTCTTGAAATGTTTAACTAGATCGGTCACAAATCACAATACTGGACCAATTTTGAATCTCTTGTTTCCCATTCACCTCGCAATTGATAAATTACCAAGGCTGAATCTCCATATACTTCCAGTACTTTAACCCTTTGTCGATTGCAGCTCGGAGCCCCATGATACAAGCCTCATATTCTGCCATATTATTAGTGCAGTCAAAATCCAATTTGCAGTGAATGGACAAACAATCTCCTTCAGGGGATACTAAAACTGCCCCAACACCGTGCCCGAAAGCATTAGATGCCCCATCAAAGTACATTCTCCAAACAAGTTCTTCTGCGGAACCTTCAACATTTATTGTGATATGGCCATTAAATCCTCATCAGGGAAATCAAAATCCATTGGTTCATACTTTTCTTCAGCTTGATCTGCGAGAAAATCAGCAATCGTACTACCTTTAATGGCCTTTTGAGTCATATAGACAATGTCATACTCGAAAGCAACACTTGCCACCTTGCTATCTTCCCGGATAATGAAGGTTTCTCGAAGATATACTTAATAGGGTCCAATTTTGAAATTAGCCATGTGGTATGATAAAGCATGTACTGTCTTAGTCTACGAGCTATCCAAGCCATAGCGCAACACATCTTCTCCAACGAAGAATATCTGGCTTCATAGTCAGTGAACTTCTTGCTCAAATAATAGATAGCCCGCTCTTTTCTCCCAGTTTCATCATGTTGCCCCAGCACACATCCCATGGAATTTTCATGCACTGTTACATACAAGATGAGGGGTCTCCCTGGCACAGGTGGCACCAACACAGGAGGATTCGAAAGGTACTCTTTAACCTTATCAAATGCTATTTGGCATTCGTCATTCCATTCTCCTGGGTCCCGTTTTCGGAGGAGTTTGAAGATTGGATCACACTTAGCAGTGAGTTGGGAGATGAAACGTGCGATGTAATTCAATCTTCCTAAGAATCCTCTTACTTCCTTTTGGGTACGAGGTGGTGATAAATTCTGGATGGCATGTATCTTATCAGGATCCACTTCTATACCTCGCTCACTGACTACAAATCCCAATAGCTTTCCTGATGTCACTCCGAAAGTACATTTGGCCGGGTTGAGCTTAAGTTGGAATTTTCTCAACCTTTCAAATAACCTTTTAAGGTTAGCAACATGATTTTCTTTTTTCTGGGACTTTGCAATCATATCATCAACATAGACTTCTATCTCCTTATGCATCATGTCGTGAAACAAGGTTACCATGGCTCTCTGGTAAGTTGCACCAGCATTTTTCAACCCAAATGGCATGACCTTGTAACAAAATGTTCCCCACATAGTCACAAAAGTGGTTTTTTCCATATCTTCAGGCACCATTTTGATTTGATTATAACCCGAGAAACCATCCATAAAAGAAAATAAAGAATGTCCAGCCGTGTTGTCGACTAGGGTATCAATATGTGGCAGGGGAAAATTGTCTTTCGGACTGGCCCTATTTAAATCACGATAATCCACGCACATTCGTACCTTTCCATCTTTTTTAGGAACTGGAACAATATTTGCTACCCATTCAGGATATTTTGCCACCTCCAAGAATCCTGCATCAAATTGCTTCTTGACTTCCTCTTTTATCTTTAATAACATTTCGGGTTTCATCCTCCTCAACTCTCTGAATTGGCTTGCATTCTGGTCTTACTGGTAGCTTATGAACCACAATATCAGAATTCAGACCCGGCATGTCCTGATACGACCATGCGAACACATCGGCATACTCATGGAGTAAGCTTATCAGCTCTTTCCTTATGGACGATGATAGAAATGTGCCGATTTTAACCTCTTTTCTTACTTCGTCACTCCCCAAATTTAAGGTCTCAATGGGTTCTTGATGGGGTACAATTTGCTTTTCTTCTTGTTCCACCAGTCTTGTAAGTTCAGGAGGCAATGTATCATCATCAATACCCTCTTCTTCATTAAATTCACCAGCACAAACAGTTCTTTCAAAATCAGGTTTCGGAATATCATCACAATGGCCTTCATATTCATTGTTTGGGTACCTGCATATGGGGCAAAAGTTGGCAAAATGTAGATGGACTCGAATATGCATGGGTAAAAAGGATGCAAATGAAAGAATTCACATGGAAAAAGATATGACAAAAGGCCATATTTTATTAAAATAGAAATAGCCCTACATAAGAGACCTTGATACCCTTGGGCAGGGGTGATCAAGCTTACTTATTGAATTACTTTGTCAGAGATTTAGTGATAACAGGAAGATCGATGTAATGCCAGTTCCTCAGCTGAAAGCCTGGCGGGGAAGGGCGCACTTCCGAACTTCTTGGGGCCTCTTCTTTATCTGTGTTTACCATCTGGATAGACAAATTCTCGAATTCCTTAACAAGCTCATCCTTGTTAGCCTTTACTAGGTCTGGATAAATGTATCCCACAGAATGAAAGACATCCTCTAGAGGAGGAAACACCATCGGCTCAATTTCTTCATCGACCCCTTTAAGTTTAGCCATTCTTCTTTCCCTTTTCTTCTCCAAAAACTTTCTCCTCTCTAGCCCAGTTGGCTTATAGCCAAGACCAAATCTATCATCCTTCACCTTTGCTATCAAAGCTCGTTTTATCCCTTGCAAGTTCTTTCCTAATCCTGCTCCAGCATAACACCCTTTCCCAACAGTCTGTTGAATTCCCGACATTGTGGCGCTGGACAACTGTGGCATTGGTATCTTAGATCCTTCTCCTATGTATGTAGCATTTACAAATTCCAAGGACCTGAAAGAACATTCTGGTGCATTCTCATTCACCTCGATATATGGGGCAGTGGAGGAAACTGTAGCAATCATATCTTCTTCTCTAACTACACCTACCACTTTTCCATCTATTATAAATTTGACTATTTGGTGTAAAGTCGAGGGGATTGCTCCAGCTGAATGTATCCATGGACGCCCAAGGAGGCAATTATATGCAGGGTTAATGTCCATGACTTGAAATTCCATATTGTAGACACTGGGCCAATTTGAATTGGAATTTCTATAGTCCCTGTTACTTCTCGACGTGTACCATCGAATGCTTTTACTACCATATGACTTTTCCTCATGTGCGACTCATCCACAGGTAATTTTGACAGAGTTCTTAGAGGCATAACATTTAGAGCTGAGCCATTGTCGATTAGGACTCTAGGTAGGATGTAGTCTTTGCAAGTGGTAGTAATATGCAAGGCTTTGTAACTGCCTCTTCCATCAGGCGGGATCTCATCATCACTGAAGGATATAAAATTGTCCGCCACGATATTTCCAACAAGTCGATCTATCTTTTCTACTGACACATCATGGGGTACATATGCTTGATTGAGCACTCGTAGAAGAGCTTTTCGGTGGGGTTCTGAATTCAGTAATAGAGAAAGCAGAGTGATGCGCGCTGGTGTACGATTCAACTGATCTACTATGTTGAACTCACTGTGCTTGATGAATTTCAAGAACTCTGAAGCTTCTTTTTCAGACACTGGTTTGCTTTGTTGCTCCCGAAGTTCTTTTTCTTCACCCTCGAAAGGGATTTCTCTATTACTTTCTTCATCTTCTCCCTCTTTAGCCTTTCCTTTTTGAATTTTCTTCAACATTTCAGGCGTGTAACATCTCCCACTTCGGGTAATTCCTCCTGTGCCTGTTATATCCACTGCAGCTGTAGTGTTTGTTGTGGTGGCCAAAGGGATACTAATGACCCTTGAGTGGCGATATTGCAATTGTAGTTCCATGGGACTGCCTGACTATTCTTGTATGAAAAGGACTTGGAACCTCAATGGTTATCTTTGGCAGTTGAAATTTAGGCTTGGAATCAATTATAGGCTCATTCTTATCCTCATAATAGATAGTCAATGGTTTCCACCGAACGGGACTTGTTTCTTTTCCGATGACATTGATGATTCTATTTCCACTTCTTCGTAAAATTCTGCAATACCCTCATCCATCAAGCCTTGCACCTTTTGGCGAAACTCTTGACAATTCTGGATTTCATGCCCCACATTCTTATGGAACTCACAAAACTTTCCCTGTTTAGGCATCTTTTTATTATCTACCTGGATTAGTTTTGCCTTGACCATTGCATCGAACACCACCTTCATTGGCGTTTTAACCTCATAAACGCTTTTCTTGACCAAACGATCCTTTTCTTTAACTATGGCATTTACTTTACCCTCCTCATGATCGGGGAGTGGGTTTTTGCTTACACTTGGTTCTCCCTTCTTCCCAAAATTCAATATTCCTGCCTTAATAAGAGTTTGAACTTTGTGTTTCAAAGCAGTGCAATTTTCTGTTGAATGACCTGGAATCCCGTAGTGATAATCACAGTGGGCATTTGAATCATACCACGCAGGGTAGGAGGTTTAAGAGGTTCTATATAAACTGGTGCAAGGAAGTGGTTTTCGATTAATTGAGGTAAAAGGTCTGTGTAGGTCATAGGGATTGGATCAAAATGTTGCCTATCTCGACTGAATTTTTGCCTTCTCTGATTGTCATCTAGCGGGTTGGCAGGTGGAGGTCGTTGAGCTAATGTGGATGTGATTGGTGAATTGGGAGCTCTCAGCCGATAATTGGGGGTATATGTTGGTCTTGAAATTGTTTGGTATGGGTATGGTCCTACTGTGACATTGTTTGCAGGTGGGTAATAAGGTGGATAAATCGGGTAAGGAGAATAGGGGGTAGGGTTTCTAGGCGGTTGGCCTCCAACAGTCATAGCGTGGACATCACCTTCTTTTCTTTTGAATGTTACACCCTTCTTGGATCCTCCACTATCGGTACCTCTATCTTACCATTCTTTATGGCATTTTCAATCATTTCCCCAGAGATTACCATGTCAGCAAAACTTTTTGGCACTTCCAATCAACTTACCATAATAGGGTTCCCGGAGGGTACTAATAAACAACATAGTTGTCTCCTTTTCAGTAATAGGTGGTTGCACTTGAAAAGCTACATCTCTCTATCGCCGGGCGTATTCTTTGAAAGGTTCATTGGCTCTCTTTTCCATATTTTGGAGTGTCATCCTATCGGCAGCTGTATCCACCACATGCTGGTATTGAGCCATAAATGCCCTAGCGAGATCTTTCCATGAGTGTATATGGTTCCCATCTAACTGGACATACCACCTTGCAGCGGATCCAGTAAGGCTGTCCTAAAAACAATGGATCAACAACTTATCATTGTGAGTATACCCCGCCATCTTTCGAACGAACATTGTGATGTGGGCTGATGGACATGTTGTTCCATCATATTTTTCAAAGTCAGGAGTTTTAAATTTTGGGAACACTAGGTCAGACACTAGACTGAGTTCTTCTGCATCAACTCTTCCAAATGTGTCCTTTCCTTCTACTGCTCTAAGCCTTTCTTCTAGGAGGTCATATTTATGTTCTATCCCCACTCCAGAACCAACTTCGGGGATTGCCTTTCTTAATTTTTCTTGCTCACTAGGGTCATCAAGATTTGGAACAAAAATAGGATCTGCAGGATTGCCTCCAGGGCCTGATCCTAGTTGCCCTTGATTAGATTGGCCCATTGGTGGGTTTACCCCACTAAAAGCATAAGGTCGACCACCCTGGGGTGGTATTACTCGTTGGTAGCCTTCTTGGCCAGGTTGAACATGTGTTGGGGTAAATCCTAGAGGATACAATGGCTCCTCTTGCCCATCTCCTTGATTATGCATTTCTTCTCTAGCTGTAGAAGTTTCCACCATATTTTTGCCTTTGACCATCCCTCTCATTAATTCCATCATTTCAATCATCTGTTTCCTCATATCTTCTTGCATCTCAACAATTTTCCCTCTTTTTCTTTGCTTTCTCCATTCTATCTATCCTCATTTGTTGTTCGTTTTCCATATTCCTAGATTGTAGACAAGTGTTGTATGGATGATTAGCAATTCTCACTGGTTGAGCTATCTTTACACCTTTATTACCCAAAACTTCTGGAATTAGGGTGTGTTTATTTTATTTTTAAACAAAGTCATTTATGCATGCTAATGTTTTTACTAAAGAATGTATGAATGAATGAACTGGGAAGTATTTGCCACATAACTAACAAAAGGTTCTTTCATTAGACTTTAGAAGTTATTTTACAACAAAAGTCCAAACTACATCCATGAAAAGTCTAGTCTCTAAGCCCTTGGTTTCCTCAGGAAGTTCATAACCTGTAAGTAATGGTCTTGTGCTTCATCAAGAAACTCTGATAAACGATGGCCATGATCAGTAATTGGGTTCACTCCTGGCTTTAGCTCTAGCACCCTTTCCTCCATTTTCTCAGCTTTCCAGGCAGCCATGCTAATTTGCTCGAATAAATGCTTCAGATGCTGTTGTTGCAAAAAATGAGCACGTATCCATTCCTCGCGTTCATCAGCCAAGACTCACAGGTCGTCAACTTCTTCTTGGAGTGCTATGACATGGCTTTGAGATTCTGATAGCATCTTTCCCATCATTTGCATTTGAGCTTGCATATAGACCCTTTCATTTTCAAGTTGTTTGTACTCAAGATTGTTTTGACTCTTTGCTTGGAGTTGTTCATTTTCCCTTTGTATACGACCCAATTCAGCAGTGGTGGATGAGATTGTACTATTCATATCCTTTAATAGTGTCCTCCATTCATTGCGCTCTTCTTGGATCCTCTTGCTCCAATGCTCTGAATTGCTTTTCATCTCATGCTTGAGTCTTTTGTTTTCACATTCCAACTTGTTTTTCTCTTCCTGAAGTTTTCTTTTAGTAACTTCTACCTCTAACAATAAGTCTCGGGGCTTTGGAGAGGCTTCAGTATCTAAGCTTTCTTCCTGTGGGAGCACAAGATCCGAGCACGTCTACAATGCCAATCAGAATACTCGGCGTAGTATTGTTTGTTAGCTTTCCTCCTTCCATTCTTCGAGCTTGTTTCCATAGCTTAGCAATTTCTTCAACCTTTTTAATGGTTTGGGCTCTCTATATGTGAATTCCGACTGGTTAAGTGTATGCGTTGTCGGGACAAATTGCTCGTATCCATATTGTCTCATTACCAAGATCGGAGCGTAGCTAACAACACCCCATAGTCTCATGAGAGGAACCCAATACTTGTCTCCACAACCATACAATATCGGGTCAAGCTTCATCCATGGAGCTTTCCATACCACGTCTTGGGTTTCTAAACAACGTAGGTATGCAACCCATTGCTTTTTTGTCTTTGGCTTTGGCCACTTAATCTCGCGAAATTCCTTAATGGGAATGCTTGAAGCAAAGTAAGACTTTCGAAATTTTCCCTCTTCCATTTTGAAGTGGCTTTGCATCCAAATATATAGGAGTTGCGTGCAACCGAGGAATCGTCCTTTTCCTTTACGTCGACAAAAATTCAAGGAGCTCACAGTTTCAGCCAAAATGACCGGTACAGGAATAACATGATTCTCTATTTGCTCCAAAAAGTCAACCACGGCCACATCAATGTATCCTAGCACTTTTGGAAAGATCACTAGACCGTAAAGAGCTAGAGCGAAGACACATCTACACCGTTTCTCATCGGTGTTTTTCATAAGATAATCGTGCAGGAAACTCCAAGGAATGCAAGTACTCTCACCTTTTTGCTTGGTGTGCTTGTCCACATCTTCTAGCCTAATCCCCATCATCTTTACAAGCTTTTTCCGATAACCAGTCTTCTTATCACGTAGGTAGACTTTGTCCGGACTTGAAGGTTCCAAACGGAGCATGACAGAATACTCTTCTATAGTTGGCACCATATCTTCCTTGTTGAATACAAAACATCTATGTGAAGGATCCCAAAACCATAACATAGCTCTAATAAGTTGATCATCCACATTTACTGAAAGTAATAATGCTATATCTCCATATTGTTCTTGAAACTTCTCTTGCATCGGCCCTTTCCAACGTGCCCAGATCATAGACAAGTCGGCATAATCATTCCTTCTTAGATCAAGATGCATTTCTCTACCCAAAGCGGACACATATTCCATTGGCAAGCAATCTCCATTTTTGATTTGAGCTTCCATTGACCTAGCCTTCAACACATTGGCATCCTCATATCGGTGTGCTCTAGATCCTAGGCTTTCCATGGATGTAGTAGAGATTCTTTGTGTGAATGTTTGATGTGGCAAATACCCCTTGTATGGTAATGCAATAATGTAATGTATGAGATGAAGTAACAAACTTTACCAAGGTGTGAAGAGAAGAGGTAATAAAGTTCCTTCATGTGTGCCTAACCATAGGTTAAATTCTACGTAAGGAATCCTCGTAACTCTTCCTTAATGGTTAGTTACTTAAGGTTCACTACATGCTGGGTTTTGGATTTAAAAGGTCTAAAGGTTCCCAAATTGCTCCTTACTGACATCCACACAGGACTAGTAAGGCACTCTGATCCTTACCCATAACAGGCTACAAACGGAAAGGATTCAATTTGAGTGAGAGTATTTCGCTAGCCATTGCGGAGGTTAACACCTCACGAGAGCGTAGGTACTTTACTCCCTTCCTAGGAAGGACAAAACTCGGGTATAGAGCTTATGTTATGCACATGTACGTGAAGTGTGTGAGAAGGAACATATCAATCATACCATAACTCATATCCTAGATACCCCAACAGTTTATTGACAAGAATATATACAAAATATAAAAATAACAACTTGAATAAAATATGAATACAAACAAAATCAAAGAAATTGAAATTAAGTATGAATTAAGACCATCAAATTAAGATTTAGAATAACTCATGATCAATTATGGGCTTGACTCTCGATAGTCCCCAGTGGAGTCGCCAAGCTGTCGTAACGATTTTTGTCCGGGGACCTAATCGCTAGACGTTAAATTATGGAGTCGCCACCAATCTTTTTTATCCAGGTGTGATTGGCCACCTATTTTGCTCTAAGGATAAAGCTTATTCTACGTTCCGAAAATTAAGTTCGGGAGTACGATTGCGTGTGGGGAAGGTATTAGCACCCCCACAACGCCCGTCCGATGGACGGTACCAATTAATCACATGTTATCCTAAAAAGTCTTAACCAAGTGGTCTTTTAATATTTATTATTTTATTTTTATTTTTTCATTTATTATTTAAGTATTGGGAATTTTCTTAAATATTTCCCGACACTTTCGGTATAATTTAAGAAATTCTCTTACCTCAAGAGTATTCACGAAAATCACTTATTCTCTTGAAGTGGCTTCGTCGTCGGTTTTAATTTTAATATTTTTTAGATAAAAGACTTTTACTTCATTTTGTACTTTAACTTTAAATATTTTACTCCTTTTTTTAATATTCTATTTTATTTTAATATTTTAAAATTTCTCCAACACTTTTGGTGAGTTAAAGTTCCTCACTTAGGAACCTTATGTAGAAAATCATTATATGAAAATTCTTAGATTTTAATTATTCAAAATAAGATTTTATCGTTAATGTTATTACTTGAGATTTTATAGTTAATTTTATTATTTATGATAAATTCTTTATTTATTTTATATAAATCATATTATAAAATTTTATTTGTATTTCCCAATACTTTTGGAAAATTATAGAACCAATCCCTCACTTAGGGACTTTTAAGAAAATCAATATTTGTTTATTTTTTATTTATCTATTTTTTAGAAAATGGCATTTATTAAAATTTTTAAGGTAAATTGATCATATTAGCCTCTGATATATTTTTATTTTTTTTATTAAAATATTTTAAAATCTTTCCACACCTTGGAAAGATTTAAACATGATTTCTCACTTAGGAATTTTTTTAAAAAAAATTATAATTAGTTCCAATTATATTTAACGGAAAACTCTATATTATTGTTTTAAAAATATTTTGAAATTATTTTTACGCCTTTTTTATTTTCTTTATTAAAAGGTAAGCCTTACCAACACTCTTGGTAAGTACTTAGAGAAAGTCCCTCACTTAGGAACCTTTTTATTATTTTTTTAGAACATTATTATATTTCTATAATTGAAATAAATTTTATTAAAGTTTATAAAAATTATTTTATTTTATTATTTTTCGTTTGCAAGTTTTGTTTCATTTTAAATTACCTTTTCATAAATCTTATTTTGAAACAAACCATCCAACACTTTTGGAAAGCTTTAATTAAAAATTCCTCACTTAGGAACTTTTTGGGAAAATAGCTAAATGTTATTAATTAGCGGATTTTATTTCTTAGTTGAAATTCTATATTTATTATTTTTTATTAATATTTTATCCTATATAAATTCTTTTATAAATTTTTATTTATCCTAACACTTTTGGAAAATTCATAGAGTAAGTCTCTCACTTGGAGACTTCCTTAAAAACTTATTATGCTCTTTTAATTTGACTACCAAAAATCTTTTATTTTGAAATAACCAATTTTAAGATATTTTTTTTTGTAAAAATTTCATTAAACCTTTCCAACACCTTTGGTAAGGTTTTAGAGTAAGCCCCTCACTTAGGAACTTTTAATTTAATTTACTGTTAAAAATTTTACTCAATTTATTTTTTGGGTCTAGTATGATTATTTATTTTATGTGAAATTATTATTATTACTTAAATTTTATTTTATATGTTTTGAAGTTGTCATTCAAGTTACAAACCCAAACATATAATATATATACAATATATAGAAGCAAAGATGTAAAAAAAAAAAACATCAATGTAAACAAAAAGCAATGCAAATGAATATGAAACAAAATATAAAAAGCAAAGAATTATAAAGCAAAGCAAGCAAAACGTGTGGATAGCCCAAACCCAAATCCATCACATTTTTTACATGGAACAAAATTTACAAAACCAAGCAAATGCGTCCAAAACAAAGAATAAAAGGCAAGTAAAAAAAAATGGAAGCAACGTGTACCCAGCACAAAGCACGTCAATTTCAATTTTTTTTCACATAGCCCAAATCTAAAGAGTCACAGATTGTAAATGAAATAAAAATCCAAATAATAAACTGAAGTTAATTGGCTCACAGAATCGGGTGAAGCTTTCCCTTTTTTCCTTCTGTCGTTCTTTTCCTTTTTCTAAATGGGTCTCTTCTCCTTGCAGGTAAATCACCTACGACGACGTCACTTGTTCCTCTCCTGGTCACGACTTCCGCGAGATCTCCTCCAAGCAGAGTTGCTTCGTCGGTTCTGCTCTTGTTCTCTTCCTTTTTTTTTCTATACTTCTTTGGACAGTGTTTTGGTTATTTCGATTGGATCTCAGATTGTGTTTTAGGTTGTTGATTTTTGAGCTGAGATTGGTTTTTTTTTTTTAATCTGTGTTGTTCAGATTATTTTTCGGTGTATTTCCCTCTATGTCTTTCTCCAATCTCCTTTGGACTATTTATAGGCATTTTCAATTAAGAAACTCAAATGAATTCTTTGGAACCAGGGATTATAATCCATTGTTCCGCTGGTTTTTTCTGATCATTCTTAAATGCTTGCTTGAAAATTGTGGTTCTTCCGTGTAGGTGTAGAGCTATAGAGGAAAAACTTTAATATCTTGAAACAGTGCTCCTGGAACCGATCCCCCATTATCTTCTTCTTTTTCGGACTGCTTCTCAATGTGAATTCTTAGTCAATAAAAATGGATCAAATCCCTGAAAATCAGCGGTTATGATCAATTTTCAGAAGACTTTCATGCACAAAAAGTTTGTCAATGAGTTGGTGGATATGGCAGAGTGATTGAAAATTTTTCTTTTTTTTTTTTATATATATGCTGGTGTCGGCACCAGCACAATATCTTTTTTTTTTACAAATAATCTAATAAATAAATAAATATTTAAAATACTAATTAATTTTTTTTCATTTTAATTTAATACAAATTAATAAAATAAAATAAAATAAGACATATGCGCTTAGATCTTTAAATCTAACAACCCAACTTCAATTAATTTGGGCCCATGAAATTTTGGGCTTTAGCAAAGCCCAAAATTAATAATAACAAATCAAAGAAAAAGGCCTGGTTATTTAAAACAAATTTGGAGTTGATCTTGATAGATAAAATTCGATTTTCACGATACTTGAACTAATTAATCTCAAACACGAGTTTACTCAAAGTCTATTTTTGACAAATTAATTCAAGCGCACGATTAAACCGAATTGATTAATAAGCAAATTTCAATTTCAAATTACTAAGACCGAAAGAGATTCAATCCAAATATATTTACAATTCCGGACAAAATTTGGTATCTACAGCGGGGGGATGTTAACGTAATATTACAATTAATGTTACAATCAATTGTAATATTACAGTTGACTTAGATTAATTGATTACAGTTGACTAATTGATTACGATAATGTAAACTTAATATTACAATTAATGTTACAATCAATTGTAATATTACAGTTACCTTAGATTAATTGATTATAATTAACTAATTGATTATGATTGATTTTAGGACTTAATTATGATTTTATTTCCTGATTGTATTTACTTTATTGTCATGTTCTATTGCCTATATAAAGGTCTTTAACCTTCTTGTAATGTATCATCAGAAATACAATTCTTTCTTTCATTCATTCTTTTTTTTTATCTCTTTCTTTTATAATCTCTTTCTTTTTTTTTTAATCTCTTTCTTTTATAATCTCTTTCTTTACAAAAAAGAACTCTGCTAGGGACCAACTGAGCTGTATTTTCCTTAGTGATCTTTCCATGTACTCCTTCGGTGCGTGTGCAATCAGGATGTGTCAAGTTGACAATATAACTAAGACTTCATTTTCAATTTGAAAAGATAATTAAGTTAATCAAATTCGACTCGATTATATCTATTATAATCAAATTCAAATTTAAATTTAAGGAAAATAAAAAATCTCATTAGGTTATGAATTCTAAGAGCCGAATGTTAAAAAACTTGAACTCAAGTTTCAGGTTGAGCACGGTTCAACTCCACGAGAAAGGATTAGAGTGCGAAAAATTTTCAAGCATTCATCCGAAGTTTAACAGGCCTGCCTTAGTGGTCTTCAGCTAAGGTTTCGAGCCCATTGAAGACCATTGAAGACTTACTGTCATAACGTCTAGGTCCATGAACCTAACCCGCTAGATTTAATATCGAGGAGTCGCCACCAACCATTCAAATCTAAGGTGTGATTGGTCACCTACTCTTGTCTAAGGATAAGGCAGGGTCTACGTTCAAAGAATCTAGGGTTCGGGAGTACGGTTACGTGTGGGGAAGGATTAACACCCCCACGACGCCCATTCTAAAATGGTACCACTTAGTTCTAAGTTTAGTCTAAATTTGCCTTTATGTTTGTATTAGTTTTGATAATTAAATATTGGGAAAGTTTCTAAGACTATTCCATCAATCTGTCTCAAATCTTAGAAACTCCCCCTCACCTCAAGATGTTCAAGGAGTACCAATCGACTTTCTTGAACTCCATCGTCGGATTGATTGAGTATATTATGGAATTCTTATCTTTAAATATTTTCTAACCTTATTCTTCTTATTGTATTGTTTTAATTCTATTATTTTATATTTTTAAAAATAAACATGACATATGGGTTATTGACAATTCTTCTTAAGTATCCCATCAATCTGGCTCAACCGAAGAAGAATCCTCTCACCTAGAAATTCCAAGGAGTACCAATTGACTTTCTTAGAATTTCATCATCGGCATATGTCACATTTACTTATTTTATTTAAAACATATTATTATCCTATTATTTTATTATCATATTATTTTATATTTTTATTATTATTGTTTATTTATTATTATTATTATATCTTTAAAATGAACATGAATTATGTTTTTCTTGAAAATTCTCCTTAAGTATTCCATCAATCTGGCTCAACTCAAGAAGAATCCTCTCACCTAGAAAATCCAAGGAGTACCAATTGACTTTCTTGAAATTTCATCATCGGATAATCCATATTCATCTCTAGTAATTAATCAATATTTTTATTTGCTAAGCCTTATCATTGTTTACTTTAATCTTTTATTTTATGAAGTTTTATATTTATCTTATTTTATTTTCCTACAATTATTACCTTGAATTTAATATCCAAACAATTGATCATGCAAAAAGTACTATAAATCAAGAAATAAAAATAGTTATCATGCAAACAAGTTAAATTAGACGTACACCCATACACTTTAATTTAAGCTTATCAAAAGAATTCAAATTAACATGTAAATTAAGTAACATATTATATCAATCATCATGCAAACAAATCACTAGTATACAATATATCAAATTACCAATTATCATGCAAATCTATATTAATTAACTGTCATGCAAGTAGTCATACATATCAATTTTCAGTCATCCTACAAACTTACAATTATTAAATCAATTTAAATTATTATTAAATTACCCAACTATTAATATTGTCATACATTTAATTATCATAACGTTAAATCATTAGCAAACATCAATTAATTATTCACCAACTGATTAATCACATAAATCCTACTTAATACTAATGAATTAATTAAGAGATTAATACAACACTCACCTAGACAATAGCTCAACTTCTTTGTTGGCTTTCTTTCTTTTCTTTATTAACTGCACTTCACGTTCTTTTCTTGCATTAGTTTCACGTACTTGTGAAGATGACACGAGCAGCAATCGCTGATGATGACGGGGCTGGACAGAAGCGCAGCAGCAAGGGCCGACGTAATGATGCAGCAGCGGATATGCAGGACAAGCGATGGTTCGGTGACTTGGTGAAGATAATGGAACCTCAGCGTCGGGCAACAAAGTGGGAGGAGATGATGGCGTTGACTGAAACAGAGGCTGTGATCGGTGCAGTATTGCAGTAGACTCAGGACGTCGTAAAGCAAGGAATCGGGAAGTAGCTTCGCAGCGATGGAGGTTGGTGCAAGTACCGACAGCAAAGGGAACAGTACTAGGCAAGCAAATGGAACCGGGGAACCGTTCAACAAGCAGTTAAGGTGGCGTGACTTCTGATGCTTGGCAGCAGCTTGAAGTGCAGCGTGAAGATGAGGATAAGCAGATGAGCAGGAAAGCAAGGATTAGTAGAGAAGCTTGATGGTAATGACGTGAGGTGATGTGCGACGATGATGATGATGGCTGATGAATATTGCAAGGATGGCGATGATGATGGTGCGTCGATGCAGCAAGCGAAGATGATGATGTTGGTTGGGTATTGCAATGCAAGGATCCCGAATTGTAGCTGTTTCTTTTCTTTCTCAAGCATGAGACTTAATCCCCTTTTTATAGTCCAAAAACTTATTAGAATCCTAATACCACTATACTTATTCTCATAATTATCTTATATTTTATCTATTTTATTCTTATGTTAATCCTAATCTAACTCTATTTATCTAAATAATTATCCTAAAAAATCTAATTATCCTAATTATCTAATCCTAAAATTAATTTTATTTTTATTTCTTTTTATCTTTTCTCTCTCTTTTCTTTTTTTTTATTCCTAAATCCTATTTTAATTTTAATTTCCTAATTAATGTTAATTCTAAATCTAAAAATTCTAATTTAATTTTAACTTAATTCTAAATTGTTAAATTATTTAAAATACAAATGTCACCCAACTCAATTAATTATTTTTACAAATTAAGACCTCGGACAAAATAGGATGTCTACACTTACCCATTGGCACATTTAGGAATTTGGAGACGAGTTCAGCCAGGTCAACACTTGGCCTGCCTTAGTTGTCTTCGACCGAGGCTCCTAGCCCATTGAAGACCATGGCAGACTTAGTCATTGGGTCATTTAGGAGACGGGCTCAACTGGGTCAGCACTTGCTTTAGCCTTTTGTTTCTGGTAAGTGGCTCCATCCGAAGATGATTAAATGATTGAATGCACATCACATGGGCAGACTGCACTTACAGATCAAAGTCAGCAATGCCACCTGCAATGCTCCAAGGAAAATCAGAAGTCTTTCATTAATCAAGGGTTACACCATTTCCAAATTCCCATACCATACTTCTATGCCTAGAGATTGAACGTGGCTTGTTTTTCAATCTTGCTATGAACTGATGAACATCAATTCAGTTACTGAAACCAAAAAGGCTTAACCAGCAATGTCACCCTAAGACAAAAAAGACCCATAATTAGCTTAAATTATAACACAACATGAGGGGTCTTAATTCTTTAACAGAACTGACTCATTCTTGGACTTCTATAAATTATTTCTATCAACAGAACTGATAACCATAGCAAATTTATAGACAACAGAGAATGGAGTACACCTTGGTGGCAGTTATAGTTCTAGCTATTAGCCTTGACACAGCCCAAGGGGTAGCAGCAGCAGCAAGCCCTGGCATCATGGCGCGAGCAGTGCTGATGCCTAGAACTGCAGCTAGAGAATTCCTGGAAGCTCACAACCAAGCAAGAGCTGCAGTTGGGGTTGAACCTCTTAAGTGGAGTCAGCAACTAGCCAATGCCACATATCGCATTGTGAGATACCAAAGGAACAAAATGGATTGTCAGGTTGCAAACCTGACAGATAACAAGTATGGAGCAAACCAGCATTGGGGTGGTGGAGTAGCATGGACACGGCGAATGGTAGTGGCTTCATGGGTGGAAAAGAAGAACTACTATGATTATGCCAGCAATTCTTGTGCACCAAATCACAGCTGTGGGCTTTACACGCAAGTGGTTTGGAAGAACTCTGTGGAGCTGGGGTGCGCACAAGCTACTTGCAATGATCAAATTACGTTAACTATTTGTTTCTATAATCCTCCTGGAAACGTTGAAGGAGAGAAGCCATACTAGAAAATTAGCTGTATACTTAGCTGGTTTTAGGATCTGATGTGAGAGTTTCTGGGTATTGTCTTGAAACCTTTGAGAGAGCCAGCTTGAATTAGTCTCTTGTACTGGATTTAAAATAATATTACATCATCCAATATCCATTATTGGATCCTAAATAACAACAATAATTGTTATGAAAAGGTCCTCTCTTGGACATAATTATCCTTATTTTACAATTTTGGGAATGATTGCCCACTTTGTTAAGCATGATTGATCATGAAAGTAACCATACAGGTGGGGATGGGACTATGATATTGCACTCGAATCACTGAAAAGAACAACCAAAATGTGATAATAATTCAAAGGCTTTGAGTAACTGAAAAGGAGATTGTATTCTAGCTAGCTAAAACTGATGCACTTGATCGACAGATCAGGGCACAGGTGTGACCGTACATAAATTACCGAACCACATAAATTTTGTCTTGTGTAATTGTTCTCTTGTTTATAAGCCAAATTTGTTCTTAACCTGAAATGGAAATTAGGCCTGTGCAAATCTGCATCATATCATATGCTTTTAAACATAGCACTGTCTAATTTACATGTTTTCACAATGAAATATTGTTGAGTTCTAACTTCTGAGTATATAATAACAGATAATCTCTTTTATTTAAAAAATATGAATACTGGTTTTAATATTTGTGTTAAAATCTAGTGATAATTGAGATAAATGGAAAATTCATAGTATACTGATTACTGAATTATTAGGATTGCTAGATTCAATCCAATTAGGTGCAGGAAACACGGCGGCCCGAGATTCTTGAAAAACAGTCATTTGGGATCAACGAAACAAGAAAGATAAGAGTCAACTGTCAAGATATCTGTCATGTTTTTGAACAAACAGTTCAATATGCAGTTAAACTTGAAGACTTGCACTCCGTTTAGAACTCTTCATCCTTCAAAATTGCCCCTTCCAAGTCCTCATCTCCTTAATCTTCTTTCCGATTATACTACGTAACTATTTTCTTCTTGCCTCATTTTTCCTTTTTGGGCGATTTTCTCACTAGGAAACAGCAAGAATCAGTCATTGATGGAAGAGAGTGCAGAGACTGCAGGCACCGTTGTCAGCAGTCATCGGCAGCTGACTCTGGGGAATTTATCACGTCAAATCATGGAGCTTATGATACCATTCTGGGAATGCAACAAATCAATCTTCTCCCATTTCTTATCTGCTGCTGTTACACCAGTCACCGGCACCATCATTTGTCCCATAAATGGCAGCAAAATAAAGCTTTGCTTGCAAGATAACACAAAAACCCTTCCCTTGCTCCTCGTTGAACTTCCCCTTAGCACTGCAGGATTCACCAGCTCAATGGACTGGGACATTCTTCGTATAGTCCTCGACCCTGTCCCGGACGCTGGCATTACTCAAAGGTGGCTGACGTACTGCAATGGGCAGAAGGTTGGGTTTGCCAGAAGGTTGGAAGTCGGGGAGGAGGAGAAATGGGCGCTCCAAGTGTTGCATATGATCTCGGCTGGAGCTGGAATGTTGCCGCACAGAGGTTCAGATGCAGGTGGCTTCAAATACTTGAGAGGCCAGTTTGAGCGTATAGTTGGTTCTGATGATTCAGAGGCTTACCATTTGAGAGATCCTTCATACTGTTTTGGACAGGAGTTAAGTGTATTCTTTCTTAGAAATTAGCAGTTTTTCCTTCTGTCTCTTTTGGCAGCATGGTTTGATTGTTCAAGTCTAACATGCAACCAATGCTATTGGTTTGTGAAATTGACAACCTTTATGAGACATTCCCTAGATAACAAGTTGGCAAGAATCCATGTCAGAATCTATATTTTCTCTGATAACTGTAAGATTAACTTGTTTTGTTTGTCAAAGTTGAAATTTCTTGAACTCGAATTCGAATATTATGCATGCTAGAATTTTTCTTTAACCACTCGGCAAAAGATTGTTGGAGCAGTAAGTTTAGCTTGTAAATGCAAAGTATAAATCTATTCAGAGTAAGTATACTTATATTTCGCTTTGACACCAGCAAATGGAGAGCTCTGTCACACAAAACTATATATAAACCTCAATGAAACATTACAGATATCATTGGTTCTCTCCCCTATTGCATGACACTGCATAATAACAATTACATTGCAAAAGATGCCCCATTGTTGTATCCTAACATTTCCCTTTTCATTTCTACTTTGTACAAGGAAAAATGTGGAATCTTACGAAATGAAAACATTTGCAAAATGCATCATGCCCAAGCATGCATTGACTATTAAGGCAATCATCTTACTAATTCTTTAGATATTAGATACCTAAAGGTAAAGTTGTGAGGAATCCATTCAATGCTCTTCCGGGATTTTCCTAGCTGACATTTTCTAATACTTCTACGAAGTGATTCAGGCAAAGATTGTTGTACCATTTCAATGACACCAGCCGGACACAAGCTTGAATCCTTTGCAAATGACTCTATGATCTTTGGTAACAGAATTTTCTGGTCTTTGCGGACACCAAAGGTAGCCCGGATGTACTCTTCCTTGGCAGTTTCCAGCTCTTGTAATACCCTCTTTGGTGTGTAGGCACGGACCTAAAGAAGAGCATAAATATAATGAGAAGTTCATCAAGGCAAAGTCCAAAATGAGCTCTTTTCAACTGATTCTTATTATAATCACATTTAAGTTATGACTTTTTAAGAATCCTTAACCAGTGATTGTTAATTAATTGGAGTCACAATAGAAAATTGAATCATTAGTGGTGCTAATAGGAAGGAAAAAGATACAGATCAAAGATGATATAGTACCGCAGGATCAGAATGGTTTCCCGAGCAGAGTGCAAAGTGTAAAAGAGGTTCTGGATGTTCAATTGCATATGCCTGCCTTTCATCTCCAGTTTTAAATTTTGCCTTTGAAGAAAGCAATAATCGAATCCACTACAAGCAGGAAAAAGCTTTATCAGCACCAACTTCAAACACGAGTTAAATCAAGCTCACTGGGAATATTAAAACTTATAAATAAATGATATCTTGAGCCTCTGGTGAAATAGTTGTCAAATTCCCTTGGCTTTTTCTGCCTTTTTTTTTTTGGTCCATGGATACCATAGATAACTTTCTAAGGAAGGACAGCATTTTGGACTAGAGCCCTATCTCTACAAGATCTTGAGGGATTAGGCTTGAGATCTACCTGTCCAGGACGAGATATCCGACATCCAAGGATGGAACACTGTATTGTATCTGCACTGATGGTGTGACCCCCAATGTTATATGCAGCCTGAACGGTACAAAAGTATAAGCTAACACATACCAATCTAGTTTTATCATTCAAAAGACGTAAAAATGAGAGGTTATTCTTACCCTCAACAGTAGAAAGAGTCTCTTCACATTATTTTGTGGAATACCATAAGCCAAAAATGCCTATTATAGAAGCAAAGAAAGAATGAATACAATCTATTGCATTAAGCCAATACTATAACAGCAGATTCTTTTCATTGATGAGAAGACTTACGTGCATCACTAATGAATTGTGTATGTTTATCCAGAATGCCAGCTTCTCTTCATATTTCAACTTCCGAGGTTCAACTTCTTCCAGTTGACAGATAAGTGACCTATAACACAATAATTTCTTAGAAGATCATCGCATCATCAGAATCAGGTTTACTTGTGACAAATGCATGTCAGAAAGACTCACCTGAAATTTTGTAGCAAGTGTTCGACATCACCCAGTTTTTTACTATCTCTGAAAATCCATGGCACTTCAACCATTGTGCTATATGGTCCACTAAACTCTTTAAGTCCTTCCACGTGGAAAGGGTTATCTAACCGTACATCCAAAGATGAATTATTTCTGAACCCTGGGCTCCACGTGTCATGCTGGTCCTGTGGTGAAAAAGCGCTGGCTGATGACATGGATGAATAGGGAGATGAAAAGCTGTTTTGGATCAAAGGTGGGTCTGCAAGCTTGCAATATATAGCAGACATGCACTTGATCATATCCTCAGAAAGCCTGTTTGGTGTCCCTGGAACATGATCAGAAATACGAGTGCCAAGATGCTCTGCCAGACTGATTATATTTGACGTATTCTGAGCATACTGCAGAGAACCAAGCGAAAGTTACAACCACAAAAGATCCTCAAATTGTCATACCTATCATATGAGAGATCATTTTCCCATAATTTTCCCTTTTTCTCTAGCGGATGATATCAAAATGGGATGATGTTGATTGAACTATATAAGCTCAAAAATTGATGCATTTGAGATCATTTATCACAAAAACCAACTAAAGGTAAACTACATAAGCTACTGCTCATCAGTTTTCCAGAAACAATAAATGCTGTAATGCTTTGCAATTATGTCGCATGACCATCAATTAACCAAAAATGCAAAGTACAAAGAAAACAAATTTCTGAGAAGATTACATGCTAAAAGTAAGTTACCTCCATCATGGACAAAGGTTGTGAATGGCAGGCACGTATAGCTTTATCCAAAGCCTCATCCGGAGGAGAAGTCCTACTTTGAAATACTGAACACTGTGATAGTGAGGAATGACAGCGGTGAACACCTGAATGTAATAGTTTTTCTTCTTCAATGCCACTAGGCTCCTTCCATGAATTGTCACAGTAACCAGACTGTACAGCTGAATTTTCAACTTTTGATACATCATCAGGTCTAGAAACTTCCGAAAGTCTCCCTCTTGGGGTACCTACTGATGTTTTTAACCTTTCATCCCTTTTAGATGGTGATATAGAAGACAGTTGTTGATCAAAGGCTTTTCTATACAACGAGAGAAGGTATTGTTCCAAATATACAACTTCCAACTCTAACACAGCAATTTCCTTGATTAACTGCGTAGCTGGCTGCAGAAAAGCAGTGTCAACTGTAAAGAGGCAGACGTGAAGAACGTATGTTGAAAGAGCTAAATGTAGAGTAAATAAACTAAACTCTAAGGTATATATTGGCATAAATGAGAATACAATTGTCCACTGAGACTAGAAGCAGCAATGCCAGGTGTGCTATCGTTAAAAAACCAAGAATAAGAGCAAAAACAATAAACTCCTATTTCCCAGAGAAATAAGAATTTCAAGGAGCTACCTTAGATATGGACACTGATGTTTCATTTGTATAATCATGGGAGGAAGTTCTATAACCTAATGCTGTTTCTAACGCACGACGAACCTCAAATTGATCTTGTAATTTTTTCTCAAGCTGTAAAATCTGCACAAAAGATTTTTTCGTATGAAAGAAAATATCATAGGAGCAATACAACTTCGAAAATTGTGAGCTGTAGCATAATCCTGATCATAAAGACCTCACTGAGCCACTGCCAAATTGAATTCAAGCCCTCTGACATCCAAAGATGACTAAAATGATAAAACAGGATCGGTTCCCACCTGTTGCTTCAAAGAGTTTTGGACATCAGTGCTGCGAGTGGGAGGTTGCTTCTTCTGGGTTTTGATAGAATCCTTCAAGTGCCTCATCTCCTGGTATCAGATATATAAATCAGAACCTTAGCCAATTAAAAAATATTCTCTAGGAGCAGATTAATTTTGGATGAGCATTCTGTCATTTATTTCAAATAATTTAGCCTAGAAAGGGACACGAAACTTAACTAAACAAAGCCTTATATCCCAGTTTCTCGGGCATAAATTAATTACCACCATGTTCTTTATTCAGCTCCATCTAGATTTAGGGCTAAAAGACTGATTTCTATCAAATAATTTGATTATATATGGTTTCTACTTTGAACCACCACCTCTTACATACTATCCTATGTAGCAATGAAGAGGTAAAGGAAAAACGAAAAAGAGGGAAACATGGGAAAGGAAAGGGAAAAAGAGACCCTTGTAATAAGTCATATGGCTGGCACTGTGCAAGGCCTTTACATTGGATGCCGGAGAAAATAGTTATTAGTCAAAGAAACAATAATCAAATCATTATGCTTTATGCTCTCTAACCAAACCAGCTATAGAAAAATAATAGTTTACAATCAATTTTAAAGGAAAAAGGGAATGAATTACCGGCTTTGTCCGATTTGATACCGCAGGAGAACTATCCAAGCCATCTTCCTCTTCTCTTTTCTTATCAGGAAAGCTGCCATGTGACAAAATCAAACGCCATGAATCAACAGATAGAATTTGCAAAAGGCAGGATTTGAGGACTGTCATTGCAACTCCTAGCCCTCTCATGAGTATTTTGCAAAACTCAAGCAATAAGATAACTTCTTCTCCTGCGTATTTCTACAAGCAAGAAGACTAAGGGTGCCATTTCTCACCCTCTACCAGTGGTCCGCTTAGCTATCAATTTCTGAGGACCATCTCAAAAACGGTCTTTAATTACTTAAAGTAACTCCCCTGTGACTTAATAATTACAAACGTTATCAAGAAAAAGAAATTTGAAAGATTGGAAGAGAAAAAAAAGACTAATCAACAAATCTTTGGCAAAGAAGAGAAACATTTGATAGCAGACGCCAATTTCAAGCAGTTTCATGAGTTACAAAAACTGCCCTCTGTTACTTCATCTGGACCACAAAAAACATTTAATGATCGACCAAAACTAGAGAGTAGGGACATAAAGCCAATGCCTCTTCAGGTTTTCTACTTCTGTAAATGCTCAAAGTTTCAAGTTTTCTTAAGTAAGCCCATCTCAGAACTCCTTCCGGTTAGAGAAAATCTTAACATCAAAGTACAACAAAGGTGATCGCAAAGTAACAAAAGTTTTTGAACAGTTACCTCTTTGAACGCTTGTGTCTTGATGATGTCACCCTTAATCCTAACATGTTACTTTCTCCACTGCCTTGAAATTCCATCACTGAGAAAATATTATCAGCGAAAGGTTGGTTATAACTGAACAGAAAAACCAAAACCAAAACCAAAAGCAGTTATTGAAACAAGAACAGCATAGCAGAAAATGGAACAAAAAGTAGAGGCCTTTACCAATTAGGCTGATAGGCTCTAAAAGAAAAAACAAGGGAACACCAGAAGGGGTCCAAGGAAGATGAACCAGGTGCACAATTGTGAAGAGAGAGAGACCAAACGGGTTCGCAGAGACCCGTGATTACACTCCAAAACTTAACTTGTCTTCTTGCATTTCTAAGAGTCCTAGGACTTCCGGGAACTGCTCACAAAGCAGAAAGTGTTCATTTTGCTGCAAAAAACAGGCTTTTGCATAAAAACCCACAAATACGGGTAAGAAAAGATGAGACTTGTTGGCTTTTGACCAGTGTTTCTTTTTCTTTCATTAGGTACTCACTACACTCACTCTATAAATGACTTTGCTTTTGAAGATGTAAACCTGCTCGTGGGCTTCGAGGGAAGAAGAAAGTTGGCATAGTCACACACGCACAAGTTTTGTTTCTAACACAATAGCCCTCTGATATGAACTGTCAAATATACAAAAAGTGGACAATTTTCTGTACTCAATTAGAGTTTATAGAGAAAAAAAAGGTTCAGTCTACAAGAACTTAGCAATTTGTTCCCATGACTATCGTGGGAAGTAAAATGAAACTTGTACCTAATAAGCAACGTCTGTTGAGTAGAATGTAAGGAGTTTGGTAATGCTCGAGCTTTGTGAATTAAAAAATAAGGTTGGAAGAGTTTTTTTCATTTTTAATCTGATCGTAACTCAATTTTGAATTAATCAAAATTCAAAGTTATTTTCAAATATTGAAAGATTTTAACAAAAAAAACTTGGCCTTAATGCTTATGCTCTTAAAAAAAGTATCAAACTAAGTCAACTTTGATTGTTTTTACGAGAATTTATTTTTTAATACCTCAATTTCCACATTCTTTTATCTTGTTGGGAAGCAAGTGGGAGTTGCTGACCATCCCTGCTGCCCTGTCTCATACTGCTACTATGCATTAAGAATAGTATTAGAGATATGGGTTGTTATCAGATCTTTTAATTACTCAAAAATTACATTATTTGGTAAACTTTTAATGAGCAAATCTCTAACAGGCTCAGACAACAATCAAAGTGTAAGCATAACTTGATCATCTCCTTTATCAATTTATCTATTTATTTTCCCCTTTGCCTGTTATGCCAAGTGTTTTGATGAAAATTTTGTTTTATGGGATTACACCATTTTCATTGTTTATGCATGCTTATTTTTATGGCAGTGGAATGACGGTTTTTCTTTGGAAAACAAATACAACTAATTTGCTGGTCACTTCATTTGTAGGCTTGCTATATAGTAATAAGCCAAAACTTCAGAGCTGCAGAAATCTGGCCACCAGAATATCTTTTCTTAGCTAACATGTATCTTTTCTCAACTAAATCTGAAAGGAGCAGAAGGTCAAGTTTTTCTTTGCCCTCCAACTTTAGCCATGAAGTTAGATCCGCACTTTGCTTGAATTTAGTGCATCACCATTCACCAACTTGTTTGACACAAGTGTGAATACCAGCCTATCACATGTATATAAGAAAAAGTTCTGTCTCACTGTTGGCAAATCATCAAGTCAATCAATTAACAAAACCATCACTGCTGTATTAAAATGGTTGCTTAGTATAGCTGAATGATGGTTAGTTTGATTAATTGTTGAAATGTTTCAACTAAAAGGTCACAGATTGCTCTAATCCACTTGGAAAAGCTGGTATTTGAGTTGGTTTTTCAACTAATCTACAGAAAAAACTCTAGCAAATAGTTTATGCTATAGGCAAACTCTCATTTGAATAAATCACCAAACATGCAATCCATTTTGTTTCCTTTGTGTATAATCTGTTGTTCTTATTGGTTAGTCAATTCAGCAAAATATAATATTTTATAACATCTAGAAACAATCTGAAACAAGTCATTCCAAATACAAAGGATTTTGGACACTAATCAATGACTAGTTTTCGTCCAAATGTAAGTTGCTAACACTAGTAAGGTTAAAACAAAAGCAGGTTCTCACCTCAAAAGGAATGAAAGGTGAAGTTCAAAGAATACATTGGACGCTTAAAGGATATGAGGTTTTTGTAGGGTTCCTCTTTGTCTAAATCTCTTTTTGGAGAAATTAGGCGCATAGCTAGGTACCCAGATTGTCCTTCTGCATCAAAGAGACTAATTTTTGTCATAGAATCTTGTTCATGGCGCTTGACCTTTTCCAATATCCATACAAAAGAAAGAAGAAAAAAAGTAGGTTTGTGTGTGTTGTAAGGTGGTCAGGTCTCTCTTTTTGTCGTCATACTAAGAAAAAGTTTTTTTTATCACTGCCAACTAGGAAGAAGAAAGAGAGAGAGAGTTTTCTTATTGAAAAACTTTCATATTAATAATTGTTTAGTGGACACCTTTTATATTGAGATTGCAGAAAAATCCAAAAGCCTAGCCTATAAACAAATGATTTTAGCAAGCAATGTAGCTTACATTAACAGATTAATGTGAGATGATTTATAACTTTGAAGAAGCATTAATGTATATGAAATTATAAAACTGATTTTACATAATCTGGGTTTCTAACATCATCATTTACTTGTTCTTATATTAGCTTTGCTAAGTAGTTTTACTTCTTCCATTGGTGTTTTTGGAGCTATCTGAATCCGATATTTTAAGCTCCATCAGCAAAGGGTTGAAAATTTTCCAGTCCCAAGAACACAATGAACAAATGAAACTTCTATTTTATCTTATCGTCTAGATTTTTATACAAATCAGATGGGTGGCTTCTCAATGACAAGAAATATAATACTACTAAGAAAAACATGTAAATTATATTTGGTTTTTAGAGTAAGTGAAGAGTATCAAAATTTTCAAATGAAACTGACAGACATACTTCCTAGATCAATGAAAACATGGAGTTGAGTTGTATTAATAAGATTCTTTAATTGTGGATTACAAAAAATAACATCCCTTAATCAAACAGGCTCAGAGTTCCATGCCTGATGGCTGATGCAACACTGAGATTTTTCAGGAAAAGGTGTCAGTTTGTCAGCACAAGAGATTAGGTTAGATACCCATGTGTCTCCAGGTTTTTTGAATCAGGTTAATAGCTTCAAAAGGTATTCTGATTGGTTAAACAATGCTAAGATCCCTTAGAACCATGTAAAATGCAGGATTGTACTCTAAAGAGAAGTTGAAACTTGGAAATCAATCAGAAGTTGGTGAGTAACATCATGAACTTGCAGCACATTTGCACTTCTCAAGGAATTTTTTACTATAATATTCAACCCAAGTGATCAAAGAAGACAAATTAGAAATGAATACAAAAGATGTATGAATTTCAAAGGAAGCCTGGAAAATTCAGGAAAGTTTCTAAGGATTCTGCTACGTTCTTATTTTTGTTTCTGTTTCCTTAGTTGTTTGTTTCTTGTGGAAACAAAATTACAACTCAACCGTTCCTGTAATAAATTGTTGTTTATATGGCTTATCAGAACATCTCTAACCATTGTCTTCTCTTGTTCTTACAAAGAAAAAGAAAATCTTGGTTCCTACAAATTAAATTGTCTATACTTCATTACTAGTTATACAACTAATCTGCTAGTGTAAATTTATTTGATTTGATAATGATGATTTGTCAGTTCTTTAGGCATGCATAGAGGCAGAAGTCTTCAAATTTTGTCATTCTGCATACAAAACTAGCTTTGCCATTAGCCTTGTGGCACAACAAGAAAAGGACAATTCAGATAAACAATAATGAAGTTCCATAATAACATAACTTTTTTCAAAAATGTGATTCAGAATTCAAAAGCAATGCTTCTGCATCTGAGACTCGTACATCTGTCAAGCCTCAAACAGTGGGGGACTAAACAGTACTGCCTTGAGTTTTTTTTCTTGATGAATAACCGAATTTCATAACAGACAAAAGGCCCTGAGACAGGGCTACATCAACAGTACTGCCTTGAGTTGAGTTAGCCAACTAAACCAGAAAATCCATAGAAAACACCCATTAATAGTGGCTGCAGAATCCCACAATTGTGACAGAAAAAGTGAACTTTCCAAGGGCATTTGGACAAATGAGTCAATGCCGATCCTAACCAGCAAAAGGTATCTCTCCCTTTCTGTCCCTATTTTCTCTCTCTCTCATATGGAATGGTCCAACGTCCAAAAGGAAATTGATGCATACCAAAGGGAGTCAAGACTTGATTAAGATCAATCAAGTGCAATCTGTCATTGTTCTGTCTTTCTTTGCAGATAAACCAATTAAATCATTGTCAAGATCCTAAATTTATTTGTGTTGTCATGGTCCTAATCCCCACAATGATGAACAATGCAGTGCGAATTGAGAACATTCAAGCAATGAAACCCCATCCCCTTTTTCTTTCTTCATTTTTTTCAGTATATCCAATCAGTGCTTCAGAATTTGAACAAATGCAAAGGAACAGCACTACTAAGGTCCACAACAAGGCTCCTCCTTAGCCTATGTAGTGCATGTCACGTTCTGAAACATGTCTCATGGACCAAGAAAAGACTGAATCATGACTCACCAAAAAGGATTAATCTGATGTTCAATTTCCTTTAATTCCAGCTTTTGGGGAGCTAATCACAACATTAATCATGTAATTATGTTACAGGGAAATGGGGTTATGGTAAGAAAGAACATTTGAAAGTTAGCAGCCAGAAGTAGATAATGTCTGTCCGTAAATTGAAGAATCTGAGAAAAGCTGATGAACCTTTTTTTTTGGGAAGGGAATGAAGGTTGATAACCCGGTAGGCTGGTACATTTGCTTTACCAACAACTACTCCCTGGCTAAAACTAAAGTGCCAACAACAATCATCCAAAGAGGAAAACACAAGAAAGATTTCTTCTTTTCTTTTTTTTTCTCTTTTATACTAGTCCTACTTTTATGTGGTAGCTAGTAAAGGCTTAACGAAAGTGAAACCCGTTTTAAGCCCGTTGAATTGATGATCTTCTGCAGGATTATGGAAGCTCAAGATCATCCATCAGACTAAAGAAGACTTGTCACTAAATAAATGCGCGCTTTAACATTCAAGTCAGTAAATTTCAGTAACTCAAAGTTCAACCATCAATTTGACCCCATTAGCATTATCAATCTTACCATTGTACCCAATGGGCCTAATTCAACAGTGAACTCAGAAAATGGTTTTTGTAACAAAGAAAAAGAAAAAACTTCTTTTTGGACTCCTGTTTGAGTGAGTCTTGTCTTATAAATATTTTGCTTTTGGGCTGGCGTTAAGACCACCAAATAGGCAAAGACTCGCCTTGACAGACAATGTAACACAAGCCCATTACAACTTTAGACTAAAGGCATTGGCCCATTGGCCATATCAGCAAGATGATGTCAACTGTCTAAGGGCGTGTTTGGGAGCTGAAACTGAAACCCCTCATTGGCATTGCTGAGTTATGGTTTAGGCTTGCTGGTTAAGTAGAGAAACCCAGCAACGGTAGAGTGTCCCTTCGGGGACATCCGATAAAATTGGAACGATACAGAGAAGATTAGCATGGCCCCTGCGGCCCTGCGCAAGGATGACAAGCACAAATCGAGAAATGGTCCAAATTTTTTTCTGAATTTTTTTTTGCCCAGGTAAACATCTCTGCTTCAATGGCTTCCCTTCTCTTGATTTTGCTTTCTTTGTTTATCTTCAGCTCTGATTGATTTCGGGTTTCTAACCAGTTAATGTTCCGCTGCAGCCTTTTTGCGTTGCTTAGTTTTATTAGAATTTGGTAAGAATAACATAATTTGCTTCCCAATATAACTTTTTTACGTTTTTAATTGATAAATTTTTGCTTTCTGGAAGTAGATAAACTAGAGTTTTATGCATTTTTGCTTATGTATTTCGTTTTCTTGTTTTCCTGTCATCACTTTCCTCTTTTTTGGTGCACCTGCAAAGAATTTGTTGCCCCTGAAGCCTGAATGCATGCAATTACTGTGTCAAGAACAAATGAAAAACTCTGTTTGGTGCATTGCATGGTGGGTTTATGATCATGATTATGACAAGAACAATAATTCTTGCTTTCTAAATGCAGAGATTTTTCAATTTCAGAAGTCAAGACTAGAAAGTACATGACTTTATGCTGCCTAGAGACCTATCATACTTTCTACTCTTGGTTGGCAAACTGAATTTGGATATCACCCTTTTTATCATTACTTATGATGGCATGTCCTTTGAGCAAAGCCGGAACAATGGCCAGAATCATGCTGTAACCCCCTGCTGAAAAATTGATTGAACCATTAATCTTAGAGTTTGTTTTTGATACACTGCAGGATTTTCTTGTACAGGTTTGTATCCCCTAGTCTAGAAGAGTAAACTTGGTTTTTTATTTCGATTTCCTTCATTTTTATTGTTCTGCAACAATTCTTCTAACTAGTATTAACAGCTGCATCTAATAGCTGCATATTGATTTTTCCTTTTTATCTGTATTTGGATTGAGTTCCGCACTGATTCCTGAAGCACCTTGATGAAAGATTTTCTCAAAATCTGTAATCAGTGTTATACCATAATTAGCTTAGGTTTTATGTCCAATACCCTGTCTTTATTTGGGTGAGCTGCTTGACTAGAAACGTTAACAAGAGAAAACATTCAAGCTAAGGTAAATATACTGCTTCTTTTCATATTGGCTTTAAGCAGGTGAGAGTATATTGAACTCTGATGATAGCTGTCATTTGATGTTTTTCAAAGATTTTGAAGAGAGTATTAAGGAGAAATCGTGCCTTCAAATTGAGTGTGATCTCACAACTGGTATGCCTGTGGATTGCCTTGCTAACTTCCTATCATTTGTGCTTCTTAGCTTACTAGGATTTTATTGGAGTTCAATGGTTGCTGGTCGCTATATTGTAGCCTTCTCACCCAAAAATTGCTATTGGTGTTGGAAGAAGTGTTTTTGTTTCTGGCTTGAATGAATGAACTATTGAATTTTGTAACAGTTCTCCATCTTTTCTTCATTTCCAACATTAATTGCCATTGGTGTTAGTATTTACTTTATAGAATTTTCTTTTTCTTGCTTCTGTGCATGTTAACCAAGTACAAAAATAAGATTGTGAAAGTTATCTTAACTTGAAAGGTAGCCATGATGATGAATAAGCTTGCTTCCCTAGTCTTCAACCATGTTTTTACTGGTCTATCGGATCCAAGGTTTTACAAAGAAGAAAGCTCCAATGGGTCAGACTTCTTCAACCTCTTCAGGTCTTCAACCATGCTTCTGTTTGATTTCCTCATACGGATGATGTTAATATACTAGTTGATGATACCTTTGATAATAAAAAAATTTTCGATAGGAAATGCAATGCAAAATTTTTATTAAAAACAATGACCTAATAATTTTAAATACGACATAAATAAAAAATACAATAATAATACAGGTTAGAATTTAAAATTGTATACGAATAATAAAAATTAAAAATAATTATGTTTAATGTATCCATATAAATTTTAATATAATTTTATTGTGTTTACATTGCACAAACATAAATAAGAGCGTGACCATTTTAATCAGTCAGAGGGGAGTGGGGCTTGAGTCGTGCAAAGGGCAGGGGCAAAGGCGGATAGCCAATGGCCGATAACCCCACAATGGCCCGATTTGCGTAGACTTTACACAGCACCCAAAACATGAGACGCACCTCAATTTCGCATCTAGATATCTACGACTACTACTCCTACTGCTACTACCAAGAACTAGTAATCGTTGGAAACCAAATAAGAAATCCACTCTCATCAATTGTGCCATCTTTACCAATCTATCACAATCAGTCCCCCACCACCACTTAGCCCCCTCAACATTTTCAGATCCCCCGGAAGCAACCCACGACACATGCCAAAGTACAGAAACAGAACACAAGCAGACCAAAACAGACTAAACCCAGTTTGAGTTTGGTCTTCCGTACTTGTTAAGAAGTCTTATGAGACTTAGGGACACATCTACACATGATTTTTTTTTTGTTCCTTTGTTGTTTATCTACCCTTATTAATTTCTTCATCTTGAATTGTCTCTCTCCTTTTCAATTTGGCCACGGGAACATGCCCATTTTCCCATATCACGACTCACGACTTTAGCTCCCTCAACGCCCAAACCCAAACATTTTTCTCCAATTCCATTTGCCTAACCAAAATACAACAACCATGGATGAAATAATTGGGTGATCTTCCTTTAAACTCTTTATATAGAAGGTAAAATACACCAGCCATCCATTTTTCTTTGTCTCCTTTGTTAATTAAGTTAGACTTGTAACCATTTCACATGTTATGCATATTATGTATGTCACATTCTGCTGTCAATTTCTATTCCTATGGTTCTTTTCTGTTACCTAGTTGCTCTTTGCTCTGCTCTTGCCTGCTGCTATGCCCTAAAATGTATTATTACTTACCTTACACCTCCCATTAAAAGAACCCATTATCTTAAAAGTAATGAACCCTTTCCCTTGTATTGAAGTCTAGCCAATTTTTTGGATATTAATGTAGTTTATTTTTTTTGCTACATGTATATGATTTGAGTATTATATACCTTATTTACTTGTATACCTTATTTACTTACATGATCTGGAATTTGGACCCACCTACCATGTTGTCACCATTTTGATGATCAGTTTATGGTTTTTTACATAATCTGAGTCTAATGGAAAGGTTTTTTTTTTTTTTTAATTTCTTTTGGGGTTGTTATTATGACAATTGACAAATTAATAAATGATGAAATTTGTCGATTATGTTAGGGTTCTGTGGCAATTGTGTTTCTGGGTCTTGTTGGTTTGGGGTTTTAGCTAATGATCTCTGGAAATTTTGGTTTTTGAGATGATTTTAAGATCTGGGTGTAGCCATGTTGCAGTTTTTCTTTGGAGAAAATAGCTTAGGTGTGGCCTGGAACCCTACGCTTTTATAAAATACCTAAATGGGTTTTTATTTTACTAATTAATACATTAAAAAGTAAAGGTATCCTTTAAGTTTCTGGAAAGTTTTTTTTTCCCCCGGTTTGTTGAGAATATTGTAGCAATTGGTTGCACTTTTTTACCAAATACACGAGGATATCCTTTCTCATTTCTATGGAAAAGATGATTATCACTTTGATGAATCTATTGCTTGAAAATCAAAATGAAACTATTGATAATAGTAGAGTCCAAGTTTGGTTTAGAAATGCAATGCACCAGAATGATTAAATTTCTGCATGGATTTAAGTAATTTTAACTATGAATTTTGTACCTAATCCAGGATGTTTTAGAAATGTATAAACTGCTGTAAAATGTGAAGTCTAATGAATTTAATGCTGACAAAAGATCTTTAATTTTAGCAACATTGAAGATTACGTTATATAAAATCATAAATAAAGTGAAATAAGTAACATAATGCAGTCATTTTTTTTTTTGGTGGAATCATGATGCAGTCATTGAGACCATATTAAGTTGGTCATTCAGCCCCTATCTAGATGTTTGCATATAATGAAACATTAAGCCCTATGTGTTCAGCCTATTGCAGGATCTTAATGTTTATTTAAATTGCATGATGTACATTCACGCATAAGTATCTGTGCATTTTAGATGTTGATGCACTCGTGTAGCCGGTATATTTGTTCCGTCTTTCTTTCAATCCTGCTTATTCTGTATTATATTGTTGTGAAATTTTTCAGTTTTTCTTGACAATGTTTCTTTTGCATCATCTTACTCTTGCATGGGTTGAGCTTGGTTTGGACAGGGGAGTGACTTTGCGGTATAATCAATGTTCATATGCACATCATTCTGCTTTAGAGATTTCAGTTTGAATCATGGAAGCGCTCCCCTGTTCTGGTGTTCAGTATGTCGCGGATTCTGATTGTGCTCAACCGAGTTCAGGAACAAGTTTTACTTATGATGGAGAATCTGATTGCCTAGAACATAGAAAACAAATTCAAGCGGCAGATGGTAGGATGGATGACTTATTGCTTATTGTGGAGGGGAATCCAGCAGGAAGACAGGATGATGGTCAAAGTGCAAGAGATGAATTGCCAATTTCAGAAGAACACCACAGTGGATCTTCAGATTATGATTGTCAGGCAGAGGGTCAAAGATTATCTTGTGGATCACATGGTTATGAAGATGATGATTCAAATGCACAGAATTGTTGTACTGGACCTTACTTGGCCTCTGAAAACTCTCATTTAATCGTTGACACCATCGAAAGTGAATTGCCAAGCAAAAACAGGGAGGGAGAGTTGCCTCTTGCAGAGCCCAAGTGGTTAGAGCATGATGAATCTGTGGCATTATGGGTCAAGGTAGCTTTTTCTGGGTTTAGCTTTAATTTCTATGAAATGCCATATCACTTATCCAAAGATTATGGTTTTGACTTGCATTATAGCAACTGTTTCTAGGAAGTGCTCTCATGATATACCTTATGTTTATTTTTTGGAAATGATGTATTTTTGTGCTTAATGCGTTATCCATTTATCCTCTTAATTTCCCTTGATCATTCCATCTGAATATTATCTCTATGAAAATCCTGTTTCTAGTGTCCGGTTATTATTATTATTTTTTAAATTTACAATCATTTTGTTCATTATTTTATTTGCAAGGAATTAAAAATACATGCTAGATCTATTTTCACGTTGATACTCTTCTGTTTTTCCAAGTATAGTGGAGAGGAAAATGGCAAGCCGGAATCAGATGTGCAAGGGCTGACTGGCCATTATCAACTTTAAAAGCTAAACCAACTCATGATCGGAAGCAATACTTTGTGATATTTTTTCCTCACACCAGGAATTATTCTTGGGCAGACATGCTACTTGTCAGATCCATTAATGAGTTCCCTCAGCCTATTGCGTATAGGAGTCATAAAGTTGGACTAAAAATGGTTAGAGATTTAACTGTTGCAAGGCGATACATAATGCAAAAGCTAGCTGTTGGCATGCTGAATATAATTGATCAGTTTCATTGTGAGGTATTGTTTTCTTCTTTTTCAGATCCTTTCCTCAAATCCTCAACTCTCTTCTTACCAGAGTTTTCCTATTTGTGTAGGCTTTGATAGAGACAGCACGTAATGTGATTGTCTGGAAGGAATTTGCTATGGAGGCTTCACGCTGCAGTGGTTATTCTGATCTTGGAAAGATGCTTTTGAAACTTCAAAGTGTAATTTTGCACTTACTTGACATTCTTCCTAAGATGTCTGAAAAGTTATCAGCATTAGATGATGGACCCACCAAATAACAGCATGTAATGTGGATGATTTGACATATGTAGAACTTTGCGGATAAATGAAATAAAGGTGGAAGGCATTACGAACATGAACAAACATTGATTAGTGCACGGTCTTCCCTGCTATATCTGTGCTCTTAATCCGAAATTGATTTAATTTCATGCATTAACTTACACTTTTATTAGAAACTCATAAAAGTAGCTGTTTTTATACTATATGAGAATATATCCTGGGGGGATCTGAATGGTCACGGACACTTGGTTGTTGAGTTCATCTTTTGTCAAGTGAGTTGGGTAATGACTGTTGTCAATATCATAACCACAATCATCTCGACATTGACCTTTTATCTAATCTATCTCTAACATTACCATCTTTTACGTGTATTTAAAACTGTAACTAACAACTTTTCTCTTCTCTGCAGATGATATTGCCACACTACATAAATGCTGATTGGCTTCAAGAGTCTTTTCACTCATGGGTACAACAATGTCAGAATGCACATAGTGCTGAATCCATTGAATTGCTAAAGGAGGTATGTCTTACTCTATGGTTGCCCATCTATGTTAATATCAGTACATATTGAAATAGGATATGGTATGAAGTTATGAATCACAAATTCTTTCCCAAATTTGTAGAATTTTTGTCACCTAACATTCACTGACACTCCTCCCTTTCCTACCCAAAAGAAATCTTCTTCCTTATTTTTGCGCTTGGAAGTAAAGTTCTTGAAAATAACCTTAACTCACCATAAAGGCAAACAAGGGGCCCGTGCATCAATTTCATGACTTTCTTTTCTTGCGGGGTAGGGAATGTTCTTTTGATTGCATAGTCAATAAAGTAATTTTTTTCTTTGTTGTTGATTCAGGAATTGTTTGATACTATACTACGGAATGAGGTTAGGTCTCTGGGGGATGCACCAGTGCAGCTCACACTTGGTTCTGAGTGGAAAACCTGGAAGCATGAAGTTATGAAATGGTTCGCAATGTCTCATCCTGTGTCTTCTGCTGGAGACATCAATCATCAGAGCAGTGATGGTCTGTTAAACACAAATATACAAGCTAGCAGGAAGAGGCCCAAGCTTGAAGTCCATCGTGCAGAGACACATGCCTCCCAGGTGCAAAGCAATGGTTCTGATCATACTTTGACTGTTGAAATTGAATCTGATTTTTTTAGCAGCCGAGATGCTGTAGATTTCAATATGCCAACACCAGAACTTTGTAAAAAGGAAAATGAGAGGGAGGAAACCCCACCAGTGGACACATCAAATAATTTGACTGACAGATGGGATAATATTGCGGTTGAAGCAAGGCATTCGGAGCTCGTCCACACCAAAGATGTCGAAGCAACACTAGCAAGTGAAGAGGTCAAGAGTGCCTTAACTCTGTACATTCAGCCGAAAGAAGTGGAATTGATGCCTGTGAATGAAGCAGTGGCTAAGAAACCCATAGGCTCTGGGACTAAAAACAGGCAGTGCATAGCATTTATAGAGTCGAAGGGGAGGCAGTGTGTGAGGTGGGCAAATGATGGGGATGTTTATTGTTGTGTGCACTTGGCCTCTCGTTTTATTGGCAGCTCTGGCAAAACAGAAGTGACTCCCCCTCTTGATACACGGACGTGTGAAGGAACCACTGTGCTTGGCACTAGATGCAAGCATCGGTCACTATATGGCTCCTCATTCTGCAAGAAACACAGACCTAAAAGTGATGCAAATAATATCTCCCATTCTGCAGAGGACACACAGAAAAGGAAGCATGTGGAGATTGTTCCCAGTTCAAAAACCACTCACTGCAGAGATATAGTTTTGGTTGGAGACAGTGAAAGTCCCCTGCAAGTGGAGCCATTGTCAATAACTGAGGGTGATGCTTTGTATGGAAGAAACAGCCTAATTGAGAAGCCTGAACATTCTGTTAAAGATCATGATAGCACAGAATCATTGCATTGCATAGGCTTATACTCCCATAGTGGTTTTGATCCTTGTCATGAAAGTCCTAAGCGGCATTCATTATACTGTGATAAGCACCTTCCAAGCTGGCTCAAGCGTGCAAGGAATGGTAAGAGCAGGATAGTATCCAGAGAATTGTTTATTGATCTTTTGAAGAACTGCTATTCACTTGAGCAAAAATTGCATTTACATCAAGCATGTGAACTTTTCTACAAGCTCTTTAAAAGTATTTTATCTCTAAGAAACCCAGTTCCCATGGAAGTTCAACTTCAGTGGGCCCTTTCTGAAGCATCAAAAGATTTTAGAGTTGCGGAAATTTTAATGAAGTTGGTTTCAAGTGAAAAGGAGAGACTCCAAAGATTATGGGTCTTAACTGGCAATGAAGGTGCACCTTTGTCCTCTTTTGTGGAAGAACCACCCTTGCGATTGGCCACCAATGATAGCTTTGATGATGACAAGACTATTAAGTGCAAAATTTGCTCGGTGGAATTTCTTGATGACGAGCAGCTCAACACCCACTGGATGGAGAATCATAAAAAGGAAGCACAACGGTTGTTTAGAGGTTATGCCTGTGCAATCTGCCTGGATTCATTTACAAACAAGAAAGTTTTGGAATCCCATGTTCAGGAGAGACACCATGTGCAATTTGTTGAACAGTGCATGCTTCTCCGATGCATTCCCTGTGGCAGCCATTTTGGCAATAATGAGGAATTATGGTTGCATGTGCCGTCAACTCATCCTGTTGATTTTAGACTGTCAAAGATTGTTCAACAGCATAATCTGTCTGCAGGTGAGGAATCTCCACTGAAACTTGAACTGGCTAAGTCAGCTTCTTTGGAGAATAATTCGGAGAATGTAGGCAGTTTTCAAAAGTTTATTTGCAGGTTTTGTGGCCTGAAGTTTGATTTGCTGCCTGATCTTGGCCGCCACCATCAGGCTGCTCACATGGGATCAGGTTTGGCTAGCTCTCGTCCCCCAAAGAGAGGGGTTCATTATTATGCTTATAAATTAAAATCTGGAAGACTTAGCCGTCCTAGATTTAAAAAAGGTCTGGGGGCAGTGTCATATAGGATCAGGAATAGGGCAGCTGCAACTATGAAAAAACACATCCAGGCATCAAAGTTGATTCAGACTGACATCATTAGTGTAGAGCCTCATGTAACGGAGACATCAAATCTTGGTAGATTAGCAGAATTGCAATGTTCAGCCCTTGCAAAAATATTATTTTCCAAAATTCATAAAGCAAAACTGCGACCTAATAACTTAGACATTTTGTCTATTGCTCGCTCGTCTTGTTGCCAAGTGAGCCTCAAATCCTCATTGGAGGAGAAGTATGGGATGTTACCGAAACATATGTACCTTAAGGCAGCCAAGCTATGCAGTGAGCATAACATTCACGTCGAGTGGCATCAAGAGAAATTTGTATGTGTAAATGGATGTAAGCCTGTCAAGGAACCAGATTTTGTGTCCCCATTGATGCATCTTCCTAAAGGTTTTGAGGGCCACCCACCAGCAGTTTCCTTTGATAATGTTGATGAGGAGTTTCAAATAGATGAGTGTCACTATATCATTGATGCACAACATTTTAAAAAGTGGCCCATACAAAAGGCCAGTGTTTTGTGTGATGATTTAAGCTTTGGGAAGGAATCAGTTCCAGTAGCTTGTGTAGTGGATGAAGGTCTTTCTGATTCCCTTCACATCTCCGGTGGATCCTCCATGCCTTGGGAGAACTTTACTTATGTTACAAAATCTTTGCTTGATCAATCTCTTGATCTTGATCCTGAGGTACCTTTGTGTTTGGATTGTTATACCTTTTCTTTATTCTTACTTCATAGCGGTTCCTTGCAATTATGCCTCAATGGAGTGTACTTTGATTGCATGTCACAATGACCGTACCACAAAAAGTTATTCTTAAGATTTTTGATAATTCTCCTACCTGGATGTTTCTGGGGTTTTTATTTTTTTTTTTATAACACCATAAAGTGCAATTTCTTAAGACAAGAACAGGCATATCCCCCCCACATGATGGGATAGATTTGTACATTGCTTGGATAGGTTTAACTCTGTTTTATTTTGCAATACTTTTGTCATTCTTCCCTCAAATTATTTACATATCTTTTCAGAGTTTGCAAATTGGGTGCTCCTGTTCCAATTCAATATGCTGTCCTGAGACGTGTGATCATGTATATCTCTTTGATAATGATTATGAAGATGCAAGAGACATACTTGGGAAACCCATGCGTGGCAGATTTCCGTATGATGACAAAGGGCGAATCATATTGGAGGTACTTTAGTTCTTGTTCACTCTAAAACATATTGGTGTTGCTTGCTTATAGGGTTTCTCAAATCACATATAAAACAGTGTGTGCTGTTATTTGCTTGAAGACTCTTTTTGATCAGATACTTCTCTTTTTGAATTTGTTGTTGCTGACTATGCAATGAATTGTTATTAAAAGTCTTCTCAAGGAATGCATTATTGACTTGATATGATCCTCATAAGTATTTAATATAATGTTTTTACCCTTTTAGAATTACATGGCTCCTTATAAAATGACAAGCCCTTTTTGACAAGTAGATATGGCTACATAGTCTGGTCAGCATCCTTGCTGCTCTCTTTGATTCTGGTTTATATCTTGTAATTAAACCTTTGTGAAACTGTGCAGGAGGGCTGCCTTGTCTATGAATGCAATCACATGTGTGGCTGCAATAAAGCATGTCCAAATAGGGTCTTGCAAAATGGAGTACAAGTGAAATTGGAAGTCTTCAAAACGGAGAAAAAGGTAATGATATCAGTTTTTGGTTGCATTCTAGAGTTTTGTCCTTTGACATTGCTTCATGTTGGTCTTCAGGGATGGGGAGTCAGGGCAGGTGAACCAATTCTGAGTGGCACATTTGTGTGTGAGTACATTGGTGAGATCTTAGATGAGCAGGAGGCAAACAATAGGCTTACCAGGTTTCACTTATTGATTTATGAAGATCCCGGTTTTCACCTTACGCTTGCTTTTATGCTTTATGTTGAATAGGCTATATGATTGGATCTCAGGTATAATAGAGACGGTTGCAACTACTTGTATAAGGTTGATTCTCATATCAATGACATGAGTCGAATGATTGAAGGACAGGTCCGATATGTTATTGATGCAACTAAATATGGAAATGTTTCTCGGTTCATCAATCATGGGTGAGGATACACTTGCTATAAATCATGTTCTGAAATGCTTTCCCATGCTCTTAATTCTGGTATTTCTAAATTGTAACTTGGCCGTAATAATTGTGTGACTGAGGATTCGGAGATTTAAATATATTGAGCATTTTTCTAATTATGACTCATTGGCTATTTGGGTCAGCCTTTTAGCATTTACGACTTGTAAGAGGAACTGAGAGGCAAACTGCTGCAATTCAACTTTGCTGTAAAATGAAACCTGTATCTCTACTTATGAAATCTTGAATTTTTATTGATTCATTCTTGATAACTTCGTGATCCTCTTTCCTTTTAATTCTCCCCAGTTGCTCAGCAAATCTTGTGAATCACCAAGTTCTTGTAGAGAGCATGGATTGTCACCGCTCTCACATGGGTCTCTATGCCAGTCAGGATGTATGACTCTTCTAGTTAAAAAAAGAAAAAGAAAAATTCTATTTACTTTTCAGAAAAAAAAAAGTAGTCTAAAAATTTCATTTTTCTAGTGTTATAGATGTATGAATCCTGCCACCCTTTCATTTTACAATTTTGCAGATAGCTATGGGTGAAGAGCTGACTTTTGACTATCAATATGAACTGCTAGCTGGACAAGGATATCCATGTCATTGTGGAGCATCTACATGTCGTGGCCGCCTGTACTAAACCTTCAATGAGCACTATGGGGTCTCTATGGCATCTAAGTTTTTGCTTTTCGAGTTTACAAATGAGGATACTGAGCTCAAACATAAGAGCTCTACCTCCAACAAGCCAGTCACTGGACTAAATCTGTCACTCCTGTTATGAACCGTAAACTGCCTATTCTCTTATCAGTGGCAATGGAATTCAGCAGGCTCCAGACACAACGTTCAACTTGTGGTATGGAACTTTCAACCAAGCCAGATTGTACCTACGCTAGTTCTTTTAAAATGGCTTCAAGGAAATGGGATGAAAGCTTGCTGTGTATTTGGTGGATCTCTTTTTAACTTCTCTTCCCCACTTCTTTTCTTCTTTCTTGAGTAGTGAAGTCACTTTTGTATAGGGTATACTATAGATTTTTCTTTCTATCCCATGCTAAGGAGTTCTTCGGTCGATAGCTTAGTCTAGGAATGTTAGAAAGCAGTTGTACATTCATGAATTGCATCTTTTTGTTCTCCATTGTATATAGTTAGAGCAATTCATATGGCGCCTTGCTTCATTCAAGTTGTTTCAATACTCAATAAGACATCTATGCAGCTAGTAAAATGAAAGAAACTGTGAAATGAATGTGAAATGTTAGAAACACTGACTAAGATTGACACGACTGGACAAGGTGTACGTTACTGACATGTCGAAATTTCAGTTTTCCCAGGTGGGGTCATGAATAAATTTTCTCCATAAACAAACAGAAACAGGAATCACTAAGCCTCAGTCTCTTCACTGACAAATCTGATGTTTGTTGAAAACATGTTACAGATGCTGGTTGCATTAGCAAAATGCTGGTGTGTTGGTGATATATCCGGTAGATTCCAGACGGGAAAAGGTATTCTGGTCCATCCACCGCTGTATATATAAAACAAATTTAGGCCTCCGGATCGTTGCATATAAAAATAAATCTGAACAATTTATATATATATATATATATATATATATATATATATATATACACACAAAAAAAAATTTGGGTCTCTGAATTTTTATATATATACAAGCAAATCTGGATAAATGACTTTATGTATATAAGCAAATCTGAGCTTTAAGCTCATTACAAATACACAAGCAAGCTAACTTTGGGTCTTCGATCCTTAATATATATATATATATATATATATAAAAGAAAATCTACACCTCTGGTGTGTGTGAGTGTGTGTATTATATACACAAGCAAGTTAATTCTATGTCCCTGTACGTTGTTTATATACATAGAAACAAATATGAGTCTTCTTCGTACAGGGACATAGAATTAACTTGCTTGTGTATATAATACACACACACACACACCAGAGGTGTAGATTTTCTTTTTTATATATATATATATATATATATATATATATATATAAAGTAAATTTGGACATTCGTAATCCTTTATATGTTAGAAATTGATGCAAACAATTATTAGTTTTAAGTTGAATAAGTCTTCCACTATGTGTATAACATGGAAGAGTGGTTTCTAGATTTTAGGAGTTAAGTTCCCACTAACCCACTTTATGTTTGTGTACTTAGTGGGTGAATATCATCCCATGAAGTGAGAACATGGGGGAGTGGCTTTCATTTCAGTTCATCTATTTATAGTGTTGCAAATTGAGTTTTTTATCAATGGAGAAGATTCTTTGAATTCTTAGCCAATATTCTTTCTTCTGTCGTTTTTCTTTCCTTACTCATACTTTGCTCAATATTCGTTTGTTCTTGTCAAATACATCCTTATTCTTCGAAACCAACATTTTTGGTATCCGAGCCAGGTTCGATTAAATTGGGTGTTATTCTGTTGTGGTGATCTTTGCTGAAGCAAGTGATCTTTAGTTTGTATTCATCATGTCTAATGGTATGAATACTTTGAATGTTTCTCAATCATTGGTGCCCATCTTCAATGGAGAAAGTTATGCTTTTTGGAGCATTAAAATGAAGACCTTTTTCATTTCTCAAGATTTGTGGGATCTTGTAGAAAATGGATATACAGAATCTGACAAGGCAGAGAAGGCAGCAGAGATGAAGGAGTTTCGAAAGAAGGATGCAAAGGCGTTGCTCGTATTGCAGCAAGCAGTGACAGACTCAATTTTTCCTCGAATCTCGAATGCAGCAAAATCGAATGAAGCTTGGACCATTCTACATAAAGAGTTCCATGGAGATAACAAGGTAACTGTAGTGAAACTCCAAACTCTTCGTAGAGAATTTGAGAACTTGTGTATGAAAAGTAGTGAGTCGGTTCAAGATTATATTGGTAGAGTTTCTCTCATTATGAATCAATTGAGAACTTATGGAGAGAAAATTGAAGATCAAACAATTGTAGAAAAAGTTTTGAGGAGTTTACCTCCTAAATTTGATCATGTTGTTACTGCTATTGAAGAATCAAAGGATCTTTCTAAGTATTCTCTTAATGAGCTAATGGGTTCACTCTTAGCACATGAAGATAGGATGAACAGGTCTGCAGAGAAGAGTATGGAGCAGGCATTTCAGACAAAGATGGAGATCTCTAGCAAGGAGAAAAGCAATGACAATGGTTTTGCAGGTAGAGGTAGAGGAAGAGGTAAAGGTGGCTACCGTGGTCGTGGTAGAGGTCATGGTAGATCAAATTCAAGTCGCCAAGAAACTGAGAGTGGTGACAAAGAGAATCAAAGGCAAAACCATAAAGACAAGCAGTGTTATTTTTGCAAAAAGATGGGGCACGTTGAGGCGAATTGTTGGAAAAAGGCTAAGCAACAGGCAAATTTCGTTGAAAAAGAAGATGGTAACTTGTTTCTCACTTTTATGAATTCAAAGGAAAGTAACGGTGATCTTTGGTTTTTGGATAGTGGATGTAGCAATCACATGACAGGTGTTAGAAGTCTTTTTCAGAGTATAGATGAATCAGTAAAGTTGCAAGTCCGTCTTGGGAATGACAAACAAGTGCAGATTGAAGGTAAGGGAACAATAGCAGTAAGGACCAAGTCAGGTAATGAGAGGTTGATTCATGATGTTTATTACATTCCTAGCTTGGCACATAATTTACTCAGTGTGGGTCAATTGGTTAAAAAGGGATATTCAGTTTTATTTCATGATGGTGTGTGTGAAATTAAAGGTAAAAATTCTGATATGCTGTTTGTAAAAATTCCCATGGCTGAAAATAAGATGTTTCCTCTTGAGATTTCTTGTTTGGATGATTGTGCACTTGTTGCTAATGTTGAAAGTGATTCGTGGTTATGGCATTTGAGATATGGGCACTTGCATTTTAATGGGTTGAAGTTGTTGTGTCAGAAAAATATGGTTCATGGTTTGCCTACAATTCCTTTTGCTAATGATTTGTGTGAAAGATGTATTTATGGGAAACAGCATAGACAGTCATTTCCGGTTGGGAGAGCATGGAGAGCAAAGAAGCCTTTGGAGTTGGTGCATGCAAACATTTGTGGGCCAATGAATACTCTGTCTTTGAACAAGAGTAGATATTTTTTGTTGTTTACTGATGATTTTACTCGTATGAGTTGGGTGTTTTTTCTTGTTCAGAAATCAGAAGCACTTGATAAGTTTCGAGAGTTCAAGGCCTTTGCAGAAAAGGAATCTGGTCATCAATTAAAAATTCTTCGAACTGATAGGGGAGGAGAATTTTTATTCGATGATTTTACCTTGTTTTTCAAGCAAAATGGAATCAAAAGGCAGCTAACAGTGAGAAGAACGCCAGAGCAGAATGGAGTCGCTGAAAGGAAGAATCGAACAGTAGTGGAGATGGCCAGGAGTATGTTGAATGAGAAAAGGCTTGCAAATGATTTTTGGGCTGAAGCAGTAGCTACAGCGGTTCACCTTCTCAACATTTCTCCAACGAAGGCGGTGCGTGGTATGACTCCTTATGAAGCTTGGTGGAACCGCAAGCCTAATGTAAGTGCCTTGAAGATTTTTGGTTGTATTGCTTATGCCATGTTAGCTTCTAATGATCGGACAAAGATGGACAAGAAGAGTGAGAAATGTATTTTTATTGGGTATAGTGATGAGACAAAGGGGTATAGATTGTATAATCCAGTTACTAAGAAGCTAATCATTCGTAGAGATGTTATTTTTGATGAGAACAGCTTTTGGGAGTGGAATGCAGACAAAAATCAGCACTTGTCTTGTGAAGAAAATGAATTAATTGAGTCACAAGATGACGAGAACAAAGTGGCTCAACAGGTTTCCCCTACACCTAGTCCTTCAAGGTTGTTATCACAAGCTTCACCAACTCCTCAACCTTCAAGGATGATTACTAGAAGTATGTCTGGGGCTCTTCCAAGAAAGGTAAAACCTTGGGAAGAAGTTTATAACTCTAACATGTTTGCTCTTTTAGTAACAAAACCCATGAGTTTTGATGAAGCATGTGGAAAAGATGAATGGGAACATGCCATGGAGGAGGAGATTGCTTCCATTGAGAAGCATGATACTTGGGAGCTAGTAGACAAGCCGCAAGGAAGAGATACAATTGGTTTAAAGTGGGTTTACAAGGTGAAGTTTAATGCGGATGGGAGTGTCCAAAAATTCAAGGCAAGGCTGGTTGCTAAAGGATATGTGCAAGAGTATGGTAAAGATTTCTTCGAAACCTTCTCTCCTGTTGCTAGATTTGAAACTGTTAGATTTTTGTTAGCATTGGCAGCTCAAATGAGGTGGAAGGTTTATCAGTTTGATGTCAAATCTGCCTTTTTGAATGGTTATTTGGATGAAGAGGTATATGTCGAGCAGCCACAAGGTTTTGTTGTTGAAGGCAAAGAGGATAAGGTGTACAAGCTCAAAAAGGCCCTTTATGGACTCAAACAAGCACCACGAGCTTGGTATGGTAGGCTTGATTCTTACTTGTTTGAAAATGGTTTCCATCGTAGTAGTAGTGAGCCCACTTTGTACGTGAAGGAAAAAGGTGATGATGTTCTTATTGTTTGTGTTTATGTGGATGACATTATCTATACTAGTTCTTCTGAAGTTCTTATTACAGAATTCAAGAAGAGCATGACTGATGAATTTGATATGTCAGATTTGGGGTTGTTGCATTATTTTCTTGGCTTACAAATTTCTCAAACTGATGATGGTGTTTTTGTTTCACAAGAAAAATATGCTCTGGAATTGTTGAAGAGGTTTAACATGCAGAATTGTAAGACATTTTCTACTCCCATGAATACAAATGAGAAGTTGACAATGAATGATGGAACACCAAGGGCAAATGAGAAGTATTTTAGAGGCTTGGTTGGTGGGTTGATGTATTTGACTCATACTCGTCCAGATATCATGTTTCCTGTCAGTTTGGTCTCAAGGTTCATGCATAATCCCTCCTTGCATCATCTTGGGGCAGCAAAACGAATTCTTCGCTACATTCGAGCTACAAGTAACTTTGGGATTTGGTACAACCCAGTTCCTAACTTTAAATTGTTTGGTTTTACTGATAGTGATTGGGCAGGTTGTGTAGATGATAGAAAAAGCACAAGTGGTTTCGTTTTCAACTTTGGTTCGGGTGCTGTGTCATGGAGCTCAAAGAAACAAGCAAGCACGGCATTGTCATCTTCGGAAGCTGAGTATATTGCAGCTACATCTGCTGCTTGTCAAGCAATTTGGATGAGAAGAATCATGGAGGATTTGCATCAAGTTCAAGGAAAGGCGATTGAGATTTTCTGTGATAACAAAGCAACCATTTTAATGACCAAAAATCCAGTGTTCCATGGAAGGACAAAGCACATTGAGCTTCGCCACCACTTTATTCGAGATGCTGTTGCTGAAGGACTGATCGTGATGAAGTACTGCTCAACAAATGATCAAGTTGCTGATGGTTTTACTAAGGGACTTGGTTATTCAAAGTTTGCAAAGTTTCGATTATCACTTGGAGTTGCAGATTTTGCATCAAGGGGGGATGTTAGAAATTGATGCAAACAATTATTAGTTTTAAGTTGAATAAGTCTTCCACTATGTGTATAACATGGAAGAGTGGTTTCTAGATTTTAGGAGTTAAGTTCCCACTAACCCACTTTATGTTTGTGTACTTAGTGGGTGAATATCATCCCATGAAGTAAGAACATGGGGGAGTGGCTTTCATTTCAGTTCATCTATTTATAGTGTTGCAAATTGAGTTTTTTATCAATGGAGAAGATTCTTTGAATTCTTAGCCAATATTCTTTCTTCTGTCGTTTTTCTTTCCTTACTCATACTTTGCTCAATATTCGTTTGTTCTTGTCAAATACATCCTTATTCTTCGAAACCAACATTATATGCATACGAGAAATCCGGGTGGATGAACTGGTTCTAGTGTCTCACCATATTCAACAACTCTTCTGTCAATTTTCTTCTTTCTTTGCTTGAAATCCTCTGGTTCTGATGTTCATCAAATGCAAAATCATGGAGACGACTAAAATCCAGCTGTCTTACTTACAAAATCTTTAATCTCATTATCACAACCTTAATGAATAAGAACACTCCAAGCGACAGTGCCGCTTTTGCAATAAGCTTGATTGCCCCATTTGGGGAGATTCTCCAATATGCGCCAAACAGAAGTACCAATCTATGCCAATCAATATCACAAAAAATAAATTGCCAACTATTAAAACAAAAACCAGAGACCAAAATCTTAAATTGAAAAACCATAATCATCATAATAAATGAACCTGTTATTATATTCACTATAATAAGTAAAGCTTTGGAAGGACTATGAGGGCATGCATTTCCAAGTAACAATGATGTTAATTTGATGAAAGAAAGATTTAAGTTCGAGCTTCTAACAAACTGTTTGTTTCCATTGTTGAAATCGAGTTTTGTTGGGCATGGCCACATGGGCAAGTTGTTTGGGTGACAATGTTCAAAATCAAGCGCAGACATAGCAGGCAACTCAGTTTACATGCCTGGCAAAAATAACAGTTCTTCGAGAGTGGGCCAAAACATGTTACAGATAAAGTTCCAAATCCATTGTTTCAAGATGTTGAGCGCTTCTGTCAAACACAGTTCCTTTGGTGGATGGAATTGAAGACAAAGAAGGCAGAAAGGAGAACAAAAAGTTTTTCCAAAAAAATAGAAGAATGAAATCTAGTTAAAGGAAAAAGAAAAGAGAACACATTAAAAAAAGTCTCCTCAATTTAAGATAAGATTAATCATCATGCTTGTAATCTAAGATACAATTAAAATGTTTAAAACCAGCAAATGACAGAGTGTCAAGGTTAATATCATCTGGTAGTCTAGATTTGTGAGTAATTGATAGCATGAACATGGCAGTCGAGTCCAGCAGGGAGGTCCACCAAATGAAGAATGATTCAGATGAGTGGTAAGGGTGGGCCAAATCTCCAGCCAGGCCATTTTTGAAAATGGTTTTCCTTTTGGAGCCACTGATGATGAAGCCTTTTTCTTTTTTTTCCTCATCATTGCTAAAACACTCCATTATTGCATTACAGCAAAGCTTTTCAAAGAGATATATGTAACCAAAAAAAAAATATTGCTTTTCAAAGAGATCAGTCCTGCAATGAGGAAAACCAAAAACAAAGAATGAAACCCAAAGTCAAAAGGATTTTGAAGAGCTGCTTTGATTTCTATTTGGTCTTCTAATTAATGTCATCATCTTGCAAGGAATTGTGCCACATGCAAAACTTCTTTTCTCTTTCTTTTTTCTATTTGATTGTGATCATTTCCTTGCTTTTTATAAAGCAAGTAGAGGGAATGGCAAATGTTAAACAAAGCATAGAGGGAATAGCAAATTTTAAACAAAGCAAGTAAATAGCAAATTTTAAACGAAGCAAGTATATTTTCATGTTCCTATGAATCAATCTGAATGATGCTCTTTCCTTAATTATCACTGTTATTTTATCTCATTGACAGATGGGTCTATTCAGAAGCTTTTGTCAAGACAATTGATGGCAAATCAGAGAGCTAAGAGACTATCTAGTTATGGCATAACAAGCTTTTTTTTTTGGCAAGGAATAAAAGGATCAAGAAACGATGAATTATCTAATATACCATATATGAGAACAGTTGAATTAGAAGATGCTTCAACAATAGCCTGAGTTGTTTGAATTGAATATTTATAACTTGCCACTGTGATGGGATATTAATTAAAGCAGCTTGGGTTTGGTGCAGATTATTCAATTCTAGTTTAATCTGAAAACCTTCCAAGTTCATAATAATCTTTCATAAAAAATTTATGGTAAACATGCAATTTCTATTGAGGTTTTTGGCTCTCCTTGGTATCAAATGTCATCATAGATTTGTTAACCTAAGCACTAACTAAAGTGGTACACTATCCGACATAGAAGACTATGGTTTGGCATTGACACAACTTTCTCAACTACTGTTGAACTGCCCATAAATATGTTTCAAGCCAATCAAAATTTATATATTATTCATGCATGTTCTCAGTTTCTTTCATAGATGTTAGGTTTTTTTTTTTTGTTCAGATCATAGATGTTAGGTTTGAATTTGATGAAACCATGATTTTCATTTGTTTATACAACAACCCTTTGTTTAATATAATTCTGGTTCCTTCTTACAATTCCGGTTCTGCCTTAGAATTCATCATGAAAGTCTAGATTTTTTCGAAGACTGTTAGCTTTAACTCTCACTCTTGATCTACTTTGCTTACAATGCCCCTCACCAGTCCCCACTCTGAGCCAAATTTAGCTGCCACTTGAGGGCATCTTAGTCATGTCAATCAAGCCAGCGGTACTCATGAAAACGATGCTCCCTTTTGCATAGAAAGTCCAGCAGTGGCCCACAAAAGCAACCACTCAGGACAGAAAGATCCCAAAAGTTTACGGGGTTTGGCAAAAATTTTAAAAAAAACATAATAAAGGTAGAAAATTTAAAAGAAAGATGATCAGAGACAATTAAAAAAAGGAAGCTTGATTGATCACAAAGGAAGTGTTTTTAAGACAAAAAGAAAGACTATTCAGAGTGGCAAAAACATGCGAAGGAAAACAATCATCAAAAGCATAGGTGAGACACAAACAGTGTTAAAGTAAAAGCACCAAACCACATCAAGTTCCTTTGTTCTAGTTTACTTCAGCTGTTTTTTTTTTCTAGATACAAAAAAATTTTAAGAGTGAAATTTTACTCATTATTCTGCCCGGGCAAAGTCTGAGCTGAATGGTTCCCTTGATGCTTGACACCAGAGTTTTCACTCAATCATTTTAGGCACCCGTGGGCTTAGAAATAAGAGATAAGAAATGGGTTTTCAGGGGAGACGCCAGGGTTACAAATGAACACCAGTGTTTCTTTGGCTGAGGTTTTAGTGTTTGGAAGTTTTCTAGAGTCTCTTTGTATAAAAAGGTACTCCTTTTTTGTGCTTGTTTTTTTGTTTGTGTAGATAAGAGTTTTCAAGTTTCTTTCTTTTTGTTTTCCCTATTTTTCTCTGAGATTTTTTAGCTATAGTCAGTAGATAGGACTTAGGAGAATCTCTAAAGGTTAAGCTTTCTTCCTTTCTTTCCCTGTCTTTCTGGGATTTGTTGTTGTTCTTGTTGTTTGTATTGCTAATATAATAAGTGTCCTGAAGAAATTTTAGGTTCTTACTTTTAAAAATCTGTATTTTGCTTTAATTAGATTACTATTCAAGTTTGTTTTATCTTAGAAAAGTGCTTTGAATTTTTGGTAGTTTTATTCAAATAAAATCTCACTTATTGTTTTATGCAGGTTTGTATAGTTTTCTTTGGTGAGGAGAGAGCTAATTTGTTACTGTATAGAAATCTTTAGCAACTTTAACGTTAGGTGGTCTGTGCCCCATTTTGTTAAAATTAATGCGTTGACTTCTAGCTGAAAATGGCTGAAGTTAGACTTACTAGGGTAGAGCAAGGACAAACCAAGATTAGAAATGTCCCAATTGCTGTGACCCCTGAAGGATTTTGGTGTTGTCCATCTCCTGTTGTGTTCCAGAAGAGTCTCAAATCACAAACTCCTCTAAACAAACCCAAATCCTCCTCATCACCACCCAAGCCTACTGTTCAGAAGAAACAGATCCCACTAACTGAGAAGAAGCCAATGACCACCCCTGTAAGGCCAGCGGTTACCTCTGATGATCAAAGAACTTTGACCCCAGATAATCCCGGTATTAGTGCACCAATTGTTCCTGAGAGGATGCCTAGGCCTAAGGTAGAACATGTGCCGAGGAAGGTGGCAATTGAGTTTGGTGAACCTGGAACCAGTGATATGAAGGTGATTCTTCTTGGAAAGCAAGGGTTTTGTGTGAAATTGAGTGTCCACAAGAAAGTTCTATCGGAGCATAGCAGTTTTTTCACTGATAATCTTTCTGAACAAGAGTCTGGTTTGTCTTGCCTTGAAATTGATGACTGCGAGGATGTTGAAATTTATGTTGAAACTGTGGGACTGATGTACTGTAAAGAAATGAAGCAGCAATTAATCAAACAAAGTGTTTCACATGTGCTCCGTGTTCTCAAGGTAATTTGCACATTCATGCTATGGCTTTTCTTTTATCACTTGCTGAATCATTCTACGCTGTGCATATGAACACATACTAAGGACACCATTTGTAGATAATCTTAGTAGTGGTACTCAACTATTTTTATATGTCTTGGAACTTAATTACTGCTAGGGAGGAGACAGTGTAGTTCAAGCTCAGATTGAAGGCATATCTGCATACTCAAGTGAATTTGTTATTTGAGACCTCTTAATTACCTTGGTTTACTTTGTGACTGTTTAGCAGCATAATGTTTCTATAGCCTTGTTTTTCTCTTATCAATCTGACTAACTTTTGGTACATAGGTTGTTGTGTACTTGGATTTCATGCTTGCCAGGTTAGAATCAACATGTCATTCTATATTCATGTTAGTTTCAACAATGTAGTTTGATTAATTTATTCAACTTGTTTCGTTAACTTTTTCTTGCATTTTCAATACTTGCTATTATTTGTAATATACAATATTCTATCAAACTTTGATGTAGGTGGATTCATTGGGCAATTAGATGTTTCATTACAAAAAACGGGCAGATCAAATTTTCTTTCTTATGCTTGGAAGCAGGATATACTAAATCCTACCACTGAGAATGTTTGTTATATATAAAGTTAGGATTTACTTGTGTTCTCCTTAATCTCCTACTCTTACTTTAGTAAATCTTGCTGAGATAGATTTCTATCCTCAGAGACAGAATGATTTTGCCTTGTGAAAGGATGAATGTGACTTGGAGCACTTGTAGAAAGTGTTTATAAATGATTAAGAATTGGTCCCATTAGCACCTGCCTATGTCCTTCTGTTTCTCTGCTTGATGGCATTAACTCATCCTGCATGTTCTGTTTCAAACTTGCCTACATAGTGATGGATACTCTGAAACTTTGAAGGTGCATGGTCTATCGTATATCCATCCTGAATGATAATCAGTAGTTATGCTGCTAATATTTGTTTATTGAAAATTCACCAGGATGTTTATGGTTATCCTACAATCTGGTTAGTCATAACCTTCAATTCATGGGCATGTTTTTGTAAAATGTCCTTTTTTGCCTTATGTGAAGCCAACTTGTGTGTTTTAAAATTTTTATCCTTCTATCGAATTCTCCTTATGCTTGTCATCAATGTCATGAACTTATTTACAGGTTGCTGAACTATTTGGTTTTAAGTTATGCATACAAACATGCTTGGAATACTTAGAAGCAGTTCCTTGGGTTGGCCAAGAGGAAGAAGAAAAGGTTGTCTCCTCAGTTTTGCGACTCCAAGGTGAAGGTATTGGGGTTTCCCCGGTATTAAAACGCATTTCTTCTGATGTCTCTAATCCCCCAAGTGACACAATTTCACTCATAATGGACCTTGTTCTTAAAAGCAATGAGGAGAGAGGCCGGCGTGAAATGAAATCCGTAGTATTGAAGCTCCTTAGGGAGAATAATAGTCTTCCAAGTTATGCTGGTTCAGCCGACATCTGCAATGAAACTGTTTATACATCGTGCAGAAGCTGCTTGGATTCACTTTTGTCTCTGTTCAAGCAAGCAACTGAACCAGAATTGACTGATAACTCCATGGACACCAAAGAATCTGTGTTGAAACAAATAGCTTTGGAGGCTGATAATATCTCATGGTTGCTTGAGATTTTGGCTGACAGGCAAGCAGCAGATGAATTTGTGCTAATGTGGGCTAGCCAGCAAGAGTTAGCAACATTACATTCAAAGCTGCCCATTGTGCCCCGATACCATGTTAGCTGCATTACAGCTAGGCTATTTGTTGGAATCGGAAAAGGAGAGTTGCTACCAGTGAAGGATACTCGTCAGTTGTTGTTACAAACCTGGTTGCAGCCTTTGATCAATGACTACAGTTGGTTGCAACATGGCTGCAGGTCATTTGATCGGAAAGTTGTGGAAGAAGGCATTGGTAGGACAATCCTCACATTACCTCTGGAGGATCAGCAGAGTATTCTACTTGCTTGGTTAGGCAGTTTTCTGAAGGCTGGTGACAACTGCCCAAATCTTCAGAAGGCCTTTGAGGTCTGGTGGCGCAGAACTTTCATTAAACCTTATGCAGATGGCCAAGGCAACATACTCCAATCAGATAGCTCAGTGACATCAAAGCAGTAGACTGAAGAAATAACAATACAAGTGAGAATATATGTATATTAATTGGAATTAGCTTTTACAGTTTGCGGAGAACTCGCTTTAGCTTAAAATAACGATACACTGAAACAAAAGTACTTTGTTGCAGTGTTGGAGCACTTCCCCATTACCAAGAGTTAACATGGCAAGTCTCCTTGAGGTACCCTGATTTCAGTTAACTACTTCATGCTGATGTTTCTGAGCTGGAATTCAATATGGATGTATGAAACTTACTTTGGATTGAAGAGTGCTGGTTGATTGTTTTGATCTGGCAATTCTCAGAAATTTAAATCAGAGGTTCTTTCCTGTGAGCTTTCCTTCTGGCTTAATATGTGGTTGTGCATTTTTCTTGGTCCAACTGAATGCAATAAAGCCAAGTTTTCATTAGAAGTTGGTTTCACATTTTGATCGAGTTGCAAAACATTGATTGAACACGTGAAAAGTTAATGTTTTCTGAAATTTTTGTATGATCTGAGAATCAAAACACAATATTTAACTTGCATTTACACTTCACATGAGTGCAAAGATTAATTACTTTCTTCCAAGCAATTCTTGTTCTTATTATTCTAAACCCCCTCACTCAACGGTGCTTCATGGAAATGGTATTGGATATTACTTTTTTTTTCTACAGATAGTTAACGTCCTTTTGCTTAGGTTCATCAAATAGTTCTCCATGAAACAATTAGCCCTTTCTGTTTCCTTCTGGAAATTGACCGATTGCTTTCTGTCCCCATGGCCTGCCCGATGCCCCTAATGTTAGACAAAAACAGGAGTACAGCAAACCAAAGAATCACAAACTTTTTGTTGGCTAGTGTTGGAGTCTGCAATCATTCTACAAACGCCGTACTTTTTCTGCGTAGTGTCATATGATTGAATTTTATCAAGTTTCACAAACTTTAACAACTTGCCCATGTGAGAATTAAAATCTAAAACCATCCTCATCATCAAAGTGACATTGTCAGAAGTGAAGTTCGAAGGCACGATGATCTTTTTCAACTTTGCATATCATTGATTTGTCGTTGCAGTTTTATACTGTAATGAAATTCGAGCTTGTACATCCTTGATTATGCCCCTTTCTCGAGCTTCATGCCCTGAATCATTCCTCCTTCAGTGTCCCACACCACATTCTTCCATGCTTCTTCCAAGTAAATCACCAGGCATCAGTAATGGCTAGAGTGGCTCAGACATGCTCCTTCCTACACATGTTTCAGCTGCTAGTAAATTATTCATGGATTTTGCTAATGAATGTTCTAATCCATGCGACTGTTTCTGTACAGAGGCAAAGCTTTGAATCTCCTAATTCAAGTTCACAGAATCATCACAGCTAAGAAGCCAGAAGGATTGAAGGAAAAGTCAAGATAACCACTACTTCTTCCACAGGCTTTAATATCACAGAATTGTCATCGCAATTGAACAGATATAAATTAACAGTAATTTTCAATCAAGAAAGCAAGTTTGCATCAATATCAACTATTCTATCATTTATGAGCACACATTCAGTTCCTTTTTTCTGACTGGATAAACATAAACTCAAGTCAATTTACAGACTTTATTGCATGGGCGACAATTTATCCACGCCTCTAGAATAAAGTAAAGATCAACACTTGAAAATGGGGGCCAGGAACTGAGATTGGGTGAATGTCATTCTATAACAATAGGATCTTTTGCAGAGAGACTTCAATGGCACTGACCCCTCAACTGGCAGGATCTAGAAAATTGATTTTGCTCTACTCAATTCATGTCGGTTTTGCTCCCAGCCGTTGTTCCAGGGAGGTGGGCATTTTAGCAGGTTCGGCTGCCTTCACAAGAATACCAAACATAAGCGATATGCCGATTGGACACAATTCACGTATTGTGACAAGTAGAATTAGGATGATGATATATCTTATTTTATTTATTTTTTATTTTTTAATATTTTTAAAAAATATGTATTATCATCTTAATTTTATTTATGAGATAAAAAATTTCACTGACTGTATTTTTTATATATATATATATATATATATATATATATATATATATATATATATATCAACCCATATGGGCTAGAGCCTTGGAAGAAGCAGCAGTGTAGCCCAAAGCCTTTCCAGAATTGTGACCCTGTCATACGCCATGGATGCATGGCCTAAGTCTTTATCAGTTTCCATCAATTCTGCCAAGATTGGCCCAGGCCTAAAAACCAAACCTTTGCAGTTGTGGTCCATCATCCATGGGGGCGAGTCATCTGGTTGGTGGGCAGTCCTTGGATTGGCATCCGACGGGTAGCTTTCTGCATAGTCATTTCCAGGTAGGGACGCACAGCCCAAGTTGTTTGTACAGATATTAATGCACCATTTGTGGTGGGGTCCTGTGTTTTTTTTCTTATCTAAATCATCAATGAAAATTAAAAGCATGCGTATAAACGTTTCGCCTGTTTCTTTCGCATTGAATTTGTAATTTATAGAGCCCAAACAAGACAAAGAAACCATTCTAGATAGGTACATCGGGGCGTTGGCGACCCAAGCCTCTCAAAAACCCAGGTGATGAAGTGATACTGAAAGAATGGGTCAGAACTCAGGATTCAGGACCACCCATCGCTTAATAAACGTTTATCAGACATTCAATGTAAGGTAAGAAACCAAAACTAAACAAAACAAAACAAAACAAAAACCCTCATTCAAGAATCATCATAGATTCTAATGGTATTTCTCTTCCTGTCAGTCTCCTTTCATGCATACTAATATTCATTTCATGTATACTTTCATATTTTCTTCCAGCTGCATGGTTAACTTCCACTGGTCTTCTGACTAAAACCCTTCAATTGTCTTGCAAATGAAGCTGCAGTCTTTTTTTTTTTTCATATCTTAATTAGCATCTCTCTCACTCTCAAATCAAGAAAATGGCAAAGCAGCTGAAAGAGACACTGCTTGCTATGGTTATATGTTGTGACAGTGAAAGGGTTTTGTATCTTTGCGGCTTTAGATAATGATTTAACAGCTGGAATATCATATCAATCCCCCACCAACCTCCAAAAAAGTTTAAACCATTAAATTATACATATCATGGATTAAAAAGGAAAGATGGTTGCAGCAGAACAACTCAGGAAATCTAAATGTAGAGATGTTGGTTTACATTGTTTTCTCAAAGGAAAAGCAACAGATATATTAGGTAAAATGTTCTTGTTGCTTTGCAAATTATTTGTTTTGGATTGTAAGGAACCATCCTTGATTCATATAGCGTTGGTTTTCAGGTAACACACCAACAAAAAACCTACCATTCTGTTTAGCTAATAGCTATGTGAGCGAAAGCAGACAGAAAGAAGAGATTGACAACCTATAACAATGACTTGTACCAGCCACTGCTTCCTGCCAGGCAATTTCTTTTTAGGTAACATTGGCTACTTTCACGTTTTATACTCTATTTTTTGCTTTGGCTTTGGCATTTCACCAGTCAACAGACCAAACAAGGAATCATTATGCAATGACAATATTGTCTGACATAATTCTGCAAATTGGAAACTCATTGCTCTTCTTTAATTCCATTATATGCTGTGCCACATGTTATAGTATGTGCTTTTTGCACACATTTCGTTGTAGTTTGGGGTGCGGACTAAGCTCGAACACAAGTTGCATCCTTTTTGAAAGATTAATTTCTGAAAGCAAATCAAAAGCTAGTAACGTTTTCTCCCTCGCAAGATTCCCATGGATGTTAATGGCGATGTTACTTGGTTATTGCAAATTCTGTGTGGAATGTTACCCTGTCTGCTTTCAGTTTCATGTTGAGATATTGTGAGAATCTATTACGTTATATAAACTTAACATCATTCTCAAAGACACTTTTAGTAAGATAAAGCCGTCAATTTTTGGATAAGAACTAATATTTAGCCGGTTGCTTGTCTACCCAACTTAGCCTCAGAGAATATTGGTTTAGAATCTTGGAAGAGGTAACTTTAAAAGAAAGACAAATGTGAAACAGTTGAAGTAATTGTTTTAAAGAGATCATTCCTAGGACTACACTACACTGAGGAGGATTGCAAATGAGAAATTAATGTTGGCCAGAGACCGTAAGAAAGCTGTCAACCATACAGAAAATTAGCATTAAATAATTTGTAGCATGCATGTGAGAATTTGTTTCCTCCTAGCTCTTGCATTCATATATTCGCTTTGTTCTTTCTCTATTCTAAGGTAAAATCATTAATACACCCAATGTTGATACCTAACTAAGCTGACCAACATTAACGTGCCTTAAATTCATCTTCACCATTTGAAATCTACAGTTTTCCACCGTATGATCGTATTTGACAATTGTTAAAATCACAGATCGGTTGCTATCACTCAAATGCACAATCTGAAAAATTTTACCTGTTTCTGTACATGTTTAGGAATAGGCTTTATGGTTTAGGATGTATATTAGACTTATTCATGGATCAAACAGCATGGTCAAACTCAAATATCCGTCAAAATTTTATACATACATATATATATAAAGTTTTAATCTTAATCATTCATTTAACTCAATTTAAAGATAAAAAAAATGTGTAAAACTATAAAATTTTACATAGGTATAGTAGATCCCTTCATTATATGTAAATATACTATAGCTAGCTAATAAATAGTCAATCACTAAAGACTAGTTGTTCATAGTAGAAATAACAGAAATAGAAGAACATTTGTTAATCAATCACCCTCAATTACCTGAAAAAGGAGCAATTCTAATCACAACTCTCTTTCTATCCCTCAAAAACATGAATATTTCATGTTATTCTAGAAAATATAAAGGTACAAAACCTTAAAGTACATATAGAAGTAAAACATTCTACTATACAATTATAACAAGGCCAAATACTGCTAGCTAGCTTAATGCTATGTTTATCGTCAAGCAAATTGTTTCCTAATAGAACTGAAAGTGAGGGTGAGAAGTAAAAAAAGAAAGAAAGAAAAGAAAAATAAATGAGAATGGGATTGTTGTTTTCTATTTTAAGAGAATACTATGGATTATGGAATATATATGTAATTCAATTTAACGGCCCCCAAAGTCTCTAACTGAGAAAGAAGAACTCTTCTCGGGCATGTTTCCAGCATGGCGTAGCCCTAGGGTGAGTGACACATCACCAGCCGTGGTCCCGAACCTGATGAGAGTAGAACCAATGTCAGGATTACCAGGTGAGGTACCGTAGTCGGCTGAAACAATGCTGCCACGACGACATGTGTCATCGACGCCAGCTATCCTGTGATGGATATCCGAGTCATGGGTGATGGCGAAAGGCTGTGAAATGGGTGGCGCCTCCTCAGTGACGGTGGGGTTGGTGGTGGTGGTGGTGGTAGTGAGGGTGCACTGTCTTGCTTGGTTTTCCGAGAAGCATTGTCTATTGATTGCATTGAGTGAAGGGTCGTTTTCCATGGCATTGATTTCGGATCTTTTGCCTGCTGGTGTGGTTGTTGTTGTAGCTGTCGTTGTTGGTGGTGGTGTTGATGCTGCCGTGGCAGCTGCTGTCGTTGAAGGCGTTGATGTTTGTGCATCGTTGCTGTTGTTGTTACTGTTGTTTGGGTTATTTTCTCTCTCTGTATTATCTTCATCCTCTTCTTTGCTCTCCTGCTGGTACATCTCTTCCACCATGGGTTTCCACAACCTAACCCTGGCATTTATGAACCAATTTGAAACCTGCAAAACATATGACCGTTTCATTACAACTCTCGCATTGTGAGATAAAAAAAAAATCATAAATACGTAATTTTTTTTTACATTAATAAAGATAACATGGCAAAATTGTAGTGGCTGTATGCAAACCATGCATAGCTTTCTATGTTTTGTTTTTTTTTTTTCAGGAGGAGACTACTAACAAAATTAGTAAAGCTTATCCAATTATTTAACTAATTAACAATTAAGAACAAAATCTCACCTAAGTCAAGAATATTTTCTTCCAACATTATTGAGCTTTAGCTTAGCTTACTGTTTTTTACTTTTCATGGTCCAGTAGTACAGAAACAGACATAAAAAAAAGTACTCCAAGAAACAATGGCAATAAATAATTATCAGGACTACTGATCAACTGGCTATATCTTTCCACACATCTTCCCCAATCATGTCTGTTCCTTACAAAAAGCTCCAAAAATCTTGCCACTGTCCAAAAGCAGTCATGATTATAAAGGAGGGCACTCCATTCATGACCTCAAATCACCGTCTTTTTATTACTGATCAATTATAAATTATAAAAGAATTAGGTCTTTGTCTGTCCTATCATATTTTGCAGCCAACGGTTCTCCATTTTGATTTTCATGCAAATCAAACAACTTTATTTATCTAAGGACTAAGTTGAATGAACAATAAAATTAATTTTGATGAACTTAAAAAATACAAAAAAAATATTGTGAATATAAGTTTTATAATAAAATAATAAAAAAATTACAATTAAAAAATATAAAAGTAATTTTTTTACTTTTTTATTTTGTCTTTTGTTATTTTTTTATCTTATTTGTTGAAAGTTACTGCAACAGAGTTCCGATGGCTTCCAAACTAAGCCTAAGAATTACCCCCATTAATCAAACTTAAATAACATTCTTATTAAATGTTTGCATAAACATGGTTAAACCTAGTTGATTGAATGAATATAACTACGGTTAATTTGAAGTGCAGAAACATTTACATTTCGTGTATTGATGGGGCTTTATTGTGTGGTTGGAAGGTGTCCTACAGCTATTTGATATGAGAGAGAAAGGAGAGAGACAAACACAAAGAAAGAGAGAGTATCAAAGCTGCAAACTTTCATGTCTCATCTCGTGTACTTTGTCTCTGCCCTTCAAATATAATCTGCTAAGTTCATCATTCAGTATTTATGTCTCTCTATTCAGAAATCAGAATCTACGTCTTGGGGTAGAGAATCACAAGGAAAAGATCATAGAGAAAGAAATAGTTTTTTTTTTTTTCTCAAAACAGTGAAAGGAAAAAAAATCTAAGAAATAAAACCCAAAACCATGCAAGTTCTTCTGAACTTACTGATGGTTCCATCCTATGGGTTGCCCTTTTTCTTCTAACCAGTGAAGTGTGGCCTTTTAAAACCCAGAGGTTCAGAACCCAAAAAGAAAAACACTATTACTAGCAAGCTATATGTGTGAATAAATCTCTCTCCTTCTCTTTGTTTCATAGTCTTATTCTTTGCTGAATTTACTGTTTTGTAGTGAAAGAGAGAGGACCAACCTGGTTTCTCGATAAACCTGTCTGTCGAGCCAACAGATGCTTATCAGCATCGCTTGGGTACCTGAGAAAGAGACCAGAAAATGACATCAGAGTGGTTTCCCAAAACAGTATAAAGAGACACCGATCATTATGTAGCCCTGGACGGGATTGAACCTTTCCTTTCTTTCCCTGCATGGGAGTGAGAATCCAAGAGAAGAAAGATCAACAGCAGCAGTTTGCAGAAGTAAAGAAGAGGACAACTACTTTCAACACCTTACATTATTTACACATCACTTCTTTATTATTTTTTAGTAACAAAAACAACAGAAAAAGAGTTTTTCTTTTCTTTTCTTTCCTTTGGGTATGTTTATGACGATCCAGAGAGAGAAAAAAAGGTCAAGATGCTTTAATAAAGCTACAAAGTAAAGCTAGCTATATATAATTTATCAGAAGAAAAGCAGAGAGGAAATGAAGCTCTTTTAACAACTTTTTGCTGAGGAGACAACATTCAAGGACACTGCATTGCTGTTTTCTTTAAACTTCAATCAGAAAGTATGACAATAGAGAAAAAACTTGGATTTTGTGAGCTAATAAAGTGTCATTATTCATATACTTATACATGATAGCTTGTCTTTCAGCTTTTTAGTAAGAAGATGCAGATTCTAGTGTTAGAGTAGTGTGTGTAAGATGGGTCAAGGCAACGTACGGGTGGAGAAAATGTTCGAAAAGCCAGGCTCTCAAAATGTTGACAGATCGTTCAGGCAGGCCTCTTTGGGGTCGCCAAGCTTCCTGTTCCATCATACCCATTTGATGGAATGCTCTTTGTTGTCTTAAGCTTTGCTCTAGCATCCTTAGCCTTGGTGTCTCTCCTTTGGTTATGCCTGATGTTCCAGCTCCATCTTTCTCGCCCAGAAGCTCACAGCTGTGCTTCAGTTGCGTTGATATGGCATCCTTCAAACACCTAAAGTGCCTTGACATTGCCTTCTGAGCAAGGGCAGTGTAAGGCACAGCTGCCCCAAAGCCCATCACCAGATCAAATGAGTTCACCACCATTTGCATTTGTTCACAGTAATGGTTGTATCTCCGGTCCACCTGCAACCATAAATTTCACGATGAAACATTAAAGCTGGCAAATATTGCCTCAAGTCCTTGTCCAAATCCAGCCTATATAATGAATAGAAAAAAGAACGTCTGATGTTTCTTGCACAATCATCTTGATAATAATAATAATAATAATAATAATAATAATAATAATAAATCGATGACATGATTTGACATTGGATCCGAAGTGAATGGCACGTTCCCAGTTCAGAATTCTACTACACCCCAACCCAAAACCATTTGACATGACTTGGTCGCTGTTTAAGTAAACCCCAAAAGAATAAATGCATGAATCAAGCTTGGTACAGTGAAATGATGATTAATGGGAAGTGAGAACAAAAAAAATCCCTGTTTTCTTTTTTCTTTCCTATACTCTCTTTCTCCAGTACAGGCTGAGGCTACAGCCAATCGATGACGAGCTTGTGTGTGTAAACAGAAGCAAAGGTTTAGAGAAAAAAAATAAAGAATGGAAAAGGAAACAACAACCCTTTTCCCAGAGTCAACCAAGTTATAATATCAATGGCTTTCTCTGTAATCTTACGTCGCTTCTCAGCTGGACGCATCCCCCTAACAGTAGTCTCTCATGTTTCCACCAAACCAGAGTGAGAACCTTAACACACACACCCACCAATCCAATCAGTGTGACACGAAATTTTTGGATTAAAAAAATCGAAGTGAAAACGTAATCAAACTCTACCAACTATAGATCTTTTGGAACCCTATTGCACCAGCCGGCTTTGTTCTCTCTGGGTTTTCTTTTGCTTAAAATATTCCTATTTGTTGCCCCAGTGGTACTGATATTTGATTTTAAAAATAATGGGTGATGAACCAGTGAAAGGGAAACAGAAAGATTGGGTCTTTGACTCCTGAAGGAGAGAGAGTAGATGAGAATGGAAGAGAAATGAGGGAGAATAGAGAAAGAGATTACGTGCCTCATCAAGCATGGATAAAAGTTTGACCTTCCTTCTTTGATGCTCAATTCTTTCAGCTGCTGTTAATGGAAGGAGATCCTTTGTTGATGAAGAAACACCACCTCCACCGCTATTACTGCCAGGATTAGAACTAGGGTTCGTGTTGTTTCTACTAAACTTGTTCTTCTTGAACTGGCCTCTTCCGACACTGCAAAATTCTTCTAACAATTCTTGAGCAGGTTTAACATACTTGGAATTTCTCAAAACATTAACCATTCCAAGTGAGGATCCGAACCCTACATGAACCTGATGGTTTTGTCCCATTCCACCTTGCAAATGCGGTGTCTGATGATGACTGCCCAAATTCTTGTACTGAAACTGAGAGCAGCAGCAGAAGAGCCATCTCCATGATTATAATACAGTAAACCACCATCTCCCATCCTCAATTCTTCAGCTTTGGCGGCCTCAAAGTGTTGCAAAGAAGATGATAAAGATAGCGAAAGGCCTTGGCCTTCTACAACACCTCCAATTTCACTTGGGTTGTTGAGTTGAGAAGCAGTGTTACCTCCTCCATGAGCACTATCAGGAACCCAAGTAAACTGAGGTGGAGATAGTACAGTACTTGTACCGAAAGCCCCTCCAGGGCCTGATACATTAAACCCTTGGAGAGAAGTAGATGGGTTTGGAAGCAACATGTGAAAAGTGTTGGAAGAAGTTGCTGGAGGAGGAGATGGTGATCTTGGCTGCGGGTTCGTCAAGAAAAGGCGCATGGCAGCTGCTGAGTCGGCATTAATGCTTGGTAACTGCTGATGATGATGCTGTTGAGCTATACTGTCACGGTTATTGTGACTCTTTGATTCACCTACCTGTCCCAAACTTCCAACAACACCTTGCCTGTTGCCATACCATTCGTTGGTATTGCCTGCAGTCCTGTGTGCGCGATAATTGGGCTGTACGGTCTGCTCTAATAACTCGGTAGAGGAGGTGGCAGCAGCAGCAACACCTGAAGGAAAATTGAACATTATTTCTGATAACATACCTGCTGTTTCATAAACAGGAAGAGCATTTGATTCTCCCTCTTCGATCCCTACTAATGGCGGAGGTGTTGGCTCAAAACCTTCAACTCTTAGTTTATCTCTCGGGATCTGCTGTGCTATGTGCTGTTGGTGTTGGTGTTGGTGTTGGTGTTGGTGTTGGTGTTGGTGTTGGTGTTCTTGGTGGCTCAGGGCTGATCTCTCGAAGCCATTCGAGAAGCTGAAGATGCCAGCCGCTTGGTGGTATTCTTGGGACATAGAATTCGTAGAATTACTGCTCTTGTCTTGAATTGGAATTTGATGGTAAGTCTTGGAGTGCTGAGAAAAAAATGACTGGACGAGTGGTGGTGTTGCTATTCCCATATCAATATCTTCTTCTTCATGATCATGTCCTTCGTTTATTCACTTTCCTTGGCCTTTTCGCTGTTCAATTATGGATCCGAAACCCACAAAGAAAACAAACAACACCAATCTTGAAATCAGTGTTGTTCATCATAAACAACCATATCATGAGCCAAAAGAAAAGAAAGACAGATAGAAAGGATCAAATTCTCTCAGTTAAGTGAAGGAAAACAAGAAAAGAAAGAGGCAAAGAGAGAGGTAAGAACCCCAAAACAAAACAAACAAAAGGTATGAAATGAGTCTTTGTTGATTATCTTTTCGATTTTGCTTTAACCCTTTTATCATTTTTCAGCTCTGGTTATCAAATTCAACCTTTTTCATGTATCAAAGAGGGATATGTTGAAGAGTGTGTGTGTATATAATTATATATTTATATATATATAGGCAGACCTTGCTAGAGTTGCAGAGTATGAAAGGACTAAGACATCGTTTTCTCTTCTGTGGTATTGAAAGCTTCTCCAATCCTCTCTTCTCTTTTCTTTTCCTTTCCTTTCCTTTCCTTTCTCTCTCTCTCTCTGTAAATGTGTGTTGTCCTCTGTCTGTCGTCTCTTTCTTTCTCTTTCTCTTTCTCTCCTTTTCTTCTCTTTGTTCTCTCTTCGCAGTAGTGCCTGTTTTTTCTCCTTTTCCTTTTGTAATCACCCTTCCATGTTGAAAGGCGAAATATATGAATCCAATGGAAAAAAAAAAAGACAGTAAAAGAAACTTATGATGGAAGTGAGAGGAAAGGAAAATGGAGGCTGTGATTGAAGAACTGAAATCAGAAGCCTTAGCAACTGCCAAAGAGAGAGGAGAGAAATCAGACAAAGAGAAAGAGGTCGCTGTTCTTCTTCTTCACACTTTTTTACTCTGCCAATGCTATATTTTATAGTATTATTTTTTCTTTTTCTTTTTAATTTTAATTTTTGTTCTCAAATTGACCACAAAACATAAGATTAAATAAATGTGTGGCAGTGGTATAAAATATATAATAAAAGAAGGAGAAAGAGAGAAACAAAGACTTGAGATTTAATTTATTAGATTTATTTTCAAATTACAAAAGTAACCTCACTGAGAAATTTAAATTGTGGGTATATCTTGGACTTGTCAATTTTAAAGATAATATATTAGTCTAACTCCTAAACAATTTTAAAAATAAAGCATAAAAATAACTATTCAAGTCAAATTTTCATTAGATTAAATTTTTTCTCAACATCAGCATGAAATGCGATTAGAGATTAATTTCAAATTTATGATTATATGAGAACATTTTGTTATTTATACTAAAAAAATTGAATAAATATTCAAAAAAAAAAACTAAAAAAACAATTTAGCATTTAATGTGTTAACACGACAAAATTTAATATATTTGAGCTTAAAATTATTCACCACCAATTGGCATTTAAAAAAATTGTTTATACTATCATCCGACTACCAGAAAAAAATTGTTTATAATTGATGGTCACTAGAGAAAAAATAAAGAAAAAAAATTTAACTTTGTTGATTTTTTCCAATATTTTTAAATTAAAATAACCTTAAAAAATTATATTGAAAAGGTACGCTATTATGGTCATTTTAACTGGCGTCCTTTGGAAACCAACGCAAACTACGGAATAAAAAAAGATAAGGTCAGTACAAAGTCATCTCAATGGTCCAAACAACCACCATCCTTCAATCAATATGTTCAAATGACCGAAACACCCTAGCTAATCATTGTTTTTATTCATCATCAGCTATAGTCGGTAAGGGCAAAATAGTTATTTTGTTTTTTGCATTTATAACAGAAAGAGGGCTGGAGGAGACAAAGTAAAAAAAAATTGGAGAAAAAAAAAAAGGATTTTGATTTTGGAGATAGAAACTTAAACACGATTTTAATTATGTATTAATAATAAAACCAGATGTTTGAATTTCAAAGATTTTATTAAAAATGGTAATTATTGCTTAAATATATTGATTAATTTGATATTTAAAAATAAAAAATTGTAACTAATGCGTTATTTTTTAATTGAATATGGTAAGAACATTCATGCTTAATGCAAAAATATTTATTTTTTAAATAATATTTCAATTGTCTTTTATTGATTCTTATATAGACATCCGTTAATCCGATCTTCTTATTAATATAAGAAAATCCTATATGCAAAGGATCTATGACATGTGCCCAAGGGTTAAAGATAATTTGCATGTGTAATTCATGTTCATATCATGTAAAATATAAAAATTTTATATCAAAATCTGGACCGACACATCAAACATGATTTTTTTTTCAATTTTTATCATATTCATATGTCATTTTTATAAAATTTTATTTTTTATCACTTTCGTATCTTTTATTTATCTTTTTTGTGTAAAAATACTGTGTTGTATTTAAGATTCCCAAATTTATGTTAGACCGGAGTCTTAAGATCGGGTTGAAATTCGGAAGAGGGTTGGGGCTCAAGAGAAGTAAGGTTTTATGTGAGGGTTGTAAGGTGTGAAAAGCACACATAACTGCTTTCTGGTTTGGCAATGTCAAGATAGGCATGTTTGATAAACCTTTTTCTTATGTGTTTTGATTTCTATTCTGATGTGTTTTGATTTCTACTTGTGTTTTATTCTTTTTTTTCTTGAGTTTGTTTTTTCCTTTTCAGTTCCTGTAAGTTTTAATAATGTCTTCACTTTCCCTTCTGACATACGTCTATGAGATAAATGTTGAATTTATTACAACCAACATAGCTTTTCAAGCAAACTTCCTCAAAGTATAGTACTCTAATTTATGATAGACATTTTTTCGTTTGGACGTTGTGATGGAAAGAAATATTCTTCTGATATTTCCTTTTTGTTCTCCTCATGTACAACAATGTGATTTGCATTCTATTATTATAATATTTGAATTCGAGACCACTTTCAAGGAATGTCATCATTTTACCTGGTTCATTTAATGAAAGACTTTATATTGTAATTAAAATTTTCAAAATCAAATATATTTGAGATAAAGATATTTATGTATTTGAATTTAATAGTTCATTGTTTATACATTGGTAGTTTTTTTTTTTTTATTTCGCAACCAAAATTAAGAAACAATTACATGTTTCGTTTTTAATATACTTTAAGGGATTAATATGTGTTACTTTCTTAATTTTATCAATAAAATCTAAAATTTTCACCTACAAGTTTTATTTTTTTGCGCATATATATATATTGGTTTTTAGAAAGGTTTTTATTTCTTTTCTTATATTTATTATTAATTTTGATTTCAATGTCATGAATTAAATGGTTGATTCTAACATATTAGGGTATGGTAGGGCTAAGAAGAATACGGTACTCGAATCATGAAGGATGATTATCTTGCACTCAGTTGTGAAAACGAGACATGCTAATAATGCTACTAAAATTTATTCTTAGAAAAAGACACATTCATTTTCTATTAACATGAATTTATTTTATTATATATATATATATATATATATATTATAAATATAATATCACTTTTTACAAAGAAAAAAACTATTTGGTTATAAAGCAAAAGAAATATAATCATTTTTCCAACTTTTTATTTTATCGCGTACACATGAGTATAATCTACTCTTGTACTTATGAGTATAACCCAAGATCTCAAATTTTCACAATTATAAAAGCAAATTGCCCTTATGTTATATATGCATATGGTGATAATTGGCTCAACATCTTGATTTTGTGTTATTCAAATTCTCCAATATTACTTTAACGTTGACACTTCATGAAATTGATTCCATATTTGATACAATCATTTTAAAACTTTACCACTTTTGCTTATAGTTGAATCATACATGTAATATGGACAAAACTCTGAAAGGAATCTTATATTTGCGTATGTTTCTTTTTTTTTTAGGATTAGTTTGAATGAACGAAAAAATTGATTCCGATAAAATTAAAAATACTGAAATTATTATTAAAAATATATTTTTTGATAAAAACAATAGAAAAATTAAAAGCAAAAGTAAGAATATATTTTTACCCTTTTGCTATTTTGTTTTTATGCTCCCCACTGCATCGCGCCGATGCTCATTGGGCATCTAAACAGACCCTTAAATGTACATTCTTTTCATCTTATCCCATGAAATTCATCATTCCATATGGACTACCAAATGGATATTTATCTTCCAACAATAAAAAAAAAAAAACAAACAAAGGTGTGAAAAACTTGCCGTAGATTTCCATAAAGTCAAAATGCTATGTAATTTTTCTAATAATAGTTCTATTTCTAAACAAAGTTACTCTAGCTAATAATTATTAACCAAAGTAACTTTTTTTCACCAAAGTAACTTAATTTAACATTTTACTTGTTTCACAGGTGTGGGCTTTTCATATTCCACAAGGATATATGTGAAGGAAAAGAGACAGAAGAGGTGCATATAATAATTGATGAACAATGACTAATCTCCCATGCATGCATGTTGGTTTTCCAACTTATACATGCATGATTCATATAATAATTGATGTATTACTTAAAGCAATACTCATAAAGCTTTCAACCCAACTTGGGTATTTCTCTTTTTGTTCTTTAATTAATAATTTTCCATTCCAAATGTTTGGCATCTACTCTTTCATTAGTTTAATCTTTGAAGTGGTGTATGATCTCATGCAGCATTGTTGAATGGTTCATTTTCCTCTCTTCTTTAAATATAGGTATATATAAAATATAGTTTTAATGCATGATTTGCCATGAGAGATGAGACATCTCTACTTCCTGGTTGAGACTTGCCCAGCCTGTGATCAAGTTTGAATTAATAGCTGTTTGTTGAAAACCTTATTTGTCAGGATTTAGAGTAAACATCAATTTTTCCCAAAATAAGAAAACCTTAAAGTATCATGCATTTATTCCATAATTATTAGAGTGATAAACATGAGATGTTTCCAAAATCCAAACCATGGCAGATCTTACTTAATTACTTTATAAATGAAGGTTTATGGCATTTATTGTTTGTTTGAAAGACAAGAATGTATGCTAAAGTTAAATTTCAATTTCTATCACCAATGAATTGATAGTTCAATGATTTTAGAATCGATTCTAAGATTGAGAGTCTCAAATTTAAACCCCAATTGCAGGCCAAATTCTCTCTTGTTACTTGAGCTTGGTTCATAATATTATTGGTAGATCACCAAAAGCTAAGGTATACTTTATTTAGATATGAAAGGTCTTTAACTTATTGACTATAAATATACCGCCTGGTAATAATTAGCATTACAATCAATAGGATTTAGAATCATACAATGACTTTTGAAAAACAAAACAGCTCACTGGTGCAGCCACGTTATTCGTTTCTCCATTAAATGCATTTTCCCATTCATCTATTGCCATGTCGTTCTTCTCTTAAGCTTCTATCTCATTTTGTTTTGCTCAATTACTCAGTTCTAGATTTACTGTTTACTGATCTGATTGTTTAGATTGGTGATACCGTCATTTTGCTTTTCATGCACAGCTCAGAAACCTACCACAGTTGATTTCTCTAGATTATTCACTTAATTATGGGTTCTATTTTCGAGCTTTTGACCACACTTTAAATTTCTCTTGATCACGCGTTGCACGTAGTAATAAAGATTGTAAACATATCATCATTTTTCGACAATTATTAATAAAAGTAATACTAATATATAATCTGTATAACACTGCAATGTGTCACAAGTTAAATAAAACAAATCAATTTGATTGTTAAAGGTTTTAATCTTAGCAAATCAATGATTAGACTTTGATACAACTTTATCTTTAAAGATCTCAAAGTTAAATAAGTTAAAAAATTTACTCCTTCAAAAGAGATCCTCGTAACTGGCCATTCAGAGAAATAAAAAGGAAAAACTTCTGTTTTTGTCTTTTTTTTTTTGTCCAAATTATCATCGAAATGGCCAAATTGCTCGAGTTCTGATCGTACAACACTTGTCACGTCTAAAAATTTATTAAAATAGTTTACCCGAGATTTATTAGATTTATTATAGACATAATAATTTAAATGTGGCTTATCATTTCAATTAAACAAAATCTTAAGAAACAGATGAAACAAAACTCTACCTAAATTTCATTAGGAAAAAAAACAAAATAATTGTGAAACATGAATGATAATATTCAAACACGATCAAGAAATTTATTATAATGAAAATCTATGACGTACTAAAATTTAAGTCAAGGAAGTTACAAGGTAAATGTTGTTTGACTTTCAAAAAAAACACATATAAACGAACAAGCCTAGGCAGTTTCTTCTATGCCTGGTTAACCTTATTCGTTTAGTCACCATCCCTCGCATTATTAATCTAACAAGGTTTCTGTGATAACAGCAAATTTTTTATTTTTGGAAATTAATATTAAAGAAAATAGATAAGAGGAAATAAATAAATTAAAGTAAATAAATAATATTTACTTACGAGATGGGAATATCGCTGAAATTCCCGAAATTAAGGAAGTGATGAAAATTGGAAATTTAGTGAAAGACATTTAAATTTTGAAATAAGAATGAAGTATGGAAAATAATGAAGAGAAGCAAATATTATTTGGTTAAGTTAAAATCCAAATAAAATAAGAATGCGTATAAAAATATATTTATATAATTAGATTATTTAAATATATTTACACATGTTTTTATACAAATACATATGTATGTAAATGCTATATAGTATGTATTTATATATGTTAGTATATATGAATATATATACTATTTCATAAAGTTAAATAATACATATGTATGCAATTATAATGTTTTATGTATATATAAAATAGATATACATATATGAGAATGTAAAATATAAATTTTACATTAAAAGTTGTATAATTATATATTGTAAATACAATATATAAATATGTGTAAAGGTTATTAAAATTTTAAAGTATATAAATATACATATATATCTATATATTAGATAGATATTTGATATATATATATATATATATATATATATATATATATATATTATGATATTTATATTATATAAATATATTATATATATGTATATAATTAATTAATTAAATAAATAGAAAAAAAAAGAGAATAGAATAGAAGAATCGGGAAATCCCGATTCTTCCCGAAACAGGGGAACGACGGCAGCGGAGCTGCCACCGTCGGTCGAGAAAGGAAGAGAAGGGTAGAGACGCCATCGTCAGCTGAAAGGGAAAGGAAGAAAGCTGCCGGCGGCAGAAGAAAGGAAGAAAACAGAAGGCAGAACCGGCAGAAACCGAAAGAGAAAGGAGAAGAAGAAAACAGCGGTGCTGGCCGGTCTTGGCACCGCCACTGCCACCCGAACCTCGGCGGAGGTGAAGTGAAGGTGAAAGAGGCCACCGGAGAGGCCAACGACGGCGGAGGAAGGGAGAACGAAGGAGGAGGAGAAACCGAGACCTACGCCGCCAGATCTGCAGTCGTGCCGCCGATCCAGAGCAAACGGAGGCCACCGACAAGTGCGCCTTGCCGTCGGCCAGCTGAAAGGAGCCTGAACTGCCAGAGAACCAGCCGCCGGCGAGGAACAGGCTAGGAAGGAGATAGACCGGTCTGAACCGGTTTGATCGGAAAAGGAAGAGGAAAAACGAAAAGAAAAAGAAAAAGAAAAGAAAGAGAAAGAAAAGAAAGGAGGAAAAAGAGGAAAAATGAGAATTTCGGGAATTCAGAGATTCCCGGGAATTTGGCAACTTGAGAATTACGGGAATAGGTAAGAAATCCCGGAAAGTGTTAAATTATTTAAATAATTTATTTATTTAAATAATTATGGAAAAATTATAATTTTTAGAATTTAAATTTCAAAAAATTCCCGCAATGATCGAGTTGATGAAATCGGGGGAGGTGAACACGGGCGAGACCTTCGAGAGTCAGTCGCTGACCCGAGACAGGTAAGGGATGCATGTGCAGCACTGTAAGGATATTCAGTCTGCATGTTTTAATTACGAAATATTTTATGAAATTATTATGATGAATGATTGGTTGGAATTTGGGATGAAGTACTGGTTGAAAATTATAAACTGTATTTTTCGTGCAGGAGGTTAGTCAATCGGCAGTTGTTATGCTGCCGAAAAATTTTAGAAAATTACATAAAATCATAATAAATGATTTTATTTCACGAGAAACAATTTTCGATCACGAAAACCAAGAAATTTATTATTTTTCATAAAACATGAATATATGGTATTCTATTTTTAAAATATCTGTGTTTTCGATATCGGTGATAATGAAATCATTGAAAATTCTCACGATATGTAAATTACATGATTATTTGACATGAATTGAAATTCATAAAATGATTTACATGAGATGAATTACTTGATTTGATTTACATGAAGTGATTTATCCGCATTGATTTACATGAAATGCATTCCATCGAAAATGATTTTTTTTACTGCTAATCGTTATTTGAAATTGATATTTTATTATTAAATGAATGATTTATGGAAATGTTTTGAGACGGTTGTTCTTTAGTGATCATGCATACTGTTACCGACTGCGAGACCTTGATCAAGTCCGTAGGTTACCGACATATTGATTACCAGCTGTGGGATTATTATGGTCAAACCCACAGATTTACACAGCGAGCACCTGACCAGTGCGAACTGTGACTAACCGACGATGGCCATTCGTTACCGATCGTCCCTTCGGGGATACCGATATTGTTTTATGCATGATTATATTAGATGCGACTGTCTCCACTGAATTGTATTTGAATGATTTGAATACTGAATTGAGTGAGGTGATGAATGACTCGTAAGGTACTTCGGGCCCTCACAATAAATACCAAATACTTTGAATACTGAATGAATTGATTTCTAAACGATTCGAATACCGAATGATTTGAATATCGATTTAACTGAAGTGCAAAGAAAGAAAATGGTTACAGTGAATGACAGTAATGATTTTAAATGAAAAGATTTTATTGTATCACTGCTATCTACTGTTTACATGCAATATGATTTGAATGATAATGATTTAACTAATGTTCTTTTCAAAGAATATATGAATATTAGTTACCTTATTTAAATGCTTTATTTCATAAAAGCATGATTTTGAAAAGAATATGAAAATGATATGGAATAAAAAGAAAAAGGATTTAAATTTCAAATGAAATGAAATTTATTACTCTCTACAGTGCTTCTAGTTTCGGGACAAGACAGGTATTTCAAAATACTTGCCTTACTCCATCCGGATCCCTAGTCCACTGTAGTATCTTTCCTACATGTGAGCCTAAAGCCCCTATAGGAAAAATGAAAAAGATTTTCAGCATATAGGAAGCTGAATATAAGTATGCATATAATTCTCTTACTGAGCCATGGTTTGCTCACCCTTAATTTTAACATTTCAGATTTTCGAGATTGAGAGTCTGACATCTAAAGGATTTTGGTTGTGCATTCGGGGACAATGCGACAGCTTGATTTATTATAAAAGGTACATCATTTGTTTTTGTATTTAGACATATTCACAATACTGCTCCTTATGAAGTAAGATAGGGATGTAATTCATATTATTATTTTATATGAAATTGGTTATATATAAGAGAAAAGTAAAGTATCGCAGACAGCCAACAAATAAATGTATAGAATAAGATGAAAAAAATAGGGTCATGGGCTGTGACAGTTTCTTCTAAGTCATTACATTACAATTTTTGCATATATTATTTATACATAATTATTCTATGTTTTCACTAGCAAACATTGTTTAATTAATTTCTTTCAATACAAGAAACTTTTAAATATATACGTACATATATATATAATTGTAAGTACAATAAATTCAATAAAAGATTTAATTACGACACTGAAACATTAAAGTACAAATAATAGAGCTCCGTGTATTAATATGAATAAGACGAGACGTAACTACCCTCCTAATACAAGTATAAATAACAGAAATCTTAATGGAGGCAGGCCGGTGACTTTTTCTCAAGTCTTTTTTTATTAATATTTCTCTTGAGCTCTTTTTGTTTTCTTAGACTTTCTTTCTTCTCTCAAACAATAATTTAAGTATTGAAGTGCATTTCAAAATTTTGATTTTGAAATCTTCTTATCAGACCTTTTCTTTCTTAACAAATCAGCAAATAAGCTCTCATTCGTCTCTCCAGCACCATATAAACATCAATATTATTAAAGTGAAAAAATAATATTATCCTTTTTTCCTACTTCATTTACCACGCATGACTTAATACTAGATTTGTTAATCTTAGACATGATACGTGATACGATATGAATAAAAAATACGAATGTGACATGATATAAAAATTGTATGTGAATATATTAAAAATTAAAAATAATAGTTTTATATTTAATGTTTCAATACAAATTTTGATACAAAATTTTTATATTTTATACAATATAATCACATTTTTACTTGATACAAACATGATTTGTTGAATCTACTTAACTAGACCTAACAATCCTAAATACAAAAGAGTAACACGACACGAAAATGACACAAATTGAAAACCCGAGTTAAAATTAGATAAAAATTATATATAAAAATGATATAAACTTAAAATAAGGTTTTGCTTTTTTCGTGTTAACAAGAAATTTGACAAAAAAATTTTGCATTTTATAAAACACATATAATTATACAAGATACGAAAATAAATTATAAATACGAATTATAAAAATCACTTAACACTCAACTGAAAAAAATAATAAAAATTAAAAAAAAAAAGAGAGGAAAAGCCATTTATTTGGTTTGGGTTTTGATTGGTTTATTTCGACTGCAAACCAGATCGAGTGGTGACAGGCCAACCTTCATTTCTTTTTCTCCCACTCATCACTCGGCAGTCTGTCGTCTTTTAGGAGGAAGGTCACGTGAATCCCACCCTCAGCTCACACGCTTGACAGCCCCCGCCCTTTATCTTTTTGATGGAAAATCTATCTATTCACGTGTGAAAGTCGGCACCACGCACGTGTCCTGCCTTTCCTATTATTGTTCCCATAAACTAATTTTCGTTCCAAAGCCTTTTTTCTTTTGTCCTTTACTTCATCAATAATTATCACGTTTAAGTGACAAAGTAAAACAAGCTAAACTTTTTTATAATAAAACATTTGATTTTACATGAATTTGTTGCTTGAGGGCAAAGACAGATCAGCATCAGGTTGCATGGAATCAGGGCTCAAATCTTGGAAAAAATAAATAAATATCAAGCAAGCACCCGTCAAACAGTTTTAGATTTTCATCGCACTGAGTTTATGCAGGGATTATTGAAATATGCTCGTATTGTTTACTTTAATTAATTAAAGATCTAATACATATATATATTTTTACAATTTTATTCTTGATTTAATAATAAAACATGTTATAACATTTTGCACGAAATAGATATATATTCCAAAACTTTTTATTTTACTGTAAAAGTGTATAAATTTTTATTTTATTAACCTCCAACTTTTAAAGTAACGCAATTAAACCTAATCCTGTTAAATGATGCTAACGGCTTTGTGAATACACCTGACATGATAGTTTTGTGAGTTATCATGTGACATTTTACTTGTATATTATAAACGAAAGTTAATATCATTTAATATATTAGAATTTAATTTCATTATTTGAAAAATTAAAAATTTATACAATAAAATAAATTGTTAAAGGCTTATATTTAATTTGTGAAAAAATAGAATAGATTTGGCTATTAAACTTTTATTATTTGAATGAAGAAAACTCAATAGAAGAATGACCGTTTTTGACTATATGTTTAAAAAATCACAAATAAGTTTTGATTATAGACATTAGATTGTTTTCCTTTCAATACTAATCTCTTTAATTAAATATGAGTTAACGTTTAATAGTAGGATCGAATTATGATTTTTTTCTTTTATCGAAACATTTTTTAAAGAACAAAACTATAAAAGAAATTTCGTTTTGATGTCAAAATAACACCATCTCGCGATAGGTACAATCTATGAACATATTATAAAATTAAACAATTATATGATCTGTACGAATTCAAACTTTAAAATCTTATTCAGTTTAATCAATCAAATATTTATGTAAAATTTGTCGCATCAATCAATCATGTGGAATGGGGTATTTGATGCCTCAGCAAAATAATGCTTATCTGCAGTGACCTGCATCCTGTTTTGCTGCAAAACTTTGTACCTCTCAGACAATGCCGGAAGCCAGAAGAATGGTAATGGATAAAGAAATTTTCGAACTTCGTCGAACAGGGAAAAACATCAAACATCCTCAGATATGTGTACATGTTTTTTTTTATTCTCCATACTTTATGAACATATCAACATCAATTGCAGAATCTAATAATCTTTAGCAGACAAAATCCTATATACTCAGAATATATATTACAAATTACAATCTTTAGATTAGCATGCATGGGACCAAATAAGATTGACGTTTGCTCCCTGACGTCAAAGCTCCCTTTCATGGAACAGCGTCTGAATTTAGTGTTTTGCAACGTTTCAATCACGCTAGATCTGCGCCTATATTGCATCAAATTTTGTGTTTTTTTATAAGTATTTTCGCAAGGATTAATGATGAGGAGAGATGGGAATCTTCCCGCAAGTTCATCGTGCCAACATTTCCTCTCCAAGTTGATGATTCAAGCCAACATCAAGCTTTAATTTGATAATAAAATATACAGTAGTACTGATGGACGTCCGTGACACCCTGATTTAATCATCTCTGCAATGTTTTTTACTGTCTTCCACTGGCAAATGATGCTATCAGGAACTCTCGATATGCAACATTCTCTTCACGTTTTTCCAATATTGAGTCAAATGCTAAAGCATTAGAGGCAAAATTAAAGAGAGTTATTTATCAAATCCTGGTGTTCGCTGAATGTTTTAATGACATGTTTTTTATTAGTTTAATCGAAAAATTATGCATAAAAATGAACAAAAAAAAAATTATGCATAAAACTCTCAATCTAGAAGACATGGAATTCTTTAGCAACAAAAGGGCAGAGAAGTATTCAAACATTTACTTTCCATCTCGCATTTTCCACGCTGAAAGGAACCCAAGAGTCGAGATTAATTGAACCCTCATGATGCTGTTTCCGTTGGCATTTATATGATTTATTTGACTGCATGGTACATTAATTATTACTACTATTCGAAAGTCATGGATCCACTTTCGAGTACTAATCCGAAGCGATGCAGTAAATAAGGAAAGATTCTTATAAATCTCACATGCAATTCAGAAACAGCTATGCATGCAATCTAAGACTGGCTGATGATTCGTAATTTTGATGTTGAAAGTCCACAACGTGCCGAGACAAATCTTTGTCGTCAACATGGCAGATGCAACGTGCTTCAGAGATGGTCCGAGAAAAGACAAGATTGCTGCAGATAAAGTAACATTCTTGCATTCTTATGATGATCCGAAAGAAACTCGCTGTTGCATGCAGTGATTTTAGACAATTGCTGAAGATTAATAAATGGTTTATGCGTGGTAGCATGATGAGAAGCAGCCGCGGGGTACATCCGTGACTCAGACGGCACGTAAATGTGAATTCTTCTGAGATGATGTTGTGATAGAATTACAATGAAATTTAATACATGGTAATAATTAAGGTTCAGAAAATCATAGTTAAACTTTAATGAAATTTAAGTCTTTGTTCGTTTAAAAGAAAGGAATGGAGTGAATAAAAAAATTTACTAATTTAATAATTAAATTACAAAATAAAAAAGTGATTATAAGAATTTAATTATCAGAGTGGATGTAGAAATTCTCGAGTAAGGAATCAAATTTTTCATCTTTACCTCTTTTCATCATTCTTCCCAAGCAAAGTTTAAGTATTGTATCTTCTCCAACTTCTTACTTAATAGAGTATGATCTTAGCACTAAAAAGAGCTAAAGTAAGTTGGATAAATTTCATCTAAGTCTTTGAGATTTGGAACAAATTCAACTTTAGACTATTAATATAAAAAATAGACATCCCATCCAAATTAAATTAACAACGTTAGAATTTGATACTAATATTCATAGACTTCCTTTGTCTTCACAAATATTATCGAGGAGTAATAATTTCTTTATTGTCATCTATTTCCTTCATTTTTCACATGGGTTGTTGAAATCTTGTTGTGTATTATCATTAATCCTTGAAGATTACAATCTGTGTTTATATATAAGCTCATCAAGAAAACTAACTGAAGTAACTGATAACTGCTTTCAGTTATCAACAGATAAGTACACGTGTAAGTAAGTAAATATAAATGAGCTGATGAAGATGTGATCAAGCTGGTGAAGCTAAGCTACTCTGAGCTACTGATGATTCTGTTAGCACCCCTCAAGCTGGAGTGTAGAGACTTTGTATACCAAGCTTCTGCAAAACAGAATGAAGGGTCTTTGATGTGTGAGGCTTGGTAAAGATATCTGCCAATTGAGATGAAGAGGGAACATGAAGAAGTCGAATCACTCCAGCTTGTACTTTGTCTCTGATCAAGTGACAATCCAATTCGATGTGCTTAGTACGTTCATGGAACACTTGGTTTTCTGCTATGGCTATAGCTGACTTGTTATCATAGAATAATAAGGCTGGCTGAGGATGTGAAATTTGCAAGTCATGCAGCATATATAATAGCCATTGAAGCTCACATGTGAGGGAGGCAATTGCTTTATATTCTGCTTCAGAGGAAGACCTAGAAACAGTCTGCTGCTTTTTAGATTTCCATGAGATCAATGAATCACCAAGAAACACACAGTAGCCTGTGATCGACCTTCTTGTGTCAGGGCATGAAGAAGCCCAATCAGAATCACTGAAGGACTTTAGTTGAAGTGTAGAGGAGGCTGAAAAGAAAAGTCCTTGTCCAGGGTCTGCTTTTATGTATCTGAGTACTCTGTGAGCTGCTTGCATATGACTATCAGTTGGTGCCTCTAAGAATTGTGACAATTGTTGGACTGCAAAGGCAATATCAGGCCTTGTTGTTGTGAGATAAAGTAGACGCCCTATGAGCCTTCTGTACACAGTAGGATCCTCCAATGGATTACCTGTTGATTTGGACAACTTGTGAGAGGATACCAATGGACTTGATACTGGTTTGGAGCCAAGGAAACCAGTGTCTTGTAATATCTCGAGTGCATACTTTCGTTGGCACAGATTAATGCCTTTGTCAGATCTGGCAACCTCTAGGCCAAGGAAAAATTTGAGAATGCCCAAATCCTTAATCTTAAAAGCAGAATGGAGATATTCTTTAATGTCTTTAATGAGTTCCTCATCATTACTAGCCAAAATCACATCATCAACATAGACTAGTAAGATGATGAAAGAATTACTACAGTGATGAACAAATAAAGAATGATCTGAAGGAGCTTGTTTGAATCCTCTCTTAAGTAAAGCTTCAGTAAGCTTGGAATACCATTGGCGACTGGCCTGCTTTAATCCATACAAGGATTTTAACAATCTGCAAACTTGGCCTGGTTTTGTATTTGTCAGGCCATGTGGGATTTCCATAAAAACTTCTTCATTAAGGTCACCATGTAGAAAGGCATTATTAATGTCCAACTGATGCAAATGCCACTGCTTACTTGCTGCTACAGCTAACAAGGTTCTGATGGTGCTCATTTTGGCAACAGGGGAGAAGGTCTCAGTATAATCCATTCCTGCCTGTTGGGTATACCCTTTTGCAACCAACCTAGCTTTGAACCTCTCAATCTGACCATCAGCCTTGTATTTTATCTTGTACACCCATTTGCATCCCACTGCTTGCTTGGAAGGAGGTAGATCAGTGATTTCCCAGGTGTGGTTTACTTGTAATGCTTCTAACTCAGCTGTCATTGCCTTTCTCCAACATTCATGTTTTGTAGCTTGTGTATAGGTTTGGGGTTCTGTCATGGTGGTTATTTGAACTGAAAAAGCTTTATGTGCAGGTGAACATTTTTTGTAGGAAATAACAGAGGCTAGGTCATGAGGAGTACCTGGAGCTGTTGCTAAAATTGTGGGATATGAAGCAGATCGAGAATGGATTTGATTAGCCAAGCTGCAGTGATAGTCCTGCAAATATACAGGTGACTGTCTAGTTCTATTGGACCTTCTTAAGGTGATAGGAGTGTTAGAAGCTACAGGGAAAGTAGTAATGTCAGGATAGGATGATGACATATCAAAGTGAGGTGCTGATATACTGGGACTACTTGTGACATGTATGGATTCATCTACTGGTGCAATGTGAGAAGGAATAGTGTTTGTATTAGATGTACTAAAAGAACTCGATTCTAAATTTTGGTTTTGATGGAAGATAGGAAGTGACACAGGATTATTTGTACTAGGTTCAAGCTGTTGTGAAATGAAAGGAAATATAGTTTCATAAAAGACTACATCTCTAGAGATCAGTATCTTATGACTTTGTAAATTGTATAATTTGTAGCCTTTTGTACCATGGGAAAAACCTATGAAAATGCACTTTACTGCTCTAAAATCAAACTTTGACCTGTGTTGTGCTAGTGTTGAGGCATAGCAAAGGCACCCGAATACTTTCAAATGAGACAAGACAGGTGATTTGTTATATAGTTTTTCAAAAGGTGTTTTATTGTCTATGACTGGTGAGGGTATTCTGTTGATAATATGAACAGCATGGGCAACACAATCTGCCCAGAATTTCTCTGGCAGATTAGCTTGAAACTTCAGTGATCTGGCTACATTTAGTATATGTGACATCCTCGTCACTAACCAAATAACAACTAACTTTTAACTCAAATAACAAATAAATCGACTAGTTTATCCGATGTCAATCTCCCTTACTCTTATGCTTTAGGCATTTCTATCAGAGTATAATATTCATTTTCACATGCATAAAATTTTCATTTATAAACATGTGCCATATACATCAGGATCTCAAATATTCATACACCCTAATCCCCAACATATACCAAACTGTAGTATTGTACTGTACATTAGCCGAAGTAACGGCCGACTAAATATACCTTCAAAGGATAAGTAGGAAGCGTGCCTCGAAGGTATCTCAAAAATCTCGAAATGAGCTCCTCTATCCGGAGCAGAATTACTTCAAGTAATCTGTATGAAAAATAGTTGTAAAGGAGTGAGTTTACGCTCAGTAAGAAACTTATGTAAAAGAGCGTACTATATCACTATATGCAGTTTTCCTGCTTGGCTCTATAATGTCATGTAAAATCATTATAAAGCATAGTGCTTATATTTCTTTCGCAAATATCAAATACAAGTAAATCATGCTTTCAAATATTTCCACGGATCTCAAATCACGTGAAATCAAGTAGGCAATTACAAATATTTTCAAATAGATGGGAGACAATTTATATCCAACAGATTCATGCACCAAGTAATTCTCATCATGGATACAGCAAATATATCCCGTAAAGGATAATCCAGAGAGATAATGGATACAGCAAATATATCCCGTAAGGGATAATCCAATAGATAAATCTCATAAGGATACCGCAAATATATCCCGTTAGGGATAATCCTGAGAGATATCAAATAAATGGCGTACCCACGTATGGGCCAGGGATCCTCCCCAAAGCCGAATCAAATAAGAGACTCATGGCCATTGTCTATATCCCACAGTTTCACTAGTCAGGTGCCGTACTGCGGGTCTGAGGGCTGGACTAGAGCTCCTCAGTCAAATACAAGTAACAAATAATGTGCATGCTCTTTTGAGAGATTTATAGTCTCCAAAACCTTGTTCATATAGGTTTTAAACAAGTATGAATATCCTTTCTTAAAACAGGTTCTCAAAACCTTTCTTTCAAATAGGCAGTCGACTGCTACCCCATGTTTTGCCTTATTGAATTTCTTTCCCTTTTGAAATTCAATTATTATATTTTTCAAAATACAAATAGGGCAGTCGACTGGTCCCAAATAGCAGTCGACTGGTTTTGAAACAGAATGCTTCCCGAGAATTAGCAGTCGACTGGCCCCCTTGGCAGTCGGCTGGTTTTGAAACAGAATGCTTCTGGAAAAATGGCAGTCGACTGGCTCCCCTGGGCAGTCGGCTGGTTTCGAAACAGAATGCTTCTGGACCAATAGCAGTTGACTGGCTCCCTTGGCAGTCGACTGGTTTGAAACAGAATGATTTCTGGAAAATGGCAGTCGACTGGCTCCCTTGGCAGTCGACTGGTTTGAGTCGGTTTTCGAAAAACGGCGTTTTTGATGTCTCTAGGCAGTCGACTTCCCCTTTATGGCAGTCGGCTGCCCCTAGCCTAATTGGTACTATTAGACAAGTCCGAAAATGTCATTTTTCCTGCACTTAAAGCAACTGTTGTTTTTCTCCCAAAACATTTAGAATAATTGAAAGCATGAGGACATAGTCACCCTACGTCCGTTACATAAATTCCTTACCTCAATTGAGATAAATCCACAAGCTTGGTAGCCAATCTACACTTGTCCTTTTCCACTTCTTCAAGCTGAAATCATCATGACAATTTAAACTTCAATAAACCTATTCTACCAACTCCATACAATACCAAACCCTCAATAAAATTAACTAAAACCTTCTAACTTGCTTACCTTTGAAATTTACCAAATCTTTGGATTTTGAGATCTACTTAACCACTTGGATTCACTCTCTCATATTAAAGGCATAGGTTAAGCTATTAACAAGGATCGTTTTTCTTTAGAGGAGCTTAACGAATCGATGACCTGAAATGGTGGTTTGTCAAGGTGAGAAGCTTGGACACTTAGAGGAAAAATGGAAGCAACGAGAGGGAGAGGAAGATGGGCTGTGTCGTGGGGTACAAGAGGTGATGATGATGATGATGGTGAGTCATGGTTTTCATTAATTGCCCATTAAATTCATACTCATCATCTCAGCCATTGACCATCCATTGACTCTTTGACCTTTAATTATTTGACCATCAATCCCTTTAATTCCCTCTATGTCCTATGCATCATTTATATATCAGAATTTCACATTTATTCCATTAGTCCAAGTTGGAAAACTGTACAATTAAGGGAAAATTACAGAAAATTGGGGATTTCACATTCTCCCCACCTTAGAGAATTTGGTCCTCCAAATTCAAGTAAGGTTATGTCTCAAACAATTCCGGGAATTTCTCTTTCATTAAGTTTTCTAGTTCCCAAGTAGCTTCTTCTGTCGTATGGTGTTGCCAAAGAACTTTAACCAATGGAATCGTCTTTGACTTCAACACCTTATCTTTCCTATCCAAAATCCGAATCGGTTTCTCCACATAACTCATATCTTCTTGAATCTCCAAGGGTTCATATTCAATGACATGAGATGGATCCGGATTATACTTCCGAAGCATTGATACATGAAATACATTGTGTACTCCCGATAACTCCGGAGGTAGTGCCAACCTATAGGCCACATCTCCAACACGATCTAGGATCTCAAATGGTCCGATATAACGAGGACTTAAATTACCTCGTCGGCCAAATCTCATAATCCCTTTGGATGGAGAGACTTTCAAAAACACATAATCTCCAACCAAAAACTCAAGTGGCCTCCGTCGAACATCTGCATAGCTCTTTTGTCGATTCTGAGCTGTCTTAAGTCTTTGACAAATCAGTTTAACATTCTCAGAAGCTTGTTCGACTAAATCTGGAGCCAACAACTTGCGCTCGCCCACTTCTTCCCACCCAATCGGTGATCGACACCGTCTACCATATAAAGCCTCATATGGTGCCATCCCGATACTTGTATGATAGCTATTATTATAAGCAAACTCAGCCAATGGCAGATGGTCGTCCCATGAGCCTTTAAAATCCAAAGCACATGCTCTCAACATATCCTCGAGCGTCTGAATAGTGCGCTCGGACTGCCCATCAGTCTGCGGATGAAAAGCTGTGCTAAAATTCAGCTGAGATCCCATGGCTTCCTGAAAATGTTCCCAAAAGTGAGAAGTAAACCTGGAATCTCTATCTGATGTGATGCTCACTGGAACACCGTGTAGTCTGACGACTTCTCTCACGTATAAGTCTGCCAAAGCGCTAAGTGTATCTGTAGACTTCATAGGTAGGAAGTGAGCTGACTTCGTCAATCTATCTACTATCACCCAAATACCATCATGATTTCTCTTGGTCTTGGGCAATCCCATAATGAAATCCATCGTAATGTGTTCCCATTTCCACATAGGTATAGGTAGAGGATGCAGTAATCCTGCTGGCTTTTGATGCTCTACCTTGACCTGTTGACAAGTAAGACATTTCGCCACAAACTCAGCTATGTCTCTCTTCATGCCAGTCCACCAATACACCTTGCGAAGATTGTGATACATCTTCGTGCTTCCCGGGTGTAATGTGTACCTAGTGGAATGTGCTTCTGTTAGGATCAACTTCCTCAATTCATTATCCTTAGGAACACATATACGGTTATTAAACCTCAACATCTCATCTTTACCCATATGGAATTCTGAGGTCATACCCGATTGAATCTCATCCATAGCCTCAATACACTGAGTATCCTCTCTTTGAGCAACCCGGATTCTATCCATCAACTCTGGCTCAACTCTTAAACTAGCTATCATTCTAAATTGCTCATTAGGCATAACGTTAAGGTTGAGACTTGTGAATTGCTCAATTAGTTCATGCTCTTTTATCATCATATAAGACACCATGCTAATATGCTTCCGGCTCAGAGCATCCGCCACCACATTTGCTTTCCCTGGGTGGTACATGATCTCACAATCATAATCCTTCAGAAGCTCTAGCCACCTTCTTTGCCTCATATTCAATTCCTTCTGGGAGAACAAGTATTTCAGACTTTTATGATCCGTAAAAATCTGAAATTTCTCACCATACAAGTAATGTCTCCATATTTTCAGGGCAAATACTACTGCAGCTAACTCCAAATCATGAGTCGGGTAGTTCTTCTCATGGTCTTTCAGTTGTCGAGAACCAAAGCTACTACCTTCATGCTGCATTAACACACATCCCAAACCTTGCCCTGAGGCATCACTATATACTGTAAATCCTCCTGAACCACTAGGAATGGTGAGGACAGGTGCAGTCGTTAACCTACGCTTCAACTCTTGGAAACTTTGTTCACAAGCTTCATTCCATTCATATCTCACTTCCTTGCGCGTCAGTCTCGTCAATGGAGCAGCTAGCTTTGAGAAACCCTCTACAAATCTTCTATAGTAGCCAGCTAAACCCAAGAAACTCCTAATCTCCGTTACTGTCTTCGGTATTTCCCATTGGACCACCGCTTCAATCTTTGATAGATCAACTGAAACTCCATCTTTACTGATCACATGACCTAAAAAGGAGATATTATCAAGCCAAAACTCACATTTACTTAGCTTGGCATACAGTCCTCGATCTCTGAGGGTTTCCAAAACAATCCTCAAATGCTGCTCATGTTCTTCCCATGACCTCGAGTACACCAAGATGTCATCGATGAAAACAATGACAAACTGATCCAAGTATTGCTTAAACACATCATTCATTAAGTTCATGAAAGCTGCGGGTGCATTTCTCAGTCCAAACGGCATCACCAAGAACTCGTAGTGACCATACCGTGTTCTGAATGCAGTCTTAGGGATATCTTCATCTCTGATCTTCAACTGATGATATCCCGATCTCAAGTCTATCTTGGAAAAGACTTGTGCACCCTTGAGCTGATCCAAAAGGTCGTCTATCCTGGGAAGAGGATACTTATTCTTGATGGTCACCTTATTCAACCATCGGTAGTCAATGCACAATCGCATACTACCATCTTTCTTCCGAACAAATAGCACAGGAGCACCCCAAGGGGATACGCTGGGTCGTATGAATCCCTTGTCTAGTAACTCCTGAAGTTGCTTCTTCAGTTCTTCCAATTCTACCAACGCCATCCGATAGGGAGATCTCGAAATGGGCTCCGTCCCCGGCACCAAATCGATAGTGAACTCCACCTCCCTATCCGGAGGAAGTCCTGGAAGATCATCCGGAAATACCTCGGAAAATTCCTTAACTACTGGAATTTCATGAAGTGTGGGACATTTCTGATCTACGTCTACCACGTGTGCTACAAACCCTTCACATCACAAATATGTTCTATCAATTACATCTCAATTAAACCAAACAAATAATTATGCTTTTGCATTACATATTTGCAAAATTTACAACATAACTAACGGGAGAGGAGAAAATCACACTCTTAGCATGACAATCTATCATCACGTGATTTTCAGCTAACCAATCCATTCCTAATATAACATCAAATCCAGACATATTTAACAGGATTAGGTCAGCTATCGACTCTTTTTCTCCTACCCGTAGCTTACAATTACGATACACTATGTCCGTCATTTGGGATTCCCTAAATGGAGTAATTATTTGTAGCAGTCCTTCTAACTGCTCAGGCTCAATATTTAATCTCCTAGTAGCCATAGGGGAAATAAAAGAATGCGTAGAGCCTGGATCAAATAAAGCAAGGACATATGTATCATTAAGGTAAATCTTACCCTGAATCATCTTTGATGAAGCATCAGCGGACTCTTTATCGATGGCAAATACCCTTCCTTGAGTCACTGGCGCTTTTCCTTTCTCTGCCGCTGTGGCTTTACGCTGGGGTTGTGTGGTCTTAGATTGTGGTTGAGGGGTCTTTTCTGTCTCTTCGGGTGCCCTCTGATTTATCTTGGGACAATCTTTAATTCTATGTCCCTGTTCACCACACCAATAGCACGCCCCACTCGCCAAGCGGCAAGGCTGTGCTCCATGGAATTTCCCGCATTGCACACACCTCGGCATCATACTCCTCGGTGAGCTAGCGGTACTACCAACTGGATGTTGTGATCTTTCATCACCTATTTTGATCCCGGTGGATCTAGGAGTTCCTACATCATAATCACCATAACTCCTATTTAACATAATTCCATGTAATTATTCAATTAAGACACTTTATTTTCGTATAATGGACTTGCTTACCTGTCGAGGCTTTATCATAAGGCCTATTCCTCCTAGATGGATATCTATCCCTCGAGGCCTTCTCATCTGACTTCCGTTTCATAGGTTCTTTACCCTTATTCCTTGCTCGGAAGTCTGCCTGATGAAACTCATAGTCCTGCTCACATAGTTGAGCCTTACGGACTGCCTCGCCATAGGTAGTGATGTCCAACGGGTATAGCTTAGACCTAATGGAAGGTCTCAATCCCTCCATGAATCTGTAGGTCTTGTGATCTCTCTTCTCAGTACTTCAGGATCAAACCTGCTCAGTGTAATGAACTTCGACTCATACTGGCTAACCGTCATACTTCCTTGAGTCAAGTTCAAGAACTCTACTTGTAATCTCCTCTGAGCAGTACGTGGGACATATTGTTCATTAAAAGCTTCTACAAATCTATCCCACGTCACCTCTGGATACTTAGCTTCTAATACTGTCTGAGTAGCCTGCCACCATGGCTCAGCCTCATCCACCAGCAAATAGGCGGCTAATCCCACCTTCTCTTTCTCCGTACAAGCCATATATCCGAATGACTTAGTAACCGCTTTCATCCAGTTCTCTGCGGCTACTGGATCACTGTCCCCTTTGAACTTTGGCGGATCCAGCTTCTTAAACTCCTTTATTAATGCCACACTGCAGTAAGCCGTAGGATCTCGCCTCTCATTAGCTGGAACTGGTGGGGGTTGTACCACAGAAGTAAGAGGTACTGTAGGGGTAACTGCCGGTGCACTAGCGGCCACATCCGGAAATTTAGCCATAAACTGGGTGAACATTGCGGACATGTTTTCCATATGTTTCTCCATTTTAGCTAGCCTCGTATTCGGGCTATGCGGTGGAGATGGATGAGGAGACGGAACTGGGGGCTCTTCAGTGTGACCCCGTCCTCTTCCTCGTCCTCGTCTAGTACCCCTCCTTCGAGTACTCATTCTGTTAAGATCATAATCAAATAACATCATTTAGTATAACCTTGAGCCGTTATACTCCTCAAAATTAAGTAAGCTAGTACAGTACATTGGGGAATTACTCTAATTCTAGCTAATTGACATCGATAAGCTTCAGTCAAATCTGCTCTGATACCAATCTGTGACATCCTCGTCACTAACCAAATAACAACTAACTTTTAACTCAAATAACAAATAAATCGACTAGTTTATCCGATGTCAATCTCCCTTACTCTTATGCTTTAGGCATTTCTATCAGAGTATAATATTCATTTTCACATGCATAAAATTTTTCATTTATAAACATGTGCCATATACATCAGGATCTCAAATATTCATACACCCTAATCCCCAACATATACCAAACTGTAGTATTGTACTGTACATTAGCCGAAGTAACGGCCGACTAAATATACCTTCAAAGGATAAGTAGGAAGCGTGCCTCGAAGGTATCTCAAAAATCTCGAAATGAGCTCCTCTATCCGGAGCAGAATTACTTCAAGTAATCTGTATGAAAAATAGTTGTAAAGGAGTGAGTTTACGCTCAGTAAGAAACTTATGTAAAAGAGCGTACTATATCACTATATGCAGTTTTCCTGCTTGGCTCTATAATGTCATGTAAAATCATTATAAAGCATAGTGCTTATATTTCTTTCGCAAATATCAAATACAAGTAAATCATGCTTTCAAATATTTCCACGGATCTCAAATCACGTGAAATCAAGTAGGCAATTACAAATATTTTCAAATAGATGGGAGACAATTTATATCCAACAGATTCATGCACCAAGTAATTCTCATCATGGATACAGCAAATATATCCCGTAAAGGATAATCCAGAGAGATAATGGATACAGCAAATATATCCCGTAAGGGATAATCCAATAGATAAATCTCATAAGGATACCGCAAATATATCCCGTTAGGGATAATCCTGAGAGATATCAAATAAATGGCGTACCCACGTATGGGCCAGGGATCCTCCCCAAAGCCGAATCAAATAAGAGACTCATGGCCATTGTCTATATCCCACAGTTTCACTAGTCAGGTGCCGTACTGCGGGTCTGAGGGCTGGACTAGAGCTCCTCAGTCAAATACAAGTAACAAATAATGTGCATGCTCTTTTGAGAGATTTATAGTCTCCAAAACCTTGTTCATATAGGTTTTAAACAAGTATGAATATCCTTTCTTAAAACAGGTTCTCAAAACCTTTCTTTCAAATAGGCAGTCGACTGCTACCCCATGTTTTGCCTTATTGAATTTCTTTCCCTTTTGAAATTCAATTATTATATTTTTCAAAATACAAATAGGGCAGTCGACTGGTCCCAAATAGCAGTCGACTGGTTTTGAAACAGAATGCTTCCCGAGAATTAGCAGTCGACTGGCCCCCTTGGCAGTCGGCTGGTTTTGAAACAGAATGCTTCTGGAAAAATGGCAGTCGACTGGCTCCCCTGGGCAGTCGGCTGGTTTCGAAACAGAATGCTTCTGGACCAATAGCAGTCGACTGGCTCCCTTGGCAGTCGACTGGTTTGAAACAGAATGATTTCTGGAAAATGGCAGTCGACTGGCTCCCTTGGCAGTCGACTGGTTTGAGTCGGTTTTCGAAAAACGGCGTTTTTGATGTCTCTAGGCAGTCGACTTCCCTTTATGGCAGTCGGCTGCCCTAGCCTAATTGGTACTATTAGACAAGTCCGAAAATGTCATTTTTCCTGCACTTAAAGCAACTGTTGTTTTTCTCCCAAAACATTTAAATAATTGAAAGCATGGACATAGTCACCCTACGTCCGTTACATAAATTCCTTACCTCAATTGAGATAAATCCACAAGCTTGGTAGCCAATCTACACTTGTCCTTTTCCACTTCTTCAAGCTGAAATCATCATGACAATTTAAACTTCAATAAACCTATTCTACCAACTCCATACAATACCAAACCCTCAATAAAATCAACTAAAACCTTCTAACTTGCTTACCTTTGAATTTACCAAATCTTTGGATTTTGAGATCTACTTAACCACTTGGATTCACTCTCTCATATTAAAGGCATAGGTTAAGCTATTAACAAGGATCGTTTTTCTTTAGAGGAGCTTAACGAATCGATGACCTGAAATGGTGGTTTGTCAAGGTGAGAAGCTTGGACACTTAGAGGAAAAATGGAAGCAACGAGAGGGAGAGGAAGATGGGCTGTGTCGTGGGGTACAAGAGGTGATGATGATGATGATGGTGAGTCATGGTTTTCATTAATTGCCCATTAAATTCATTCTCATCATCTCAGCCATTGACCATCCATTGACTCTTTGACCTTTAATTATTTGACCATCAATCCCTTTAATTCCCTCTATGTCCTATGCATCATTTATATATCAGAATTTCACATTTATTCCATTAGTCCAAGTTGGAAAACTGTACAATTAAGGGAAAATTACAGAAAATTGGGGATTTCACATTCTCCCCACCTTAGAGAATTTGGTCCTCCAAATTCAAGTAAGGTTATGTCTCAAACAATTCCGGGAATTTCTCTTTCATTAAGTTTTCTAGTTCCCAAGTAGCTTCTTCTGTCGTATGGTGTTGCCAAAGAACTTTAACCAATGGAATCGTCTTTGACTCAACACCTTATCTTTCCTATCCAAAATCCGAATCGGTTTCTCCACATAACTCATATCTTCTTGAATCTCCAAGGGTTCATATTCAATGACATGAGATGGATCCGGATTATACTTCCGAAGCATTGATACATGAAATACATTGTGTACTCCCGATAACTCCGGAGGTAGTGCCAACCTATAGGCCACATCTCCAACACGATCTAGGATCTCAAATGGTCCGATATAACGAGGACTTAACTTACCTCGTCGGCCAAATCTCATAATCCCTTTGGATGGAGAGACTTTCAAAAACACATAATCTCCAACCAAAAACTCAAGTGGCCTCCGTCGAACATCTGCATAGCTCTTTTGTCGATTCTGAGCTGTCTTAAGTCTTTGACAAATCAGTTTAACATTCTCAGAAGCTTGTTCGACTAAATCTGGAGCCAACAACTTGCGCTCGCCCACTTCTTCCCACCCAATCGGTGATCGACACCGTCTACCATATAAAGCCTCATATGGTGCCATCCCGATGCTTGTATGATAGCTATTATTATAAGCAAACTCAGCCAATGGCAGATGGTCGTCCCATGAGCCTTTAAAATCCAAAGCACATGCTCTCAACATATCCTCGAGCGTCTGAATAGTGCGCTCGGACTGCCCATCAGTCTGCGGATGAAAAGCTGTGCTAAAATTCAGCTGAGATCCCATGGCTTCCTGAAAATGTTCCCAAAAGTGAGAAGTAAACCTGGAATCTCTATCTGATGTGATGCTCACTGGAACACCGTGTAGTCTGACGACTTCTCTCACGTATAAGTCTGCCAAAGCGCTAAGTGTATCTGTAGACTTCATAGGTAGGAAGTGAGCTGACTTCGTCAATCTATCTACTATCACCCAAATACCATCATGATTTCTCTTGGTCTTGGGCAATCCCATAATGAAATCCATCGTAATGTGTTCCCATTTCCACATAGGTATAGGTAGAGGATGCAGTAATCCTGCTGGCTTTTGATGCTCTACCTTGACCTGTTGACAAGTAAGACATTTCGCCACAAACTCAGCTATGTCTCTCTTCATGCCAGTCCACCAATACACCTTGCGAAGATTGTGATACATCTTCGTGCTTCCCGGGTGTAATGTGTACCTAGTGGAATGTGCTTCTGTTAGGATCAACTTCCTCAATTCATTATCCTTAGGAACACATATACGGTTATTAAACCTCAACATCTCATCTTTACCCATATGGAATTCTGAGGTCATACCCGATTGAATCTCATCCATAGCCTCAATACACTGAGTATCCTCTCTTTGAGCAACCCGGATTCTATCCATCAACTCTGGCTCAACTCTTAAACTAGCTATCATTCTAAATTGCTCATTAGGCATAACGTTAAGGTTGAGACTTGTGAATTGCTCAATTAGTTCATGCTCTTTTATCATCATATAAGACACCATGCTAATATGCTTCCGGCTCAGAGCATCCGCCACCACATTTGCTTTCCCTGGGTGGTACATGATCTCACAATCATAATCCTTCAGAAGCTCTAGCCACCTTCTTTGCCTCATATTCAATTCCTTCTGGGAGAACAAGTATTTCAGACTTTTATGATCCGTAAAAATCTGAAATTTCTCACCATACAAGTAATGTCTCCATATTTTCAGGGCAAATACTACTGCAGCTAACTCCAAATCATGAGTCGGGTAGTTCTTCTCATGGTCTTTCAGTTGTCGAGAACCATAGGCTACTACCTTACCATGCTGCATTAACACACATCCCAAACCTTGCCCTGAGGCATCACTATATACTGTAAATCCTCCTGAACCACTAGGAATGGTGAGGACAGGTGCAGTCGTTAACCTACGCTTCAACTCTTGGAAACTTTGTTCACAAGCTTCATTCCATTCATATCTCACTTCCTTGCGCGTCAGTCTCGTCAATGGAGCAGCTAGCTTTGAGAAACCCTCTACAAATCTTCTATAGTAGCCAGCTAAACCCAAGAAACTCCTAATCTCCGTTACTGTCTTCGGTATTTCCCATTGGACCACCGCTTCAATCTTTGATGGATCAACTGAAACTCCATCTTTACTGATCACATGACCTAAAAAGGAGATATTATCAAGCCAAAACTCACATTTACTTAGCTTGGCATACAGTCCTCGATCTCTGAGGGTTTCCAAAACAATCCTCAAATGCTGCTCATGTTCTTCCCATGACCTCGAGTACACCAAGATGTCATCGATGAAAACAATGACAAACTGATCCAAGTATTGCTTAAACACATCATTCATTAAGTTCATGAAAGCTGCGGGTGCATTTGTCAGTCCAAACGGCATCACCAAGAACTCGTAGTGACCATACCGTGTTCTGAATGCAGTCTTAGGGATATCTTCATCTCTGATCTTCAACTGATGATATCCCGATCTCAAGTCTATCTTGGAAAAGACTTGTGCACCCTTGAGCTGATCCAAAGGTCGTCTATCCTGGGAAGAGGATACTTATTCTTGATGGTCACCTTATTCAACCATCGGTAGTCAATGCACAATCGCATACTACCATCTTTCTTCCGAACAAATAGCACAGGAGCACCCCAAGGGGATACGCTGGGTCGTATGAATCCCTTGTCTAGTAACTCCTGAAGTTGCTTCTTCAGTTCTTCCAATTCTACCAACGCCATCCGATAGGGAGATCTCGAAATGGGCTCCGTCCCCGGCACCAAATCGATAGTGAACTCCACCTCCCTATCCGGAGGAAGTCCTGGAAGATCATCCGGAAATACCTCGGAAAATTCCTTAACTACTGGAATTTCATGAAGTGTGGGACATTTCTGATCTACGTCTACCACGTGTGCTACAAACCCTTCACATCACAAATATGTTCTATCAATTACATCTCAATTAAACCAAACAAATAATTATGCTTTTGCATTACATATTTGCAAAATTTACAACATAACTAACGGGAGAGGAGAAAATCACACTCTTAGCATGACAATCTATCATCACGTGATTTTCAGCTAACCAATCCATTCCTAATATAACATCAAATCCAGACATATTTAACAGGATTAGGTCAGCTATCGACTCTTTTTCTCCTACCCGTAGCTTACAATTACGATACACTATGTCCGTCATTTGGGATTCCCTAAATGGAGTAATTATTTGTAGCAGTCCTTCTAACTGCTCAGGCTCAATATTTAATCTCCTAGTAGCCATAGGGGAAATAAAAGAATGCGTAGAGCCTGGATCAAATAAAGCAAGGACATATGTATCATTAAGGTAAATCTTACCCTGAATCATCTTTGATGAAGCATCAGCGGACTCTTTATCGATGGCAAATACCCTTCCTTGAGTCACTGGCGCTTTTCCTTTCTCTGCCGCTGTGGCTTTACGCTGGGGTTGTGTGGTCTTAGATTGTGGTTGAGGGGTCTTTTCTGTCTCTTCGGGTGCCCTCTGATTTATCTTGGGACAATCTTTAATTCTATGTCCCTGTTCACCACACCAATAGCACGCCCCACTCGCCAAGCGGCAAGGCTGTGCTCCATGGAATTTCCCGCATTGCACACACCTCGGCATCATACTCCTCGGTGAGCTAGCGGTACTACCAACTGGATGTTGTGATCTTTCATCACCTATTTTGATCCCGGTGGATCTAGGAGTTCCTACATCATAATCACCATAACTCCTATTTAACATAATTCCATGTAATTATTCAATTAAGACACTTTATTTTCGTATAATGGACTTGCTTACCTGTCGAGGCTTTATCATAAGGCCTATTCCTCCTAGATGGATATCTATCCCTCGAGGCCTTCTCATCTGACTTCCGTTTCATAGGTTCTTTACCCTTATTCCTTGCTCGGAAGTCTGCCTGATGAAACTCATAGTCCTGCTCACATAGTTGAGCCTTACGGACTGCCTCGCCATAGGTAGTGATGTCCAACGGGTATAGCTTAGACCTAATGGAAGGTCTCAATCCCTCCATGAATCTGTAGGTCTTGTGATTCTCTCTTCTCAGTACTTCAGGATCAAACCTGCTCAGTGTAATGAACTTCGACTCATACTGGCTAACCGTCATACTTCCTTGAGTCAAGTTCAAGAACTCTACTTGTAATCTCCTCTGAGCAGTACGTGGGACATATTGTTCATTAAAAGCTTCTACAAATCTATCCCACGTCACCTCTGGATACTTAGCTTCTAATACTGTCTGAGTAGCCTGCCACCATGGCTCAGCCTCATCCACCAGCAAATAGGCGGCTAATCCCACCTTCTCTTTCTCCGTACAAGCCATATATCCGAATGACTTAGTAACCGCTTTCATCCAGTTCTCTGCGGCTACTGGATCACTGTCCCCTTTGAACTTTGGCGGATCCAGCTTCTTAAACTCCTTTATTAATGCCACACTGCAGTAAGCCGTAGGATCTCGCCTCTCATTAGCTGGAACTGGTGGGGGTTGTACCACAGAAGTAAGAGGTACTGTAGGGGTAACTGCCGGTGCACTAGCGGCCACATCCGGAAATTTAGCCATAAACTGGGTGAACATTGCGGACATGTTTTCCATATGTTTCTCCATTTTAGCTAGCCTCGTATTCGGGCTATGCGGTGGAGATGGATGAGGAGACGGAACTAGGGGCTCTTCAGTGTGACCCCGTCCTCTTCCTCGTCCTCGTCTAGTACCCCTCCTTCGAGTACTCATTCTGTTAAGATCATAATCAAATAACATCATTTAGTATAACCTTGAGCCGTTATACTCCTCAAAATTAAGTAAGCTAGTACAGTACATTGGGGAATTACTCTAATTCTAGCTAATTGACATCGATAAGCTTCAGTCAAATCTGCTCTGATACCAATCTGTGACATCCTCGTCACTAACCAAATAACAACTAACTTTTAACTCAAATAACAAATAAATCGACTAGTTTATCCGATGTCAATCTCCCTTACTCTTATGCTTTAGGCATTTCTATCAGAGTATAATATTCATTTTCACATGCATAAAATTTTTCATTTATAAACATGTGCCATATACATCAGGATCTCAAATATTCATACACCCTAATCCCCAACATATACCAAACTGTAGTATTGTACTGTACATTAGCCGAAGTAACGGCCGACTAAATATACCTTCAAAGGATAAGTAGGAAGCGTGCCTCGAAGGTATCTCAAAAATCTCGAAATGAGCTCCTCTATCCGGAGCAGAATTACTTCAAGTAATCTGTATGAAAAATAGTTGTAAAGGAGTGAGTTTACGCTCAGTAAGAAACTTATGTAAAAGAGCGTACTATATCACTATATGCAGTTTTCCTGCTTGGCTCTATAATGTCATGTAAAATCATTATAAAGCATAGTGCTTATATTTCTTTCGCAAATATCAAATACAAGTAAATCATGCTTTCAAATATTTCCACGGATCTCAAATCACGTGAAATCAAGTAGGCAATTACAAATATTTTCAAATAGATGGGAGACAATTTATATCCAACAGATTCATGCACCAAGTAATTCTCATCATGGATACAGCAAATATATCCCGTAAAGGATAATCCAGAGAGATAATGGATACAGCAAATATATCCCGTAAGGGATAATCCAATAGATAAATCTCATAAGGATACCGCAAATATATCCCGTTAGGGATAATCCTGAGAGATATCAAATAAATGACGTACCCACGTATGGGCCAGGGATCCTCCCCAAAGCCGAATCAAATAAGAGACTCATGGCCATTGTCTATATCCCACAGTTTCACTAGTCAGGTGCCGTACTGCGGGTCTGAGGGCTGGACTAGAGCTCCTCAGTCAAATACAAGTAACAAATAATGTGCATGCTCTTTTGAGAGATTTATAGTCTCCAAAACCTTGTTCATATAGGTTTTAAACAAGTATGAATATCCTTTCTTAAAACAGGTTCTCAAAACCTTTCTTTCAAATAGGCAGTCGACTGGTCATATATGGCAGTCGACTGCTACCCCATGTTTTGCCTTATTGAATTTCTTTCCCTTTTGAAATTCAATTATTATATTTTTCAAAATACAAATAGGGCAGTCGACTGGTCCCAAATAGCAGTCGACTGGTTTTGAAACAGAATGCTTCTGGAAAAATGGCAGTCGACTGGCTCCCCTGGGCAGTCGGCTGGTTTCGAAACAGAATGCTTCTGGACCAATAGCAGTTGACTGGCTCCCTTGGCAGTCGACTGGTTTGAAACAGAATGATTTCTGGAAAATGGCAGTCGACTGGCTCCCTTGGCAGTCGACTGGTTTGAGTCGGTTTTCGAAAAACGGCGTTTTTGATGTCTCTAGGCAGTCGACTTCCCCTTTATGGCAGTCGGCTGCCCCTAGCCTAATTGGTACTATTAGACAAGTCCGAAAATGTCATTTTTCCTGCACTTAAAGCAACTGTTGTTTTTCTCCCAAAACATTTAGAATAATTGAAAGCATGAGGACATAGTCACCCTACGTCCGTTACATAAATTCCTTACCTCAATTGAGATAAATCCACAAGCTTGGTAGCCAATCTACACTTGTCCTTTTCCACTTCTTCAAGCTGAAATCATCATGACAATTTAAACTTCAATAAACCTATTCTACCAACTCCATACAATACCAAACCCTCAATAAAATTAACTAAAACCTTCTAACTTGCTTACCTTTGAAATTTACCAAATCTTTGGATTTTGAGATCTACTTAACCACTTGGATTCACTCTCTCATATTAAAGGCATAGGTTAAGCTATTAACAAGGATCGTTTTTCTTTAGAGGAGCTTAACGAATCGATGACCTGAAATGGTGGTTTGTCAAGGTGAGAAGCTTGGACACTTAGAGGAAAAATGGAAGCAACGAGAGGGAGAGGAAGATGGGCTGTGTCGTGGGGTACAAGAGGTGATGATGATGGTGAGTCATGGTTTTCATTAATTGCCCATTAAATTCATTCTCATCATCTCAGCCATTGACCATCCATTGACTCTTTGACCTTTAATTATTTGACCATCAATCCCTTTAATTCCCTCTATGTCCTATACATCATTTATATATCAGAATTTCACATTTATTCCATTAGTCCAAGTTGGAAAACTGTACAATTAAGGGAAAATTACAGAAAATTGGGGATTTCACAGTATATGCTGGTTTTTTCTTTCCACTAGGCTGTTTTGTTGAGGGGTGTCTATACATGATGTTTGATGTATAATCCCTTTTGAAGAATAAAAGGAATTCATATTGAATTCTTGCCCATTGTCTGACCTAATCACTTTCACTCTTTTGTCAAACTGTGTCTCAACAAATGAACAGAAGTTTTGAAGTAAAGTTCTTGCTTTAGACTTAAGCTTCATAAGAAAGATCCAAGTATGTCTGCTATGATCGTCAACCACTGTTAAAAAGTATGAATGACCATATAGAGATGTCACATGATATGGTCCCCAAATGTCAACATGAATGAGGTCAAAGCTTGAATTAGAGACAAAATTGCTTAATGGAAAAGGAATTCTTTTTTGTTTTGCATATTGACATATGTCACAAGGTTTTACATTCTCTAATGCTATAGAAGATTCTATACTGCTTAAGAGTTTCATTCTAGGATAGGAGATATGTCCTAAACGATAGTGCCATAGATGGCCTTGAGAAACAGATTGTAAAGAAGCAACAACTTTAGGAAAGGTTTTTACAGATGAAGGAACATTTTGAAGCTGATAAAGTCCTTGAACTTGCTTAGCTAATCCAATCATCCTCCAAGTGCTTATATCCTGCACAACACAGTAATTTGATTGAAAAATAAGAAAGCAATTAAGAGACTTTGTTAGTTTGCTGACTGAGATGAGGTTGAATGAGAAATTTGGTACAAATAAGGCATTCTGTAAAATGAAGGTGTTAGACAGTTTGACTGTGCCTATGTGTGTGACAGAAACAGATTGGCCATTTGGTAGTTTAACAAAAGAGTTTGATATAGGTCTATAGGAATCAAAAAAATCTAAATTGCAAATAATGTGATCGGTAGCTCCAGTGTCAAAGAAGTATTTAGAGTGGAGAGGAGTATGACTAATGGTGCATGATGCTATAATACCTGTTCTAGAGGTGGAAGGGTAAGAAGAATTATTACTATTTTGTTCAGCTACTGTATTGACATGAGAAGCTGGAGTAGAGGACATGTCAGATGCTTGAAGCATTTCAAGTAACCTCTGGTATTGATCCTTTGTGAAGACCATAGGAAGTCCTTGAGAGTCTCTTTCATCTCTGTGAGGTTCTATAACATCAACTTGATTTACTGAACCAATCTTGGATCTTGATTTGTACCCTGGTGGATACCCATGTTTTTTGTAACACTTGTCAACAGAGTGACCAGTGTATCCACAGTATGTGCATACAATTTTCTTTCCATTTGCATTCTGTTTTCTTTGAAAAGAATTACCGGATGAGGTTGCTACCGCCTTGTTTGCAAAGGCATTGAATTCAATTCTTTGAGAAGAGACAGAACCAATGGAGTTCATCTGCCTTTCTTGCTGTATCACTAAGGCAAAAACCTTGTTGATGGATGGTAATGGATCCATCAACATGATCTGTGATCTCACAATGGAGAAACTTTCATTCAATCCCTTCAAGAACCTGATGACATAGTCATTTTCTTGGAACTGTCTTGCTGTTTTAAGAGCACCACAATTGCATGTTGGGTTACAAGAGCAAGCTGAGATGGATCTAAGGTTCATAAACTCGTCCCAAAGGACCTTAAGTTGGGTGAAGAAGTCTGTTACCGAGAGACTACTTTGTTGGAAACCATAAATCTCTTCCTGTAATTCTGCAACTCTGAAATGATCACCTTGAGAGAATCTGTCTTGTAAATCCTTCCATACATCAACAGCATTGTCGAGCCATATCACACTTTGTGCTATGGTGGGTGAGATTGAGTGCAATAACCATGAAAGAACCATGGTGTTGCATCTTTCCCAGGTTGGGAATTTAGGATCAGTCTTCAGAGGGATTGTAATTGTACCATCGACAAACTTGAGCTTGTTCTTGGAGAGGAGTGCCATCCTCATTGCTCGACTCCATGAATGGTAGTTTGAACCAGTCAAGATTGAAGATACAAGAACCAATGCAGGGTTCTCATTTGGATGAAGGAAGTAAGGAGATGATTCATCAATTCGATCTGGCACCGCCATGGATGAATGGACACTCAAGAAATCTCGAAGAAAACAGAGAAGAACAGAAGAAAAAAGAAAAAAAAATATGAGAAAAATTTAATTGGAAGCAAGCTCCGATACCATGTTGAAATCTTGCTGTGTATTGTCATTAATCCTTGAAGATTACAATCTGTGTTTATATATAAGCTCATCAAGAAGCTACTGATGATTCTGTTATGGGTGGGAAAGCTGTATGCTACATGATCAAAAATGCAAGGCAAGTTGACAATAATAGTATTTTTTTTTCCTTCGATTATCAATTATGTTTTGATTTATAGAAGGGATTAAATAACAAAATAGAAAGAATATTTGCATTGATAAAAATAGTGGCAGGAAGAATAGGATAAGTTGATTTGTGGCCTGTCCAAAAGGTAGCATAGAATATCAACAGATTTTGACGTAACAAAACATCAATAATTTTCATAAAAATAAATCAATAATTGTTTTATATATAAATAATCAAAATAAAAACTCAACACATTGGCGATGACAACAACAAAGCGACGTGCAACAATAAGCAGGTTTTGAAGGATTTGGAATATCAGACTCTTGCTAAGAAGATGAAAACGATCGAACTAGGAATCTTGAGGGAGGAAATTAAATAAAATTAAATTAAATTAAGGTAAAAAAATAAAAATAATTTGATTAAATAAAATATAAACAGAGGCAAATTGTTGTATGAGGAAGGATCAATGCCAATTTATAATCGATAAAAAAAAAAGAGAGATCTTGAAATTTTAAAGTTATAGGATTAAGTCTTATTATACATTGATGTGTTTGTATAATTTAATTTAATAAATTGTTAAATAAAATAAATATAATACTTAATTATATTTATAATTTTTTGTAAAACAATGATAAAAAATAATATACCAAGCAAGGAACAAAATTCTCTGCCTCCAATATTCTTCAAAAAAAAAAGAGAAATCAATTTTTATTAATAAAATAAAATTATTCCCTTCCTTTTTTTGGGATGCTTCATTCTTTTTTTATTATTATTATTATTATTATTATTATTATTATTATTATTTATTTAGTAAATAATTTTTTTTTCCTTTCAAAAAAAAATTATTATTATTTATTTACTTGGGTTTTCAATTCCCAACTTTTGAGCACATTTCATAGCAATTAAAATTACAAGGACCACAACTTCACTTATGTGCTTGGGGAATTGGGAATTTGGGATTAGTCCCCCCTTTGCACATTCTCTTTCTCTTCACTTTCATCTTCGCTTCTTTTAATATTTTAGGCTTTTGAATTCTGTTAAAGCAACATTAGAATCAGCTATGCCTCATGGATTATTTTATATGTATTATAGATGTTGAATTTCCTCTATTACTTCAATTATTTTTTTAAAAAAAATAATTCAACTCTTTAAATACAAAACTACTATAAATTTACCATCAAACCATATTCTTAATTTAAAATATTTGATAGTTCGATTACCCACAAAAATTATTTACTACATGCATTTTTTTGAAACGCAACAAGAAGTTTTATTGCTATGTCGAGAACAATAAATATTTTAACTTAGTCAAGTGGAATGTACAACACAGATTCACAAGAACAAACCAATCAAGGCAAATTACAACATCAAAACACAATAACAACAACATCACAATACAGAAAACAAAGACATTCAAAAGTAAACCAGCAAACCCATTGAGACAAAAACACAAACAGTTGATTATATTCATATCATTTTCAAAGAGTCAAAATTGTAACCTAATATATCATAAGTATTGGAAACTTTTATATAAAGAAAATTAACAAGGAATTGAGTAAAAGGTTTTGTTAAATTGTAAACCACTTAATATGAAAATGGTGCATGGTTTAATTCAAGCTACTACTAATTATCTAAAAAATTCCAGCTTTCATGTGAAGTCCCCTGTATGGCTAAATTTGCTTAAGGTTAGATCAAAAATGAAAACTTTTTAGAGATTTGAATAACACACGTATAAAATTCTTACATCATAAAAATAAAAACACAATTATTTAAATTAATAATCAAATTAAAAAATAAATTATTTTATTGATAGCGCGGTCTGTTCAAATAATTGATGACTTTAAAGTTCCAAATTAAATAAGACAAAACACTTTTATAAAACATTCCACACGCAAAAGGAAAAAAAAAGTTGATTATTGGCGCCTGAAATCATTTTTTTTTTGTCCTCTCTTGGCGGCTGATGAGGGCATGCTGGGAGTTTTCCAGTCCCCCTCGAGAAAATATGTTAAAAGAACAATAATTAAGCAATTAAAATAAATTTATTTCTAACAAAATATCCCTAATTTTATAATCTATACCTATAGGCTATATGTTTGTTAAAGAAAAATAATTAATTAATTAATTATATGTATTCTGCTCCATGTACTTTAATCAGTGTGTATACAATACAACACTTTCCTTTCTTTTTTTACTTTGTATTTTTGTTTTGTTTTGATCATTCCTGAAATCTTTGTTGGATCGTAATTCAATAATCATTGTACGAGAGGTTAAGAAAATGGGAAGCAGGGAACTGAAAGACTGACATTTCCGCGAACGACTGGCATGCATTACTAAGAGTAAAGTCTTTTCCGGGGTTTGGAGGCATGCACACCAGATTTTTCATATCTTTCCCTAGATTTTAATGTCCGCTTATGCTTATATAATTTTCCAGTTTGAATATTGAAAATAGAAAAGAAGATTTTTTACCAAATCGAATGTAATTTTAAGATCTAATAATTAGTAATGTTGAAGTTGGTTTCGAGATTAAATAATCTGGAGTTTGAATTTCAATACTAACTCCAAAAATTACAAAAAATTAAAGATAAAATATTTGAAGAATTTCACACTTTTGCTCTTATTATCATTTATTTTCAACACTCATGTCATCACTTAAGTAAGCGTTATAATCTTTTGAGTTAATTGCCTATGTATAGCATCAAACTCGTAGCTTGAAATATAAAGATTTAGGTTTTGTTTATTAGAAAGGTTAAAAAATTGTAAAAAAAATTGTTAAATGTTTTATAATTATTTTTCTATTTTATAATTTATTCATTAAATTAACAATTTTTTTTTTATCAAACAAAGCTTTAGCATTAGCTGGTTTGTGAAACTCGTTGCCTTGGCAAGTTGTAATAATAAAATGATGCAAAAGCTGTGCTTAAAATATATGCTGATAGTGCAATCATATCACTAATTGTGCGATAAAAGGGAAACACCTACCTCTCTCACCTGCCTCAACCAATCATTTCAACAAATCAAGTTTATTTCTTAATAATTAAGTCCAATCCTCCCTTTGTCATGACTCTTAGGAAGCTGAAACTAGACCTAGTAATATTAAAATTAATGCAGTGATACAATATAAGAATAACATATAAAAAAAATATGATAGGAGTTAAAGTTTGATAAAAAATTATATATGAAAATAATAAAAGTTAAAAAAAGTTTGTATTTAATATATTGCTACGAATTTTGATTAAAAAAATTTTATGGTTTACATTATATTAACATAATTTTATATAACACAAATATAAATTATTAAATCTAGCCAAAACCATCCAACTCTTTTCTTTTATTACTTTGTGGTTTCTTTAATAGCACCCAACCCAACCCTTTTGCTGTTAATTATGCATCTACAATACTACAACGGATTAAAAACACACACATATATATATGGATTATTATTCAACACGCTATTAGTAAAATTTTTAGATTTTATAAGCAGAGTTGAAATAAAGAAACATATTTTTTAAGAATATTAAAAAAATAAAGAACAAATAAAATGATATATATGTGTGTGTGTGTTATTATTTTAATTTTTTATATAAAATCTAAAATCTACTTACCGTTTATTTCGTAATAATCTTTTGTATATATATTTTTTGAATTTGTTGTCTACTTTCAAAGGTGCCAATCTTGTCATACTAGATTGAGATGTCTAAGATAAAAGCATAAAATGGAGGGGAAAAAAAAAGATTGAGATGTCTGAGATAAAAGCATAAAATGGAGGGAAACAGCAACGACGTCAGGAATTTTTGGTACAACTTAGTCAGATGAAAATCATGTCGTGTTAGGTTACATTTTATATTGTTTCTTTGGACTATATAAATGATTTAATATTTTTATTTTATTATATAATTATTATTATTTGGGTATATATTGTCTCATATGTACGATTCTTTGGTTGTGGATTGATTGTTTTCTTTAAATCTCGTAGAAATTAAGGACGATGTATGGGGAGCCTCTTTTTCTATATCCTAATCATATTTGTGGGAATAAACTCGAGGAATATGTCATATTTTTTATATTATAATATATTTTTTCAAAAGCAATGTTTATCACAAGAGAGGAGAGAAAGGTACAAATACAATAACAGTAGATTGCTTCTAATAAGCTATTAAGTAAAAGAGAAGCAAATTAGAGTCGTTATTGCAACTCACAAAAAAAAAATTTTACAATTAATTAAAACATAGATTTTGTGTTCAATTTACCTTTAATTTAGTAAGATTACCAGCGAATTCATTTATTTTTTCGTGATATATAAAAGATTTATCATTTTTTAAATTGAAGTTTTAAAGTTTTCATATGCAAAATGCTATTCTTTAACTTTCAAGAGTGTTTTGGAGTAATTTGACCCAAATCATAGCATTTAAAAAAACACTTTTAATAATCAAAGTATACATATTAGCTCACGAGGAATTCAAAAACAGAATAAATGCCTATTTTATTATCATCTCTCTTTCTTTCTTACATTGTCTAAATTTAAGATTTGAGGGCGGATGTCATATATATATATATGTATGTATATATATGTATGTGTTCAAGATTCAAAGGTGAATTTGTTAAATACATATATGCATATTTTTAATCATATATATATATCCACACTTGTGATATATTGAATCTTCACGTCTACCAAATATGCATAGAACATGATCAGTAAGTTCATATATGGAACTAGAATCTTCGAAAAGAACCAAGATTAGATATATGAACAAATGCAGTGAGCCTAATTCCGGTCCTAAGTTTAGGTGCTATGCCTATAATCTAAAGAAAACTGTTTGTACAACCAGAAAGATCAGGAAAACAAGACAATTAGGGTACCATGGACGAATCTTAAGGGTCATGAGATGTTTTTTCTTGGGATTTGAGAAACCAAACCGGCCCATGTCATTCTCCAAGGGGGTCATTTTCCTAGCAGATGATTGCATTGAAGGACCAACATTCTCAGTTTCTCATTGTATATGGCTCCCACCTTTTCAAGTTTATCTTACTCCCTTTTCTTTTCATAGTATGGTAGTACCATTATTACTTTTGTTTTTCAATTTCCACCTTTCCTTTTTGTTTTTTAATTGTCCAAAGTTGAATGTAGATAAAATTGAAGTAAAGAAAAGAATTTGAAAAAAAATATTGGTGGTTAATCTTTATTCTTTAGGTTTTGGATTCCTTTTGGGCATGGCCACATGTAGGAAAACGACCTGAAATTATTGAAAGCATAGCACTTTTGATACAAAAATGGGAACGCTCTGATAATACATATGATGTGGTCCTGAGATGCAACAAGGGGTCCATGTGGCATGGCCTGCAAAGGGTGGCCGTGGCCACGTGGGAGAGGTGGTCCACGCAGACAACAAGGTGCTCGAAACATGACATGTGTCGAAAAAAGAGACGTGACAGGCTGTTTATCAAGAGGCATGAGAGAGTGATCCTGCTTGATTATTTGATGAGAAATGGGGTGAAAGTGGGTAAGAGGGGAGTAATTTGCAGCCTTGCAAGGTCGGATTAGGAACTTCAATTTTGAGTCAAGGCTAAAGACTAGAAAAGCTCTTTTTTGAGCTTTTGAATGTGCGTATATATGAGTTTGATCTGTTGTAACTTGTACAATAGCTCCACTTCCAACAGTCAATTTCTCATATATTTTTTTTCTTATTTGGAATTGTCAAATGTGTGTGTTTTCTTTGGGATATTGAAAATTACTTTGAGGGTCTAATTTACTTTTATGAGAAATTATTTGATATGCTGTCAATCTAGTTTTTAAATTTCTCAAATAAAATTAAAAAGATAACACATAATTTTTAAAATCTATTTAAATGAGACATATGATAGTCTCTTAATCTCACTTTTGTAATTACAAATTTTTAATATCAATGTATAAGAAATAAACTCTTAATTTATATATATTTAACAACTTTTGTTATTAAACAACTTCATATATATTTAACAATTTTTTATTATTAAATCAAGTAGGCTAATGACATTGCATTCGGAAAGATGTAGCCCAAATGAGTTGCAAGTAGAGAGTTACTTGATTATGACCAACATACAAGTCAGTTCTTATCTCATTGGTAAATGAAAATATTAATGTTCAAAACTTTTTTGAAAATTTAACTAGTTGGACTAATATTTAAATATTTCCTTAGTCTTTCTTTTGATAAAAGAAAGGAATCATGGGTTTAATTGTAGATGGTAATAAAGTTAAACTTTCTGATTGTCATACAAGGGAGTTTTTTTGGATCAAGAGCTAGGACTAATGCTTTCATTTACAATATAATTTTCTAAACTTGGGATTCATATTCAGTTTAGTTGATTAATGTTATCTTTTTGGGAGATAATTTTGAATAAATCTGAAATTCAAATCTTGATATTTACAGTTTTTTTTCTTTTCTTTATTTTGCGACTGCATTTGCACAAAAAAAATACAATATTCTATAGTAGCTTTACCATATAGTTGAAAAATAAATGGTTTCTTCCCTTTTGATAGAATTATGGAACTTTGTATTGTGAATCCTTATTAATTAGCCATTAGACAATATTCTAATTTCTTAGTATAAATTCTTACCAAAAACATAAATTTTCTCTTTATCAGGGTTTCTCCAAAAATGTTTTCATGCCAATTTCAATTCCTTCTTATTTCAGATTCCAACAAGGCATTTGGGTGGCCCAAACGTGCTTATTTCAACCCACACCGCAAGTCCACAACCCAATCTCAGACAGCTTTGAACCCAACAGGTTCGGCCTAATCCAGTATGAGGCCTGCGCCTTTCAATTCTTGGGCCATTTTATTTTAATGTTTATTTTGCCATTTTATCTTGTAGTGTTTAATTGTTTGTTTTTGTAACCAAAAAAAAATGAATTTTTTATTTTATGAGAAATTATTTCATACATGATACATTCATAGTTAAAGTTTTTAAACTTTGCTGAGAGAATTATCAGGAAACCGCATATCCCTTAAACTATATTAAAAAATTGAATATGAATTCTTATTTTATTTATCAAAATTATAATATTAAATGAGTAACTTATTATTTCATAAAAAGGATGCTACGTATTAATACTTTAAGACTCTTATGGAAGCATATCTTTTTAATTTTTAAAAACAAATGTTTATTTTAATTTTTTTAATACATAGGAGCATTTTCTGCTTTAGATACACAAGCTCTAAGCTTTTCTAACCCCTTCTGCCAAAAAAAAAAATTTCACAATCCTATGATATCCTCTTGCAAAAGTCTAGCCATACCAAATGGATGGTGATTAAATTGAGTCATCTCAAAATCCTTCGCATATGCTAAATTTATTAAGTGATTCGTACAATAATTAGTTTCTTTGAACACATGATTTAAAGTACAAACCTAATTTTTTTTCATCAAGCATTGGAATACATGTATTCTTTGGAATAAAAGGTCCTTGCCATTTAGCGATTGAAAGTTGATACTTACATTTTAATTTTAATTTAAATTAAGAGAGAAATCTTATATATATATATATATATATATATATATATAAGGTTTGAAAACCCAAGCCTAACATAACGTGGCTTTGCATGCACTGTGTTTGATCAGCTAAAGAAATTAAAACCAAAATCAGAGAAAACCCTGGAGTTCAATAACAAAGCAAGCCATTAAAACTATACTTGTTCTAGCAAAATTACAGCTTAATTTCTAGTCCCAAAACCAGTAGGTTTCGGATTCTCCATGCAAACCACATCAACATTAGCCACGCAACCGAGCAATGATTTCAAGCAGGCTTCAACGCAGAAGAAACCAGGATTGGCCTTAGCTTTCTTATCTCCTCGCGGCCGCCATGTCTGCTTATCATTCTCCTCATCACCGACCCGCCAGTGCTTCCTCCGCTTCTCCTTCAGCCACTTCTTCGTCCTCCTCGCTACATTCCCTGCCAATGTCTCTTTCTTCTTGGCCGCCATCTTCAAGGGATAGCTTCTCAGATACCTTTGCCTCATCAGATACCTCTCAGTACTGCATCCGCTGCTTAGCTTGATAGGGTTTCGTACGTCTGTGCAGCTTGATGAACAGCTTAAAGTCGTCATGATCGTTTTCTAACCAAGAACAATATTCTTTTTCAGGATTTTGATATTATTCTTGCGTAGTATTCAAACGTTAATATGAGCCTGAAAACAACGTTTTGCACTTATATATAGAGATCGGGAAGTTAATCCTTTTCCATAAAGTAGAGTCCTTTTACCGGAAGAAAATTAACTCTTTCCCAGACAGGGTAGGAAAAGAAGAAATAGGGATAACAATAACATGGATTATAAAGAAATAAATAAGAAAATTCGGACTTAATCTGTGCCTTGTGACGCAAGAAATATATTAAATACCGAAATATTGGGTTTAAATTGCAAACTTTTCAAAGTTTGTGGAATCGGACTTTTCCTATTTCTCCATATTAGAAGTTGATTTTAAACATTGCAAAAATGTTCCATAATCATGGACCAACCACCGCTACTCTTCTATTTGTGTATACTGATTAGCACACCTCAATATCATCAAGTTTTACCTTGATTTGCACTTGAATTAATTTTAATACGCTTTATGGTAATTTCACTTCATATAATAATATGAGTGTTGAGATTTGAATTTTAAAATTGCAAAACATAATCGAATAATACTTAAGATTTTTCTTATTTCATTGAAGGATAATTGGTGGGGGATAGCTTTCTCCATTTGATGAGATCATGTTGAAAAACCATAAAGAGTTTCAACTTTCAAGATTGAGAGTATTAGTCACTGAGTAGTTCGGAGTTTTTGAATCTTGCAAGAAAAAGTTTTTCAATATTGGAGTTTGCTTTGAGTGTGATATCAAGTCAAGTGCTCAATCTCTTATTTAGAAAAGGGAAAAAGAGTTTCTATAATGTCACTGTTTATATATGAATTTAACTGCAGACGTCAGTGAACCTTACAAAGATTTGAATGGAGACAAATATTCTAAGTTTAAAAAAAAAATGTCTGATCGATTGTAGAACAAAACATTCCAAAATAGCTAAGTTTGTGATTCTAACTTTCCATTGCAAGTTGCCTAATAAGCACCAGCCTTCACTCATCATCATACAGAGTTCGATCTCATGAACTCAAATAGTTATCACAAAACTCTTGATGCATCTTAATCATGAATACAAAATATTTATATATCTTTGACCGCATAAAAAAGCATACGATAGAAAAATCGAGACTTAATTTAGCGATCTTTATTTTTTAAAGAAAAAATAAGTTTGAGATCCGATTTTTTTTTGTAATTCTATATGAGCCAAAAAAAAAAGCAAATGCACAAAAATATTATAATTAAATAGAATTTAAGATTTCATCGATGAAAATTTTGTTGGTAAAAACTTTATTTTGTTTGTAATGTACAAATAACGATAGTGTATGTGAATTTAATTCAATTTAATTTTATTATTATTATTATTATTATTATTATTATTATTATTATTATTATTATTATTATTATTATTATTTTGCAAATGATTTTAAAAACGTATGTTTCATATTGACAAGTTGCAACAATATCATGCAATAGAATCCAAATCCTGAATTGGGATGATAGCTATCTCCAAACTCCCAAGTCACACCAGAGTCAAATGTGAACAGTAATTACTACAAACCCACGAAGCCTATTATATTAGGTCCTTGAACTATTTTCTTATAATCAATCAAAAAATTTAATATTTCTAGCTTTTAATAAGAGGGTTTGAATGTTTGATATCATCTAATGTATATGTGTAATAGAATTTTCTTTTGACTTCATTTGGATGGATAATTCTTCACATCGAAACAAGAATATGATACTGATCCTTAAAGATTCAATCACAAAAACAAAACTATAATTTCCAAGCAAAAGTATTTTCAAATGGGGAACCATTTCCAAAATATTAAAAATAAAATCATTTGAATCAATGAAGTTGTACATTCATGTCTATTTTGAGTATTGTCTTTTTTTTTTAGTCGAAACCTTATGGTATCTGAAAGTCACTTTGAGTCTTGATTAATCCAGAGTCGAACTATGATCGAACCTAATAGGAGTAGCTCTCTTAAAGCTGTTTTTTCTATTCACAAAGCTCGAACTCGAGATATTACTTAAGGGATACCAAACTCCTTCCACATAACCCAACAAACATTAGTTATCAATGTTAGAAAAATTGCAAAATAAATGTGAAAGATTGATTAAAATATTGTTTAATCAATGGACATAAAATTAGTATTTGGCATGATTCCGAATTGAGTAAAATCGTGTTAAAATGATTTTTACCAAGTTTATAAGGCAATCGATTGCCCATATAGAGTAGTCAATTGCCCTTGTGCAACAACCTTTCTATTCTAAAATTACACTTGGGCAATTGAATGCCTTGGGAGAGCAGTCAGATGCCCATAGAGGGCAGTCAATTGCCTATACAAAGTGCAATATCGGATTTTAAATTACTTCAGAGCAGTCAACTTCCCTAGGAAGGCAGTCAACTGCTCCACCTGGAGGTTGTATTCTGTTTCAAAATTATACTAGGACATTCGACTGTTCTAGTAAAAAAGCGAATACAACGGTTTGTTTTTTTACTAAAGAGTTACAAACTCTTCTTTAAGTTATTTTTTCACTTTGAATGGTTAAAAAACATAACCATTGACTTCCAAAAGTTATGATCTTGTTAAATAATTGTATTTGTCGAATCACACAACACAAATGAAAAATCATATCACTTGATTGAAAGATTACATCACTTGGAATTGTTTTCTATCAATAGAGATGTCAAATTCAAACTTGAGACACATCAATTAATTCTAAATTCTTCTATCTTCTCTCAATTTCAAAGCAAAAAACAAGTCTCTTAAACATTGTTTTATTGCAGAAGACTTTGGCTAAGACATAATACTTTTGTATTTATCAAAGGTGTATAGAAGTTTAATATTACTAGTGCAATGTGATATTAAACAAGTTTGACTTCATTATATCTTGATACTATTTCAACAACCCTCTTTGCATATCATAACTGGTGAGGTGAAATAAATTTTAAGAAAAATAATATTATAATAGCATGCTTTGAAGTCTAATACTATATTGTTCATGACTGTTCGTGATAAAAAAATTTCAGTTTTCAAAAATTCAAGATCATATTTAAGATTGATTCATTTTCATCAAACTCTAAAAAGTGATTTTATTTTCGTACAACAAAAAACTTTCCCACTTTGCAACACTGGGTTTTATCAATTGTACATAAATGACTATTAACTATTTGACTAATGAAATAAAAGATTACTGCATTTATTCGCTAATAAAGATGAGGGGTGAGGAGTTGGGACAGGAATGGCAGTATTCATGAAAAGCTACAGAAGAATGTATAAATGGTCGGGTGAGAGTGCTTGCTTTTTCTTTTGGAAACTGAGTTTTTTTCATTGTTTTGTGGCTCTACCCAGAGAGGTGTTCTAACTAATGAAATCAGGACAAGTAAATTGAAAAAAAAAAAGAAGAAAAAAAGCTGAAAATTTGAAAAAGGCTGCTTTCTAGTGTGGTAGGTTCATTCCTTGACTTTTCCGAGCAAAATCGTCAAGATTCCAAGGCAAGTTGATGGCCAGGATATGAGTTGATGGCTTGATGCCTTGTGGACTTGTAGTTGAGTCGATATGTTACGCTTTGGGATAGAAGTGCTGGACAATCCTATGATTGTGTAGCCCACGAATGTCCTCTAGATCCTTCTCTTTTGATGGAAGAACAATTCCAAATAATAGATTAAATTTGCCCTCTTTATAAAAAAAAATCAAAAGTAAATCAACTTTACAGATGATGAATATTAACGAATATTGAAGATTCATACTTTCCCTACTTTTTTTAAACAGCGAAAGTACTGATGAATAATGGCGATTTTTAACTTATTTAAAATCATTCATCTAAAGCTTTTATTTGAAAATTGAAATAACTTATACATATCATTGAATTAGATAAATTTTATAACTGATTGTTCTAACTTATCGTTAATCATCTTTCTTTATTTGAATTTGAAATCGGTTGTCATATCATATAACATGTAACACTGACAAAATTAAAAAATAAAAAAATGTTTAAGAAGCAAATATCCAATTCATCAAGTCAACAATATCTTATTGTTTAGTCAAGTTTAGGCATCCTTAAGGTAGTGAAATGAGATATTTGAACAAAATTAATCTTGAACCACACAAAGGTTGAAAATAATAAAGCATGTCAGTGTTTAGAATTTGAATAGATTTCCTTTGAACAAGACTTTAGATCACTTCTTGAGTATAATTGACTACTTTCTCCATACATTGATTCATGAACATTGAACAAGGACTGGCTCTCTTTTCTCACTTTTTTTTGGTGAATCTCTTTTCCCACTTTTGTTCCTTTCCCTTGAGCGAAAAGTAGTTTGACTCAAGGATGGTATTTGGGACTTAAACAAGGACAGAAGGACTACTACTAACTACTGTTGAAGTTATCAGCTTTCACACATCATCAATTAGCAACTACTTAACTACACTCAATAAAATAAAGCAACCTGAAAGCTACACATTTATGGCCACGGGCAACTAACAAAGCAAGAAAATTATGTCACCTAATCTATGACAAACCAATAAATTAGTAATACTACAATTTTTGCATGCAATGACTAATTTGGATAAGAAATTTTTGTTTCTTGAGCTCATTCTGAATAAGCACTTAGAAATTTAGCTGTCTCAAGCAAAATTCATGACACATTCAGAAGGGAGTTGTGGTTTTTGGATACATGAAGCATGTACATGCATAAGAAACAATTTTTTTTATGTTACTTTTTAATATAACCGTGCACTTAGTTTTTTCTAAGCTTTTTTTAGAAAGAAAAAGCAATGGGATATAGAAAGTGAAGGGTGTCTTTCTCACACTATAGCTAGAATGCTTACCTTTTCTCGACAATGGGAAGGGGTTGAAATCCTTCATAAAGAAGTAGTTTTTCGCCTTTTCCTTTCTAACTTTTCATTTTCTTGATGAAGATAGAATTAACAAAATCAAAATATGATTTTTGGGTTTTTTTTTTGTTGGAAAAAAATAGCTGGCTGAGCCACTTGGTATAATGTTCATTCGTGGGCAATGACCAAAAGTGGGGTAACAATGGGGGCTGCCAAGGCAAAGACAACAGATAAACCAGAGTGAGTACAGAGTAACAGCAAGTCCCACAGCTCACAAATGCGAAGGAAGATCAACTCTCTTTTTCTCTCTCCTTTCCATCTTTTCAACAAGAAAAGGTGAAGTGTCTTCGACTTGTAGTGGATTATGGTTGAAAATGGGCATGACATAAAGGACCCACGTGCCTAAGCAAGAAAATCTAACAATTCAACAAACCCATCTGGGATTTGATTCCTCTAATTTTCAAAAGGGCCAAGTTTTTTGGTTGCTTTCATGGGAGGTAAACATCATACACCGAAAGACCATTTTTTTCAATTACCCAAGCCAGCTTTCTTTCTTTCCTTTTTTTTTTCAATTTTTTATCCACCTTTTTTCTTTTAAAGACCTGGGTTTTGCTTAGGATTCAAGTTCTCTTTTTTTTCATCTTCTTGCTTTCTCTTTTCTCTGCCTTAGCTTAGCTGTCACTCAGAATTGGTTATCTAACTTTTTTTTCCTTTTCACAGTGAAACAAAAAGTCCCAGTTTTATCTTGCTATGTTGATGGCAATTAAGGGTCTAGCCTGGAATATCCTTTTGTCTCCTGTAATTTGGTGACTATGCATTCAGGTGAATCTGGTGCTGTTTCTGATCTAGGATTCATCAGATTCTGTTGTTTCTGCATATTCTTCCCTCTTTTTCTGGTTAGTCTTTGATACTTTTAACTTTTTTTTATTCACTTCTGCTGAAACTGTTTCATATCATTTTGATTTTCAGTAATTGTGTAGCTGGGTTTGTTTTCCCCCAGTTATACTGTAGTTTTGAGTGTTTTCATATTGGTATGAATATGAGATGTGGTGATTTAAGGACACTGAGAGCCAAACGTGCATGAATTCTGGGGAATTGAATTCTGATGCATGGGGATATTTTATTTGATTTGATTGGATATGGGAAATCCAGGCTGAAATTCATAAACTTTCTTCAATGCTTTTGGCCTGCTATGAATTAATTGGAAACTTTGATTATGTTTTCTCTTTGGATTTATGCTTTTGGCTAAAGCTGGTATTGCTATCTGGTCGGTCTCTCCTTTATTTATTTCTTTATTTAAATCATTTTTGTTAAAAATAGTTCTTTGAAGGAATAAAGTCAATGGCCTTGACGGTAAGTTGAGATAGTGCCTCCCAAACTGGGAATGCCTTTCCATATTGATATTCCGCAAGAATCATATCTGTGTGACTAAGACAATATAAACGGTATTTGTTTTCTAATTAGGCTGCACTTGCTTTTTTCTTGTTTTAATTTTGTTTATGCTTTCCTAAATGGATGATTTCGTTTCAGGCAAAAGGCTGCCGGTTAGATTGCAAATAGCATATCACATAATGAGTTGGCTGACCAAGATTCTTAAAGGTTCAACTAATAAAGGGCGATATTATGGGAGATATGGAGATGATAGAACGTGGGATGAGCCTCGCCGATCAACGGTAATGATCTGCTGGTTATAAATTTTCACTGGCTGCTTGTGTTCAGATAACACTGACTCTGCTGGTTTTTTCTTAAATGTGGTTGGATGGTATGATAAAAATTTATTTGTTACATCTTTGTGTATGCATGTAATGTCATGCTTCAAAAACCTTTGTTGGCATGATCCTGGTTCATTCATTCCTAGGAAGTTTTTCTAAAGTTAACTCTGTGATTCTTTGTTGGAAAACTTGGATGCAGGAAGGGTCAGATGGTTTTGACAAAGATGAAATAGATTGTGCTCTTGCACTTTCCCTTTCAGAAGCTGACCAAAAAGGCAAGAAAGTGATAGGTATGGTTGCATCTCTGAAACTCTGATTAGGCAAATTAATAGTGTGCTTAACTAGTTAAAAGGTGATTTGGATGGTTTTGACAAATGAAAATTTATTGTGCTCCAGCAGTCCTCTTCAACCCTCTACTCTTTAATCATCGTTTTCAGTATGCAAATTTCTTTGAATGTTCAGAAACTAATCCAGCATGTATTTATTTCTGGTTGGAACCATGCATTTAAAGATTTTGAGCTACCCATGGGTTGTGGCTCAGTTAGCAGCGCAGCCTGAGTTTGTAGGAGGACTCTTGAGTTCGACCCCCACTAAATACACCTTTGGGGAGGGGTGAGGAGCCTTAACTGTGACGAAGTCTCGAGCAGGATTAGTCTTAGACCGTTAAAACGGATGAGGATACCTATGGTTTACAAAAAAAGAAAAGAAAAAGGATTTTGAGCTGGGGAACTTAGGAAGATTAGTGCCATTTTACTTATTGAATTTCATAGGGGTCATTTAGAAAACTTTTACACTGGTTTAATTTGGTTCTAAACTAGTCCTAAAATAATTTATAGTGCAAATGCAAACTGATTTGAAACAAAAATATTTTAGTAGTTTTCTTTTTTTGTAAGAAAATTGGCAAGCTGACAAATTTTAGAATTTGCTCCATTTATCCTGCTGAACTGGTTTTGAATGTAGGAGATGATCCCATATCCATCTCCATAACAAATAATAGAACTCTTCATCTTCCCTAGAGGCTGGCCACACAGAAAAAATGAAAAGCAAAAGGGTAATCGTTTCTCTGTCAGGATTTGGGGGTAGTTTTTAACTTGATTCCTGGGTTTTAAGTGTTAGGATTTTATTTTTGTATCAACTCTCATGTTTCCCATTCACTTGGTAGAAGATGAGTCTGAAACAGAGGAGGAATCAGTTGAGTATGAATCAGATGGTACAGGTCATGTAGAGGACAATGATGACAAATATGCTGAAGCTCATGTGGAGGAAGAGGACAGATATGCTAAAGTTCGTGTAGAGGAAGAGGATGACCAATATGCCAAAGTTCGACGTGAGGTGGATGAAGAAGAACATGCGAAAATTCAATTGGAAGAAGATGAACAACTTGCTAAGGCTATTCAAGAAAGCTTGAATATGGAGTCTCCGACTCGTTACAATCATGGGGGTTTATTTTCACCTTTTCCATTCTTCTTTCCAGCTGGTTACAGGTAATTTAGTCGTACTAGACCTTTTTGCATTAAATTCTTCTTCTTCTTATTATTATTATTTTTTTTTTCAAATTGTCTAGTTTGGAAGAAGGAAGCTAATCTACGTTAGATACAGAGTCATAAAACCTGCTTAGGGCTTGCATGAAGATATAGATATCAGACCTATTAACATACACAAACCTATCTTTTTTTTTTGTGTCTGTTACCTCTTATCAGTTGATACCTACATTTCAACTGTTGGAGAACTTCCTTTAACTACAAAATTTGGTTTTCTTTTGGAATAAAATGGTTAAATTTTGGTCTGACTTTGAGTTGGAATAAAATGAATAAAATATGAAGTTGTATCTCTCTTGGGGAGGAGGGATTGGGGGTTATTTACTGTGCTCAAATTGAAGATTCTAACATTGCTAGTATTGCGCTTCTTATGCAACATTATGAAATTGCAGACATCCTTCCAAAAATATAAGCGTAACAAATATAAGCATAACATATTGTCTTGTGAAATTATTTGAGTTGATTCACATATATCATATGACAGCTGAGCTGGTTTACAAAATCATGATCTTGCAGGATCTGTGCTGGTTGCAATGCTGAGATTGGGCATGGACGATATCTGAGTTGTATGGGTTCTGTTTGGCATCCAGAGTGTTTCTGTTGTCATGCTTGCAAGCAGCCAATTACTGATCATGAGGTGTAATCTCACGTAGTTTATTGATATTTTCCTTTCATTCTCCTACACTTTTACATACTGAGTTTGCAAGCATTGAGTGAATTTTTTATATGGCCTGGTTTTAAAGATTCTTTTCTGGTGATATAGTTTTCGGTGGCTGGGAATCGCCCGTATCATAAATCCTGCTATAAGGAGCGGCATCATCCAAAATGTGATGTTTGCAAGAAATTTGTAAGTGCTAAATCCATCTCAGGGTCTTACAACTTATTTATATTGCGTAAGCAGGTTTTCCTATCTGATCTCCTTATCCAATATAAATGTGTAACTATGCATCTAATTTGAATGGATAACTACATGATTCATCTAATAGTTGTGATTAGGTTTTTCTCATAAAATATTGTGATTAATAAATTGAATAGGTTGACTAAGAGAAACACCAGGCTTCTCTAACCTAAATGGAGACTAATGCCTGCATATGTTTATTCTGAAGTAGCATTTTTAAATAAGTCAATTAGCCCGTCAAAGGCTACTGACTCTGGGAAAACTCCTGATCAACTGTTCTTAATCCAGCTTGTCTGCTATAAGAGCCAGCTGCTCAATGTCTATACCACTGTTCATGTGTTATTCTTAGATTTTTAAGATATATGATATTTCTGAGGCCCTAATGTTTTCAAGTTTAAGGCTCTTATCTAGTTTATGCATTAGTACGTTTAATATCCAGTTAATTTTTTTTTTCTTTGGCCATCAGATTATATAGATGCTGACCTTGTTTCTTTTTTTTTTTTTTCAATTTTACAGATACCAACAAATCCAGTTGGTTTTATAGAATACAGGGCACATCCCTACTGGAAGCAAAAGTACTGCCCCTCTCATGAGCGCGATGGCACTCCTCGCTGTTGTAGTTGTGAAAGAATGGAGGTGAGTTGAAAGAATGCTCCTGTTTTCTGATACAAATGGAACAAAGAGAAGGGAACAGCATCCTTTAGTAGTTGTAAAAAAAATATATATGTTCATCTTTAAAGTCTTAAAGCCTTGCAATGCTTGCAGCCAACAGATGCAAAATATTTTTCGCTTGGTGATGGTCGGAAGCTGTGCCTAGAGTGTCTAGATTCTGCAATTATGGATACTCATGAATGCCAGCCTCTTTACCTTGAAATCCAAGAATTTTACGAAGGATTAAATATGAAAGTGGAACAACAGGTTCCTCTACTTTTGGTAGAGAGATCAGCTCTAAATGAGGCCATGGAGGGAGAAAAGAATGTAAGGCTAAACACTGGAAGTTTTATCCGTCAGAGGAAATTTCCTTTGCCTTGTTTCTTTATCATCTCATTTTCTACAATGTCTTAAATGTGGGCAGGGGCATCATCACTTACCAGAAACTAGAGGACTCTGCTTGTCAGAAGAACAGACTGTTACCACTGTATGAATTTCCTTTCAGATTCTTACTTCTTAACTCCAGTATTTCAGGTTTATCAAGATGCCTTCATATTTAATTGGATTCTACATTTGATTCAAATTACCAGGTCTTAAGGAGACCCAGGGTTGGTGCAGGCTATCAATTCATAGACATGATAACTGAGCCTTATAGGCTAATTCGTCAATGTGAAGTTACAGCTATTCTCATTTTATATGGCCTTCCTAGGTATTATCTTTTGTTTCCTTTCAGCGCAATATTGCTATCCAGACTTATTTGTACCTTTGATATATATGACTGAAAAAAGAAATTCTTTTTATAAATGCAGGTTGCTGACGGGATCTATCCTAGCGCATGAGATGATGCACGCATGGCTTAGGCTTAAAGGTGTTTATGTGTTCCATGGGTCCATGATGAATGTTTGCATTTTCCTTTTTATGGTAAGGCAGGCAGTATTAACAAAGTGTTAAAATGAACAGGTTTTTCTGATCTGAGTCCGGAAGTTGAGGAAGGTATATGCCAGGTTTTGGCTCATATGTGGTTGGACTCTGAGATCTACGCTGCATCAGGAAGTAATGCTGCTTCAGCCTCATCTTCAGCATCTTCCTCTTCATCATCCTCACCGGCATCATCCTTTTCCACACCATTGAAGAAAGGCAAGCGCTCTGATTTTGAGAAGATTCTTGGTGGTTTTTTTAAGCACCAGATCGAGTCGGATACATCCACAGTTTATGGAGAGGGATTCAGGCAAGGTAATCGAGCAGTGAACAAGTACGGTCTTAGAAGAACCCTTGATCATATTCGGATGACAGGAAACTTTCCTTTCTGATTTAGAAATCTGAACAACAAACGATCTCCCCCTTTACATGGTTGGAGAATTGGGATCTTATCATATAAATATCATAAAATCAAAAAACCGGGCAGATTAATAATCCATGATAAAGCTGAAAAAGAAAAATGAAAATGCTCATTTGCAGCTATTGTAGCTTTCTCCTCACATAGACATAGTATATTTACTAGTTACAACACTGTACTTGAGTACTCGTAAACCATAAGAAGTAGAATACATAAATGCATAAAGTATATTTTACATTGTACACCATTTTATCTACTTTTTCTTTTACTTACAGAACCTCTGAGATTTTCATGCCATTTCTTAGCTGCTTTGCAAACCAGAAGAAATGTTGGACCCTTCTTTTTGGTACCTTTAGACAAAGTCTGAGGGTCTAAGAGAATGAAAAAAAATACCGTGACTTGATGTTTTCCAAAGATTCTAATACAGATATTAAGGTTGTTTGGTATCGTTTTCTATTTTTTGTTTTTTGGTTTAGAAAATTCTGTTTTTATTTTGTTTTGTTTTCTGAAGACAAAAAACATGTTTGTTTAATGCTGTTACGCTTTGAAAACAAATATTTAAATTGATTCAGATATAATAATTCAATTCACAAAATAAAATTTTAAAAATTAAATAAAAAATAATATATTTATTAAATAATAATATGTAGATAATAGTAAATAATATTATTTTATATTATTTAATACTAATATTAAATATTTTCATTTATTCATATAAAATTTAATATAATTTAAATAATATTATAATTAAATATAATATTAAATAAAATAATATTATTTAATTTAATTGTAATAATCATAAATTATATTTAATAATAATTTTTTATTTAATTGTAATAATAATATTGTTTAGTAAAACAAAAATTAATTATATTATATAATAATATTAATTATTAACGTATCAAAATTATAATAAATGATATTATTTAAAATATATAATATATTTAATAAATTATTATAAAAATTTAAATTAAATAATAGTATAATATTATAGTTCAATGTAATTTATATTTAATTGCTTTTTACGTTTTCAACTTTTTTATATTAAAATAAATATATTAATTTTAAAATATTAATTAATTAATATTTTATATTAAAATTTAATATTATTTTATTTAAAAATTAATTAATTTTATTTATATTTTTATTATAAAAAATATTAATATTATGTTAATATATAAACTCTGTTCACTTATGAACAGTAACATAAATGAAAACATGTTTCCAAAAATAATAAAAACAAAAAATTTTTGTTTCTAACAATTTTGAAAATTTTTGTTTTTTTTTTTGAAAACAGTTTCTGTTTTCAAAAAAAACAAAAAACAAAAACAGAAAACGAAACAAAAAATATACCAAACCACATAGCAAACTGATCAACCTTTTCAAAAAAGTCCTTCCACTGGCATTATGTGGTCATTTGCACGGTAACTCTGAAGATCTCACCAGAGTTTATGGTATTTATTCTAACAGTGCTACAGCCTCTGCATGGAGTTGTTTATAGAGAAATCATTGTGAAATCAGTGGCACCAGATTCATTTTCCCGGAATTGCATATTGTCCGGAACACAGGAGAATTAGGAAATTTTTTAAATAGCGGTGAAGATGTAGGTACAATTGATAAGTTGTCTGCAACAAATCTTTTTCATCTCTGAGATTGAAGAAGCTAATATCCGAGGAAAGCAAGATTTTGTAGCTGTTTTATTTATCATATTTGGCATTATTCAGTTCACATATTTGATCCAGAGTTAGCACCTCTTAAGCTGGAAAGCTACCTTTTGACATCTTCCCCTGGCTGTGAGAAAGAACAAGGGAAGGGATCACCGGAAAGGGAAATCGTGAGGGGAAAGCAAAAGAAGAAAATTATTTTGAAAAAGATGGAAAAGGAAAATTAAAAGAACTTGCATCAAGAACTGAAGTGAGATGGTGGAGTCAAAGGATATAAAAAACCTGGAGAATTGTTTCTTTTCACTTTTTCTGATAATAAAACCGGATCATTTGGACTGCTTAACCCTTTACTTTGTCTGTTCTGGTTTGTTTCCATTGATCCACAAAGGCAGAAGGTTAAATCCCATTTACCGGACGTTTCCAAGAAGCCAAACTGTAAGCATTTTTCCTGGGCCACTTAAGTCTAGACTTGGCAATTCTTGTTTATATTTCGTGTTCGTATATTTGTGACGTAGAACACAAAAATTGCATGTCACAATAATTTTTTTAGCTTTTACTAACCTGTGTTACTTTCGAGGGTTTTTTTTTAATTGTTTTCGTATCACGTTATCGTGTTGTGTCTAAGATTAATAAGTCTACTTAAGTCCCACGTCTAGGATTTTTATGCTAGCAGATTGCAGATTCCTGTTGTATGGAAGCTTTATATCAGTTTTTGCAATTGGGATGCAATTATAGTGCAGAGTTCAGGATCAATCAGAAGATTCTCTTGATTGATATTAAATGTATGCTGACGGAGGAGTTTTCATTTGAGTTGGCTCTTATAGATTGGCTTACTTATGGGGTTGCAACTGCTTGCCGTCCTGAGTTGGGTTGTTGCATTAAACTTATCTGATGCTTAAGATTCCTACCAGAAATTGAAGTATAATCCAGAAAATGGTGGAAATAATAAAAGTTTTGTCACATTTGATATGCTCCTGTGTTTGGGAGGAGAAGATAGCTATGTAATAATTTGATATCAAAACCAGAGACAAAGGCCACTTATTTTTTTATTCGGAAAGCCTTATATTATTCCGATGGAAAGCTACATCTAAACAAAATAACAATGATTTTTAGCTTTTCCATCAGCTTTAAGTGAGAAAACTTCAGGCTTTTTCCATCTAAGAACCTATGAAATATACTACTTCGGGGCCTAATACACTAAGAACCCTGGCTCATTGCTTGTTGTTGATGGCAATTTCTCTCCTTTCTCACCAATCCTTGCAGGTTCTGCTCTTTATACTTAGCTACTTCTTTGCTACCTTTATCAGTGCTCAATCACCAGCTACCAATGGCACAGACTTCTCCTGCTCTATGAAGTCATCCACCAGCTCATGTTCAACATATGCTGCATATTTTGCCCAGGAAGAAGACTATTTGAACCTGCAAAACATTTCTGATCTGTTTGGAACCAGCCCTCAAGAGATAGCAAGAGCTAGTAACTTGGCTTCCGAGGAAGAACAGTTGCTCCCAGGCCAACTATTGCTGGTGCCTGTAGCCTGTGGCTGCACCAGGAAGCATTATTTTGCTAATATCACTTATGACATCAAGCTTGGTGACACTTACTACATACTTTCAACCACTGCTTTTGAGAACCTCACCAATATTACTGCTGTGGAACACATGAACCCCGGTCGAGATCCGAGAAATCTACAGATTGGTGACAAAGTTGTGTTTCCTTTGTTCTGCAAGTGTACTTCAGAAGCTCAAATGCAGAATGGAACTGAATATTTTATTAGCTATGTATGGCAGCCCCATGACAGTATTTGGAGTGTAAGTGCCATGTTCAATGCATCACCACAAGATATCATTCATGAAAACAAGTTAAATAACTACCAGAACATAAGCTTGGCCGCAGTTCATCCATTGATGATTCCAGTGTCAGAATTGCCGGTTCTGCCTCAAATTCACCTCTCTCCTCTGAGAGGAAGCAAGTCCAAACGTCAGGGGATTCTGATTGTTGTTATAAGCACAGTAGGCTCCTTGTTTATCTTCCTTTTAGTGGCTTTGTTAATCCATGAGAGAAGGAAGATTTTCAAGGGGAATGTTTCATCTTTGGAGATTGTTGGTTTGATTCCAGAGAAGGAACTTACAAAAAGTGAAAGTTTCCAGCCAAAGATCATACAGGATAAGCTGCTTCCTGGAGTTTCTGGTTACTTAGGCAAGCCAATCATGTATGAGGCTGACATGATTATGAGGGCAACCATGAACCTCAATGAACACTACAGGATTGGAGGATCAGTGTACAGGGCCACCATTGATGGGAAACTGTTAGCCATAAAGAAAACAAAGGATGATGTTTCAGAAGAACTAAAGATTTTACAGAAAGTAAATCATGCAAATCTGGTGAAGTTAATGGGTGTTTCAGCTGATTCAGATGGCAATTGCTTCTTGGTTTATGAATATGCTGAAAATGGATCACTGGATAAGTGGTTGCATCCAAAATGTTCATCTTCTTCAAGCCATGTAGCCTTTCTGACATGGAACCGGAGGTTACAAGTAGCACTGGATGTAGCCAATGGCCTGCAATACATGCATGAGCACACTCAACCAAACATCGTCCACAGGGATATCAGAACAAGTAATATACTTTTTGACTCCACTTTTAGGGCCAAGATTGCTAATTTCTCAGTGGCTAGAACCACTACAGATACTATAATGCCAAAAGTGGATGTTTTTGCTTTTGGGGTTGTACTGTTAGAGTTGCTTTCAGGTAAGAAAGCCATGGTGACAAAAGAAAATGGTGAGATTTTCAAGTTGTGGAAGAATCTAAGGGAAGTCTTAGAATGTGAAGAGAAGAAGGAGAGGAGGCTAAGGAAATGGATGGATCCAAACTTGGAGAGCTTTTATCCCATTAATGGTGCTCTAAGCTTGGCAGCATTGGCCTTGGCCTGCACGCAAGAGAATCCTCTGGACAGGCCAAGCATGGCAGAAATCGTCTTTAACATTTCTGTTCTTATTCAGACATCTTTTGAGACATTGGAAGGCTCTTGGTCTTCAGGGATAGAAACAGAACTTGCTCAAGTCATCAATCCAGTTGTAGCTCGATAAGTCTTGCAGAAAATCTATGGGTTCACTTCATGTAAATAACTAATGTAAAAATTTTGCCAAACTGGGGTTGTTCTAGTGTACAGTTTTTGCTTGGTTTTCAGCTTTGAAGATGTTTGGCCTGTGTTTATTTATGTGAATGGAAAAGGCAATAGTCCAATGGTTAAACCTCAGAACATGTCCGTATAATCTATGTGCAATTTACAGAAGAATTAAGATTGTTACAATTCTGCCTTTAATGCCATCCTGAAGAAAAGGATTCTTCTGTTGTGCATCCAATTGAATCTTCAACAGATATGAAATGTTCAAATACAACAAAATGTAACATATATTTCATATTTTAGATTAAGATGGCAAAATGTTCAAATATATCGGGAAAACGGATATAAAAAGAACTGCAGAAATGCAGCTTATTGCAGATGTGAATAAACTTAACTCATCATCTTACAGCCAGCTTGAAATAGAGGGAGAGAGGGATGGGGAAAGAAGGATATAAACCTTGCAATAACATAAATAAAAGCTAAAATATAACTGAAAATAACTCAAGATTCCATTTCAGTCATGGTGCCACCAATACCTCCCAGCGGATGTTTGAGACCATGACAAGTTGCTTGGTGAATCCCATGCTCGTGACATAGTCAGAACTCTCAACAGAGATTGCTCAATTTCGTCCATAGCTGGGCGAGCTGTTGGATCTTTCTTTAAGCAACTATTTATTAATTCGACTACAACAATGGCAAGTTCTGAAGGATAATTCTCTAGGATGGAATGTTCCATCACGTGCTGCAAGCCTCTCTGTCCATCTTTCTGAAGCACATTGCTTAGGATGTCTAATAAGTTCATAGGTTCCTCATCAGAGAACACAGTAGCCTCTTTACCAGTTATTACTTCCAACAAGAGAACCCCAAATGCATAAACATCAAGCTTGGTGGAGACTACACCATTTTCCAGATACTCGGGAACCATGTACCCCTCTGTCCCAACAATGTGTCTTGTCAAGGCAAATTGGTCCTCTTGCCCTTCCATTGACCTTGCTAGAGCAAAGTTTGCAATCTTAGCCCTGAAATCACCGTTGAGAAGAACATTACTGCATTTTAAGTCCTTGTGGACACGAGGAGGATTGGTGAAGTTATGGAGGTAGTTAAGTCCTGTGGCCACATCTAAAGCAATCTGCATTCTCTGTTTCCAGCTTAAGTATTTTCCACTATGTACTTGTGAAAGATCCAGTCACTCAATGCTCCATTGGCAGCATACTCATAAACCAGATACCAATGCCTGTCATGGAAACAAACCCCAGAAAGGCGAATAAGATTTGAATGGTTAACCTTGTTCAACAGTCCTATCTCCCCTGACACATCTCCATGTACTTTCTTAATGGCAGCAAAGTCATCCTTAATTACGCCACGGTAAACTGATTTCGTAATCTGACAGTTGGGGTTGAAGTTATCTGTTGCAAGCTGCAATTCTTCAAATTTGTACACTTTGAGATTGAGAGATTGAGCTATGCTTAACATACCATCCAAGAAGTACTGAGATTCATCGCCCAACTTTTTCTTCAGTTGTTTTTCACGAGCCTCAGGTTTCTGCTTGCTTTTACGGAAGAACACACAGAAAACAACTGTGCCAACAACCAATATGAGAGCAGCTCCCCCAAGAACACCAACGAGTACATAAATCCATGTTTTGCTGGAGCTTCCACTGGGGGGAGAATCAATGGGTGGAGATGGAGGTGGAGAAGGCACTGTGATTTTAGACGGTGGATCCTGGAGGGGAACCAAAAGCGAAGTGAAGAAAACAATGGTGTTGCCATTAACAATCCGATTGGCTTCAAGGGTCCTCTCAGTATCTGCCCCAATCATCTCACTAATACCTGATACAGTATCACCTTGAACAATCGGCTAGCTCAACAGATAGTTAATTCCTTCATCAGTTTGATTCTTTGTAGGACAAGCACATCTAAGAGGAACTGTAATTCTTAATCCAATGGTCAAATTTTGACAGAGAATACCAGGCTGCTGATTCTGTATAACTTGACAGGTTGGGAGGCCTTGGAAGGTGTTATTTGCAACAGAGAAGTAGGTGTCCCTATTCTGAATAGTATAAGTTGGGCTAAACTGATAGTAATCACCAGAACATGAGCAGATGATGGGAACTATAACCAGCTGGTTTGTTTCGAATGATGCAGCCTCCAAATTCTCATTTATCTCAGCAACTTGAGTTGGATCAGAAGCCAAGAGATTGGTAATCGATGTAACAGTATTAAATGAGGGTTGGGACCTGAAAACAAGATAACCTTGGCAACTCCTGTTTAAGCCATTACAGGAGTATCCAAGAACAGAATCTGAAGTATCTGGATTGGTACAATTTGTTGTTTATCCTCCAATGTAAGCTCCTGAGCTTGTATCAAGCAAGTACAACAAAACAAATAGAGGGTAAAAAGAGAAATGAGAGAGAAAGAATCCATTGCCAATGCAGGTTGTGCCACAATTTGTCATGGTGCGTGAATATATATTGGTTCTAACCCTAGAATAGTCTATAAAGAATGCATCCTGAATTAAAGAGGGGGGAAACATCCAGGTAATAGCACAACTATTTCCAAGCTTGGAAGCAGAATTCAGATACATAACATCTAATAAAGTATAACATGGAATCACAAAGTTTACTATGCATAAGTTTAATTTAGATATTAAATGACGGTGACAGTGTTAGATACACACTTATGAACAGTACTACCACTAATGCACTTCAAAACAAAAATGATAAGGCTCTTTCAATGAACAGGTCAGCATAATCTACCAAGAGTGGACCACCCATCTGTTTCTTCTACTTCTGTTGGAAACAAACTGAAGAAGAGACCTTCATTATGGTGCTGCTCGTTAATCAAATGAGATTGTTAAAGCTGCCATAACTGCGGATCCTGATTTGCTCGTATGTTCCTTTTTTGGAGTTCAAGTCAGATCCACAAGTCCAGTGAAAGGCAAATGGAGCAAGGAGGTTACCAACGTCAGGGCTCCAAATCAGACATGATTCAAAATCACCAGAAAGAACTGCGCTTATGACTCTGCCAATGACCCAAGTTTCTCTTGGCTCTGCTGCTCCATAAATATGTCTGATCAAGGAAAAACTCAAGCAAGAAAGCATCTGAATTTGTTGATAATGCCCAAAATGAAGTTTTTGCATATGTTAGTGCATGACATCTTATTTTGGAAATTCTTGAGGGAAAAGCTTGCGGCTCTGCTTCAAGAATCCCATCTTTTCTTCTTTAGCAAACATGTTTTTTTTGCATTGGCTTCTAGCAAGGCTATGTATGTTCCACACCATTGGTATTTTTCAATTCTTTTAAGTAGTAAGATACAATATTGTAAAGAAGAATAAGCAAGCTATACCAAACCAATAACCAAAGCAATGACAATTACATTGACAATTCTCCAATCCTCCATATCCATGAATTTCTATTAGGATAAGTAAAATGGAAATTATGATACACAAGATGCCAGGTAAAATGTCATCTCGCAATCCATCCACCAGCTAATCAGGTGTAATGACAAGCAGGATAAAACAGGAAACTGTTACATTAACATACAACCAACAGACGTTATCTGAGGGGACATATTGTTAACCCATATGTATTAACATCCAACTGATTTGTTAAAATCTTGTGTCAAACCTGGAAAGGTTCGAGGAAAAATCAGGTTTGAAGCAACAGCAAGAAATGCAACCCAGCAACCGAATTGCCCTCTGCCACAGCCACAAACACAGCAACCCCACCAATTCACCTACATAATCATTCATCTCTAACATCAAAAAGCAACTCAATGCGAGTTTTCGTCTAAAAGTAAATGGAAACAACTCATCTTGCACAATCATACAACCAAATTCAACATCTTTGAACCATTATTGGAAACAAAAAAGCTAACTTTACCAACCCCATTAATAAACCAGAATAAGAAAGATAATCAATGCAAATTATGCAGTAATATGGAACGAAAACTTAATTAAAAAAGCAAGAACTGGTTGACTCACAAGCAAAAATGGTGGTGCCACTCCATGGAAAAGCGATCGAGCCTGAGTGGATCCAAAATCCGAATTTGCAAAACTAGAGTCCACTTCAATCTCCATCTCTGCTAATCCTAAAGTTCCATTTTTAGTTTCTTTAACTTTCGAAGAATCCTTGGACTAAAACTCCTGTCTTCTCATTCCACTAGGCTTCGAAAACACGTTGCATGCTTTGTCTCCTGTCGGCTATTGCTTTTGTGCAACATAGTTCATAAGCTACCCTAGAACATGTACAACGTGACAGATACGTAGCCCTTGGATAATTGATCTCTGGTTCTTGATTTAGTTCCGTACAGTTGAATTCTCGTACTCTTTGGATATTCCAATTCCATATCTTTGTAGGGAACGTGAAATACTCTGTTTTCCCAACAAAAACAAAATCATTCTAATGCTTTGGAGGAAGGAAGCTCCAAAGTATGGGACAGCACATGCAGTATGATGCCTACGGCGTTTTTTATTACAAACCAAAGCTTTGCTCGGGATTGGCCTTTTTTTTGTCAAGAAGAAACAGATGCAAAGTCTTGAGTTTTTAAATTATATATATTTTCTTGTGATAAAAATTTTATTTAAAAGGACAAGTTTTACGACTAGAAAATCGGAGGCTAAGTGACACTGAAATAGATCAAACTTTTAAAATAAGAAAAAAGTGGGGTTGAGTTATATATTCAAGTTCAAATGTTTGTTGCATTTTTTTTAATAATAAGAATTTTATCTGTTTTATGCATTGAAATTAATTCTATTCGAATCAGTAGTGGTAAACTGTAAAATTTTCTCAATAATAATGATTTTAGATTCGAATCATGCCTAAATACTTGAAAAAGAAATCTATTTTCACTTCTTTCAATTATTTATTGATAAATGTTTGCTCAATTTTTGAATGCATTTTGACAAAAATATTAAGTTTTTTAAACGAGTTTGAGCTTAAAAGTTAAAGTCTGATAAAAAAAATAGGCCAAATTTTAATTCATCATTTCAAGTTTAAACCAAGCCTAACATGATAATCATATTTCTTACTATTTTTCACACTAATTCATTTTAATTACTTTTGATTTTTTTATGTAATTTAATATAAGTTTTTATTTTTTAGACTTTAATTTTAAATTTTCATATCTTGTAATATCTTTGTAAGAATTTATTTTAACGTATTGTGTTATACTTTTTAACTATTATTTGTTTTAATATTTTTATATTTTATTATAATTTTTTTAAAAAAATTAATAGTATTTGATTAGGTTTAGACGTCTTCGGACTTATTTATTATATGTAAAAAAGAGTTTGAAAAAAAAATTAAACTTGAAAAATCGGATCAAATTGAACTTGAACTCGCTATCAATCCCTTAATAAACTTAATCTAAATTCAATTCGACCCGACTCATTAACACTTTTAGCGGTAAATTATTACATATAATCTCATCAAAAATCAAAATAATAAAGCTTTAATTATTTAAAGAGATTGAATAAATCAATTGAGCGGAATCACATATGTTATTCAATGTTTTAATTTTTAACTTGCATAATTATATTTTAAAAATTATCTATAGTTGACAAGGGCAATATGAAAGTCAAGGTCCACCTTTCACGCAAGAAAAAAAAATTAATTCCACTAGCTACCCATCAAGTTTGCACATGGAAATTGAGCCTATGGGCATTTAAAAGTTGCTGTTTGGAAAATCATAGAACAATGCTATCACTTTCTTCTGTGTGCTACGCTTTTCACATGACTTTCATGACGATGAACAAGAGAAAATGTGTCGACACATTTCCGCCATATTCATAATCGAACCCCATGTTGTCTCTTCTGTTAAACAAAACAAGTAACACATTCTGAAAACTCTATATATTTTCAGAAGATTCAACATAGTTTCTTTGGCTAAATGTTGGAAATAATTTTTGCAGTTGCAGATTCACGTTCCAGTTCAGTTCGACACCAGCCCAGATATTTGACTAAAATTAGTTCAAACTGTATGCAGTGGGAATTGCTTGAAGTTCAGGGTTTTGAAGCCTCACGGGTTCTCCATGAATATGGATCAAGTAAGGAAAAGAGAAAATGATCGATGGGGTCTCCACAAGCTCGTCAAGTTTTTCTTTCTTAAAGTTAAAAATAATACTGGTCTTTATCTTTGTCTGGGATTGAGATTACTTGAACTTGAATCCAAATTTTAGAGTATGTCATAATTTTTCTTTAACTGATTAACCTATCAAGAAGATATTGTTTTTGCCTTGCTTTTTTTAACAAATAGAGGAGAATCTTGATGCAACAGTAAATATTGTTCATTTGAAATTTAGAAGTTATGGATTTAAGCGGAAACAACTTATTTGTTAATATAAAGAGAAAGCTGTGAACAATAATCTTCTTCAGACCTTACAATATGATAACCTTGTGTTTTGGATTGTTTCTTGACAAAACTTTGTTTTGACTTTAAGGGTTTTACAGATGGCTTGATGAGGCTCTCATATCAGTTCAAATACTAGAATATATGCTCTAATTTCTGATAACTTTTCACGCTCACCTTGTCTAAGAAAAACGAGAGAAGAACAATTATAAAGAATATTCTACACAAGCCAAATTGTATATGCTTTATCAATCTCTCATCACAAAACTCGCTTTGTTTTTGCTCAAGAGTTGAAAACAGGCACAGATCAAAGGTTCATATGCAAAGAGAGCTGTACATTTTTGTATGTTTATATAAAATGATAGGATAACTAATAAAGGTACCAAATTTCGATGTACCGATGAATATTAATATCATTTTTTTTGCTCAACAAATATTAATATTATACATGATTTATTAAAATCACATCACATTTGTCACCGTCATTATTACAAAAAATTATATTGTACAACTCCTAATTCATAGGTAATATTATTTAGTTACACATTAAAGATATGAACGCTATTGGACTTGACGGTTTTAATCCAAACAGTTCATGTTGAATTATTTGTAACACAAACACCTACGATCGATCTCTCGTATAAAAAGAAATACATAATAAGAAAGACATGAAAACTATTGAATCAAGCCATCATTTGGTGAAACTCATGAAAATCGAGAACTCCATTACCATCAATATCATAAACCTGAATCATGGCAACACACTCATCAAAAGATTTCTTATCCCCAAGGCGATTCAACATGCTTTGCAACCCTTTGGGAGTTATGCACCCTGAGCCTTTCTCCAATTCAAACATCTCAAAGGCTATTTTCAGATCATCGTCGCCGGCTTCTCTTTTCATTAGCTTCAAAAAATCTTGGTAGTCCAACATGTTATCGCCGTCGGAGTCTAGATCATTGATCACGCCTTGAGCATCTTCGTGTGACATGTACTCTCCAATGGATCCAAAGTAAGCCCTAAGCTCAAGCGCAGAGATTTTCCCATCGCCATCTCCATCGAAATACCGGAAGACTTCTTTCAACTCGTCTTCCTTTCTGGTTCTCCTAGGTGTACGAACAGGAGACTTTGGTGACGATCGAGGAGAGCTGAGGGTGGAGCTAGACTTCGACCGACGGCGTTGAAGGCTTAACCTAAGGCTCTTGTTAGAGAACCATTTGGAAGCCTTGGAAACTTTAGCAGTTGCCATGTTGAGAAACTGAAAACTCTAGGTTAATTTCAAAGGGGAGTTAGCAAGGATTCAACAGTTAAATAAAGAAGGTAAATGGTTTAGAGAAATTGCAGAGTAGAGAAGGTAGAAGATGAAATATTAGTTGATATAAACGTATAGTTTGGTGGAAGGAAAGTGCATGGCAGCTTCCTAAAGGGGACCCGAAATTGATTGACCACTGTCCTTTAAAAAAAAGCCAACTCTCTTCAAAATGGTGCAATATCACCTATGTCCTACCTATATTTATTTGTTCGAATAAAGTTTACCTGTACTATTAATTTAACTCCTTGCCTATTTTAGATTTTTTTCCCATTTATTCAGGTCCATAAGATGGACGAAGAGATTGAAAACAACAATAGCCATGAAATTAGCTAGTGATAAGATTAGACAGTTTAATTGTGATATGTATTTAAATACAATCACAACAGTTCGGTGAGTGTAATAAAAATAAAAAATAGACAAGAGTTTAAAAAAAAATTGTGACATATTGTAAGATTTGGGTTTGAATGCAAGCAAACTCATTTTATCCTTAATTATTAAAAGTTTCCCTTGTAACAAAAAAAAAAGTAAAGAAAAACGATTATTAAAGGCATTATATTAAATTTATATATAATGAAATTTATATATTTTACATTTATATAAAATAATTAATAAAATTAATAAAATTATTTTAAATCAAAAAATGTTTTGTTATAAAAAATACTAAATTTATTTTATATCAATTGATATTTTTATTATTAAATATTGAAGATTATTTTTGAGAAGTTAATAAATAATAAAAATTAAATTTCTTATATGAAATAATATTTTTAAATAAAAATATAATTTAACAAAAAGTTTAAAAAATAATAATAAAAGAATTAAAGGAAACAAAGTGGAAATTTTATTCTCGCCAAAAGGTTCAGTGACCCTTTGGTAAACCTGATCATGGGCCAAGCTGAGCCCATGACAGGTAATAAGAATTTTGGTGTATACTCAAACTCGGTCTGGCCCGAAAACTCGAGCCTAAATTTTTAGTCCAGACCCATTTTCATTTCTATACTATAAGCTCAAGCCCGATCCGACCTGCCCAAATATAATTTTATTTATTTTTATATTTTAATTAATTATTTATTTGTTTTTTATTATTTTATTTCCTTTAAATTTTAATTTAATTTATCAAAATTTGTATGTAAATTTTCATATTAAATATTTATAATCATGTTTATTAATCAATAATGTTTTTTATATATATATAATTATATTATACTTAATAAATATATAAAAAATAATAAAAAATATTAATATTCCAGTCTGGCAGGCCTCGGGCTTTGAAAGGTTAAGCCTAAGCCCAACCTGATTTTTAAACGGGCCTAAAAAATTTTGCCCAAACTCTTTAATTGCATTAGATATTTTTGTCCAAACCCGACCAAATATTGGAGGGGCCTTCGAGCTTAGACGGATAGCTCGATCCTTGAGCAGGTGTACCCATTGGACCCTTTTCTATCCTGTGAAAATTTTTATTCCCATCGAAGGGGTTCTGCCTCACCACACTAATGGAATCCAAAAAAAGACCTTAATTATTTTTTTATTTGATACCTAAAAGAATTTAAATCATATTAGGATCAACTTAAAAAGTGAAACTTTAGTTACCAATAAGAAACAAACACATAATGACTTCTTTTTTGTTACAGCACTTTTGAAAGACATATGATTAATAAATATTACATACTCTCAAATATCAAATAAATCAATTTTATCTTAAATTATTCAAGAAAAATTCAATTTTATCACTTTTTTAAATAATTTTTTTATCAAAATTTTTATCTCTTATACTTGATTTTTTTTAGATTTTTTCCATCTATTTAATTTTTTTTCATTTTGATATCTAAAAGAGTTTAAATTATATTAGGATCATCCTAAAATGTGAGATTTTAGGCACCAACAAGAAGCTGATACATTATACATAATCACTTTTAAAAGACATATGATTAGTATCATTTATGGATAATTATTTCACACACCGTCGGTAGAGTTTTTTTACTCCACAAGCAAATTAAGATCACGATATTATTTTATTTATTTATTATTTTATTAATATTTTTATAGGATATATGTCATGATTTTAACACTGCTTGTGTAGTAAAAAAACTCTACCATCGATGTACGAAATAATTATCCATCAATTATTCCCAAATACCAACTAAATCATTTTTATCCTAAATTTAATCAAAGAAATTTCTATTTTATCACTTTTCGATTTTTTATCAAATTTTTTATCTCTTTTTCTTTGATAGTTTTTTATTACACTTTTTTGGAAATTTTATTTTAATTGGAAAGTAATTTCAAATCATTTAAATTAAAATAGGATTGTTAGTTTTTCTTCCTTTTAATAACTTTCAAGATAATATTTAATTTTTATTATGTTTTTTTTATAAGTCAATCGTTCATTTTGATCATAATAATTAATGTGAGTTAACTTAGTTAATGATAATTAAATTTATGAGAATGAGTTTATGATATTAATTACACATCTTTCAAATAATATGAGATGTCATTGTTTTTGTGGTGCTTAAAAACTCACTTTTTTAGATGATCTTAATATAAGTTATTTTCTATTTAAAATTTAAAAAAATAATTGAGTGTCGAAAATTCTATTCTCATTGTTAATATTAATGTATTTAAATATTTAATGAAGTGAACTGATGTATGTATCTATTATTCAAAAAATAAAATCTGAATTTTTTTAATTCTTGTCAAACATAAATATTTTTAAAAATATAATTATTATTAAGTATTACTTCAAATGATTAAATCACAATTTCTAAAATATGAAAAATCTGCAAAATTAAAATTAAAGTTCCAACATCTATAATTTTCTTTCTTCGTATCCTCGCATCATTCCTTACAACTTGAACCGAAAATTATTTTTTTAAAAAGAAGTCATTTCAAGAGTTTCAAAAGGGGGAGTTTAACTAATCAGAAGTCAACACAATTGATTGCCCAACAAATGTAGGCAAGTTAGTGCATTCAAGTACAGACCCAAGTTGTTCGTCATTTGGAACTGGAAAGAGGAAATTAAGCATATGGAACTCCTTATTTGGCTCTTGGAAGAGGAATTTAGCCATTACATGCGAACCGCAGAACGTTTTTATTTAACTTTACACTTGTAAATCTCAGAATCAAAAGCTTGATTACCAGTTGTTCAGCCAATTGCTATCTTCAAAGTGCTTACATGATGTTGGCTTCGTTATAATTTATGTAACATCGCTGTATAATTCATGTACTGGAACCGTCCTTGTGGATTCCTGCCGGTTCCAAAGTTCTGTAAAGTGGGCTGGAACACTGTTGTGAGTCGTAGTCTCGTAGAACACCATTTTATACGATTGGGCTTAATGATGAGTTGATAGCCAACGGTC